>OX382332.1:12485611-13221611 GCA_947507615.1 Hemithea aestivaria | reverse complement strand
TCTCCTGATGTTAAGAGATAACGGCTGCCCATAATCAGTACAGTGTTACCTAGGATTTCACAATTATGTGAAACTCTAGGAGCACTGCACCAACGCTTCTTACTCAAGAGTCATGAGATGTTAAGACTCTTTAGCCCAGTAATTTTACTTATTTTATGTGGTACTAGCTGACCCGGCGAACTTCGTTCCGCCTTAGAGTAATAAAATTACCCAATTTTTGTTTTTATTTAAATTAATTTAATTATCGAGGGTAGACTTTCTTACCAGGAGTAGACTTTTTTTGCAGAAGGTCGTCTAGGTGGGTACCCCAACAGTGCTAGTTATTCTACCGCCTGATCAGTGATGTGCAAACATTACTGTGCTTCGGTAGGAGGGCTCTGTAGCTAGTGAAATTACTGGGCTAAAGAATCTTAACATCTTATGACTCTTGAGTAAGAAGCGTTGGTGCAGTGTTCCTGGAATTTCATATCATTGTAAAATTCTTGGTAGCACTGTACTGATTATGGGCAGCGTTATCTCTTAACATCAGGAGACGTCTTGCTCGTCTTCTACTTCATCACATAAAAAAAGTGGGGTAGTGGGTGATACAAACTGCAAGGCGATGCCTTATTTATTTATTGTATCAATATTTTACATCTACAATGCTTAGAGACTATAGTACCTACGCTAGATAGAGCAGCGTTATCTCTTACCATCAGGAGAGCGTCTTGCCCGACTTCTTATTTCTTTCTATAAAAAAAACCGCGTGAAGGCTAGGTTAGGTTTTAGGTTAGAACATTTTAATTAATAATTCGTTTCTTTTAGTATTAATAATATTTTGCCGATCACAATCCTAGTAATAGTATAATGACAAGATATCACTATGCTAAAAAATTAGGGCTGAAAACTTTTACTTCAAACTCACCACCTATCCATGTAAATATAATTATTTCTCTACCTGCAAGGTTGTCTGGAAGAGAGCTTTTAGGGATAAGACCGCCAATTGTTACACATATATGTCGTGATTTTATGTTATAGTTTTAAGTTTTCTCTATGTTTGTAGTGTTTCAATAAAGAGTTTTCTATTCTATTCTATACTGAAAATTATTAGGGCTGGATATTATTATGTCGAAAAATATTAGGGCTGAATATAATTATGCCTAAAAATATTATGGTAAGATATTTTATGCGTTAAAACAATATGCGTAACAATTTTATGCGTAAATATTATTATGCTTAAAAATATTATGGGAGAAAAATTTAGGCCAAAAAAGTTGTGCCTAAAAACTTTAGGCGTTTTGATGTTTAGGCGGAAAACGTTATGCCACATTAAATTAGGACTAAAAATTTTATGCGAGCCAATATGGACCCAATAAATTTTATGTAGAATAATTGACATTTTATTTTAGCTCATAGTTTTAAGTAGTAGTAGATTTTATATAGATTTAAAGGGGGGGGGGGTGGAATTGTCGTAGAGGTGTTTCTACTAAAATATCTTCTTAGGAACGGTAAAGCTAAACGTATGCCAAGTTTCATGATTTCTGCCGGACGGGGTCATACTTGAAGCTTTATGTAAAATATTTTTTTTTACAATGAAGTAAGAAAATGAGCAAGACGCTGTCCTAATGGTAAAAGATAACGATATCCATAATTAGTACAGTGTTACCCTCGATTTACCAAAGGAAAAAAACTGGGTGCACTGCGCCAACGCTTCCTACTTGAGAGTCATAAGATGTTTAGACTCTTCAGCGAAGTAAAATATGGTTTCTATAACAATCGTGAAAAATAAAATTACTAAACGCCGTTCCACCTTTTCCCATTGTTAAATATTTGTTTATAAAACAAGTGAGTATAAATAGAGCATTTTATAATTATTACCATTCAGCATCAAAGTACTCGACAAGACGATTCAAATGAGCCCAAACTTGATAGGGTTGCATCATTTAATTACGGAGTTCTGTGGCCACCTTCCAGCTTCATCATCAGATCAGTTCGATGTCATAATAATATTGCGTTGTCATCCAATTTATGCATGCAACATTTCACCGCAATCGGATTTCGGGAAGTGGGTATTAAACATGCAAAATTTGATTAAAATAAGACAGACGGACAGGTGAAAATAATAAAAGCTTGTGAAAGTATTGTGTTGATTAAATGAATAAAATAACCTTACCAACCAACAAAAATAAAAAAATATTTTAGTTATCAGATTCATTTATTTAAATAAGCGACATCTATTGAGTTTTTTGTGGAAATTACAACACGATGCGATATAAAGTCGCTTGTGCTATCTTATAGTGCGTGCAAGTAGTTTTGTGTGCCGCCGTCCGATGCTCTAGCGCCACGCCGCGCCGTTCGTGCGGTGTGACTGTGTGAGAACGCATTTCTGAATTCGAATTAGGTGTTATCAGCCCGTTAATAAAAAAAAATTAAGCGTCATATTTTTAGAAATTTTGATGACAAAATATTATGATTTACAGCGTTTAAAAAAAATAATAATGTCCGTGAAAGGTCCAGCGAAAAACTACTAAGCTAACGGGTCATGGTAAAAGGATATTTTTCAGATGTTATCACCACATTGTAGGGCAAAGGCCTCCCTTCCTTTCTTTAATTCCTCACCGTAAAACTATAATAATGAGTAATTCACTTTTAGTGAGAGAGGCAAGCCGCATGTTTTAATTGAAATTTTCAAAAAAGGTTCGATCGATTTCTTTTAAAATTTTATGATATGAAAGTCCTTACATTAGAATTTACAAAACAAGCATCTTCAAGTAATCGGAAAACATACAAAAAAAAGATTCCAGCGAATTTTTGAACTTTTTCTCCTTTATTTTAATTCGGTTAAAATCCATTTCATGTTAAAAACGGATGCAGATGTTTTATTAAGGATACCTATTAAATATATTTAGTAGCCCACACAAAGGAAATCGCCATAATATCGGAGAATTCTATGAATTTCTTTGAGTGGAGAGCACAAAGCCTACATGGGCGCTAGTTAAGTCGAGGACCGAAACGGTGTAATTACTGAATTCCCATCAGTAATTTATCTTTGGACGGAACCTTCACAGGATAATTCGATATTAGTTCGCCCTCAGAAAATAACGAAGCTTATGTTGGAGCAATTACGAGAATTAGACTACCTACTAAAACTATATAACATGGATAAGGCATAGATTGTTAATTTATAGGTAGAATTCTTTTCGAAATAATATCTGTCTTCCTCTTTTAGCCAAAAGTTGCCAAATACTTTACATCATAGATTTAAGAAATTCCTCTATATCATAGACATATTTGTCTATATCATAGACATTTCAATGCTTTACATGGACACAATCACTCCACACGTTAGTGTATTTGCCAGTGTCAAGTAATACGAGTATATATACCATATTTACATACATAATATTACATTTTCAAGTTCGTCATGTTAGTCAGAAGTCAAGGAGTAGTTTTAGGTCACAGTCAGTCATGACGTCACACCTCTTTGATTTTCCATAACGTCTACCACCCCATTCTTTTAGCGTTAGCCCCAAGCGATTGGCCCTTAGCTAAAGAGGCTGCTTCATTCTGTAATAATATTAAGATATGTTCCATTCCGTTTTGATTCGTGCCGCTCTGTTCTGTTCTATTCTATTCTTCAGTCTAATTCTCCGATTAATTATCGACTATCGAATCGTGGTTTTTGACCCTAATCTCGCCTAATTCGAGGGTAAAAGGTTAACCTACAAGTGAATAAATAAAGCGATTTTCCTGTCGTAAACTTTTTCTCCCAATCGTCATTGTTTTCCTCCTTAAACGTAAGAGAGTTAAGCGGTCCAATTAATCGATAGCACTAAATTATGTGTAAGCTCGAGGCGTCTAATGTAATTTGGCTATTATCGACAAAGTTTACCTTCAGAACTATTGTTGACAGCGCAGCGGCACTTCGAACCGAATTAGATAGATAGATAGATAACACTATATCGAACACCACATTACAATAAAAAATACTTAAAAAATTATCTATTACTCGTACTTATATGACATACACATACCTACTACAAAAAATCGTGAAGATGTACAAACACATGCACCCATCCGTACATTTTGCACTTTTATAACATTTAGTGATAACGCCTGCTTTTTTCTTTTGATGATTGAAGTGGATGATAAATTTGGCTGCCTTCCGCAGTCCGCACGGTGTGCCATGTAGGTATATGCTTTATCGATGGTACTAACCTATTTTATTTGTTACTAAGCTATGGATCAGATTTGTCTGAATAAATATATATTTGATTTGATTTACAACCGCAGTGTATGGCTTTTAAACACTCTAGGTATTCCTGAAGTATTATTTTCTTCAGTTCTGTATTGATTGAAGAGTAGGAAATTCAGTTTTTATAAGCTGTTCTTGATAGACCTAAATTGTGTATAATAAACCGTCTTATAGCCTTAGGCTTTCCACAGTAACCTTTGAATCGATAGCACTAAATTATTAGAATGTTTTAGTCTAGCTTATTATCAAACTTGTTTGTTGTGGACTGTGGAATCCTACTCTTGTTGAAAATTTGAAAAGCAACCTTTTATTTCAAGGACGATATAAAACATAGAAATAATTGAAGCTTATATATTTTTGCTGAAATGGTTTTTAAATTACACTAATCACTCACTACATACGTAGTGTAAAATAAATAAATAAATGTTTTAGGACATTACACACAGCTCCATCTAACCCCAAGCTAAGCTTGTGTGTTGTGCTTGTCTATGCTTGTGTTATGGTGGCTAGATAACGAATATAATAGATACTTATATACTTTTCTTATGTAATTACATACTTATAATAGATACTGAAAACCACCCAAATCAGAAACAAATATCTGTGGATCACACAAAATATTTATCCCATGCGGAAATCGAACCCGCAACCTTCTGCGTCGCAACCGGGTATTAACCTACCGCGCCACAGAAGTCGTCATAAAAGTCAAAAAACGTCTGTCTCAAATATCCAACAAGTGTGTGTATTCCAACTCCATGCTTAGAGTAAGATATTTTATCAATTGCTAGTTTAGAGTTACAGTACTTTCAGTGTGTCTACTATGGATAGGATTTATGGGTAGAAATAACGTCAACGTCTTGCAGCTTCACCCATCGGTATTAAATGTAAATTTAGGTGTTCTTCCAGGTTTTCAGTTTTCCGAGTTTCTTCGGAGTCGGTCCAGTTGTTTTTACGGAGAAGATAAACATTTATAATCACATACTTGTATCTTTATAAAGTTTGTCAGGTGATTTTAAAAATCTTATAATATAATATTATACTAAGTACATAGGTACAATATAACATTTTTGTGCGTCGCTACTTATTTTATTACGAGTACCTTTCACGTCGTCACAATCCTGAAGGCGTCATAAAACTTTTATTTCCATTACGGGAGCGTTTTCACTCGCACTCTTTTCACAATTTCTAGATTTTTATGTCATTCAAAATTTCCGAGAAGAGATAAAAACGTATCAGGTATTATTCATTTGCAATGTTTTTAAATTTAACCTAAATGTCGAGATCAAACATTTTTGATTTGCACTTGTTAGCCAAACAAAATGTTTTTGACTTCTATGTGAATGACATGCAAAATAAAAGTGGTCGGACTTCACCTATCTGTTTTGAATGGGGATGAATTTTCCCGGGTTCGGCTTACAGCGCGAGTTTTTAGAATCAAATTCTAAAATTCGGGGAAGAGTTCAAAAAGCTAAACAAGAAAAGGGTCGAGAGTCGAGGCATTTTTACCTTTACAACGTAACTAGCTGTGGCCTGCGGTTTGACCTGTGGTTTCCACTGAAAACTGTTTAATGTAGATAATAATTTTGAGGTTAAAACTATACACCGAATTGGGTTTTAGTTTAGCATAAATGCCTAAAAAATACACCCCAAGGAACTAATTACGTACCAGAGCAGTTGATAAAAAACCTCGTTGATAATTGTATCTAGGAATAGCCATAATCATAATATTTTAATCTAAGAAACCTTTATAGTTACCAGCTACCATTATCTTATAAGTTTTTAGTAAGATAGAAAACTAAGTAGGTACAGCCATTTCCGCGCCATTTGAATTTAACATCGATAAAATATTTTTAGTACAGAAAAATTGCTGGCTTTTTCAACGTTTCATCAAATTAAAAACTGCTATAACTAAAACAATATTCAAATGACACGCCACCTGCAGCAATCCATTTCCACACCATCTGAAAACGTACATAAAACGAGCAATCACCGGAATAGTAAACCTTCTGTGGCATAAATACAAGGTGTCATGCAGCGACGAAGTAAATTATGGACGGTGTTAATTTCAAAGTACTATTATATGCCTAGTAAGACGACTTGCTGAAAAAACAAAATTACGTCTAAAAAAAGCTCATCAAGCATCATCTTCCTGCCCTTATCCCACATTATGTGGGGTCGGCACTACACGTCTTCCTCCTCCATTCTACTCTATCATCCGTAATAACTCACTCATTCACTCCCTTCTTTCACACTGTTTATCCAAATTTTTTAGGGCGTCCCCTTCCCTATTTACCACATATGACCATGTAGACTTGGTCACATGATTGTCCTTCCTCCGTATAATAAGAGTCGTCGTGTGTGTGTGTGTGTCCGTAGTGTGCGTGTCCGTAGTGTGTGTGTTAACGTGGTTACAAGCCTCAGCTTGGCTTGCAATGGGAGCAGACTCATCTGCTCCCATTGCCAACAATTAATTAATAGGTATACCTTGTATGTAAATTTATATTATATATTTTTTAAGCGGTTTTTTTTGGCAATAAAGTAATTTTTATTCTTTTTTATTCTTATTCTTAAGTATGTCCATACTAAACCAAACCCCAAACCAAAAAAGCTCAACAAGCAAGTTGTTTAAATACGTTGTCTAAAGAAAAGGTCATGAAAATCCAAAGATCGTAACGTGCATGTTTTTCTTTGGATTCTTTCACATTTGTACATTCGATATTTAATTTTCACATCAATATATTAATAAGTTAAAACGTCGATGTTAATACGTCGATGTTTTCGAACTGAACTTATTGAGGGTCTCACAATTTTTCTTCAGCAAGCACTGTCCAATCATTTCCTTCATCCATGGTTTCCAGCACCAAGTTAGGTGAAGGTTCCAGCAGGCAACGCGGCGAATTTATTGCTTGAGACACTTTACCTGGCGATAAAAGATCTCGGTATTGAAGCCTTTGGGGCCTTTTTTAAGGTTATGGCTGCCTATTCAGCCGTAAAGTTGTTTGATATAATGTATTCGTCTGACCGCGAGCGAACATTCTGGAAGATGTGAAAGATTTTTGATTATGTTATTATAAATTTACATAAGAAAACAATGTTATTATAAATCTAAATATATAAAAGGAAAGAGTGACTGACTGACTGAAATATCAACGCATAGACCAAACCGCTGAACGGATTCACTTGAAATTTGGAATATAATTAGATTTTGTAATGTAGACCTCCACTAAGAAAGGATTTTTCCACGCGGGCAAAGCCGCGAGCACAAGCTAGTATATTATATTGGAGCTTATATTCCAACAAAACAGGTAACCCTACTCACACTGTCTGAGATTAATCATAATCACAACAATTTAAGTTTGTGTGGCCGAAGGCTAGTATTTTCATCTATCTCTATATTATATTTGTAAAAAAAAGAGACTCATTAAACATGAATTACGAGTATACCGTTGGTGATTATTATTTTGATACTTACTTACTCGTACCATAATACGAGTATTAATAGTAAAGTAGGTTTCCTGAAAAAGACCGTTCTTGGCACTCATTGACTGTTTGTGGACCTTAATATAGTTTAAAGTCCATTCTGTAAACTTTAGGTCTCAATAAAGTGTAATGTATTACAGTGTTTACCTACATTAATAAGTTGCTGCGACCAACTGCAGTAAGAAATTGCGTTCCAGCAAAAACAAGTGAAATTTTGAAAAATACTTTTTAAAAACAAGCTTTTATTACCTACTATTACCATCTCGTACTTGTCAAGACGAATCAAATGAACCAAAACTCGATGGGGTTGCGTCGTTTAATAACGGAGTTCCTATGGTCACCTTCCAGCTCCATCATCAGATCAGCTCCATGTCATAATAATATTGCATTTTCATTCGATTTATACATGCAAGCAAAATTTCAGCTCAATCGGTAACCGGGAAATAGATCAAATTTAACTCGCAAGATTTGATTACAGACAGACAGACAGATAGACAACAGACTGGTGAAAGTAAATAAAAGCTTGTAAATCGTGTCCAAGAGAGACTATGAGTGATTCATTATTTTTTTACATCAAGCACTATCCATTGATTTCTTTCATCCGTGTTTACCATATCGATTGGGATTCCTGATGTTCAATGTTCATGGTCATTTTTCATGACCATATTTTCCCGCTTCATTACCTAAAACAATCATTTTTCATTGTTATCTAACTTGTAGCAATTAGGATTCCAGTTGTTTGACTTCGTAACAAATGAGGGTTTCATATTGTATTATGAAGTATACTAGCTGCGCCCAGCGGTTTTACCCACTGTATTGTAGCCTATGTGTTATTCCAGGGTCTATGCTATCTCTATACCAAATTTCAGCTGAATCGGTCCCCCCGTTTAGGAGTGAAAGAGTAACAAACATACATGCAGACATCCTGACATCCAGACATCCATACATTCTTACAAACGTGAAACGTTTATAATACAAGTAAGTTTTTACAAGTTTTCTTTTGTTCCTTTTATACCAAACACGTTCAGCAAGCTACTAAGGATCTGTGATAATGTAGTATTTCTATTGATAAAATTATTTTGCGATTATCGCCTAGATACTAATAATTATTATAGGTACAAACATTACCTCTAGTGTAGAAAAAAGCTAAACTTCTACAGCTTAGCAATTCTTAACTAGTTCGACCGCATCATTACTTATAGCGAGATAGCGGTCAAACTTGTCTATACTTTGTTTCAAAAACAAAGATATTTTTTGCAGGGTTCAAAGGATCAACATCTTAATAAATTCGATATAAATCGGATATTTATCATAATATATCCGATATATATCATAATATTTATCGGATATAACAGTTTTTGTGAATATATCAATGTTATTTTCATTCATATAGTATAACCTTGGAACCCTGCAAAAATTATCTTTGTTTTTGAAACGAAGTATAAGCTGATGTTAAAATATACTACCTTTAAATACGAACAAATGTTTTTTTTTTTAAATAAAATTGGTGCATATAAGCGAAAAGCATGAAGCATCTGTAAGCGTATTCAGCATTATATCAGAAAAGTAATGCTACTAATTGGGTGCCATCTGGCTTTTCAGCCGTTTTCCGTTTCCCCTTTAAAAAGTGTACTACCTAATGCTTTTTTTTAAAAAGCGCTCCGACACTGAAAAAGGAAGAATTCTGCATAAAACTGCTGCAGTCTGAGCTTTGTGTCTGATGCTTTGTAGAATTAATGTGAAACTTATATTTTTATTATAATAAACTTATATCGCTTCGATCGCTTTTAGCGATAAGACCGCCAATTGTTACACTTGTGTCGTGATTTTGTGTTATAGTTTTAAGTTTTCTGTGTGTTTGTAGTGTTTAAATAAAGAGTTTTCTATTCTATTCTATACTTTTACCCGCGCGCACTTCGTCGCGCTTAATAGAAAATTATTATCAGTGTTTCTCTAATATCTTATGCATGTATTATACATATAAACCGTCTTCTTGAATCACTTTACCTATTAATAAAAAAAACCGTATCAAAATCCGTTGCGGATTTTTAAAGATGTATAAGCATGCATAGGGACAGACAGACGCGAGAAGCAACATTATTTTATACAATGTAGTGATTTTTCCCAATATTTTTTCATTGGGTGGACAAAACCTTGTCGCTAAGCAGTTAATAATATAGAATATAGTGTTAATAATATCAATAGTCTTTTCTTCATGCACTGTTGTCAGGAAAAAATCGCTGTTAGTGATAATTTTGCCCACACTTAGATTGTTATAATATTGTGTTTAGTTTAAGTTTTTTGTGTTGTGTTTTGATAGAGTATTATTATTGGAAAATCACAAAAGGATCTTAAGTATTATCTGATCTTGTGTGGCAGTTCAGATGTAAATAAACTATTTTCTATATTTTATGTATATTTCTTTATAAATAGGTATTTTTATTAAAAAGCCATTAAAAGAGATTATTTCAATCAAAAAGAAGCAAGTACTTATAGACCGTATTAAATAGACCGGCAACCGTTCAATAGCGTTCCAATTGTAATCGCTGGACGTTTTGACTTCTCGTATTCGCACCAGCTGTTACATGCTCCAAATGATTCTCATAATCTAACGGGAATTTAAAAAATGAATGTGATTTACTTTGATTATTGATATTTTTTGAAGATGTTAGTCCAGTTTTAAGAGCTTCTTGTTATTATTTGAATGTGTGAACATTAGAAGAATGTTATAAATATTATGCCTCTACCGCTCTACCTTGCGATAGGTATTCGGTACCGCTGGCGGTAGCGAAACAAACCTCCATAGAAATACTCAGTATAATTGTAACCCAGAGAGATTCTCTAGAATATCGTCCAGGTTTGAACAGGCCTTAAATCCGTGACCCTCTCAAATTACCACATATGTTATATTCTATGCTACCTACAAATTTTAGTAAAAATATGAACATTTTTGAAGAAGTCTCACTTATCGCCACATTAAAACTTTACATTTATCGTATCATATTTTTGGGACTTAAGATAGTTACCAGATACACACTGGAACTAAGATAGTTTACAGATAGTAAGATATGCTACGTTCCTTGCGTATTAAGCATCAGTATCAGTAATCTTACTAAGTAAATTCCTATATGAAACGCCATTAAATCGTGTGGTCCCATAAAATAGAAAGGCATTTAATTCCCCTGTCAAGAATGTGAAACGAAATGCCTTCCCGGGCGCAATTTGTTCGCAGATGGCCGAAAAATGTTTTATTCAATCCAAGAGGGACCACTGTGACTGTGTCTTATATCTCTGAATCAGAAAATTCATTCAAAAGTTCAGCGAGCGAATCTAAATTTCAAATAAAGGACTGAATAGACTCTTTTCGTTAAGCCGTTGCGTTCGTAAGGCTATGAATTTGTTTATTGAACTTTTAAAGAAGTAAAAGCTCGATTGTTATCTGAGATTTTAGGACTATTGTGTTAAAAAACTGAGTAACAATAAATTCCGTGCACTTTTAAAAGCTTGCTGGGGCATAATTTGAAAACTGCACAATCGGTTTCCAAAAAATGAAAGAACATTTGAAAAGCTTTTTTTAGACAAAAAAAATTGTAATCTGTGAACTTATACGTAGGTACCTATTTTTTTAGGCCTACCTAAAAAAACAACCCGATGATTTGTCAACCCCTTCTCCTTTTTAAATTTGGTAAAAAGTATTATATCATGTTAAAACATTTTGTTGGAGTTACTCTTCTTTGTCTTCTATTCGTTCTATTTTTGATCTTGTCATCGGAAACGCTCTATACTCGCTCATACTACGAGTACCAAGCTAGCACGGAGTGTGGAGAGTCTTGTCTTACTGTCAAGTTATATTGTCATCTCATAAATTCTACTTTTGATGTATGGGATGATATTTGACTTGCCAGCAAGTCAAGCATTTCATGCTAGCTAGGTTAGTTCTCGTGCGTGATTTAGGTCAAAGCATGACACACCCCAGGCAGCACACAAGTCAGATAACTGGCCAACAATACAACCTTATGCAGGGTTAAGCTTTATTATCTATGTATAGAAGCCGTGTGTATTGCCAAGTTCTGTATTAAAGTTTATTTTTGCTATAATCAAGCTATTAGCTGAGTTAGCTCTGTAATTTGCCGATTTTAATTCTTAAAGCTGAATAGTCATCATAAATAGACCTGTTACTCAAGAGTTTGTGTCACCTTTTGTATAATACTGGTATAAGAATCCATTATCAAGCATAGTGCTGGATTATTGATGTTATGTTCTCTTATAGCTGTATTATACACCACAGCTTGATACTTACAAAGCTGCTTTATAAAGTAGGTGTTGTTGTCTGTTATGAAGCATATAGTAACTTAACAGAAATTAAGGTAGCTGTTATAACTACTTTATGCCGATTTAAGTACGAAATTACCGTCACGTGCAGCTAACTGTTGTAAAAGCATTAGTAACAGATTCTTATGCAGAAGTTTGCTGGGTATTCACGGTAAAGTAGACATTATTTAAGCTAAAAGAACTATTCTAGAACATTAGTCAGCATTTAGCGCGCAGCACGCAGATTTTTTTCAGAATGAACGTCGCCATAATGAAAAACATAACCTAAGATAATAGCTAATAATTATAACGAATTATATACTCATATATTCAATTATAATAACGATACCGGTATAATATTCATGGAAAAGTATTAAAAGGTTATTTTTGAACCCTTAAATTGCATGCAACGAAAAAAAATTTTCACTCATAAAAACAAACCACAATAGACGATGTTTTTTATTTCTCAAAAACCCTGCTTATCAGGTGGCGCGTGAAAATTTTACATGAAATGTATATATAAATATACGGTAAAGTTGCATGCGCACTTACAACTTGCATGTTAAGTGTAAATTAGATTGTACTTATACCGATGACTTCAAATATTTATGCGGCCATTTAATTTGCTGTCCTTCACCAATCATTTAATACGTGCTAGTTCGAAATTGTCACAACTTCAATATAATCTGAGTTTAAAGACCTATAAGTAAATTTAATTTCATTCATCATTCATTCATTGTCTGGCTAACGGCGCTGTAATGATTGAATAAAAGAAAAAAGTGCTTTAATTCAGAAGATACTCAGCTTGTCGTACAGTTATTCAAAACTTATTCATCTGTTACATAGCTATAACACAGCTATTAGCAGTATAATTTTGTGCCCAAATTGCTTGAATAACGTCTGAGTAAGCGCCAAATCAGCTAAATACGGTAGTCTTACACAGCTGTTAGTTACTTTGACTGCTGTTAAAAAAACTTATTCAGAAGGTTTGTGCTGCCTGGGGGGGTCCCGACGAAACTTCAAGAGTAGAACTGTCATCCCATACATTGTACTATTTGTAAATTATGGGATGACAGTTGACTTGACAGCAAGACAAGTCTACGCAGCCCTAAATATCTTTGCTACGCAGCGTCTGTGCTTGAGGGACTGTCTCTGGATCTTCGACCAGAGACAATAGGCTCTAGAGAACATATTTCACATATATATGATTTAAAATAGAAGTGACTATCCTACATAATGTTTATTCATACGAGCATACCCTGAAAGCAGTCGTCAGGAAGTAATTTGAATGTCAACTGTTTGAATTAATTGTTCAGTGAGTGTTTGGTGGCAACGTGGTGGAAAATACACGTGTGCCGTAATACTTGATTTAATTTACTACGGAGACTGCTAATATAAAGCTCAGTTGAGATAGCTGGCGTTCAACGCACGTTTCGTTAACCGGTCGTTTAGTCACGCGCGTTTATGTTCCTTGTATTATTATTTTTATTAAAGGCAATAATTTTTTTTAATGAATAATAAAAGTAAGTAGAAGTTTTTGCGTGAATAAGTTAGAAACCTACTATTATTAAAAATCCCGACTGTGTCTGGTTCATAGGCAAGAAGTAGTTAGACCAGTGCCATTTCTTTCGTTCACGGTTAGAAATAAAAATCTGCAGCGGGTGTATCTCAATCTATGATCTCAAAATATTGTAAGTGCTAAGAATAATAAATTATAAATTTATTTGCCTATAATACTGGCCTGGATAAAACACTGCTGTCGTGTCTAAAAGTATAGAGAACCCATTAAAATTAGTATTTTTATCGTATAAGACCGTAACTACAATCACCACGGTAGGCGAGGGAAATAAGAAGCTATATAGTCAAACATTTCAGACACTGAACTGGCTACAGCACGAGTCTGTGCTGGGTAGATGGCTGACATGAGAGCGACAGCATTTTTTTAGCAAACGCACAGTCGTTCACAGCCTGCCATGTGAATTGAGCCCAAGCTGACCTAGTTACAAGGCCTCAAATCTATGTCAGTGTCTGTTTCAAATGAGACGCTGCTTTCTAATTTATTACATAGGTAAACCAGTTAAATTACATTTTGTATGATTATAAATTTATAGAGCTTACATTATGCCGACTTCGAAAGAAGTGGATGCTCAATTCAGTTTTAATTTTGAATGTTAAAGTGCAAATTATTTGAAGATTTATTCACGGTTATAATATTTGTTATTTGTCAACATTAAAGTATTTTTTTAATTCCTTTTTTATTGATCGAGTAATTTTAAAACTCCAAATTTTTATTTATGGATAATGTATTTTCTTACTTAGGTATTTTCACATTGAGTTTAAATACTTGAATTTATATAAGTAGTCTACTTTAGTACTTAAAACTTCAGTTATCACACATTTATTATAAAAGTTGGTAAGGATAAGGTTTTCATTTCAATTTATGATCTCATAAACAATATTTTACAGCGCTTATCCAGTAGAATGGAAGCTTCACCTGCAGGCGGGCAAGTAATTGGAAAACTTGCCTCGTAAAACTTGTAGAAATTGATTCCGATGTCACTTATAACTTTGACCGTCCCCTTTGTTCACGAATTAAACGCTAGACAACCTTGCTCCCAGACAAATTATGGATATTAACTGATATTTGAAGAAATTTTGTAGAGTTTGACCCTAATTTGCACATCAGCTATAGATGTGTCTTATATTTCTATAGGCACAAATAAAAAAAAGAGCGTTGACTACATTGATGAGGTAACCTAAAATTTCAGAGGTTGAACAACAAAATAAAAACGACAGTAACATCGATAAAAACTTTTATTGATTGAAGACGACAGAGTGGCCGCCTTCTCTATTAAGCGTACGTTTCTCCCGACGTCTCTTCACAATGTTTGCTATATTATTATTATTATGATAAATTTGAATCGTTAATCGTAACACTGAATACACAGAGTGGATGAAACGAGACGGGCAGGGCTGGGCGCGCGGTGGGAGACCGCTCAACGCGTGGAAAACGCGCGCCCTTTCATCACGAATATTATAATTCTCTATCTAACAATAAGTTAATACTCTGATCACTAATATCAAAAAATTTACAATGAAAATAGAATTTACTCTAAAAATATTCACGCGGCAGGCGTCGATCGTGAGTCGACTCTGGACGAGCGGCGCCTGCGCGCTTCTATCACATTGAAAGATTCATAAAGTACAATAAGTACACACCGGCGCGGGAGCCGGCCTTCACTACCGACCGGCTGCCACGTATCGTACTCACATCTAAAGGTAATAATTTACAAGTTTACACAATACACCGCGACCTACACGAAGAGGTCCTTCAGCTGCGAGCAGAGACTTGCGTCGCAGCCCTCACCCGCTTCCTCGTCCTCCGGACGCGAGGAGTACCAGCGTTCCTTGTCTCCGCGCACCGCCCGGCTCGGACCTGGAATGTCTCGCGGCTTTACGGGAGCCTCGCTTGCTTTCGTCACCTTCTCCTTCCCTAAGGGGGTCCCTGATGTCGACGGACCCGGCTCAGGTGTCACGCTGGTCTTTCTTAAGAAAACTTCTATTGCACTCCCGAGAGCACTCGCGTCGACGACCGACCCCGAGGGTTTATCCCACACGACGGCTGCTACGTCTCCAGTGGGTGGTTTAGCGTCAGCGGCGAACGTCACTTTGGTTTTCTTTGGTTCGTTTTCTTTCTTTTTCGCGGCGAGGGTCTGATGACGCTTCGTGAACCACGTTGTTCCGGAGTCTAAAGGTTTGTCGCGCAGCGAGGAGGCGTCAAAACTGCTAGAGCGCATGTCTGCGAGGCGGCGGGTGCGCTCAGGTCTGCCGCAACGATCTATCTCTGTAGCCGATGATGTGAGTTCATTGAGCATGTGATGCAGGTCTGTGTCGGTGCAGACGACACCGACGCCGCGGCCAGCTCCCATACCCGAGCGTGGTGGAATGGGCGGTGGCATTTCTGAGGCGCGACGGCGAGCCGGTATAGGTGGGAGAGGCGCTCCGACAAAGTCTGAGTGTCTGCGGCCGCGGTTGGTGTACCTCACGGAGCCACTGATGGGTGAGCGTTCGTCCAGCGGCTGCACCTCACACACGCGTTCGCTGGACGTGTTCCAGAGTCGCATGCGAACTTTACGCGCTTGCACGATGTCATCCATTATGTCAAGCTGTAGGTTGTGGGTACTGCCGAGTGTTTCTGTTGCTGGTGGACCTGGAAATATATAAATATTATTGTTAAGAATATATTTTAATTAAGCTTATTAAGAGATACATATGTCAATACATTATCTTTGTGTAAGTTCTTACTTACATTTCTTACCAGAGCCGGAATCTCTGCGACGAGCTAGTGCCGGGAACGCAGCGATGGATTCACGGCGGCCGCGTCCGAACAGAGCCTGTGGCACTCGTGATATCGTCACTACGGAATGTCTGGAAAAGACGAGGATTTTAAAGATACCGTCACATTCTATGATTTCCTTCTTTCCCTATATTTAAGACAAAACAATGAATATACCTTCTGCCGCCCGGCTGTGGTGGAGCTTGGCTGAGTGTGGCGAGGAATGCTGCTTCGCGAGCTTCTTTGGCTGCGCTTTCGGCGCCTTGTTCCGACAGCCTGCGTACCTGAAAAGATAAATAGAATGGAATCTGCTGACTTTGCATGTAACAAACATTCAAAGTATCATAGGTCACAAACACTCATCACATCATCAGCTCGATGAGGCTTACCACTAATCATAGGCCTCCTCCCTTAGACTACTACGTCAGGCATCAGGTCTTCGTAGCACACATCACAAGCTCATGATTTAACAAGATCTTCGTCATCAGCTGTACTACTGAGCTTTGATTTCGCTTACATATACGTGCTTACCTGACTAGCAGTAGGTCCAGAAGTGCACGCGGGCGTCGGCAGTGAGTGTTTCCTTGTCTCCCTCCACGGCGACAGATGGTACGGGTCGGGCGGGGACTCCTGGTCGATGGACAGGCCTCGAGCAGGCGCTACAGACCGCGGCGAGGAGTCCGTGTCTTCAGCTCCACTCTCCTCCACCACGATGAGCGGCTCGCCGCCACCGACCATGGCCATTGAACCGCGCCGCATCATGCCTGCTCATCAACGAATAGACGTGTGAGTGTGGGAAGAGTGGTTTTCTTAAATTGGTAATGACAAAGTAATGATGGGATTTTAAGGATTTTTTGCGTGGTAGGGTATACATAAGTTAGTAGCTGATAACAACATGGACTTATGGATAAGGAAATCATGATGTGAAGATCCAGGAGATAAGGACAAGATGATAATGATGATGGAAAAGTGATCTTGCAGAAGTTTCTAGGTAAACATGACAGCTGATCGTTTGGTTGCCTATTTACTTTTTTAAGAGTTTAATATCAAGCACTAAATGTATTTTTCGTTTGCAAGTTACTGAATTAGGTGGACTTTTATAACAAAGATCATAAAAATTACACGAAATAAGGATCACAGTAGCTTGTTTAATTATTAAAGTACATTTTAATAAACAGAGCCTATTAAGGTTCGTTTATTTAACCATCACTAGAATCGCTTCATCTTCATTAGTGTGCCAAATTGTTGAAACGAAAATTGTTTTCGAAATATCCGATGATTCCCCTCCAATTTCATCAAGTGAATTAGATTATATACCTCAGCGTCTCATAATATAATCCTTTTAGAATTGGGAGACGAGCGAGTTTCAATCCTGGATCCGACTTTAATTTTGGATCTGACAAGAATGCTGTAATAAAGAATGTGGGTGCATGTCTATAGATAGAACGGTCGTCGGCTCCCACAACCGTAAAAATGTTTATTTACACGACGAACTTTATGTTAGCGAAGTAAATATCGGAGTCCGAAGACGTTCGAAAAGCGAGCTTCGATTGTTTCACGAACAAATACGTTTTCAATCAACGGTTCTTTGTTTCAAGCGCTCTTTGAAGAGCTTCGAGCTTTGCTTTCCTCCTTCCAAAGATTAATGTCTTTCAGCCGCGCGATTGTAGGCACTCGCCAGTTCCTGTGTTAATATTTTAATGATTTGTTGAATTGAACTCTGCGAGGACGTTATTAAACTCGATAAATGTACGCTTGCCACTTAATTTATTTTAAAGGATTTTTTTATTTAAATTAACGGAATTAAAAGAGTTTTCCAGATAGATAGATTTTGCATTTTTAAAATCTAGTCCTAAAGTTTGCCAAAGTTCATCAAAGTATTAATATTTTACTTAGATTTAATTTCCCACCAATTTTAATTTATTTTAATTGGTAGACGATTACATTTCAAATTAAATCACATCAATAAATGCAATGTGATGTTTCAAATTTATAAAAATAGTTAAAAATAAAAATTCAACTATTTTATATTAAGGCAACAAATAAAAATGACTTATAACTTATAATGTCCATGTATTAACTAACACCAATTTACTCGTAATCACAGCTCAATAATCACCAGATACGAATCATGAATCAATCAATCATTGGTAATAAGTAGAAAAAGCCCGCGTTATCGTCCAATCACAACACATTATAGGCTTGTATCAACAGGTAGAGTGCGCGAGCGGGCCAAGGCTTGGCACTGACCTAATTCCACGACCTCGTACACCATTCCCCCTTCCCATTGCCCTGGCAACGTCCCGGGTTGCAACTGCAACTTGTAACAATGTGGCGACATCTGACGGGAGATTATCCGGTTGGTTTCATAAGCTTTACTGGTGTATTAGGTATGCGTCTTTGTTTTTAGGATATAAATATATGAATAGAATATCACTATTGCATAGGTACTAACAAGTTACAATATAAAATAACGAGGGGGATTTTTATAATTTTTGTTTTGTTTGTGTTTGTGTTGTGTGTGTTTTCCCCACTTTTTTAAATTTCGTGGACGGTGGGGATAATTTTACAAAAATGTAAATAAAGCCCCACGATGGGGATTCACGGTGGGGAAAAGTGCAGTAAGCCAATAATAATTGTGATTTAACTCTAACAGTGATTTCACTGTTGGAGTATAAACCCCAATT
This sequence comes from Hemithea aestivaria, assembly GCA_947507615.1. Taxonomy (NCBI): domain Eukaryota; kingdom Metazoa; phylum Arthropoda; class Insecta; order Lepidoptera; family Geometridae; genus Hemithea; species Hemithea aestivaria. Next base: position 13,202,563 of record OX382332.1, on the reverse strand, counting down.
TGTTTTTCTTATTATTACGATAAATAGTTAGATATAAAAATAAATACCATATATAAACTTAAAAATAGAGGAAAACAATCGGCGGTCATATAAAGTTATCGCTAATTAACAACTTAGATGGAAAAAATATTGAGAACTCGTAGCGCGAAATTGTAGTTGCAGATAATTATATATTATAATAATTCCAGATATTTTTTCAACTGGTAGAAAATGCCACTTATGCAAAAACTTAGCCTATGGTTATGTTGAATAATATTGAAATTAGAAATAAATACGTGTGTATCAAATTTATGATACCTACTTGTGGAAAAGGACAGCAAATTGTTCTTATATGAAGCTGAAATTGACCAAGAAAATCCTATAACAATAAATGATATTATAGTACATACATACATGCTTGTTTCGAATAGATTTTTGTCATATTTTTTATATATTCGCCTCATACTGTACCAAAAATCGTGGAGCCCGTTTAAAAAACGCAAAGAAAATTCGTGGAAATCCGTTCACATTATTCACACTGGCTGGCAACAAATATCCATTGACGACATAATAAAAACATCGGCTTGAGAAATAAGAAAACTGAGCGCTATTTACTTTCCGCTACCTCAGATAGGCTTTCAAGCTTTAGCTGAGGCAATATACTTCAGGCACTCCGACCGTAAACATAAGGATCGGGAAACTCGTATTGGATCCGGATTATATTATATTATACCTACATGGAACTCTACTCACTAGAAAACGGTAAAATTGTTAACGAACCGTATAAGTTATATGAAGGGCGGCTTATAAAAAGACCTCGTTCTTTTGCAATAAAGTTATGCTGTTAATAACTAGGGATTATGTTAATAATTTTCTCGCAAGACATGGGGGTGATATTTTTTTTATGTAACCTAGACAAACAAGCAGACGGCCCACCTGATGGTGAGTGGCTACCAGGGGTACCGCTGATACGTTGCCTACCTTTCAAGACTATTCACTTGCCTTTTGAAGAGTCCCATGATATTATTGGGAGTTAAGTATATAATATAAACTATATAGTGGATAATATTTAACTATTAATATGTTCAGACACTCAGTGCTTTTGTACGAATAAATTTGTAATATTTCCTTGTATATAATAATCGCGAATTAATAATGACACATCATAACAAGTATAAGTCATAACTTAGAATAGATTTTGATTAGTGAAATCGTTTTCTGTGTTTATGTAAAACAAATATAATGTATAACATTTAATTATTTACAGCCTTAACGTGTTCGAGCAAAATTCCGTAAAAAATACAATATGTTTATTGAATAAGAAACTCGCGAAAACGAAGAAAAAGGACAAACTTGTCACTTCCCAAGACAATTCAATTTGTAAGAATACAAAAATATACAAGGGCAATAATTAGTCGACAAGTTTATGGAATTCGAAATTACAATAAGGATGATGGAAGGGCGAAATATGAAAGGGAAAAAAATGTTGAAAGAGAAATGGTGTCAGGTATAATTTGGGTCGGTTTCGCAATTCGCACTTAGGGCGGTCTTTAATTACGGTATAAAATGTGACGCCCAAATAACTTCACTTATCTACGAGATTTTACTGCGAGTTATAAAAAAAGTTTTTATTAGCCGAAATACTGGACGGCTTGACTCTACGTCTGTTATTGCAAACATTTTTACGATTTTACCTTCCCGTCTTATTGTTATGAAAGTTAATTAAATAACTACGATAAAAAATAGGACGGGAAAAGGTTCGGAGATAATTTGTGTCCCCAATGGTTTTGGACTATTTCTTCTTGAAAAAAAATTGGATTCATAAAGTAGAGGACATGCGGATGGCTAGTATTTTACAGAAAATCAAGTACCTAGGTACTTTATTAGGTACTTGTATTGTTTGCTATGTTCTAGACTTAAAATATTCCTTTATACATAAAAAGTAAATCATAATTAAATACTAGGTGTATGTATTGATACCTAAGATGTATTAATTATTATAATCTGCGAAATGGCGCCCAGCATGTGTTTGTTGAATCTATTCTATGAAAAAGCTAAGAATGTGCCTAAGAATTAAGATAAACTTAGGCGAATGTTTAATAAAATACAAATAAAAGTTCTACAAACAAGTAGTATTTTGTCTGTAAAGAAGCCGACATTAAAGTGTTTAAAACATAAGGTGACAACGCGCTAATTTTACGGTAAGAAGAAAAGCTACAGTCTTAATATTACTCCCTCGCGAACACTCAATGTTTTAAAATGTATCATCATATTAATTTATAAATTGTTTTGAAAGACGTGACATTGGGAGTTAATTGCGATTGGGGATTAAATAAACGTGAATACTTTTCATGGAGCGGTAAATATTATTTATTTAATTCGGTATATATGTATGTTGGTACACCGGAATTATACGGAAAAACTTAAAAGAAAAATAATATTTTTAAAGCTGAATTGGTGGTCTTATCTATATTAGCGATATCTTCTAGATAATCGTGTTAAACATATATTTTCCTCTAATTTGGTAAATAATAGAATACTCGTATAACATACATAAAACAAAAAAACCTTGGACCCCAAAATTACAGATAACCTACCTAGTACTTTCGCTTTACTTATATCTGTGTTATAGGTACACCGCAGGGTACCTATAAGTACAGCGGGGTACAGCGGGCTAATTATATTTTTTAAATAAAATATGTATTTATCACAGAGAACATAATTAATTAAAATTACACTTATAAAGCACGCAGAAAAAAAACATTAATAAAGTCAATTGACTTGCAGCTAAAAGGCTGATATACAGGAATCAAAGAGATTACAGATTGCGAATACGTGTTAAAAGGAAATTGGTTTTGTTTGCTGAATTAATTTCACTAAATGGATGTCACGATGAATATTGATTATAATAATTAACTAATCTTCTCGATATATAAGAGAATTCTCAATATACTACGACCGACTGATTTATCAACGTATAGCTTTAACCGCTGCGCTGATCGGATTAAGTTCAAATTTGGCACAGAGATAAATATTGCACTGTGCGTGAACCTGTAGTGGAATTATACAGATAAGATGCTTTTTAAAAGTTTTGAAAAGTTAAAGCTAGGCGGATATAAAAGTAGAAACCGGTAGATATAAAAGTACCCTACTTTTATATTATATTTACTTTACTTATATTTACTTATATTATATTATACGGTATTGGTGTCTAAATAGTAATGATTAATTTTTGCACCGGGAACGATCAGGGCCGGGCTATTTAATGAATAATAACTTGAAATGTTTGCTTTATTATTATTGTATTTTATTATTAATTTTATTTAAATATAAATTAGTGATAATTAGTTTTAATAAATAATTAAAATAAAAAAAAATCATAATATAGATAACGCTCATGTTAGTTTTCAAAATAGTAGTGGGTCTACCAATTGGCGGTCTTATCAGCCAATCTATTTCAATAAATAAGATAATAAAACATTCATTTTCATTTCAAGAAATATAATAATAAAACATCTAGCCCCAAATAAATCTATTTCATTTTAATTAACTTGGTAACGAATTTTCATTAGTCAGTGAATTTCTACCAAAAGTGGTGGAAAGAGGCTTTGTGGTTAATCATTTTAGTGGCTAGAGCCTATAAATCAAAGTAATAAAATTTTACGACCTGTTCTATGGAGGACTGTTTTTCTACGGGGTTATAGAGGGAAAGAGTACCTATTAATATATTCGCGTGACATTTGGTAAGGAGAAAGCTTAGATGAAATATAACGTAGGAGCAATAACTGTTTAAAGTAGCTAGTATAAAATAATATATAGAACTGTGACCATTAGGAATAAAAACAATTCTCATTTTTATTCCTCTAAGAATCAAGTTCTTCTTAAAATTTAATATGCATTTTCTACACAATACGCCAAGCCATTTAATCAGCATTTCTACTAAGCCTTACCAACTTGGATCAATTAGTTTTATGTCACTTAGCTTACAAGTTATTTAAATAAGGTCCATTTTGTACTTCTGGAAATATATATTATGTCATTTCATTCATCGACAACAAGAAATGGAACTTTTCCTAGCCTTCACATATACCTATAAATTGCTATAACTAACCGAACAAAATAAATAGTTATCCAAACCTGGTTATAAAAGACGAAGTTTGTACAAACTAAAAACACACCTTATTCGAGATTCTTGTATCTAAGTTCTCATTTTATTCATGGAACTTTGAAAATATAAATTCAGCAGTCCCTAATTAGCGCACACTTTTAACTTAACCCATAAACTGAAAAGTTAAAATGGCTGCTCAAAAAATGATGAAACAGTGAAGTGGCAAGGCCACTCCCGAGTTTCATCTATAAATAATGTAGGCTGAGGGCGTCCCATTACCCTAATATAATGTGAGTACGTATAAGAATACGAGTACAATCTGAGCAATAAAGAAGAGTCGTTTATACACGGTGAATCAAATTTTGTACCTACGAGTAAATTTACGCGATCCATTTGTTTGTAAACGTATTTTTGAGACTATGAGACAAATAATAATAATTTGGAATGCACATCCATGGCCTAGTTTAAGTAGTTTTCAATAATTAGTATTAGTCCTGTCACTTGGCGGAGACTGTCTTTAAGCCCACTTTATATAGATGGACTCACAGATAGACTCCGATAAGTGTAACCCATTACATTTATATTCAGTAGCGGCGCTAGGCGTCAGCGACGTCGGCGACCGCCGACGGCCTCGCGCTTGAGGGGGCCTCGCAAAAATTTTAATTATTTATTCATTTTTTAAACATATTCGCGAGTTAAGTGATTGTGAAGTACTTAAGGGCATTCATCAACATGCATCAAAAGAAGACCTTTACAAGTATTATAATGATTTAGGTAGGACTTACAATATTTCAGGAAGGCAAAAACAGCGACATACAGCCTTTCGAACTATATAAAGGTACCTACTACTAACTCCATGTTAATATCAGGCGCTTAACCAGGGCCCCGCGGGCATGGAGGCCATGAAAATTAAGTTATTTAATGTGGCTTAATTTTTTTTCTTGTCAAAATCAGCGGCTAGCAAACTCTTTTTAAAATATTCTCGGCGCTCGCAGAAAACTGCACGCTCTCTAATTAGCAAAATTATTGTAATCTCGTGACTCTTAGAACGAGTTAAACGCACAACTTTCGCATTCAAAAATACATAATTTTCTCTGTTTGCGCTCTTACTAGATAGAATATTTAATTTTAATTCAATTTCCTTGCCATTTGAAGCCAGCAAATGCACAAAATTCGTGCAGAAAAATTCAAAATATTCTCGGCCCTCGCAACGAGCTGCTCGCGCTTTTATACATAAGAATATATTGAGATTCCTAGCCACTCGGAGAAAGCTAAGCGTACTGCATTATTCGTACTGAAAAATCCAAAACTTTCTCGGCGCTCGCAGCGAGCTGCTCGCGCTTTTATACATAAGAATATAATATTTAGATTTCTAGCCACTCGGAGCAAGCTAAGCGTACATTATTCGTACTAAAACATTCAAATTTTTCTCGGGGCTAGCAACAAGCTGCTCGCACTTTTATAGGTAAGAATATGTAGTTTCCTAGCCACTCGGAGTAAGCTAAACGCATATTATTCGTGCTGAAAATTCAAAATTTCGCGGCGCTCGCAGCTAGCTGCTCGCGCTTTTATACATAAGAATAATATGATATTTAGATTCCTAGCCACTCGGAGCAAGCTAAACGTACAGTATTCGTACTGAAAAATTCAAAATTTTCTCGGCGCTCGCAGCGAGCTGCTCGCGCTTTTATACATAAGAATATAATATTTAGATTCCTAGCCACTCGGAGCAAGCTAAGCGTACATTATTCGTACTGAAAAATTCAACATTTTCTCGGCACTCGCAGCGAGCTGCTCGCGCTTTTATACATAAGAATATAATATTTAGATTCCTAGTCACTCGGAGCACGCTAAGCGTATATTATTCGTACTAAAACATCCAAATTTTTCTCAGGGCTAACAACGAGCTGCTCGCACTTTTATAGGTAAGAATATATAGTTTCCTAGCCACTCGGAGTAAGCTAAACGCACATTATTCGTGCTGAAAAATCCAAAATTTTCTCGGCGCTCGCAGCGAGCTGCTCGCGCTTTTATACATAAGAATATAATATTTAGATTCCTAGCCACTCGGAGCAAGCTAAACGTACATTATTCGTGCTGAAAAATTTCATAATTTTCTCGGCGCTCGCAGCAAGCTGCTCGCGCTCCTACAGATAATAGTGCTTTTATTACCACTCGGAGTGAGATAAACGCATACCTTTCATACTCACTTAGACAGAATTTAAAAAATATATCATCGCTCGGAGTGAGGCGTAAGGCACGAAGATGAAGTAAATACAAGTGAGTTTATGCCGTTAATTTACAAAGATGAATCTAACGCGTCGTTTAGTGTAAAAAGGTGTGAAGTATTCAAAATTGTATGACTACGCTTAAATGTCTCCCTTCTCAGTTTGAAAAAAATGCTAGTCGAAAAAGGGGGGCCTCGCGAACCTAATTTCGCCGACGCCCACGCGTGGTCTAGCGCCGCCACTGTTTATATTAAAAGTCTGCGCGTTGGTCTTTTTTGTGTGTACGCCTATATAAAAAGGCCCGGGTTTGACCCGTGTTTAAGAGCGACATAATAATAATAATGATTGGGGTTTATACTAGAATAGAACAGGTTACCCTACTTACACTGTCAGATTCAAATCACAGTTTATAGGTTTTGTGACCAATCTATAAGTATGTTGCAGTTTTGCCACACTGAGATTTGAACAAAAGAACAGTGACAAATTAAAATATAGGTACAGTAAAAACATTACCACATTGGTAAGCTTAGACGATCCTATTGTCTTTGCTTCGAATTACATCAGTAGGGAACTATTCACTTATTTGTCAAGGAACCGAACCAAAGACCGAATTGTCAAAAATTTATGAAATGGCATATTACCTCGTTACGATTTAATACATCATTTCATACATTTTTGACAATTCGGTCTTCGGTTCGGTTCCCTGACGGATAAGTGAACAGCCCTGCTGATCCGGATTCGGTATCGACGTAGGTCCCGGTGTAGACGTAGAAATATTGTATTGAAGCTTGCGCACGGCTGTTCAATATTATTATTGTATTTTTACGAAAACTAATGCCACTTGCGTTATAGTGTCGTCATCTGTTCTCGATCCGATATTCGACTGATTCTAATTGGACTTGGATCGGATGTAACGTGGAAGCGTTCTTATTAATCTCTACCATCCCGCACCATTTAGATTTTTCACTCGATTTATTTACACTATTATTCATCTTGTTTACGTGTAAAATGAAAAAGATTTCAACTATGCAGTAAATTTAGCAAACACGTTCCGGCAAATCCTAATCTTCATCTATTATTGCACAGATATGTAAGCTTTATTGATATAAGCTCTAGTTGCCGCCTCGTTACAGAGATGAGACACTCATCGTCTGAAAAAGTGCTCATGATAATATATGCACCAAGTACTTACTTAATACTTTGATACTAAGGTACCTACTGAGTACCCTTCGCTTCGTTGTTGATTTGATGTGATTTTTGTATCACAGATGATACTTTTATAGTGAGAGCTTATATTCATAAACAAAGACTACTAAAAAGATTTTTTTTTTAAATGTGGACAAATGGATGTTTGTTCCCTTAGGGTATGAAGATATCATACGATAAGGACGCATAAATGGGCGCAATGATTTAGCTGAAATTTGTACTATTAAATTGGTTTAAATGCTGGCAGCGTTATGTAGTTATGAGCTACTAGGGTATTTTAAATGGCTTTACATTTTTTCAGAGACTTCAGATTCTACTAAAATAGAAAGGGTCCAAGTTTGGATGCCAAAATATTTGGTGAAAATAAAATATTTTCACACAGAGCGACAGAGACTCTTCTGAAATCCCTATTGTAGTGTTTGTGTATTTGAGTGAATGATTGAATGAATGAACGAATGACATTTGCCTGTCTCGGGGGCACGGGTAGTGGGGGCGACACTCTTGTGCGAGCCGTTGGCGACAGCGGACGTGTTGTCCCTGGCTACTGGTGACGTAACGAGCCGGGCAGTGATCCACTATTTACCCCTGTGTTTGTACGAGTACTACATGTGGCGACGAGTTAAAAGGTTAGTGCGAAACATGTGATTTCGTGCTTAATAATTACGGTCATTGAAAAACATTTTTATAAAGGGTAGAAAATAACATTATTTTGCATAAAAATGCAATAAAACACAGTTTGCAGTGTAACTTACAAATCTGTTCCATGATAATTATAAATACAGACAAAAAAGTCAAATAAAATAAAAAATAGATGAGGATTCAATAAGTTACTTGTTTACAAGAAAGAATAGAGGGATTCATATTAATGTATAGGTGCTAAGCAAATAGTGGCTCACAAATTCGCTTTTGTTTTGAAAAGATTTGAATTTGTGGTTGATACTTGACACATAAACAAGTAATGTTTTAAATGAATAGACACAAAAATAATGTTCGTGAAAAAATGTAATATATCCGTAAAACTACAGAGATTTCACGTGTTTCCTGCACATATTGGTACCTACCTATATTGGTTTGCTAACTTTATTTATTCTTCTTTGGTTTGTGGACTCTAGTTAGAACATATTCATGAATCAACCTCTGTTTAAGAGCAACAATTAGGGTTTAAGATTACTAAAGTATTAGAAACCTGTTGCTATAGGGTTTTATTATTTCATAGAGTTTACAACGTAGGTAGCATGGATATCACTACGATTATGGTGTCACCAGTAGCTAGGGTAAACCATATTGACTTTGTCAAGGAATTTTGCTTTGCAGTATATGTAGTAGGTGTGTAAAATCAGGCAACTAACAGCAGAGGTAACTTGCTGCAGCGAGATTGGTTACAATGCATACTGCTATGGTTCAGTGTCATACCTATAGTATTTTGATGTGACTGCACTGACCCGCAGATATTGAAACTATAATAACTAGGTATAGTTATACTGCAAAAGCGATGAGCCTTGTTCACGAGATTGTTTTAAGGAGAATAACCTTTAAAGAATAACATATTGATTCTACGATCTTAGTACAATTATAAATTATGAACATATTATTATGTATGCTAGAAAGAATCTAGATAGATTGGATGGTGACAGTTATAGCCTTGATACCAAAATATGATATGACTAGATTTAGATTCAGACAATACTAATTGAAACAACGTTCGAATCAATTCTTTGGAATTGTGTAGTGCGTTCTGTATTGGGACTCGCAGAGAGTGAGTTCATAAGTAGTGTTAAAGCTGCATTACTTATTAAGCCAAACGGGGCAAAAGGTATATTGCGTAGTAGGCTATCTGAATAGTGTAAACATTTAAATCACTATGGAATACAATTAACATAAGGTATGTACAAATAAAACTAAACAATATATACTGAATAGTGTGATCTGTGTAGTAGTATAGATGATGATCTTTATTTGAACTAGTGGTACGCTGCTGGAGGTCATGGGTGCGTGGATTAGGACCCAGGAGCTGAAAACGATGTTGATAATTGTATGCAAGAACCCAGAGGAGGTCACTGCCTATTGCATTGAACTTCACGTTAGTATGGTTAGTTTGAGGGTAATCGGAAAATGATGGAAATAGTTATTTTGAAGGTATTATGAAAATGATTTAAACTGTTCAGCCTGAGGGCAAACTGAAAATGATTTGAATGATTAGTTTGAGAGTAATCTGGATAGGATTTCACTAAATTGTTAACTACCTTTAAAGTTTTACATCTTAGTGGTTGTTAACAAGGAAATTATCTTTTATAATATTATCCGTCTTGATGAAGGGCTTGTGGGAGGGCGACACGGAGATCTACAAACTAGACTATTGTGGTTGTACATGATAACCTATGACCGCTGAAACATTGTCCCCCGCGATGAGTTCTTTACGGTGCCTTACGGTTCTTCGCTCGTAGGGTTGAAAGTGGTTTGTGCATACTCGTAAAAATATTGTATATTATTAAAATAGACAAAGTGGCGGCACCGACCGATGCGATATACGAATGCATACAAATCAATTATTATTTTAATAAACAAGATGTGAAAGGTTGAGATTTTCTGTCTGTGTCATGATTTATTATTACAATAAAGTGTAGTTGCGTGTAAGTGTAGTAACACTATGTGAACACGGTCGGAGGTTTTAATATGTGCCATAATATAGTCGACACTAGCAGTAGGTATAAATTGCTGAAAAAACGAGTCCAGAGTAGCATACTATTAATCAGTTATGTGTTCAAGTTAGGTGTTCAAGTTCAAAGTAGTATTGGGCATTGTAGTGTATGTAGTTACACAGTCTCGAATGCACGCGAACAATGCTGTCACGTCAGTGTCACCAGCTCGAGGCTAACTATGCGCTAGAGGGAGAGAAAGATAATATGGTTTTAGTGATGCGCTGCCTATCCTAGTCGGACAAGTGATTGCGAGGGTTGTGCTATAAAAGTTATAAAGTGCACAATTTTGAGAATTGGAATTCCGTTAAAGTAATAGAAAAACATCTTCAAGTGGTATCGAAGATCTTGTTCTAGAATAATATTATTGAAAGTAGGCTTATGTTAATCACAATAGACATACGAGTATATTATACGTGTTACGTACGTACGAGTACGTGTATGTGAAAAGCAAATCTCTTTGTAATGATAGTGCACTGGTCAGAGTATCTCTTTACCGTGGTCAGAGTAACATCATGTTGAAACTTCAGAATACTCTTGACTCTTGAATTAAGTAAGAGTTGATTAGTCTTGAGTCTTAACAGGAAATGTCGTGTGATACCGGAGCTACTTCAATGAATCGATTTCAATTGAGGATATTATTAGGTGGTGAGTTGAATGAAGGGTTTACTTGTATTTTAAAATTGTAGTGTTAGTTTTCGTTTCAATATTAATTTAGTGGAAGGATTGATCTTTCATTTATTTAAACCAGACGAGTGACATAATTTTACAGTAGTTAAATTCTAATTTCATAGACTGGCAACACCAACTCGTAAATAAAAAGTAGGGAATGACGCTGTCACTTTACAATACATATTATTATTGTCATGAACGTGTAATATTGGAGATATTGCATCTCCAAGCAAATCCAATAAATTAAAAAGTGAAGCGATGGAGTTCTTACCAGAGGTAGGGCTTTAGGCACAGCCGGACGGGACAGAAACAAAATATTTATAAGGTAGTAAAGATCAAAATAAGACCCAGTTCATAAAAAAAGTGAATGTTGTCAAACAATAAAAACTGAGACAATAAAATGTAGTTGAGCTCTGTCACTCTTGAGAATAATGTATAATTATATGCATTTCGTTTACTCAGAAATGATACTGATAGCCTAGTTTTATTTTGATACTTTTCTAAGATATTATCTCAAATGTCGATTAATTTTGAGAAAGTGTAAACTAAAATACATGTATACCAGGATAACGATATTTCACTATTTTTCAGTTGCAAACTGCCGAGACTAATGTCTATTAACTATTGTAACTTAAGATAGTAAGTCAACGTCTTTTGATCATGGTCAAGCATAGTTAAGTTAATGGTTATAAAATATTATTTACGCGCTTGTGAAGAGAAGTTCAAAGTTTCCGTTAATTCTATAAGAATACAAATGATATAATATATATAGCCTACTCAACAGGGTAAAAAGAGTGAGTTATTCTTCCAAGTAGATGCATCGTACGTATTTGCAGTGCAGGCCATCCAGGTATGGCCCATCAAGTAAACGAGAACCATACGTGATTGTGTATGTAGGCAGTATAGGCCTTCGTGTAAATGAGAACTATACGTGATTGAGTATAGGCAGTATGGGCCTTCACATAAATGAGAACTATACAAGATGGTGTAAAGGCAGTATAGGCCTTCATGTAAATGAGAACTATACATGATTGTGTAAAGGCAGTATGGGCCTTCATATAAATGAGAACTGTTTGAAAATTTATTCATCGGCATTCCTGTCAATGGTAAACCATACATACCTAATTATAGGTTATTGTCATATAGATATGCAGTATGGGCATTCCTGTCAATGGTAAACCATACATACCTAATTATAGGTTGTTGTCTTATAGATATGCAGTATGGGCATTCCTGTCAATGGTAAACCATACATACCTAATTATGGGTTATTGTCTTATAGATATGCAGTATGGGCATTTCTGTCAATGGTAAACCATACATACCTAATTATAGGTTGTTGTCTTATATATATCTTCCAGATTGTTGTCTTATAGGAATATTCCAGGTCGCTCCAATTAATTATTAAATACTTTGGCTTCGGCATCGTTTTGATACTATCTACTGAACTTAATACGACGGATATTAATTTGGTATGAATCACTTGACAAAACACGTTTGTGTGCGTTAGAATACGCGGAAAAAAAACCGCGGTTATGTTTTCCGAAGTCAATTTGATAATAATATTAAATATTCTGTTCAATAACAGACCTATTTAGATACAGAAGTGATTGAAAAAAAAAAAAGAGAGAGAGAGTGTGACGTGACAGTAGTACAGTTGTGTAGGAACAGTCCACTCGTGCTGTTGCGGAAATGCCAGATGCATCGCAGTAGCGTGGTAGGTATTTAATGTTATTAATTAGGTAGCGAAGTAAGTAAAATATACAGTAAGTAAAAGCAATCATCATCTTATGCGAGTTGATACAGATTCTAAAGTTATCGATGATATTGGATAAAACAAGTAACACCAAAGGTTCTCGGTAAATTTAAATTCTCAGTAAATGTCATATTTTCTCATTAAATCATTCAATTAAGTTTTCATTAAATAAGGAAGGGATGTAGTGTTTGTGTATTTGAGTGAATGATTGAATGAATGAACGAATGACATTTGCCTGTCTCGGGGGCACGGGTAGTGGGGGCGACACTCTTGTGCGAGCCGTTGGCGACAGCGGACGTGTTGTCCCTGGCTACTGGTGACGTAACGAGCCGGGCAGTGATCCACTATTTACCCCTGTGTTTGTACGAGTACTACACCTATAAATAACGTTATACCCTTTAAACACATAATAATGTACATAAATTGTATTTACAAAATATTTAACGTCATAGCTAGCTCAACTGTTAAATGTATGAACAATAAATTCTCTAGTATATTTCCGCTATCACAGTAATGCGCTAGTTCGATGAGAGATACGTTTCATTCAACCATTTCGAATGTGTTGTATTGTATGGCTACAAAATTAGTTAGACAAACAATGTACAATGTAACAACTACAAAGAGATGTATCCATGTTAGTCTTACAAAATGAAGGAACTTTTAGTATGCTAAAATTATTTACCCTTACTTCGTGACCTTTTCAGTATCCACCAAATCTTATACTATATTCGATTCATTTTTAATGCTATTATTAGGTATCACCTAAGGAAAAGTAGTGGGAATAGCATATTAAACGAGTCGATGATAATATAAAGTTTGATTGCTACTAGAAATGTCACGAACCAAGGGTAGTGCATTTTGGCAAATGAAAATTTACTTCATTTTGTAAGCCTAACATAGATACATCTCTTTGTAGTTGACTGTACCTGAGGAGAGTGGGGAGCGAGGACCCTGAATATTAAAAAATGATAAATTTATACTGTGTATGTATTATATTTATAAAGAGATAATCTGACTGACTTGTTATCGTGGAGATGAAACACCTGAATCTAGAATGATGAATTTGAAACATAGGCTTTTTTACTAACTAGACAAGTAATAGAAAGGAGTTTTGCGAAATTTCCACGAGAATGGAAATAATATGTACTTAGTTAATAACCTTACCGCTTACCAGAGACTAAGACTCAAATAATAGAAAGAAAAAGACGATAGAAATCTGTAATTAGAGGAGTGCTGCAACAGGGTTTTTAGGGACTTTTACGCAGTGATTATATTAGGGCGATTTGCATCAAAAACTAAGTTAAACATTGCATACATTATTTTAAATGTCTTTAACCAAACGAAAACAGGCTAGAATTTATTTAGTTTGACCGATAAATCGATTCATAAGCAAAATGTATAATAATAATTCATAACAAAGAGTTGTGAGTTATCAAACAACAAATATTTTAACCTAGAGTCTTTTTGACTCATCAAAACAAAATCATAACTTTTTATTATGCCATACACGAAAACTTATGACTAATATACCTACATTTCAATAATGAATAAATTTGCGGTAGATATTATGATTAATGCGGATTTCATGGCCCTACATTACACAATGTTTAAAATCGAATGCAAAACACGTGCCCGTGACGAAAGCCGCCAGGTGGTAGTGAGTGAAGTTCGAATTATTTTACACTTTCAAACGGTTATTTTAGGTCACGTTTATGTCAAAGCTTTGAATTGAAATGAAAAGCCTTTGTGACGTCATCCCCGAGGACATGTAACCCGGGGCATTAACGAATGACAAACTATTAAAGCCCAATCAAAAGCTTTTTGTAAAAATCGGTTGTAAAAATACTAAAAGTGGTTGAAACGTTTAAACTGCGCATCAAAAATATCGAGATTCTAGTGGGTAGTATCGGTACCTACAAAAAAATACAAAGATATTTTGAAATGACAGAGTTATATTGCACTTATATTTTGGCGTAATTCGCAATTTGCGTGCAGCAAGAAGTTTTAGAAACTAGTCTATTCTTACATATTTGCACGTGTAGATAAATTTTTGCAGTTGTATGACATAAAATGTTTAATGTAAATCCAGGGCGATATGGTCGCTCAGCGACAAAGCCCATAAATAAATAAAAAAACAAAAATGAAAAACCGCTTTTCATTGATAGGATTTTCAACCAAATCCGATCCTTTTTTAGAGCTGTGCGTTTATTATAATACATCAGTTAATCCATCATTAAATCAGTCACGTTTTCTTTTTACAAGCTTTATATTACTTTCACCTGTCTGTTGTCTGTCTGTCTGTCTGTCTGTCTGTCTGTCTGTAATCAAATCTTGCAAGTTTAATTTGACCCACTTCCCGGTTTCCAATTAAGCTGAAAATTTGCATGCGTGTGTAAATCGGATGACAATGCAATATTTTTATGACATCGAGCTGATCTGATGATGGAGCTGGAAGGTGGCCAAAGGAACTCTGTCATAAAACAACGCAACCCCATCGAGTTTGGGCTCATTTGATTCGTCTTGACGAGTACATTATGATGCAAGATGATAACAATAATTAAAGCTTGTTTTTAAAAAGTATTTTTTAAATTTCACTTGTTTTATTAACAATATTACCTATATAAGTATGCATGTATATTGTATAAGTATGTGTGTAGTTGCAGTGTATGCATGTGTTTTATAGTGAGTATTAATTTGAAATATCTGATCTGGATCATACTTATTTGAAATTTATAATAAAAAAGGCATATCGGAATAAAATATATATTATACTCAGAAAAATAATAATAGCAAAGAAGATTTTATGAACGTTTGATCATATTATTGCAATTTTTTATTCATTTAATCAGAGTAAACATAATCCAAGCATTTTAAGTAGATTGTCTACTCGCTAAGAGCACGATTGAAATAAGAAAATGAGGAAAACGGACCGAGATTTTCCAATAATCCAGTTATTATCTAAGTTACGTTGTTCGCCACAATTATTTTGTTTTGCTAAGTCTTAAGTTATTCAAATTGATGGTTTAACTTACAAATTAACGGTTCTAAAACGAACACTGCGCTGATTCTGAAAGAACTTTGCGAAGGACAGATATCTTTTACCTATTTTACGACTATATTTGTTAATCGCTAGAAAGATTTTTTATAAATATATGGTAAATTTTAACGATGATTGGTTTATCAAAATAGCAGAAGGTAGAACAATTTTTACTTCAAAATAATAATATTATTATGTTACAAAATATTATGAACAGGTTTGAATGCTTATCCCATGCACATCGCTAAAATCACTGTACCTTTTTTTCCAGGAAATATGCGTTACGCATCGTCACCCAGCGCCCGGTGGCGCAGGGTGGTATGTGGGACTCCCCTGCCAAAGATGGGCGCGGCGGGGATACCCACTAAAAACCTGGAGGTGTTCCTGCAGAACGCCATATCGACCGCGGCCCTGAAGGCATCTGGTCCTCACTGACAGGAGGGCCTCTCCGCGGTAGGATGAAGAGGAGAGGTAACAACATTGTACTTAAATTTATTATATCGAAAATTTGTTTGATATCAGATTATGAATTCCGGGATAGTTTAAATACCTATGCTATGTGGAAAATTAGATCTTGGATTACACACTCACTGTACTTTACATAGGTAGAAATGGCGCAGCTGCTAATATAAAATATGCAATGCTTTTAAGTTAAACAAAAAAATCACATTAAGATTAACATCAATGTAGTTAAATGCTTACCAACTAAAACATTTTTTCCCCTGTCAAATGGTTGGTCAAATTCTTGATTATAAAATGTAGCGCTTGAGTTTGCATTAGGTACAAATTTTGTAAAATAAAACACTACAGCTGTTAAAATGTAAACAATTAGTAATGTGTTTTCATGCAAAATGATATATATTATTTATTTTTCTAATATTTTTAGTAAAAACTGTAAAAAAAGTGTAATGATGACTATTTTAGCTTAACATTACTTTTTGCCAGACCTTAGGAAGTAAAAAATTGCCATTTCTGATTTTGGCAGAGTGCTCGCTTTATAGCCGCAGGTAGCTCGAAGCTTGTAACAACATCAAGACCTCATTTGGATAAAGTTTCTTTTTAATAAAAACGTACAAAATTATTTTAGACTCTCGTATCTACTTACATTTATTTATTTTATATTGAATCTCACTGTAAAGCTTTTTGTTAATAATGAGATTGTGTTAAAAAAGAGAGAATAACCTTAACTGTTTCAGGGACTGATACATCAACAGGTTCTAGACTACAGAACACAGGTAATTTCTTACACAGGTAGATATAGTGAAATAACTACTAAGAAAGGATTTTGTCGCCAGGGCGATAACGCAAACTTAATAGTCAAACTTGAACAATTAGACTTTTTAATTATATTTTTTTAATACGAATACTCAAATCAAATCTTTATGCAACGTTATCCGTGTACCGTACCTTAAGTGAATGAACTGTATCATGAAAAAGAGTAAATCTATAAAAAAGATGTTCTAAAATTTGTCTTAAAAGTAATATTCTTATAAGCAATATTTGCCGTCCTGGGCACAAGTCCCGAATACCCCTACTGTAAATCCAGGGCTGCTTCTTTGTGAAAAAGCAACAAAAGGTTTTTCTTGAATAATGTTATGAAGAGATGACGGTGAGGTGGCGCAAGAAAGAGATACATGGAAGGATTTGAGGGAAAAAAAAAGTTAAAACTACATATCCTAAATATCTAAATATATATTGTATGTGCAAAATTGCTGAGAATGCAAGATGAGCTTTGATACGCTTTAACACTCTTAAATCTTGAAAGGACCGGTTGAAAGAGCATTAGACAAAGACGCAACTAAAATAAATTAAATCCCTATATTGGATATAATTTTGTGGTTAAATGTCAGCATTACGTATATTCCGCGTATATCCTACTCATATATAAAATCAATAAAGCTCATCGGTTCGGATCACTGAATTTCATCCAATTTCGGCTCTGTGTTCATATTGTTTAACCTTCACGACGTATTTAGTAGATAATTGAGTTGGTTTGAACAGACATTGATTTGTGAT
Organism: Hemithea aestivaria; assembly: GCA_947507615.1. Lineage (NCBI taxonomy): Eukaryota > Metazoa > Arthropoda > Insecta > Lepidoptera > Geometridae > Hemithea > Hemithea aestivaria. The sequence continues at coordinate 13,184,865 of OX382332.1, read as the reverse complement.
GGACTTAAAAAAATATATGATTTTAAAATCTATCGCGAGTGTTCTCCATAACACATAAAAATTATGGGAATAAACGGGAAGTATTTCATTAGTAATAAGAAGAATTTTCCAAATCGATTCAAAGTTATAAGATAACAAACATGTATGTATGTCGGGACAGGATAGCGTAGCGCTTAGCGTAGTAACCTATAATGTGTCACTGTCACTATTGTCGCCATTCTGGAGCCCCTCAAGCATGGTTTACAACGTAGATATAACGGGCGAGGAGAATAAGAATCACTCAACAATAAGATCACTTTTATTTCACTTGCAGACAGTTACATTACAATGTGAATAAGGATGATATTACACTACTCAGTATTACACAATATTAACGGGGACCGAGTGTTCCGCAAAGCTACGAACGCTTCGATAACTAATTCGATACCCAAACCGTATAGTGACCGTCCCAGTCACCCGTCAAAGGTAAAGTGTCCGTCCCGGTCGCCAGCCAAACGTAAAGTGAGTCTCCGTCGTCCACACAGCTCAATATAATACCTCACGCCCGTCCGCCCTACCGCTCGCTCACAACAGCGCCTCTAGCGGACGACCGTGCAACTACTCGACTCTCATTGGCTAACGTCACTTCCCGTCACTCCCCTTTACTTGTCAACCGATCATGAAAATGCGATGTTGCCTGCGTTACACAAGAGATGGCGCCACTTCCGTCTCTGGTCCACCGAATTTAACTATGTGGCGTCTAAACTAAGTAGCTATAATCTAAGCTGCCGATACGGCCTTCCTGACGCTCGCACGTCCTCGGGCGATCTTCTTGCAGAGCGAACTCCCGCAGGGTGAGCTCTCCCAGCGCGATCTTACTGCACATCTATAACAAAAGGACATCATGTTAATTGATTCCACATTCCACCGCTCGTTCATCCTGACATAATTATCCTGACATAATATCCTGACATAATTCTTTCAAAAGTGACAGATAATTGAGGCTCTCATTAGAAAATATACCCCAGCGACTTAGTATGCCATCAAGTTCGGTTGTGACACGCGACAGCTCAAAACTCAAGATGCACCAGCAGTACAGACCGGATAAGAGTGTCTCTTCGATCTACAGCCACCGCAGCAGCTAGTAGGGTTCGACCCAGATCACAAAATCCTTTCGACTGACTCTGGACTCACTGCACCAACAATAGCCCGGATAACAGAGTCCCTTCGATCTACGGCAACCGCAGCAGCCAATAGGGTTCGACCCGGACCTCTGCATGCTTTCGACTACTCACTATGCGCTCACCGCATCAACAATAGCCCGGATAACAGAATCCCTTCGATCTACGGCAACCGCAGCAGCCAGTAGGGTTCGACCCGGATCTCTGCATCCCCTCGACTATTCACTATGCACTCACCGCATCAACAGTAGCCCGGATAACAGAATCCCTTCGATCTACGGCAACCGCAGCGGCCAGTAGGGTTCGACCCGGATCTCTGCATCCCCACGACTACTCACTATGCACTCACAGCATAACAATAGCCCGGATAACAGAGTCTCTTCGATCTATAGCTCCCGCAGTAGCCCATAGGGTTCGACCCAGACATCTGAATCCTTTCGACTATCTCACAACACACATCGAACAGCCGTGTCACCTCCAACCGCAACTGATCACACCACTTTGTCTAGGTAATTTCACTTCAAGAGTTAGAAACTATTATAACTCGAAATAAAAACCCGCATGAACTACACAAACTCTCCCTTACGACATGGGAACAAGATAATTTGCTATCGACTACCGTGAAAAAAAGGCTACTAATTCAAATTTTTTTTTTTTTTTTTTTTTTTTTTGTTTGGTTGGTTTGGTTTGGTTTGGACCTCTATCTCTCGTGGTGACTGGCAACTAAACATTAAAGGCGATACAAATCCTTTCTCTCTCCCCCCCCTTTTTTTTCTCTCTCCTCCCCCCTTTTTTTTTCTCTCCTCTGCACACTCAGAACGACCGCGCGTCGCACGACCACACGCGCTGATGCTCAGGATAGCGCGCCATGTGACCGCACACGCACCGATGCTCAGGCCAGCACGCCAAGTGACTGCACACACGCGCCGATGCTCAGGATAGCGCGTCGCGCGACCGCACGCGCTGCTGCACGTCACTCATCTGTAATAAAGATACCACAGCACAGAATTTCGTTTTCTTTACCTGACTCAATCCTAACCTCAATTGTAATGTAAGCCTAAGATCTCTGAATATCGTATTATACCGGTACACAAACCGGTGGCATTAAAATTGCAATTTACAATAGTGCACCTAACCTAACTCAAACCTAACCTCATTTATTGTAATCAGTCTAAGACTAAAATCTCAGAATTTCTTATTTTACTTCCATTAACACAACGCGAGGGCCTAATTAATTATCAGATAACACTTCTAAGCTTTGTTCTAAGCTGACTACACTGCGAGCCATGTTCAACTATTTACAAAAAAAGTGAGGGTAGGTAATTATCATTGAGCGACATTAAAACTTAGCTCAGGCATCAAATTCTCCACTACCGCTCATCGCACACTAAAATGCTACTACAAGAGTAGACAAAACAAGCTACGGTTACGTAGTCTGCAGTAGGCATGAACAAAAAAATCATGGAATCGACTCACCAAATAATGTTCATCTCTGATACGGCTAGATCTCTCAGATCGTCTCATAGCTCACAGTCACACCAAGGTCGACTCGTTGCTCGACCAGCAGCGTCGCAGGTCACAGCGCAGCAGACTCAGCACGCACGCATACACGCACGTATGCACGCACGCAAGCAGGAACAGGCGCGCACACATGAGCGCCGGCAAAAGCGCTCCACTGCATGTCACTGTAATCAGTGCAACCACGAATTAGAACACACGCGCAGACAGCGGGTTAAACGCTGCTCGTAGCACACAGATCGCGCCGACATAACGCGTGGACACGACGTGTAGATGGCATAGTCATCGCGCAGACACAGGCAAACTGAAACATTGAAAAAAACACGTTAAACTATTTCACCGTTCTTTATCCCACTTCTGATGTCGGGACAGGATAGCGTAGCGCTTAGCGTAGTAACCTATAATGTGTCACTGTCACTATTGTCGCCATTCTGGAGCCCCTCAAGCATGGTTTACAACGTAGATATAACGGGCGAGGAGAATAAGAATCACTCAACAATAAGATCACTTTTATTTCACTTGCAGACAGTTACATTACAATGTGAATAAGGATGATATTACACTACTCAGTATTACACAATATTAACGGGGACCGAGTGTTCCGCAAAGCTACGAACGCTTCGATAACTAATTCGATACCCAAACCGTATAGTGACCGTCCCAGTCACCCGTCAAAGGTAAAGTGTCCGTCCCGGTCGCCAGCCAAACGTAAAGTGAGTCTCCGTCGTCCACACAGCTCAATATAATACCTCACGCCCGTCCGCCCTACCGCTCGCTCACAACAGCGCCTCTAGCGGACGACCGTGCAACTACTCGACTCTCATTGGCTAACGTCACTTCCCGTCACTCCCCTTTACTTGTCAACCGATCATGAAAATGCGATGTTGCCTGCGTTACACAAGAGATGGCGCCACTTCCGTCTCTGGTCCACCGAATTTAACTATGTGGCGTCTAAACTAAGTAGCTATAATCTAAGCTGCCGATATGTATATGTGTTTTTTTTTATGTTATGAAGTAGAAGACGAGCAAGACGCTCTCCTGATGTTAAGAGATAACGGCTGCCCATAATCAGTACAGTGTTACCTAGGATTTCACAATTATGTGAAACTCTAGGAGCACTGTACCAACGCTTCTTACTCAAGAGTCATAAGATGTTAAGACTCTTTAGCCCAGTAATTTCACTAGCTACAGTGCCCTCCTACCGGAGCACAGTAATGTTTGCACATCACTGCTCAGGCGGTAGAATAACTGGCACTGTTGGGGTACCCACCTAGACGACCTCCTGCAAAGGAAGTCTACCCCCGGTAAAGGTGTGTGTGTGTTGTATTATTTTCACGGTGTGTGTGTGTGTTGTAATTATTTTCACGTTCTATATATAAGTTGTATCAGTAAAGTGTTATCAAATCTAATCTAAAATAATCCAACTTGAGAAGCCCCTTCATATTAAAGTATTTAACACGTTTACAACCTAATGGGGTTGAAAAGTGACATGCGCGACTATTTGCTAGTGCGGCTGTCTAAATTGCTTACAATCTGTATAAATTTGGTTCCGAAAAGTCCTTAAACGCATCGTATTCGCATCGTATGCGAATACGATGACGCATAAACTTTCATAAAGAATGGAGTCGCAGGCAACGTGTTGATTTGACGAATTGCTTTAAATGGAAATTGTTATTACAAGTATATATTTTATATGCAAGTGGCCGATACAAGGTTCTGGGTAGGCATCTTACAGTGTGGGAATAAAATGATTCAAAATTTTACGCAACATCTGCACCGCATTCGTCATCCTAAGTCCTGAGATATTGTAAGTCGTATGAAAATTTAACACATCCAATATGATATGATTTTTAGGTTTCGTAGGTTCGGTTTAGAGGTGTAAAGGAAAAAAAAATGAACCCTTATAGAATCGCTCGTTTGTCTGTCTGTCTGTCTGTCTGTCTGTCTGTATGTCAAGATAGATAGATAACCCTTTATTGTACACAAAAGTTATGAAACAAACAAAATCTAACATTAAATTAATGAATCCTTTCGCGAATTAATGAAACATTAACCAGTCGCAGTGTTGATCATTGCAGAGTTAAATGCATTTCCCCTTGTCAAAAAAAGTCGGTAAATCCTTTGCGATTTTCCCTAAACGTCGTGTCCGAATACAGACATAATGATCGCTTGGCGACACGGCAAGAGATAATTATAATATTATATATCTCTTTACCGTGTCACGAATTACGGCTTTATTTAGTAAGAAGCGTTGGCGCAATGCACCCAGAATTGTACCTTTGTAAAATACTGGGTAGCACTGTACTAATAATGGACAGCGTTATCTCTTACCATCGGGAGAGCGTCTTGCTCGTCTTCTTACTTCGTTGTAAAGTGGAAGCCCTGTCAAAGCCTGCCTATCACCAGTATATAAACAAGTAACTGTCGCAATGATACAAGATATTATTTTGTACGATATATTTTATAATTATAATTAATTGAACTTCTTATTAAACTGTTTTAAAAAATCACCATTATAATTAGCGTACAACGTCATTTAGATATTATATATTATATTTTACGTTAATTAGCGACCAGTCCTAGATAAATTTACTCCGAGTCAGTAGTCAGTATTCTTTGAAATGCTCGGTTTTTCTCATATAAACCTTCTTGAATGAATTATCTGTTTATAGATGCAAAAGCCGCACTAAAACCCGTTGCGTAATTTACGTACATTTAACAGACGAAGCGAAACTACTTTGTTTTTCCATAAGATTCTAGAGATATGGGAAGAATAAATGCTTTGATTAAAAAAAGTGAATTTGTTTTTTATTATGTATTCAGTTTTATGTTTTTCTCAAATTTATCATTATTGTAGTGTTTATAAATAAAGAACCTTTATCTATCTCATCTATCTATCAAGAATCTTTATCAATATCATCTATCTATCTAAAATCTTTATCTATCTCACCTATCTATCTAACCTTCATAACGTTTTTAAACACAAAGTGTCTACTAATTTGCCTTAATGGATATAGATAGTCGGCAGAGTTAATGGATTTTTCAATTATTTCCATAATTAATTGGTTTTATCAATTTAATTTGCGAAACCCAGTCTGTCAGAGTATATGTACATCAATTGTTTTTTAGTTCTATACAGTTTCAAATGTTTTACGTACATAACACAGTTGCTGCATGAAATTACATGAAAATCCTTTACTTTAAAATGATGACTTTACTTTATGTTGATGCATAAATTATGCAATTAAGCAAATAAAAGAATAGAAAAAAAATGACACATATTTATTTTATCTATACAAGAGATAAGAAATATTTGTGAAAAGATGAATAAATCTTGATAAAACGATAAATAACTAAATTAGTGGGCATTATTTGTTTCTAGCCGCACCTTAGGCGGAACCATTGAATAGATTAAACTCGCATATTGTATTATTTGATTTAAATTGTTTTAGAATTGTTTTTATATTATAAAATACACTTCCATTAATATAAATTGACTGTTGTAAAACGAATTAAACTTAATTTATATTTATAACCTTTTAAAATTGATCTGACAACCAAATAATGTTATGTTATCTAATCTAATTTAAAATGATTATTATCAGATCTATTAATCTTACGCATATTTATAAGTTTCTAATAAGACTCGTATAAGAGTCGATAGGAGATTAATGGAGGTAATAGTCCTAAACGACTGGCTTTATTAACGCGATCCAAGCTTAATGGGCTGGCTGTTACAGAACCAATTAACGATCAAACTGTCTAAAGTAAATATTGCCTCGGGGACGAAGTTTAACAATAAAATTCACAAAGTTAAGCTAAGATGATGAAAGTTCAACAATTCACAGATGAAACTTGGGGACAATGAGCACATCCATGCGGGAGGTGATAATTAAGAGGTGGTTTTTGGTCACCACCTAAGGCCATAATATAGGCTATCACGCATTGGTGCCTTTTGCTATTAACCGACAAAAATAAAATGCTCCTTGTCATATCGTTAAATTTAAAAGATCATTCAAAATTTGTCGTGTAACGAACTAGTAGATTACGCGACGAAGTTGAACAAAGCCTTTTTAATTTAACACTCTTTGGCTGTACGAACATTTTATTTTAGTCGGTTAATAGTGCTAGACATCAGGGCGCGATAGCCAATAGACCCTCAGGTATGGCCAGGGTTGCGGGGTGGAGTGAGAGGGGACTAATGGAGGTGAGAGGGAACTAATGGAGGAGGGGGTAGTGTGCGCGCGCGGTGTGCTTGTGTGTGTGTGTCGCGTACCGGCGGGTTCGTGGTGTGGGTGCGCGGCCCGGCGTGCGCTCGGTTCGACGGTCGAGCTGGCACTGGGAGGCGGCGGCCTCAGCCCTCAGCCTCTCCCGGACGGCCGTGCTATCTCCACGGGATAAACTTTCTGATGCATCCTTTGGCGTTTCCTCGCGACTCGCCGCCGTGGACTCCCGCCGTCTAACGCCCGTGTCACTTACATGTGGGATATTTTTTTGAAAAGGGTTCACTTTTCTCTGTTATGAAATAGTAACATTTTATCAACGTCTCTTTTATTTACACTTTTTTTGCGAACATATATTTTTTAACAAGCAGGTGCGTTTTTACTTGGCTAAAAACAACTGTATATATGTCACATTATAAAAGCATAGTATTTTCACTAATTTGTTGCAATAAATCAAATAATCCCCAAGAGTGGAGAGCACATAACGGCTTCACACCTCGCACGCGGTCGTCACGTTTTATTTAGACTACAAAGGAATTATCTCGCTGTAACTTGTTGCTGCCGCTTAAAGAACCCTCACGACGGAACTCCTTGTTTTACATCTTAAAATATTCATGGGAATGGAAGATTAAAAATTATGTTCAGTAAAAATAATAAAGCTTTCAGAAATATTCGTTTCATATAAGACTACATTATGGATGTGGCTTTGCTTGCGTGCGAGATGTGCGTTGATAGATCAGTCAGTAACTCGTTCCTTATTAGATTAATCGTAGACAATATAAATCATTATTTTCTGTTTTGTAGATTTAGTGGCCAGTGAGAGGCGGATCTATGGCGGTTAGTGGTCTATGGAACGTGATTAAATTCAGATTCAAAATCGGATCGACTAATGGGGAATGGACGTCTATGAGCTAACGTTATTAAGGTGGAAACCAAATATCATTTCCGGGAAATAGAGGGCAAATTAAAAGCTGACCACAATGAGCCAGAATAAGGTAGTTATTATGTTTATTTTATACTAATCATCATTTGACCCTTATACGTAAATACCTACCTAAATATTATTGATGTTTTTGAATAGATTTTTTTAATTTCTTACGATTATATTTTGATTACGAAACGATTCGCGTGATGGTTATCAACGATGCGGTCGTAGATGGTAGTCCGCTAAACCTAGAAGGCACAAATCCTTCCCTGGTTTAACTTCTTATTCTTTTCTACCAGTATACTCGTACTACACAACTGTAAATTTATGTATTTAATTTTGCATGAAAGCTTTGTATTTTGTTTGAGATGCCCTTTAGAAGGTGAGTTAATTAAACTGTTTCAGTAGTTTCCTATAAATATGTTAGGTGGCAGTCGTTAGGCAATGTTGGATTGACCTGAAAAATCCGACTTCGACTCTGCGTAATGCATCGCCCACTTAATAAAAAAAAATGTCCAGCATTGATTTATAAACTTAGAGAAAATAAAACAAAATTATACATAATTAATTTACCTACATAATATTAAAATTCATTTTCCACCTTTGTTATGTAGTGGGAGGGTATTATAATCATAATTATATTCACATATTGTGCTACAACTTAGACTGCATCGTCACTTACCAATAGATGAGATTGCGGTCAAACGCTTGTTTACTCTGCTATCGTCGCTCGTAGCTCATTTTACTTTACTCGTGTGTTATGTTTTATTATGTAAATATGATGTGTTTTAAAAGATTCTCGCTAACTTCAAACATAAAACCTGTAAATAACTACGACGAATCCTATTCGTACTTTTCCATCAACAAAGACACTAGATTCTCCCCTATTTATTCGAGCACTTTCAGAGCACTTGTTTGCACAGAATGTTTCTACGTCTGAGCTTTGAGGAATTTCAATTAAATACTAAAATCTTGAGGCAGAAGGGATGGAATGTTTCGGTTATTGGACGAAGGGTATCGAATATCGATGCTATAAGGCTCATTCTCATGGAATCGATTCTCATCGTCACCTTCATGGCAATTCTTATTTATTGCTTATTTGTAATGTTTATGTATAATATTGTATAGAGCTGGATAACACGAGTAAACTTTTATATAAATCATTTAAATCGTACGTTTCATTTCGAAGAAAAACAGTTTTGAAATTTTCGACGCCACGAAAGTGATTCAGTCATTATTTTTTCACAACTTTTTCAAGTAAACCCCTTTTAAAATACTAAATCTACCAAAAATGTACAATAAAACGACATTCTACGTAACAACAAACCTCACTACAGAAGAAAATATGCGTAATTTGAGATATTACTTTACCTTTCACTTTACTTTTTTATTAGTCAGAAACTTTGTATGTATGTGGCTCATTCTCATGGAATCGATTCTCATCGTCACCTTCATGGCAATTCTTATTTATTGCTTATTTGTAATGTTTATGTATAATATTGTATAGAGCTTGATAACACGAGTAAACTTTTATAGAAATGATTTAAATCGTACGTTTCATTTCGAAGAAAAACAGTTTTGAAATTTTCAACGCCACGAAAGTGATTCCGACATTATTTTTTCACAACTTTTTCAAGTAAAACCCTTTTAAAAGACTAAATCTACCAAAAATGTACAATAACACGACATTCTACGTAACAATAAACCTCACAACAGAAGAAAATATGCGTTATTTGAGATATTACTTTACCTTTCACTTTACTTTTTTATTAGTCAGAAATTTGGTATGTATATATTAAAACCCTAACATAACAGATAAAGTACTTTTTAGTAGGTAAAAAGGCCCTTTTAAAAGAAAAAAAATACAAAAAATCACTTGCGTGGCTTAAAAATCACCTTCATGGTAAAAAACGCTATGAAGGTGATGCCACGCTGGTGACGAAAATATCCCTTTTTGGTGAAATTCTGGAAAGTTTAGGTATAATGTATAAAATTAAATACTATATCTTTATCTCGCACATTTTGGCGTTTCGAAAAGCTAGCTTTGATTTAAATAACTAAAATACAATGCATAAGAATGTTGTCCATGCAAGTGATCGGTACACCCACGAATAAATTTAAACTTAGCAATTTTATTTTTTCCCACGGCTAGATAAGTCCTAGATCCTACTTCTACGATTGCAGAACATGGCCATCATTGAAATGAATCGAACTCTGTATTGGATTGTTGATGTTGTGTTTAACGGCAGCCGTTAAACTACGCAAATCTAAAGCACCTAAAATCGTGTGACCGCCGCATTATATTATTTAAAATTCAAAATATACTGAAAACTCTTTTTTAGCTTGTAGACCTTAAAGTATATTTGTTTGCGATAATTTTGGTATATATAACATACAGATACATCAAAATTTGTTAAAGTAGTGCCCAAATGTTTAACTGCAACGCAAAGTGTGACACCATGAGAATACGAAAAATGGCCCCGATTTTGAACTTTCATGTTAAATTTTAGTATTATTTTTTGCGTCTATTAAGACAATCTTCATTTATTTTGTAGCTTAATATATGCTTTATACACCTATCTACAATTCATATCTCTGTTTTTAACCGTTTAGGAAATATAACCTCGACTCTTACAAAAGATGGAAAAAGCTGGAATTAGAGGAATCGCACTTGATATATTCAAAAGTTATCTCACCAATCGCAGACAGATGGTTAAGATAGAAGATTATGTAAGTGATGAAGAGCAAGTGGAGTTTGGAGTTCCTCAGGGGAGTATCCTTGGCCCAACGCTCTTCCAAATATACATAAACGATCTGTGTCTTTTAACACTGCAGAACTGCCAGACGGTCTGCTATGCCGACGATACTGCCTTGCTTGTGTACGGGGTAAATTGGGTCGAAGTCAAATCCTACGCTGAAGAAGCCATTAAAATGGTTATGTCCTACTTAACTAAAAATCTACTCACCCTTAACGTAGAAAAAACGAAGTATGTGACATTTTCACTCACCGCTTCTTCACAACCCAGCAACTTCGACATCAAAAGCCATCGATGCTCTAGTCCATCCACATGCACATGCCCACACCTAACGCACACCAGTAACATTAAATATCTTGGAGTACATATTGATCAGAATCTAAATTGGCACACACATATAGATACCCTGACTTCGAGAACCAGGAAATTAATCCATGTTGTTAAAACACTGAGGTCATCAGCCAGTAAAGACACTCTGAAGTTGGTATACTCTGCCCTGGGAGAGTCAATTCTACGATATTGTGTAACCGTCTGGGGAGGTGCAATTAAGACAAAAATGCTACAGCTTGAAAGAGCACAAAGAGCAGTTTTAAAAGTAATGTTACGGAAGCCTTTTAGATTTCCCACAACAGATCTCTACAATGAATGTAAAGTCCTTTCTTTAAGACAGCTCTTTGTGCTTCAATCAACTCTACGTATGCACTCCGCCCTTCCATATGACGCTCAATGTATAGTCTCAAATCGACACAGAAACCGAATATGTAAGGTTGATGCCCATCGGACAAAATTCTACAGTAGATTTTTCCCCATTAAGGGTCCACAGCTTTATAACAGATTAAACAAAGACCTAAATATATACCCACTGTCAAAATATGAAGTTAAAAACAAAATCATCAAATGGCTCCTAACTTTGGACTACTCCTCTACAGAAGATCTCATTAAATTTGATATTTTATAATACAAACAAGATAATACATGCCAAGCCAAATTTTAGTTTACATATTTTGCTGACATACACTATTGTCCACACAGGAATCTTTACACACTCAACAACACCCTCAGATACATTCACTCACACTCTCACACAAGTACGCACGCACGCACGCTCATACACACACACACACTCACACGCAAACGCGTATACACACACACACACACACACTCACACGCGCATACACTCGACATACACACACACACTCACATACACACACACACACTCACATACACAAACTCGCACTATCCAATACCACAATTTCTATTTTATTTTTATTTTATATTTAAGTTAACTTTACAGTAAATATTATTTACTATTTTTTATCTACTTAAATTCAAAATGGTATTAAGAGCATATCACTTTACCAGAATCTTAATTAAAGCGTCTCTCCTTAGCAATGTTATTATTGTAAATTTTATTTAGGTACCTGATGTCCGATCACAAAGTCTTTGACTTTCTAGGACATCATAGATAAAATAAGGGGAAACTCTTTTATCCTACATACTTATGGCGTTTCCTGTACAAACATTATTCTAGTAAATAAATTAATAATTTCTACTTAAAATAGGTATATATAATATAGTGCATCAATGTAGCAGATAGATAATTCTTTATTGTACACCACATTTATACATAAACTTTTCTTAAAATAATGGTTTATAACATAATAATTGTTAACATAACTACTGTAACAACATCAAACATTACCATTTTATTGGTAAATTCTATCTCTCTCATCTCTTGTTATTGTATATTGATAATATAATATCATGATAGGTTGTTTATATATTAGTGTTGGGTGCAACCGCTGCACGGAAAGGATGTGCCTATCTCCCGAGACACAAGTCTAACTTAGTTCGGGGATAGGTGCTCACTGACCCTGCAGCGAGTTGTGCCTAAATGTTAATGTTATCGATAACTGTTTTCTTTTCTTTCTTATATTCTTTTTAAGTATCCTATGTACTATATTTATATTTTTTTTTAACTTATGGTGTTGTATATTTATTGTTTATTTGCTAAAATTTTGTCAGGAAATAAAATAAATAAATAAAAATAGTCTAAAATAAACCGTGTGACCATCAAATTTGAGCTAAAATGAGAATGAGCCATGTATTAAAACCCTAACATAACAGATAAAGTAGGCTCATTCTCATGGAATCGATTCTCATCGTCACCTTCATGGCAATTCTTATTTATTGCTTATTTGTAATGTTTATGTATAATATTGTATAGAGCTGGATAACACTAGTAAACTTTTATATAAATGATTTAAATCGTACGTTTCATTTCGAAGAAAAACTGTTTTGAAATTTTCGACGCCACGAAAGTGATTCAGTCATTATTTTTTTACAACTTTTTCAAGTAAAACCCTTTTCAAAGAATAAATCTACCAAATATGTACAATAAAACGACATTTAACGTAAAAACAAACCTCACTACAAAAGAAAATATGCGTAATTTGAGATATTACTTTACCATTCACTTTACTTTTTTATTAGTCAGAAATTTAGTTTGTATGTATTAAAACCCTTACATAACAGATACAGTACTTTTAAGTAGGTTAAAAGGCCCTTTCAAAAGAAAACAATACATAAAAATCACTTTCGTGGCTCAAAAATCACCTTCATGGTAAAAAACGCTATGAAGGTGATGCCACGCTGGTGACGAAAATATCCCTTTTTGGTGAAATTCTGGAAAGTTAAGGTATAATGTATAAAATTAAATACTACATCTTTATTTCGCACATTTTGGCGTTTCGAAAAGCTAGCTTTTAATGAAATAACTAAAATACAATGCATAAAAATGTTGTCCATGCAAGTGATTGGTACACCCATGAATAAATTGAAACTTAGCAAATATATTTTTTCCACGGCTCGATAAGTCCTAAATCCTACTTCTACGATTGCAGAACATGGCCATCATTGAAATGAATCGAACTCTGCATTGGATTGTTGATTTTATGTTTCACAGCAGCCGTTAAACTACGCAAATCTAAAGCACCTAAAATCGTGTGACCGCCGCATTATATTATTTTAAATTCAAAATAATACTGAAAACTTTTTTTTTGCCTGTAGACCTTAAAGTATATTTATTTGCGATAATTTTGGTATATTTTACAAACAGATACATGAAAATTTGTTAAAGTAGTGCCCAAATGTTTAACTGAAACGCAAAGTGTGACACCATGAGAATACGAAAAATGGCCCCGATTTTGACCTTTCATGTTATATTTTAGTATTATTTTTTGCGTCTATTATGACAATCTTCATTTATTTTGTAGCTTAATATATGTTTTATCCACCTATCCACAATTCATATCTCTGTCTTTAACCGTTTAGGAAATATAACCGTGTGACCATCAAATTTGAGCTAAAATGAGAATGAGCCAGTACTTTTTAGTTGGTAAAAAGGCCCTTTCTAAACAAAACAATAAAAAAAGAAATCACTTTCGTGGCTAAAATCACCTTCATGGTAAAAACCGCTATGAAGGTGATGCCACGCTGGTGACGAAAATATCCCTTTTTGGTGAAATTCTGGAAAGTTTATGTATAATGTATAAAATAAAAAAACTACATCTTTGTCTCGCATATTTTGGCGTTTCGAAAAGCTAGCTTTGATTTAAATAACTAAAATACAATGCATAAAAATATTGTCCATGCAAGTGATCGGTACACCCATGAATAAATTGAAACTTGGCAATTATATTTTTTCCACGGCTCGATAAGTCCTAGATCCTACTTTTACGATTGCAGAACATGGCCATCATTGAAATGAATCAAACTCTGTATTAGATTGTTAATGTTGTGTTTAACAGCAGCCGTTAAACTACGCAAATTTAAAGCACCAAAAATCGTGTGACCATCGCATTATGTCTTTTTAAATTCAAAATAATAATGAAAGGCTTTTTTGAGACTGTGTACCGTAAAGTGTATTTGTTTGCGAAAATTTTGGTATATTTTATATACAGATACACCGAAATTTGTTAAAGTAGTGCCCAAATGTTTCACTGCAACGGAAAGTGTGACACCATGAGAATACGAAAAATGCCCCCGTTTTTGACCTTTCATGTTAAATTTTAGTATTATTTTTTGCGTCTATTATGACAATCTTTATTTATTTTGTAGCTTAATATATGTTTTATCCACCTATTCAAAATTCATGTCTCTTTCTTTAACCGTTTAGGAAATATAACCGTGTGACCATCAAATTTGAGCTAAAATGAGAATGAGCCATAAAACTGTTTTCTTTGGTTTAGGGATAGATTTTGTGCATAGTTTCTTTTTATTTCTGTCAAGTGAATTTGTTATTTACGATATTAGACAAAATTACTTCTGTCTTATTGTTACGCTTTACTTATAAAAATAGCTACTGCAAAAAACTTAGGATCAATAGATTAAGAACAAAAATTAAGTAAACCAATGGACCAATCGTATAGCTTCAACATATTAATATTTCTCACCTTTCGTCTCTCAGTTTCGTCTTTCTATTCAAAACTTTTCTACATCAGCAGTTTTCGGTTTTCGTTTGGACGTGACTTGGCTATTGCAACTTGACTTGTTGATTCTCTGCCTATATCGGTTATTTGCGATTTTTGTTTCTTCTCGTTTCAATATAGGATCCAGTATCTCTTCAATAAGTTGAAAAATGCTCTAATTTTTTATTTTTTTAACCCCCGACGCAAAAACGACGGGGTGTTATAAGTTTGACGTGTCTATCTGTCTGTCTGTCTGTGGCATCGTAGCTCCCGAACGGATGAACGGAATTTGATTTAGTTTTTTTTGTTTGAATGTAGAGTTAGTCGAGAGTATTCTTAGCCATGTTTGGTGGAAATCGGTCCAAGATGGCCGCCGCTACAAAATGGCGAATTACTTTTTTTCTCCACGACCGGACCCCCCAATATGGGTATCAAATGAAAGGGCTTAACTAGTAGAATACAACCCATTATATAAAATTTAAAATCCAAGATGGCCGCCATCACAAAATGGTGAATTACATATTGCGTTGGGGGTTTTTTTAAATTTTTAATTTAATTCACTTGTTCGATAATTTTTGGTCTATTCTAATCTAATCTACTACTACTCTATATTACTAACCACCTACCACACTACACCTGTATAAAGGTAGTAAAAACCTTAATCACGAACAGTGGACGTCTGGCATTAGCCCAATATTTCTTTTCTTAAATAATTTAATATGAGTATGTTATTTCCATTGTATGGTGGACAATCAACAAAGTCAATCTCTCTACAAAATTAGCTCATCTCTGTAGTAGATAAATTAACTTTATCATGTTTTATCGTCTTCCACGCCAAAAGGCATCCTGACTAAAATAGTTAGTTTATAACTACCGTCAAAGTGGGTAAATTGTGCGTCCCTCGCTGTCACGGTGTTACATAGCGAATATACTTCGTTTATAGTTTCGGGACATGGTAAAGTTGCTCGCACGTTTATTGGAGGCAGCTTGGGTTGTTTTATTAAATTACTATATTATAATATGTATATTGTATATATTTGTGTTGTATGTATTTTGACAGTTGTGCGAGTAAATTCTCGTTATCTTACGTGTTTGGTTTATTACGTGCTTGTATTTTGACTTTCTCTATATTTCTGCTTGCCTAGTACATTCCGTAAAGTGCTGAAGTCTGAAGTCGATTTTTCCTTACGTCTTTGAAAAAACTCGCACTCTCATTAAGTTTCATTCTTTGATGCTATATTTCCTTATTTTCTATGTGGATATTTTGTCAGACACGAATGTTATATTATAACTTATTTTTTCTATCGAACTATTTTCGTCTTCATCCATTGAGAAAATAAGGTTAGGACGGTTATTGAGCACTGATAACAATGCTTTATCTCGTTTCCCTATCTCGTATCCTCTAAAAACGTTCAGAATCTTGGGCGTAGTGCTCAAATTACTGAAAGTGCAGATAGCAGAAAATAGTCGATTCAATAAGCACTAATGTCACGGTTCACATGAAAGACGATGAGTGAATTAAAGACGATGAGTTCTGAAGGAATGAGAATATTCTCATTCCTTCAGAACTCATCGTCTTTAATTTAATATATTGATAAGTGAGGATTATATCTTAGAATCTCTAGAGTCTAGACGTGTTTAATAAGAATTTACCAAAACTCCAATAGTGACAAAGCCAAACCTCGTCTACCTTAATACGTAACCTTAATTATTTCAGATCTCTTTACATATTTTCTACAAGTATTAAAAGTGGCAGTGTTCATGTAAGTTTTCAAGCCTTACAAAAATAAATAGAAAAGCTACGTGACTCAGAACTGCAAGTAGACCTAACAAGCAACGTTTGGTTGCGTTTTGAAGCATCGCATACGTATCGACTTTCAATGCATGAGGGAGGCGGGATTTCTTCTCGTAACGTTAGCTCTTTATTTAGGTCTCAATTTATTTGTAGAAATGAGCGCATAATAAATGTTATTGTATGGATGAAAATCTCATTAAGCTAAGATAGTGTGCTGGTAGTATTTAGGATGTTCCAATAAAGTGGAATAATCTAATCTACTTGTATAAAACAGGTTACAAAAATATTGTCAAAGCATCTAAATTACATTTTGTAACAACTTATATCTACGAGTATTTACGTGAGATTTTCGTTATTAGATTAAGCTGTAGTTGGAAATTGCCTCTCCCGGGTAGCTCTATATTTGGTCTTGAAAAAGGCTGCGAATTCATAATAAATGTAGCCTGATAACACGGCAGACGACAACGAAAGACTGAAATGAAAATGCATATGAATTTCTAAGTAGAGCAGTAAAATAATCTGTATCAGTGTCTAAAATCGAGCACCTTTCTGCTCTGATAAAACATCCTGATGTAGGTAAGTACCTACTTTCGCCGATTGATTTCCCCAAACTTTTTGGGCCTCAAATAGGACCGTACTTCCAGATTTTACGCATAAGCCTACCTTCCTGCACAACCAAGTGAATACAAATGTTTAATTAAGTCTAACGAAAGATTTTCTTAGGGACAACTTAATAGAATCATATGACCGAGTTAGAGCTGTGAAACGTGATGTGAAAACATATTCTGATTATACTCTTATACTAAGAATATTGCTGACTGAAATTTATGGACATACGTCTGGGCTTTATTGCGATATTACTTATGCCATTGTGCCGGCTTCATATTGCATTATATTACTGTATTAATCCCTTGTACGAGAGCCGAAAGCTTTTATGTACGTTTCCGGCAACGATTCGTATTGGATTTGAGGAAATATTTCATGTTGGTTCAATTGAGAAAATGATTGAGTTGGTTCAAAGTCTGTGATAATTTCGCAGAAAATCGTATTAATTGATGCGTGTAAATTGCAGACATAGTACCAATTTGTACGTGAAAGTTTGAAATCAGAGTAAAAATATCTTCTATCCGTCTACATCTATATTCGTCTGATGAAGTGATTAATAGTAAATAAATACATTATATTTATTTCGATTCTAAAACCTAATTGAACTGAAAAGCTAAATGGCCGTTTTCTTGTTTGGTTTAAGGCATAAAACTATAGAAAGGCACGATACGTATGTTCTAGAATTGAAGATCCACTTTCAGACGGCTGAATCCACTAGGCGCCGCTTATATCAACTAAATTTATTCCACGATAATTTTCTTTCATAATTCTTCGTGAAAAACTCCAAAAACTGCTTTGCCTACTAATCTGAGCTCGGTCTACTCCAGCTACTGAAAATTCAACAGAAACGGACAACTTTTAATTATAAACCGTTATTAAGGTTAGGATGGTGTGATGAAATTATTTCGGAGTTATTAATTTTTTAAGTTAATAATGTTGCTTCATGCTTTCCGAGAGGAAGGGATGGACGAAAATAATGATTCGAAAAGTGATTTTTTGCTGAAATAAAATTCTAATTGGACGATAATAATTCGGTATTAATTAGCCTTTGTTAAAAAGTAAATCTAAACGGCATTGTTCTTATTTCTCCTCTCTCTCTTCCGTCCTCTGACGAGTTTTGTAATTGGTCTTAATTATTGTCAAATTGGAGTTGATTTCTACAAAAAGAGACGAATATGTACTTGAAACGACCTGTGATGGGTACCAGTAAGTACATATTCGTAATCAAGGAATTTACACTTTAAACACAAACATTGTTTTATGTTCGAACAGTTTTGAAACGCATATTACTAAAAACTATTTTTTTAAAATATCGTGCCTTTTAAGGTGGTATAAGGGATACCCTGTTAAGGTAATACAGATTTTTGCATATGCCGGATAAGCTATAAAGAAAAAAAAGTAAAATGGAATAATTCATAAGAGATTCACGAGGTGTCGATTAAGTCTCTGAAAACCGACAAATATGGTACCTGTTGCTGAAAGAACCCCCTCTGTAGCAACATCATTATACGATCCCTAGAATCCTCCGCCTTTACAAATTCTTCAATGAAAAGCTGCAAAAGGAACTGGCTTATTTCGTGAAAACTCTATTTCACTCTGAGTTTAATTAAAAAATTGGTAAGCAGATATAATCCCTTGATTCAAAAGAATCATTTTGTTTTCCTTGTGGACGAGCGGAAATATGTTTTGCTTCGGATCCGGAGATTAGCTGGAATCATATCACAGTGTGGAATAGAGAATAGTGGATGTTTTTTATGTATGGAACGCAATAAATAAATAAATAAATAGATCTGGGTCTTATCAAATTTTTAAGAAAGCCCAATACATAGTGAGTTCTGATTATTTTCTTTATAATATAGAACTTTTATAATAAAGGTACTCGTAGATGAAAGCCTATAGGTACCTTTCCACATTGATGATAAAAAAAATGATTTTAGTATGGTTCGGACAAACTCAAATTCTTAAGGTACGCAGTTTCGGCTACAGGGTATGTTGAGCCAAGTGTCAGATGTTAGGACAATAAGTGTAAATATGTGCAAGTATCGGCATGTCTAAGCTGTCATAATGCCACTTTTGGAGTTATAGAAGTGTAACTACCTAACAATATAGTTCAGTGTCAATAAACTACATTACAAACCCTACATTATAATGTAATTAATATGTGTAATATTTTTAAGGTTCAATATAACACTCGAAAGTAACCGACAAGTAGGCACAGAAGGAGACATGTTGAAAGAAAAATCTTGTAATCTCGAATAATAGACAAAGCAATTCTCAATGCTACCGTAATGGAATGAAGATTAAATAAAGACTAAAGTACCACGCTGAAATTACTGAACACTTCAACGCATAATGAACCTAGGGTTGTCAAAAAGTGTTTTCAATTTTGTTTAAAAAGATGAACGAATAACTTCCCCTAAAACATTACACATATACGTGGATAAGCTTGAATTTAAATTAAGTAGTATAAGTAGGAATATAAATAGTGAGTATTTACGCATAGAGATTAGATCCCAGCTTACTCTTGCGCTTGGCCATGGATACAAAAAATTATAAAGGTCACTGCCTGCCAAGAATAGGCTTGAAGAATTTCCAGAAATTTCTTCATACTATCTTTCTTACGGAGAAAACCAATGATTTTCACTGACAACGCGTCGGCAAACACCAATACCGTGTCGACAATACCACATAGTGTTCCAGACGTCTAAAAGCGCCGCTATTCGTTTGTCATCAAGCGGACCGTCCGCTGGCTGTATCTGATATAAAAAAACGATATTAGAATAGATATTTTAAGTTTAAGACAATAATATAAGATGTACAAGAAAGTTCGCCAACCCTATAGTACTTACCTACACTGTACACGGTAGGTAAGTACCTACGTATTACGTATGTACGATAAGGTTACGTATATTTTCACTTTACCTCCGAAAAGAGGTTTGAACGACAACAAATAAGCGTGAAGCGAAATCGGGGCACGCATCACACGTAATATTTTCCACGAAGCCGATTTACTCTCTATGGAACACGACATTTTCTAATGCCCTTTCACAAAAATGTTTACTTATAATTTTTATTACATTTTTATTATATATTTCCTGATTGCCACGGATATTAAAAGGCTTAATGACCACATCGCGCAGTATTATTTTATGGTAGAAATAATAAATATTAGCAACAGTCCAATTTGAACTGATTAACGATACAAAATATCTACTTAATTTAGAATTAATTATATATGAACTGAAAAAAATTATAATCTTCGAACATTTAGATTTTAGAACATAAATTCTATGGAATTCTTCCGCACCTGTTTACCTACTGCACGTATTTCCAGTATTTATTTTCGAAACGCCAAAAGCTTTCAGCAATAACGAATAACAATAAGCACGCAATACAAATTCCTTCAGAACCTTCGTATCATTACGGTAACTGGTTTCGACGGCGAATCGTGAAAGCGTCGATCCTTGATATAGCCCAACGACGCAAAATGTACTAGAGAAGGTATTGCGACGACGATACGACGTTCATGTACCTAATTTATATTTTTCAGTAAGTTTTATATTTTTCCGTTGTCATTTGGGAAAGATTGTGGTTATAAAATCTATCTCTGGAAAACGTATTTATTGGAAAATATATACTTGCCTTTGAAACAATAATGTTTTTTTTCATATCGGTTCAGCAGTGATTTGCTTTAGTCATTTAAATAGTGAGTCGCGTTTTCCTTCTTTACAGACAAACTGAAAGACTAAAAGCCTGAAGACATTAGCCCTGAAGTATTAACTGGTTTAAATTGCCATTCAAATTTCACTGAGAAAGTGTAGTGAAAATGTGTGGCTCTTTTGACTCAAACAGTCTCTTCAAGATGACACCTCTCGTTCTTAATACATATAACCTCACCGTCTTTCGGCAAATTCTGAAAGCGCCGATCCCTGATATTCGCAAATCTGAGGAATCTATAGGTATTCCCGATTTTCGGGGTTCCGATATTGACTCAAGAGTTTCGTAGGATTTAGGTGGCGATTGTCGGGAGAGCTTCGGTAAACGGACCTGTTGCTCGGGACGCCTTGATAATGTTATCGTTTCTTAGAGGGGAGAATGTTTTTTAAGTTGAGGAAAGCTTCAGTTTTCTGTCAAAGTTTTGGGTTATTTTTTACAGAAAAGATATATAAAAGCCTAAAACACTTTTAAGTGATTCGTTATAGGTGATACGTTAGTATGTTTTTGCACATTTTCACACTGGCTAGTATTCATAATATAGGTAAGATTTATTAAAATAAAGTTTTTAAATGCACTTAACTAAGGTATTTCACCTTGTGATGCAAAAGTGCCTTTCGAACCATTTTTAAAAAAAGTGGCTGCTAATAAATTCCCTTTATTAACAATCTCTTTATCCTTCTAAGAGAGAGGAAAATGAATAACTAATTTATCCACAGACTATAACCGGGATAAAACAGGCATGATTCAAAGGGAACACAGGAACGGCCCATCGATTGGGTTAGAAATAGCCAGGACCTTGGGCCTCAACCTTTCTAGGGCTCGTATTTTTAACTGCCCCATGAATGTGGGTAGCCGAATTGCGGGCATGTTTTTTCGAAGTGAGTGAGTATGGAAGGGGTGGAAACCTTTGCGAGTAAATATTGATTTAGGGAAAAATAGCACGAGCACTGCTTTGAATGGTTTAGGCATAGATTTAGTATATTATACGAGTATGTCACGGTTATAGCCTGGTATGGAAGTGCGGTTAATATATAGAAACCAATAAATTTAATATAAGCAAAAAAATCCTGTCTTACGAAAATTTCACTTTTATAATATTAAATTAGAAGGATAATTTTTACTTTTCTTCTAAAATGTAGTTTTAATTATTATTAGTAGTTTTAAAATATTAATTAAATAATGGATATTAATGGATTACCTCAACATGCTAACGTCTGCCCCTCAACCATAGTCTATTTAAATTTAAACACACTAAAAGGAAAATAAGTTTGAGTAGATTCAATGGCTCTTTCCTCATAAAATAAACTTCGCAAAAAACACATTTAACTCATCCTCAGAGCACATAAGATTCCTCTCTATGAAGGACTTGCTAGTAAAACATAACAATGGCGACTGATAAAGAAAATCTTTTCTTTTTATTCAAGTCACAAAGGCGAACTTTGCTCCAGCAAATATTTTCTTTGTTTGTGATTTATGTAATGGAATAATGTCGAAAAGTAACCTGTTTTTCTAAGTCTCTTAGACCTTGAGTATAAATAATTATGCTTTGATCATCAACAGTTCATCCAAATTGACCTAACAACATGTTGTTCTATCCATCCATCCATCCATATCCATCCATACTAATAATAAGAACGTAAATTTCTCCCCATTCATTGTGATCCTTTACTAAGAAGAGCGGTGGTTACACGCATATGAACAAAACGACGCGAGAATGTCGCTTGCGCGATCTAATTCGTAGTACATTTTGTCAATTTTTCCTTTAAATAAAATAAATAAAAATCATTTATTTCGGACACATCGCCCCTAATTTACATCAAAAATTCGAAATAAAAGTAATAAAATATAAAGTAAATTCAATTTAAAAAAAAAAGGTACCACAAACTTAAAAAACGCCATCTATCGATGTGGCCATAAACAAAAATTTACCGGAGTAGTTTTAAGGGGCTTAATTTGTAAAAACTTTGTTACTTATGTGTGATAAAACAGCACAACCGAATTGAATGCAGTTTTCGCTAAAACCTTGCAGTTTTCTCTACTTGAAACTTCGTGTTGGTTTTATTCAAATTCATAAATAAAAGAGTTATTAATGCTTAATCACGAGTCATAAGATGTTAAAAGTCTCTTCAGCCCAGTAATTACACAAAAAAAACGGAAAGAATAACTGATTGTAAAGCATTATTTTGTAAAGAAATTTTGTTTTAATAAGTTATCACACCTGTTCTCAATTAAAACAAATACTCTCCAAACTGAAGTGGCTCAAATGTGCGCCATTTGGCGACATACCTTATACGACGCTACTTAATGTTATATCTATAAAGACATACATAGATTCACTAAACTAACCTTCCACATCAGCCCTTAAAACGTCCGATCTAATAGAGATCTAAAACAGTAGTTTTACGTTCACGTTATCCATTCTACTTTTTCTTTTAGAGTTTAATCCTTATCCTTATATCAATGCTAATGAGCTTTCTTAAGTCGATTAAGTTAATTTAAAAATTAATATAAGTCTACTAAATACATAATTTACATCACAGAACTCTTTATTAAATAACCATATTGTTATATTAAATAAACCTTGAGTATTGTTCCAAGACTACATCCAACGATAATATTGTCCTTGACAGAAGTGTTCTAACGATTCCCGAACTTTCCCCAAAGTTGGTCTTTGTGCCCAATTTATTGCTAACTCAGCGGAACTCTTGACTCGATAGTTTATAGTTGGCTACTTATTGCGTAATTAGATTGAGATGGATGAATGTGATCTGTTACATTTAACAATACTGCTTAACTTAACTAGCTTTTTTAAACAAAAGGAAGAAAATTAATACTCGTACTTATTTAACGGTGGAAGATCTTGTCTGAGTTAGTTGACCTTACCAAATATTCTGGAACGATTCATTCCGTTGCGTTGGAAGGGTAAGGTGGCCAGAGAAAATAGTGGGAGACTTAGGCGGATTTAGGGGCAGGGGGCCAAGGCCCCCCCCCCCAGAATCATTGTAGAGTTACGAATTTTGCATATATTTCATGGTAAAGATTTTTTTTTTCTCGGCACACATATTATTAAGGATGTTTAAACTTTCTAACTGCTCAGAGCTAAACACACACTTTTCGTAGTAAAAATTAAAATATTTTTGCCCGTCTGCACCTTGGCCCCCCCAGAACCAAATCCTGGATCCACCTATGGTGGGAGACATAATAACATTACGTCTGGATGACAAATGCTGTGCAGTTGCATCCAGACACTGTGCTGTGTTGGGCTTGGGTTTAAATCTAGATACGAATACAGTTGTAGTGAATAACTCGATTCGGAAGACGTTAGGTATTGCTTAGAATAAAGCGAGCTTCGCGTCGTGCTCTCTCAAATACTTGCATAAAAGGTTCTTCTTTAGGTATTAGTACAGATTTTTGTGAAATTAATTTGTAAATTGATTTGTATCTTAGCTCGACAAAACAAGTTCAAACAAGACGTAGAGCTTCAGTTGCGATCCGCTGTTGTTAAATCAAGAGACCTAGCCGAGTACACGTCAACTTCTAGGACATCCAATTGTAAAATAATGAATAGATTCAGCCTTATACCGTTTAAATCATCGGGAATAAATCTGCGCAAATTAATACGGACAGTTCTTAATACTCCGGGAAATTCTCTCGACGGCAATTTTCCTCGAAAACCCATTAATAGATGATAGTTCAGCATTTCGTTCAGTTTGGCGTCGGCGAGGCTCGTAATTCCATTCGGCTGGTGTCAGCTGATCCAGTTCCAGTGGATGGTTCCAGTACATTGATTAACTGGATTTGTGTTCGGCATGTCCGGAATACGCTTTACGTCCGAACGTAATTGTGTCCAAAACGTGAGGGTGGCTTACAATTTGTGTTACAGCAGTTTATACCTCTATTAGACGTTTACAGCTGTTTTGCTCGCTAAAATTTTTGTTAGTAAGTTATTATAAGAATATTATAATAAAAAAATACTGAACTCCAAAAATACAATATTATTAAGTTAAATGTTAAAGTTTAACACATTTACTAAAAAAAAAAGACAACAAAAAATACTTTATATGTGGATCAATAAAGAGTTTCTTATCTTAAAAGATAAAAATTAAGGAAATTTAAGATATTCATAGGTGCTTACGTTAATTACTAATATTACCAACTAATATAATTCCAGAACAAAAATTGTATTGGTTCAATCAAAATTCAGGTATGAAAAGGTTACACACACACATCTTTCTTAATAAAAAAATTAAAAATTTTGGTTGTGTTGTGTTTAGTTACAGCAGTAAATAATATACAAGTTACTGGTAGGTTTAAGCCAAACCTAAGTTTAAGTGGAAAACCATAAATTTTTCCTTTTAGGTAGACTTAACATGTAAAATCCTGATGTAGGTTTCTCTATACTAAATATGAGTTAGAAAAGGTGGACGTAACCTTTTCTTACGTCATGTTATAAACAACAACGTGTAAAAATCTGCCACTTTTACATTGCAGTTACCTAAAAACAATGTTCCTAAGGCCCAAGGATGACGTGCATTTTAAAAATAGTCGATCTCTACTTAATCTACTAATCTCAGAGACCGAGGTGTGACCATTTTGAATGGACAGTTGGTACCTATATTAGGACAGTGTTTGTTACCTCTTAAACGTGTAAATGGTCATCCATTAACTTTACATTAAATAAAAAAAGAAACGCATAAGTAGGTTCGAGTAACGTAATATGAAGGAGGCCTTTGGGCAGCAGGTGGACATAGAAGGCTGTGGATCATGATAAGGTTGCTTATAGTTTAGTTACTAAACTAAAGCTAGCTTTCAGGTGCAGACTTCCTTTGTAAGAGGTCGACTAGGCGGGTACCCAAACAGAGCCGGTTATTCTACCGCCTTAGCAGTGAAGTGCAAACATTGCTATGCTTTGGTAGGAGGGCACTGTAGCTAGAGAAATTACTCGTCTGAAGAGTCTCAACATCTTATGACTCTCAAGTATGAAGCGTTGGCGCAGTGCACCCAGAATTTTACCTCTGTAAAATACTGGGCAGCACTGTAATTATGGGCAGCGTTATCTCTTACCATCAGGAGAGCGACTCGCTCGTCGTTGTATAAAAAAAGCTACATTTTACTGGATAAAACCCAAGCAGAGAAAAAGATAAAACCTCGAAACGTATACCCGTACTTCATAGTGATAAAGTGACGTTTCAATTTAGCTAAGCACGGTCAACTCCCTGACCTGACGCAGTGGGACGATTTCTTGGGAAATGGATGGAAAATCGTGTCGAATGTTAGTTTATTGAGTCGACGGTGACTGGGTTACGTAGTTACTCCGACCCTTGTCACTTACACTGCCTTCGCACTTCGCCGTGATACCTTCACTTAGGTATTCAGTGCAAATGAAGAATAATCTCTGTTAACACTTTTATTGATTTTTTAGAAATCGCTGGTCATAATATGAAACTAGCTGTACAGCCATTTTATTTTGATTATAATTGATATTACCGTGAAGGAATTTCAGACACGAAATTTCATGACATTTCGGACAAAAGTATTCCTTTCTAGTATGCCACCGATGTGATTCTGTTTGTTGATCAGATAAAACGATGACTCGAAAACCGCTTTCATAACGCATCCAATTTTATTAAGTCGTCGGTTTTTAAATTTATTAAAAAGTATAATTTATTCAATCAGTGCACATAGATTGCAGATACTTAAAGTTAATAATATACATATAAACACTGTCCACGCTACGCTAACCCACGCACCAACTCCCTAAAAGAAAAAAGATAAAAAGGTCGATTTCCATTTAGCAAATTAATATTCAACCTCTATACAATAACGCTCTAGGGTTACATTTATTTCGTTGTTGAAAGGGCAATTGGTACAATATTGATTTCTCCAGTGTATTCCCGCGGATAAACGTTGGATGTAAACTTGGTTTATTTGCTTCCATTTCGTGAAATGCTCTCATCGGAAATTGCAGTGACGCGGCTCTCGCAAATGGACGGCCCATTTGCAAGTTCCTAGAAGGGGCTTATATCTATACATTTATGTGATGGACTTTTGATAATGAATCTTTGCTGATTAGTGACAATACTGACTGAAAATGCTTGCACGTTTAGAATATTGGTAAAGTAAAATCTTTGTGCTTATGGTTTTAAATAGTTTTTGTAGTTTAAATATTTTGTTGTAGAGTATAGGAGAAATTCTGTATTTTCAATCTCAAAAATAAAAGTTTTCAATTGGTGTTTTCGTTTAATGAAATTCTATTCAAATGAAATATTTTTTGTCAGCGCTTTACTACTATTAAATTATGTTGTTAAGTTGCAGTCTCAGGTCCTACAAGGCCAGCAACATGACCCAGCAACTGCCCTCTACAAATATTATTGGCCGGAAACACAGCCGGAACCTACAGTTTAACGTGTCAGTTCACTCATTTTGAACTCAAGTCTTTCGTATTTTATAGCTTTTTTGCGGATTTATGGTGCTAATAGTTTTTTGATTTTACGTTTTGTTTGTCTTTAAAACTGCAAAACGCTTATAATTGTTAGATACAAGTACACAATATTTATATGAATAAGGACATTGAGATTCTGTACCATTTTTTATACGTATAATATAATTTTATTAGAAAACCATAATCTGACAACGCCTACTAGACGTAGCTTATTTTAAAGGAGATCTTAATTAAGTACCTCTTATCTCGAAAGCACTTAAAACGGCTTTCATTTTTTGTTGTCGGGAAACACAGGAAATTAGATTTTCACGGGTAAAGCCACGGGCGGAATCTAGTAAAAGTACAAAAGACTTTTAGTTTACGGTGGCACAAAAGTGAAGAGATGGACGTGACTTGGAGTTATACAAGTTAAGGGCTCGATCAGGGCCCAACCGCCTCTTTCGAATTAAAGCCTTAATTTTAGTATACTAGAAGCTAATTCACTTCACCAACGCTTCAAAACAATTGAAGCGCTGGTAGCATAAGAGCGAAGGCCGCCTGTTGCACAGCAGTTTTGGTATTTTCAACGTTGGGGCTTTTTAGACTGAGCAGATGTTTCTTACTTGTGATTTCCCTCGAGTCTTATACAAAACTACTAAAACGAGTGGATACTTCACATCAATCATTAAAATTTATTAAAAATATAAGTTCACTCTCAATTTCACATCAAAAAAAAAATAAATAAATAATAAATAAATAAAAGTAAAAAATGTAAGCTTGCATTCAATAAGCGAGATGCACATCTTAATTCTAAACATGAAAAGCGTTGGTCCGATTTCGGTATAAATAAAAAAGGGGACAAAAGATGAAAGTATAAGTAGAATCAAAAAAATCTTTTCAGGTGTCTTTAAGAAATCGGTGATCATAATACAAAAGCGATTCCGATATTAAGCTTTACACATTTTCAGTTGCTGTTTCAAAAGATGAAAACACAGATCGCAGTATACGTGTATGTGGAGTACAACCAGTATTAAATTAGAGTTTATTTTCTTACACGTTAAAAACATTTCGTTAAGCTGTCATGTGCAATTTAAAACTGGTGGAGTGCATAAATAAATCTAGCGCTAGCTTACTGGCTTACAGGCATGGGAGGGATTAGAGATAGTGAACTAATTTAAACTACGGAGCAAGTCCGGAAGCCATTTCGCTGGAGCACTAAATCTCTATCACAGAGCTAAGTAATAACCTAGCCTGGTCTAGATAACAGGTGATTGGAATGTAGGTCTATCACTTAACACTTTCTAGTTTTATATTGTCGGTGAAAAAGTCGTTGATACGTTATTTAAATAAAATGTATAGTTTAAAATTTTCATATTATTTATTGCTAACGGTTCGGTGTCGACGGGGTTAGACGTCTTTCTATGAGTTCTGTGTGTTGTCCGCATTTTCACTTTCCATCAGGTGGGATGTGGTCAAACGAAGGCCTATTTAGTATAACAAAAAGGACCGTGTCTACGAGATAAGACGTCTATGTTGACGTCTATGAAATGTTGGCGTCTACGAACATCTTGTCCATGACGAGTTGGTGTCTGCAAAATTGGTGTCTACGAGATATGAGATAGGCGTCTACGAGGCGCTGGTGTCTACGAGATAAAACGTTTGTGATTTACGATGGTGAGAATTCTGTATAATAATCATAATTAATTGTCTTTGAGCCTATTTCCTATAGATGGACTCACATACATACTCCGATAAGTGGCACATTTAAGGTAAAAAAAGATCAAAAGGACCTCTGCTTGATGGACATTCAAGTCTCCGTGTTCTACTATAAAAAAGCCTAGGTTTAGCCAGTGTTTAAGAGCGACATATGTAATTATAATGATTAAAATACTATTTCATTTTCATTCAGTACTCTTTAGTTAGATTTTAATTACGATCGCCCCAATCCCAGTTGATATAGAGGTAGAATAGGATTGGACGGACGTCCTAATTCCATATTGGGTGCACAAGTACATATTATACCTATGAATGGTTTCTCCACAAAGGTCGTCACGTACTAATATATAATGTCTCTACCCTATCCGTGCGGTTTAGATACAAGACTATCGTAATGAAATTATCAGACGTGGTTTGGATACAAGGAATCTTGTTTGATTGAATTATAGGGCTTGTTGGTTCAAGGGTTTCATAATATGACATTATTGTATCTAAATAAGGTTTGGTATTTGGTATGTATTAGAAGAAATCGTTGAATACTTCTCTTGAAACATGTTTTATGACATATTCTGCACCACTAAGGACCTATAAATAAAACGACGTGCACTTTAAAAGTGGATGAAAACTTCTACTACTATCCCTTCTTCTTTTGGAGTCGAAATGGACATGTTTCTATATTTATTAATTTCGTTTAATTGTTAGATATAATATGTTGATCTGTTTAAACCAGTATCGCGCCAGTTCCATTGTTTTATCGTTAGTCGTTAGCCTCCAAAAGGTCCTCAAGGTCCTTCTAACCCTGATCTGTATTTACTGCATATGCTCCAAATTTTTCACAGCAGATAGGTATTTTTATTTTTCTGGTCTCTCTAAAATATTCACACATTCTTGCCATATTGCACGAGTATTTAAAAAATACTGGCAAAAATCACTAAAATAGAGGTTTAAAAATAAAATTGCAACCACAAAGTTCGGTTAAAAAAGGTGCACACAAAATGTCGATGAAACCGCAGGCAATATGGTGATGATGTTTATTTTCAATTTATAGACTTGAAAGTGGAACGTATTTGTAGGGACGCGTTTGAAATATTGGATTTTATAAAATTTACCTCTATAAATTTATATCTATGCTTGTCACGCATGACTTTACCCTTTATTTTTATGAATTCCCAGCATATTTGTT
This sequence comes from Hemithea aestivaria, assembly GCA_947507615.1. Taxonomy (NCBI): domain Eukaryota; kingdom Metazoa; phylum Arthropoda; class Insecta; order Lepidoptera; family Geometridae; genus Hemithea; species Hemithea aestivaria. Next base: position 13,154,376 of record OX382332.1, on the reverse strand, counting down.
GTGACGCTCAAGCGCTCCGTTGGATGGTCAATACAGTTAATGCCATTATATAAAAACAATAGAAGAAGAAAAAACGACAATAGAAGTCGTATATTTTGTCGTATCCTCGCTCTCTACTTAACTTTTTTCAAAGAAAATGGTCATGGTCAGGGAAGGGACTTCATTCGAAAGGACGCCGTTTCTTTTAAAACTATGAGTTTGAGTAAAGGGTGAGGAGTCTACTAAAATACGGGGGTAACATATGGAAAGAAGTGTGCGACGATCATGCTAACACACTATTTGAAGCATGTTTGCGCCTGACAAATTGACAACGCTTGGTTTAAGCTAGATAGCACAAGGACGTGACAGGTGCCACCAACGGCCTGCAATTAGTCCAGCTTCACCAAGAACACAATTCGTGTGTGTGCGCTTTGCGGTCGACGCAACTTTGCCACCCCATCTACTACACAGACTCTGCTTAAATCATCTTTTTAGATTCAAAAGGCTAGTGATGATGGTGATGATGATAATTATTTGTAAAGTATTTGTGATATTTCAGTACAGAGTTATTTCTTTGTTTTGTAAAAATTAAACCACTTAAAAAAATAAGAGAGATATAGAGTCTTAACATCTTATAATTCTTAAGCGTAGGTGCAGTGCACATTGAATTCATCATTGTGAAATCCTGACTGTACTGATTATGGGCAGCGTTATCTATTACGATCAGGAGAGAGTTTTGCTTGTCTTCTTACTTCTTGTCATAAAAAAAATAGCAGGTAGTAAAAAAATAAAAAGAAGGATTTCAAAAAAATGTTATAAAGTATTTTTTAGACTAGATATTTGAAAGGTAGACAATAGAGAACGTACTTGTACAAGTATAACTCAGGTCTCATAAGACTCAAGAACTTTCTGAAAGTGTGTGCCAGGCGGGGTTATTGTCTGCAGGGCACTAAAAGGCTGCTCGTAGTTAATACATACTATGTACCTATACATCGGTGTCGCACGCCGAAGTTAGTGGAACTTACCTTGCTATAATAGAAGTTTCATGGTGTCGGGGTAAGACGTCTCAGTACTTAAAGCCTGTTGTGTCAGTCTTTGAACGCTTATTGTATTTTTGTTACGCACTGTGGTTCTAAATGAAAAGCTTCATAGCTTATTCAGATTTCAACTCGATGGGATTAAATGTAGGGAGTAATTGAAAATACATAACATTTAGATAGTTTTTAATTTTTATCGGGGATTTTCCCTTTTATTATTGGAAAGTAAAGGTAAAAGTTACGAAATATTAGACAAATCAGTACAGCTCTTCCAAAAAAAAAAAGTGATCCTATAAGGGTTCCGTTTTTTCCTTTTGAGGTACGGAACCCTAAAAATAAAACATTGTGCTTGATTTTTGTATTCGTATGGTATGTAGCAAGTCTTAAGTTGGATCGCAAAATGTATGTCTATACTAGCTGCACCCAGCAGTTTTACCCGCTGTACAGTACTCGTAGTCTAGATGTTATTCCAGGGTCTAAGCTATCTCTACCAAATTTCAGCTCAATCGGTCCACCCTTTTAGGGGTGATACAGACTTTCACGTTTATAATATTGGTAAGATTGGCATATTATAGAATTATAATTTATCAAAATTCTGGTCTATTAGGTATCTTTGTTAGGGAAAGATAGCTCTGCTATAGCTATAAATTGGTATAGTCACTGTACGAAGCGATGTGATCAATGTGGCGCTTTTGGCTTTTAGCGTTTACAGTAATTTATGGTTCCGTAAAGCTGTAATATATTGATTATGGTAAATTATAACAATTTGCCTGACGGAAGGCCGCAGCGCAGTCTCTAGCGACTAATACTGGTGGTTTGTGTATATTTTTAAAAGATATATTTCTAGGAAATCAGCACCATCATTTGTGGTATATCCTAAAGCCTTGCAGTTGGGACACATTGTCAACCAATTACCAATAACATTTTATTTTGGTCCAGATCCAACAGCGTGTTGCGTTGGGTCATCAGCGTTATTCACTTATCCGTCAGGCAACCGAACCGAAGACCGAATTGTCTAAAATTTATGAGATGACGTGAAATGTATTAAATCGATACGACATAATATTATGCCATTTCATACATTCGATCTTCGGTTCGGTTCCCTAACAAATAAGTTAATAGTCGTGCTTAGCTAAAACAAGATTTACCCTTCATCTGCAATAAAAAGTACTCGAGTGCGGAGTAGGTAAGTGGTCGTAGCCACTAAGCAACCTTTCCACGTATTAGCATTTAAAAGGCAGTTTAACATTTTCCTTTTCAAAGGTGTTACCTTTCTTTGAACTAACGAGAATGTTTCAAGTTTTAAGCGCACTCCAGCAAAAGAGAGGAAATACTTATTTCCTTTTCGAATTTAAAAGAAAATAAGTCTATTAAAGTATAAAAGCTTTGTGCCGAGCTTGGAATAACCGTTGTTACGCATTATTATACACGCGTTTTCTTTAATTTATGTTTTCGTAGCAACAAGTACGACCATTATAACTTTCGCGTTGTTAACGTTTCGAACTCTCAATTGGTAATTCTTTAATACATATTCGAGTTTCAAAAATAATAATTATGATTTTAATTTGTTTAAATATGTTTTTATGTTTAGTTTTAATATGTTTGTTTAATAGTTAGTAAAAATAAAGCACAGTTCTATACAACACGTTTATTGGCAGGAAATAGTGTACAATACATTATGGCACATATATCCGCTTTATTTTATATTAGGATTTTGTCATACGTCCACCGGGAAACTATAGTATTTAACTTTTCTAATCTAAGCATTTTCCTACTGTTTTCTATAAAATGCAATAAAAACATTATAGTCATGAAAATATTTTAGATATTACGGATAGTCAATTTCATGTCATTCCAGCTCCACTAGTGATATACTATGTGTCGCATCGATCGCAGGGTCAAATTCTCAAACAAACGTCAAAATATTTTTAGATAAACCAAGTGAAGCGCGGGGGTAAGTGTAGTTTCTTTACTTTCCTGCCTATGAGTTCCCAGCAGACGTTTGCCAAAAGAATTAGAGAGTACATTAAAACTATATTTAAATTAACGCTTATAAATAAACAGGCATACAATACTGGTTACATGGAATCTAACGCACATTCCCTAACAAAATCAAACACATTTCGGACAGGATCTAATAAAGTTATTTATATACTGTCAGATCCAGACATAAATTCACAAAGATACGTTATTTAATAAGGCAGTTTTTGGCAGTAAGTTTTAGATGAGAAAATTGGTTATGTGCTTCAAAACTTTAAAATTAGATGAAGCTAAATGCACTTACAGTTCATATTATGTTGGAAAATCTTTGTCAACCTGAGAAGTTAAGTTTGCGTTGACAGATGAAATACTCGTCTCGTACATGCAAATCACACTGTTCTGTTCGTGTGTGAAAAATATTCTCAAATCTTCCGTCGCTCAATCGATCGCATCATAACTTGAATATATCCGCTCAGAATGTGTATCGCATATGAATGTTAGCTATACGAGTAAAAGCTTTTATTAAAAATACTTCAATTTGCGTGACTATCTTATATCTACCATCACTTCGAGTTTGTATGATAGCTTCTAATTCTCGTCACCAGTGCCAAAGATAACGTTGCTAAAAAAACGCTGTATGAATTTGGTTTAGTAGCTTCAAAATGATCACATTATTTTTTATATATTTCAAAATATTAAGCAAAGGTGTATGATATCGTATGTTGACCGACTTTTTGGTTTTGTTTGAAAGCAAGTGCCCAACGTCAAAAACTCTCTGGTCCCTATGATAATTAGCTTTTGACTGTCCGGCACTGAGGGCACTTCACAGTGAGTGGCTCTCATACGCTTTGATTTCGAGTACTTTAGAGACTCGTACTGAACTCCAACATGTATAGGTATATATGATTTTCATATCAACTACCTATTTTTATTTTGACTAATAAATAAATGTTGGTAAAAAGTGCATCGAAAAGTCCTATTAACGGAATTAATTCAATTGATGATATACATACATCATACATACTTATCAACAAATAATATAATTGAATACTTAGTATTGTAACTTATGGTTTATGATTTCAATTTTGTAAAAAATAGTAAATGATTAATGAAAATTATGTGCGTTGAAGTTGACCAAATAATTCAAAGAAATGGCCATCAAAATTCAGTTGCACCAACCGAATCAATTCAATTGATGTGAAGCGGGGGGATGTTGAAAAAGGACGGGGGCAGGTGGGGGAATGTTGAGAAAGGTAAGGTTGCTTGAGTGGAAGGGGGGGGGGGGGAGTGCGAATGTAGAGGGTAGATGGGGGCATGTTGAGAAAAGAGGGGGTAGGTGGGAGATGTTGAGAAAGGAGGGGGTATTATTTAATTTCACTAATTGAATCAATTCAATTTATGTCATATTTCTAGTAACTACTTACAACAATAATTGCACAAATCTTACTTCAGTTACCAAACATTGCTTTAAATTATTGCTAAACATCCAAAGTCTATCCAAATATATGTGTGTACCGGTCTATATGTCTACAAGTGTTACAGCAGTACTTCCTGAAGGGGGGCACCTGGCAGTTCCTCTTGAGCTCTTCGATGTCGAAGAGTTCACAGTAGTGGGTGGTGTCAGTGGGGGGGCAGGAGGGGGGGATGGTGAGTCGATGTGGGGGGCGACAGCGGCGGAGGTGGCACCGTCGCCGGCGCTCGCGAGGCTTGGTCCCGCAGAGACGCTCGTCTGAGGCTGGACAGGTGAGCGGCCGACGGGATATGCCGCGACCGCAGGTTGTTGAACACTGAAACAAATTTGAGGATAATTGCTACAAATGAAGTTACTCATTACTTCATAATCTTACGGTACTCATACCGTAAGGTTTTAATATCGGTACTGGTGCAATACTAGAGAGTTCATTTACGTTTAACTACAAATTAAATCTATGATTACTTCCATGGTTGGAATGTGGCTCAAAGTTTATTCAAGTTTTCTTATCCTTTTGAGCTAAACTACCATTATTCCCTTCCACCTCCTTCCCCTCCTTCCTTCTTTCTCCTTTTGAGCAGAACTACTACTGTTATTTTGTTATTGTAACACTTTTTGTAATGTGTAATCTTTTTAAGCTTATTTTATTGTATTTATGGTGTAAAGAGTTTTCTACACTAAACGATTTGTGAGTATTTAATTCATCTTTGTTAATAAACGGCTCACTTGTTTTTTCGTACAGGATCGAAACGGTCGGCACAAAGCCGAAGTAAATACAAGTAAGTTAATGCCGTTTATTAACAAAGATAAAGAGTTTTCTATTCTACTCTATTATTATTGATTCTTACTATAGTTAATAGTTACACCGTTCCAAACAGTAACTTACCGGAGTCCATGGCATCTCGCGCCAATAAACAGGGCACTGTATTCTATTGCACGGTTGCAGCTTGTCCGGCGCTGATGATGAGCATAGAGCCGGAGACACGCTCGACTTGATCAGGGATCGCCGCGTGTTTGTACTGTAGAAAAGAAAATTCAAAATATACTACAATGATCTTTATTGTGCCAAATAAATGTGGAAATAGAGTCCACAGAGGGTCCTATCGCGGAAGGAATCTAGTTTAGAAAAGTAGGCCGAGTTCCAATGGAGCTCATCGCGCTTACATGACAACCCTCTTCAAAGTGGTTAATATTGTGATGAATAGTGCACAGATACGTGGTAAACACCAAGTGGGCAACTGGGTGGTAACGTGACAAATTATAAAAAAAATGTAGATAATATATCCTTACGTAACATTAGCAGGCACACAGTACAGTTGTCGCTCCTGAACTCCTGCGCCACCGCAGGTCGCGCTGCATTCCTCCCATTCACCGGTGGTCCATACAAACTCACAACTGTCAAAATTATAATTATTATTGACCCATGACTATGAGGGTAGTTAGAGTTCCTCAAAAGCATAGTAAACTTTACATTTTCCTAACGAAGAGCTCCAATGTCAATACAGATGAAATTTAATGTTGACCCTCCACATACATCTTGTTTTTTTTGTCCGTCCCACGGAGTAAACTTTTTTTTATCGAAGGTCCTAACAATCATTTTTCTACAAAGATTTGCTCTAGTTAACAGTAGTAAATTGTTGAGAGTCATAATAGCATAAAAACCTCTGGGTTTCAAGTAACAAGATAAAGGCCTACTCAATAAATCATATCAGAAATGTTGGTTCAAAATAAAATACGTAACGAAGAGTATTAGAAAATAATTACAGTCCCATTAAAATTTGACTCGAAATATTGTTTTGGCCTGAAGGCGGCCTTCAGTAAACAATCCAAAACTTAATTAATTTTTAAATAGGGACAGTCTTTATCGGGACCAATTTTGATTTCGGTCAGCAGTCACCAACTTTGCTTATTAATATTCAATCATCATAATTGTGATTGTGGGCGGGTTCATCGAAAAATTTGTATACGAACTACAATATTGAATACTTAAATAATCGAGTTTCCTTTTCAGAGATTATATATTTATAGGTTCTATATTATAAAAGATGATTCTACCAAAACCTGCAGTAATACCAACAAAAATAAGCAATTCTGCTCAACAAAGAGTTTTATGGCTTAGTTTTCATGTGAAAATGTGATATTAAGCTTGCTGCTACGAATAATAATAAGTCTGCTGTAGTTTTGTAGGTTTAACTACAGTTTTTTGAAATATCAGAACGAGCGCTACAGAGGCGGTGATGTCGGGTCTACAACATGTTGCCTTTTCAAATGATCCACGATTTTATGTACTAATTAATAATTAATATCCAAATAAAAACCATATATTTAAATAGGCTACAGTAGATGACTATTTCATTTTATTTTGTATCCATGTTAGTAGGTGCTCATCTACTAATATTATAAACGTGAAAGTTTGTAAGAATGTATACATGTCTGGATGTATGTTTGTTACTCTTTCACGCCTAAACGGGTGGACCGATTGAGCTGATATTTGGTATAGAGATAGCTTAGACCCTGGAATAACACATAGGCTACAGTACAGCGGGTAAAACAGCTGAGCACAGCTAGTAAAACATAAATTTGTCTTACCTATGTGTATTGCATGCTTCATATCTAGTAGGCGGACACTTGTTCATGTCCCGACTGCAGCGCGGTCTCACGGCGCGGTGTCCTCCACCACAAGTCACCGAGCAAGGACCGCGTGTTATCGACCATCTGGAATTTATACAGGTAACGTAACTTTTTTTATCCCAGAAAAAATGCGTTACGCATCGTCACTCTGCGCCGGGGGGCGCAGGGCGGCATGTGGAACTCCCTCGCCGAAGATGGGCGCGGCGGGGATACCCACTAAAAAACCGGGAGATGTTCCTGCGGGACGCCATATTCATGAAACACTCTTCCGCGGCCCTAGGTAAGGTAAATAAAACAACAAAACGGCACAACTCACGTCTAATATAGTTAGGATACTTTAAAGTTAAAAAATCAAAAGGGCCCTGCGCATTGGACTTTTATCTCTTTTGTCTCTGAGTAAAAAGCCCGGGTTGAGCCCGTATTTGAGAGCTGCATATTCTTGTTACCTTTTGTAACAAAAGTCGAAATGAAAAAATAGTCCTCCGACTTCGATTGACTCAGTGCCATCTGTAGAAAATGAGGTCGAAGACTGGACTATTGCTAAACAACTTTAACTATGCTATGGGTGTGCATTGTAAATTGGATGCTGGTTATTGCCAGAGACTATGGCACCCACCATTTTCCTACCAAGAGTAAATACGTACATGACTATTATTATCATAAAAATCTAAATACAAGTGACTAGGATCTGAAATTAGTTAATAGGGTAACATTTTACCAACGAAACGAAAAGAATAAAGTTCGTATATAATATTTCCGTAGGTACCTACGTATCGAATATCGTTTCTGATTATAATTCCCCGAATTGGGTTCTGATTGAGATCTGCTATCACTAAAGTTATTATTAGAATGTTAATTGGAGTGTAAACTTTGATAATTACACGTTCAAAGGTGTATATTTAGTTTGAGATTCGAGAGCAGGATGTTAAGATAAACTATATTAATAATAATGTTTGAGAACTAGGTATCTATCGAAAATACAAAATCGGCGGAGGAATTAGCACTAAATATTGACTTAATCAATAATTACCTAATGTATCATAGATGTTCGCAAAGTAACGCCTAAATCCATTAATAAATGGCGAAAACTCATGCATAAATAAATAGGCCAAGCGCGAGTCGGGCCACGCACAATGTAGGGTTCCGTAGTTCTAGTAGATTGAATACACTGCACAACAGCATTTTGGATGATTTTTGATGACGATTTCAAATTTGTGACTGAAATTTCTGTACCAGCTCTAGTTAAAAAGATATGACACATATTATGTTGTTTTCGTAATAAAACGCTATAAATGTAGAGATCATCATCATCATCATCATCTCAGCCGTAAGACGTCCACTGCTGAACATAGGCCTCCCCTTTGGACTTCCATATGTACCGGTTGGAAGCGACCTGCATCCAGCGTCTTCCGGCGACCTTTATAAGGTCGTCTGTCCACCTTGTGTGTGGTCAATGTAGAGATGATCCTAATTAATTTAAGTTTAAGTTGAAAAACTCTTTATGTTATTTGATTTTCTTGCTGAAACTGAAGGCAGAGCTATTCTAAATGCTATTCTTATTCTAAGGGCTATTCTAAATGCTCTAACAATATTCAGCCATCATAAATGTGCGTTCCAGAAGCCTTGATAGCGTTACTTCATCGAACAAAAGTTCGGGTGGAATTGCTTGCCCAATTCTTCACTTAGTACCCCAAGATTGTCATGAATATAGTCTAGGTGGTCGTGGAGAGAGTGTAACTTGATGGTTATGTCACATTCGAGCCTTTGAAAGTGACGCATTAGTTTTTGGACGTGTTGAGAAAAGTCCAAATAATTCTTACTTTACAAAAAAAAAATATAACCACCATTGGCCTAAAACAAAGTAAACCATTTTTAAATGAACACATTATGAGCCAGTTATGTTCCGCATACTTAATTTTTAATAAAATCAAAACAATAGTTTTATGTTTACACTAAGAAAAAATAAGTCATCGTGATGGTTCTCGAGTCCTTTCCACATTATGGCGGTTTCGTACCAAAATCTATTTATTTTCTAATTTGTCCACAAACGTAGATACTCAACACACGTTTTGCATAACTTTTGGGGAATCCAAGGCTTGTCGTTAATTTCCAGGGAGTATCCAAAGTAATTTTTGTAAGCCTAAATTATGAACGTTGTCACATTCAAACGGAATTCTTTGAGCATAATATTCTCCGCAAATTAAAAAAAATATATCCGGATCATTCACACAAGTAGCCTTGACCATGCTATATCAAATTATAATAAAAAAACTTAAGTTTGAAATTATGAGCTAAGTAACACTGTAATATGGTGATTTATTTGTGATAGCTATAACTCGTAAACAATACAACCATGAACAATTCGCTTGCGCGATCTAATTTTACTACTAGCGCCATCTAGTTATGCATTAATAAACTATAGGCTAAGTAACACTGTAATATGGTGATTTATTTGTGATAGCTATAACTCGTAAACAATACAACCATGAACAATTCGCTTGCGCGATCTAATTTTACTACTAGCGCCATCTAGTTATGCATTAATAAACTATAGGCTAGCTTTAGGTATTCTTATTTTGCTGATTTTACCGAAACTAATAATTTTATCTTAACCGCTATAGTTTTCCTGGAAAGTTCATGGTTGAAAGCATACCTCTGATTTTTTTCAGAATTTTAAAGCTAGTAGTTCAGATTTTAGAGGGGGGGGGGACGCTCAATTTTTTTTTTAAAACTTGAATATCTTTCAAACAGAACATGAAATCGAAAAAGTTTCTTAGCAAACCGTCCTTCATTTTAAAATACCTATTCAACGATACCCCACACGATGGTATCAGCCAGAAAAAAAAAATCATCCCCATCTTACGTGTACGGGAGGTAGCCTAAATTAATTAATTAAAAATTATTTTTTGTCACCGTTCTCTTACCCTTATTATTACTTACCTGTATACAAAATTACACTTTTCTAGGACTTATAGTTTCTCCGCAATGCCGCGGACAGACAGACGGACGGACGGACGGACGGACGGACAAAGCGAAACTATAAGGGTTCCTTGTTGACTATGGAACCCTAAAAACGATGTTCAATAAAGCCAGGGTGGGATTTATCCCACTTTCTAGGTTTAGCCTGCTACCATTTACGGCCGAATCGTCGCTTATATCACGCGAGATCGTGGCAAAAGGCTAACCTAAAATGTATAATAAATGATTAAAAACTTAGTCTCTGTTAAAAATGGGTCGAAAGGTGAATTAAGGTTTAGTTAAAACGCTTGTTGTGGCTAAATCTTAAAAATGTATTGGGATAACATAATAATAATATTTAATTTAAGATGTATAAATATAGTGAATAAAAGCTTTTATTTAGAAATGGTATTACAATTTTTTTATATAGGCTACTTATTAGTCTCTACTACATAGTAATTCAAATCTTATTATAACAGTCGTGAAAAAACAAATGACAATAACTATCTGCATTAAGAGCTTACTTGGAGGAGCAAATCCTATTATTATTAAAGCCTAAGGATAGCCATGTAACCTCAAACTTATATTAAAGTTTAGAGTGGCGACCGAAGGCGTAGAGCAAGTCACTACAGCGAGGTATCTGGACAAACATTGTCATCTGAGAACTTAATGTTTGAACGAGGGTTGAAACTTGAGGGATATTGACCTTACGAATAAGTGCTCTTTGAGAATGTTTCAACAATTTGAATACGTGTTTTAGTTGACTTAGTAACTTGGTGTTGTTTAGCTTTTGTTTTGTGACTAACTGCGCCCGAGGGTTTGTCGTGATATAGAGAAATAAGTACAATACGTGTGTTGCACTTATCCTCATTTATACCTCTATTATATTTGAGCCTATTTTATTCCACTCTTGAATATGCCAGCGCTACGAGTTACCTAGTTATTTTAAGTTAAGTATAATATTTTATGTATGTCAGTCTAGGTACCTATACATATATTATTGTGAGTCTCTGGTACATTGTATTTGTTGACAATGTACTAACGCCAGAATTAAACGAATTACTATTATATATTATACCTACATTCTTTTATTAATTGATTGTACTCGTATTTGTATTACATACGAGTACATGCTACATGTTTTCAAATTCAAAATCTGCGCGACACTACGGCGCCCGCTACACTGACATATAAAAAGTTGTTGAATGTCACTTTACCCAGTAATTAAAGCTAGTAACTTTGGCTAAATAACTGACTAATAATATAGCTATAAGTTGATTATAATATAAGTATAGTATAAGTTGTTGAATCTCACTATACCCAGAAATCAAAGCATTTTTTTCAGTCAGTTATTTAGTCAAAGTTGCCCAACTTTGACTAAATAACTGACTAATAAATCAGTTCAAAGTTTCAAATACCAGCTATTCTATTAGTAACCTGTACTCCAAAGGGCGTCGATGTTCAATAGCGGCCGGCGTACTGTAGTTGACGGCGACCTGAACTGATGCTGCGTCCACTGGCTGATCTTCAGGGATGGCCTGGAAAATGTACCTTATTTTAATACCTGTAAGACTGAAAATATATTTTAACTTTCCCTGTAAATTGTGAAATCTTTAAAAGACGACTAACTTTTGCCAATATTTTTGTGGTAAAAAATGAGATATTTACTTAATGTTAATTATTGACTGTCCCTTAATCTAGTAAGTTTTTGATATGTTGCTCGTTGTGTTAGTTTACGATTGACGATATAACCTATGACTGTGATTTGATTGAAGGATACTTTGCGGACAGAGTACTATTACAGCAACTTGTATTTAGCGACTGGCAACTGGCAACTAGCTGTTTTATATATATTAATGGCAACAACTAATTAAATTGGCAAGCGGTACTAATAAAAGTTCAGCAGCGGTCATTTGAAGTCATATAAAAAACATCGAGATAATAAAAAACAGTTGTTAGAAAGTTCCAAAAAAGTTGCTGCTATAGTTGTCAGTCTGCAAAGCGCCTTAACGTAGTAGTAACCTGTTTTTTCGGATTATAAGTCCCAATAAATTATTATTATTTTATCAAATTTCATCCGATATCGAGAGCCCTAATAATAAAGGAAATTGATACACTTCTAGGATCAACAAGGTTTTATCTCCTTTCCGCTAGCCTAAAAATAAAACACCTACTTTCAATGGATTTACTTACGAGTAACTTCCAAAAACAATAGTGCCGGAGTACAAATACTATAGTAGGATCAGCCTATGAGCCTATTGTATACGAAAGCACTATAAAACATTAAAAAGGTTTTACCTCAGGCTATTTCCATCCTTATGAATACAATCCCGCATTACTCAGCGTAAGATTCTAGGTTTACTCGACTTCGAGTATAACTCTGAACTTGCTTTACTTACATAATAAATAAGAGGTAGGTATTTCGTATACCTTCTACTTCTATAACTTCAGCTTTTTATTTTTTTTTCTTCTTCAATCTATTTTCACATTATAGATATAGATATTATGAGCACATGCCCCTAGTTCCAAAATAAAGTTTAGCATGTTTCTTGGTTGCAGTTCTCCTGATATTTTATAAATAAGAGTAAAATAATTAATCACATTTGAAACTAACAAAAACCTTCTTACGGTCAACTTCAACAAACGAAATAGAATTTGATCAGAACAGAAGTTAAATAGTATTGTCCAAAAACAAAGATTTCAGACCTCGCCTTTCAATTATCATCATCGAAAACTCCGGCGAAGTATCATAAAGTGCTTTATAAAGGCAAATTGAACGATTTATTTCCAAATACACGTAAATAGAACAGTAAATACCGCCGTATATAAAGTAATGAGAGGCACCAATTAACTCCCGGCGAGGGAGCTGAAAGGGCCTTGAATAATTAAGCTACTCGCGGAATTGTACTCCCGACCCTTATCATCAGATGTTACACTCCGTTTATCGCTTCAACTCTCATAGTTTGCGCTTTGTTTCTTTTGCAAGGTATAAAATGGATGGGTTTAGTGGTTTTTAGACGGAAAACAGACAGTTATGGATGGTAACATACTAAATAAATAATGATTTGCGTCTCGAGTAAGAAGATACTAATAGGTACGAGAAAGCAGAAATAGAAAGAATTTTTAAAGATTGAATGTGCCGAGTCCATTTTGTCTGGTTATTTAGGTTTAAGATCAAGAGTAGTACCAGTTGGAAAACGTGCATGTATAACTGATACGGTATGAGGAGGTACGAAGTCTCAAATTTAAATAAACCGTAAAAGATTTGGATTTTACTATCATTTTATAGTACCTACTCGTGCAAGTGTTTTGCTGGAGAGATTCGTATGCAAAATAATATCAGCTTGTTGAGTGGTGATTTAGATATAAAATATTAACAACGAAGTCTTCATTCTAAAGCGCTTTAAATCCCTCGTCTAGCCAGACTTTAGTTCGTTAAAAATCGCCATCGCCAGTCGGCACTCGCCAGCGATAAAGCGCTTACCAAAATCTAATTACGCTAAAGCTTAGAAAAACAGCACATCGCACCGTCGAGTTATGCAAATGGCGGCGCCGTTTTAAAGTCTCGTGCAAACAACAATCAAACAAAGTTTCAAAGAGAACTCACCATTATCATTAAGTCGGTCTGGAGACGGGCGGTTGATGATATAAAAACATCTGTGTCTGTGTTCTTCCAGCGGAGAACGGTGCCGGCGGCGACCACCTCCCCCTCCCATCGAAACCCTCCTTCCTTTATATCTATGACGTGGCTGTCCACCTCAACTATCTGTAGGTTCTGGGGCACATTGGGATCGTATTTGAGGTAGTTGTCCTGTTGCATTTCTATCCGTTTGGAGTGCTTACTGAGTTCTAGCACTGGTTTGTCTCGCTTGCGTTCGCGCAGTGCTATGTGAAGTGGAACAGGCGTTATCACGTGGATGGACAGTTGGTGTGCTTCGTGTGGGACTAGTGTTAGCCGAGTCCATTCTACAACAGAAAGACACGATTATAGCATTATAAATTTTCAATTTCCTATACAAATTATTATAATTGAGACCTATTTTGTATAAGAAACTAACTGTACCTAGCGGTTGTGTAGCCTGCCCACCGAAAGTAGCCTGTATTATTCAGGGTATGCTGCCTACATACCGACATAGATACATAGAATTATACATTTCGGTTCAATCGGTTTAGCTATTTAGGCGTGAAAAGGGTAATACACATACAACCATACTTTTGCATTCATTCATAGAATTAGTCTTAGTCTATACCAGTCATTCATTTTTACGTGAAGATTTACATTTACAAACAATCTTTACCTATGTTTATTTGTTTTTCCAATATGAATACAAAAAGCTCAACGTTTTTATTTTCATCCAGATATTCAGTTCGAACGTTGATTACAGGTATTGTTCCAGCCCACACTAGAAACCTAACGAACTAATTGTCACTGGAGTGTGGACAGTACGAGTATAGGTGTTCAAGAGACCAGAATAGTTTACAACTTACAGAAGAGCAGTCTTGCTCTTGTGACAGATACGATCAGATAATTAACAAGTGAATTAATTTAAAAATTAAAAAAAAACCCAACGCAATATGTAATCCACAATATTGTGAGGGCGGCCATCATGGATTTTAAATTTGTTATAATGCGTTGTATTCAACTACTTCAGCCCTTTCATTTCACGCACACGCACACGCACACGCGCACGCGCACGCGCACGCGCACGCGCACGCGCACGCGCACGCGCACGCGCACGCGCACGCGCACGCGCACACGCACACGCACACGCACACGCACACGCACACGCACACGCACACGCACACGCACACGCACACGCACACGCACACGCACACGCACACGCACACGCACACGCACACGCACACGCACACGCACACGCACACGCACACGCACACGCACACGCACACGCACACGCACACGCACACGCACACGCACACGCACACGCACACGCACACGCACACGCACACGCACACGCACACGCACACGCACACGCACACGCACACGCACACGCACACGCACACGCACACGCACACGCACACGCACACGCACACGCACACGCACACGCACACGCACACGCACACGCACACGCACACGCACACGCACACACACACACACACACACACACACACACACACACACACACACACACACACACATGTCAGACACGTCAAACTTATAACACCCCGTCGTTTTTGCGTCGGGGGTTAAAAATAAATCACTTCATTCACTAAACAAACACACTCTTAACACACAGAGTGTATTTGTTTAGTTGAATGAACTCTGAATGCAGTACTACACAGTAAGTACCTACTGCATTTCATTCCACAAATGGGCATTATTTATTTTCAGTTTAAAGACATTTATTCCTCATTAAGACATACATTGGTAGTCACTTACATGAGAAACATTTAAAGTAAAAGTATGAAATAACATTATTGATTCGTCGTTCTTAGTCTTAAGTTAATTTTAACAATGAATAGAAAAAACACAAATGCTAAATTAAGTTAACAAAATATGAGAGTAGGTAAAAAACAATTTTGAATAATAAAATTTTAAGAATTCATTTTGAATACATGTTCCGCTAATTTTGATTTGAAAATTTGCAGTGAGTTAGAGTTTCTAATTACAGATGGTAACTTGTTGTAAAGCTGTGCACCTTCGTAGGTGATCATTTTTTGTCCATAATTAGTGCGCGTCTTTGGATTTTGTGTCTTGAATTACTACATATATTTTCTACTAGCAGAGTCCCACAGTTTCACCCGCGTAAGTCTGATTCCATGGGACAAACGGGACAAAAGTTACCTATTCAACAAAGCGGGTCTTCTGCATGCAGTTATTTTGTGTGGTCGTCATTTGCACCACAATACGAGTTAATCAACTACATATACATATCTAACAGAGATACCTATTGTTATTTCATTAGCGAATGGAAAAGTTCGGATGATTGGAAATGTTGTAGGCGTCAAAAGTTTGATCGCAAAATATAATTTCAAATCATCGGTTAGGTAGAGATGAATAGAGAAGTAGCTCCGTCAAAAACTTTATATTAGAATCGCTAGTCGACTTTACCTACCAAAGGGTTATTATTTCAGGATCCAATTTACCTTCTACCTAGATTAATAATTACGGTTGTTACACACGAGCGGTACGATTCCAACGGCAGAAGAAACTGTGAACGGCGCTTTATTGATCAATACATAGTTCCTGTATGTGATACGTGTTTTCAGATACCCTTTTATGTAAAAACCTTTTTACACATAGGTACCGTGAACTGCAGCAATACTTTGCTTACCAGTCCCAACATTGCCCCATCATGCCTACTACACAAACACACAAAATTAATTATTTTGTTCTAAACGCATGGAAAAAAAATTACCACATCTGTCAGGTTGACTGCGGGTCGGTAGTCGGTTGCGAAATTTTCTTCCATTTACGTATTTTTTTTATAAAGGATGCGTCAAGAAAATGAATGTTTTTTATAATAGGCAATGTTGAGGTGAGTGGCTAGTAGGCAAAGTTGCAGCAGTTTACGGTTCTAATTTTTGCATTTATTATTAGAGATGAGAAACGTAAGTCTGACCTTTGTAGTAGAGCGATATGTCTTACCTTTCCCAAGGCGCTTGGTGTAGATGTAGGTGTTGTTGTTGCAGTATCCGTCGGGACACCAGTTGCACGCCGGGTCTGTTGCGTTGCACTGCCCTTTCACACATGTACCCTATATCATAACAATAAAGTTCATTATCGGTCAACTTTTATATAATATGGTAAGAGTGGAATAAAGCCGTTACTGAGCAAATTTGAGTGAAGTTTAAAAAACATTTTGTTTGGCGGACAGGTGCAATTTAAAATGGTTGAACTTTAGGGGTGGACGACTCTGCTCGTTGTAAACGAACAAGACGAATGATATAAGTAGGTACATCTGGTGTTAAGATATGGGCCAGTCCATTTTAGCTCTAGGATTTCGTCCAAGGAATGGGCTATGTACTTAAGTACAATGAATTGCAGTTAAATAGCGGATCCAGAAATTTGGGCGACTGATTGAACCCTCTGGATTCTAGATAAACTTATAACTCCCATGTGTACGCATCTACTCATAATTTTAGACAGGTTAGCTTAGATAATATTATTACTTGTTTAAATAAGCCTAGTAAAGTCTGGTCTGGCAACAAGAAAAATATCTTTCAAAAGACCTTTTATATGAATAAGTCAAATCACACTCGCGATAAAGGGAAAACGTAGTGAGACAGTTTGAAAGGAAACGTACCCAGGGAATGCTAATAAAGCTTGTATTATGATAAAAAGAGAATATACAGACGAACAGTGAATAAGCTTAGGGTTTTTGATTAGCCCAAGTATCCATTTCATATCTATAGAATAGAATAGAAATATATCAATAATTAATCTAAATATATAAAAGGAAAGTGTGACTGATTGACTGACTGATCTATCAACGCACAGCTAAAGCCACTGAACGGATTCGGTTGAAATTTGGAATACAAATAGGTTTTAGAACGTAGACCTCCACTAAGAAAGGATTTTGCCACGCAGGCAAAGCCGCGAGTATAAGCTAGTTAATTAATAAAGTAGAATACGTTATGGGCTTGCTTAAATCAAGCATCACCTTCCTGTCCTTATCCCACACTAAGTAGAGTCGGCACAACACTTTTTTCTCCTCCACTCTGGTCTATTATCCGTCATAATATATTTATTAAAATCAATGTACTGTTAATATATAGTTATTATATAGTATGTGTATGTAAATAAATACTGTCCCATATAGTTTGGTTCTCTGACAAAGTTACACTTAAAATTATTTTTGTGCCATTTTATATCTGTGTTTGCCACCATCTTTTATGACGTCAAATTCCATTTTAGGGTGAAAGCAAATCAATGTTCAACATTGTAGCTAACGTATTTCCTTTGTTTGCTACTATACCGTCTTACTCTTCCCCACCATAATATTGGCGCACCTCTAAATAAAATCAGACCCATATGTTCCATAAATTATCTAGGTAGGTAAGCAGGTATTTCCTTTGTGAATCCACTATTATTTAGTAACTTTATTTGTAAACACTAGATTTTATTTCGTACTTTATGATTGGCAAACAGCCAGGTGGAAAAAGGAATTCTTATATGTCGCCAACTTTACCGCAACTATAATATATATTGAGAATTCCTTGCATGAAGATTTAAGCGACATAAGAAGCTTAATCGCTGTATAATAGCGGATATCGTGGGAAACATAAATATAGGTATGAGACCATGAACAAAGGTGGACGACCTTTATAATGAGGGAATAAAAAGCCGCTGTAAAACTATTATATGAGCTCCGAATTAAATATTCTTTTGGATACAAAGGAACATGGTAAAGATTAGATTACAGTTACTAATTACTGTTGTGAATGTACTCTGTATATAGGAATTTTTGCTATTCTAGAACTAACCGGGTGTAGACTTCCTTTGCAGGAGGTCATCTAGGTGGGTACCCCAACAGTGCCAGTTATTCTACCGCCTGAGCAGTGCAAACATTACTGTGCTTCGGTAAGAGGGCGCTGTAGCTAGTGAAACTACTGGGTTAAAGAGTCATAACATCGTATAACTCTTGCGTAAGACGCGATGGTGTAGCGCACCTAGAATTTCATATCATCGTGAAATCCAAGGTGGCATGGTACTGATTATGGGCAGCGTTATCTCTTAACATCAGGAGAGCGTCTTGCTCGTCTTCTTACTTCTTCGCATAAATAAAAAAACTGTAACACACTATGTTACGTCTCCTGAGGTTCTCCAGTTCACATCTGGTTCCCTCAGGTCATTCTTTTGATGTAGTGTGTCCATTGCAGACATTTGAACCTCCTAATGGATAAGCGACGTTTGAAAAGACTTTCCTTAAACGATAAAGTTTTTCACGTCTCCGGCATGATAACGGGGCTTTGATACTCAATAACTACTGCCCATTAATGACATAGGTACTATCAGCGGTTTTACTCGCTGAAAGCCTATGTGCTATTAGGAAAAGAGGGAAGTGTGTTTTGGGAGGTAAGCTATCTTCATACTTAATTTCGGCTCAATCGATTCAGCCATTTAGTCTTGAAGAGATAGCACGCTCATACATAATTACGCATTTATAATATTAGGAAAATACATACTAATTTTACAAATTCAAATGAGTCTGTTATCTCTACATGCTTAAACCACTGATCTGATAAAGATGAAATTTGGCATAGAAATCGTTTAAGTCTAGGGAAAGGACATAGAACATTTTTTATTTATAAATTTTTTTATTTGCAGGTACCATCGTAAGGCTTTACTAGTCAGAAATAAACTAGATTATTACCTGAAAGCAGACATCATACGGGCGTTCATAGCTGCAAGCGGTGCCGTCGGGGAGCGCTCCGTAGTTGGTTGCCTCTCCTCCCGTGTACTGCATGCACCACATCTCACACTGTTTTGATTCTAAATGGAAATATTATAGGAATTAAATAACAGTTATTACTAGAACAGCCTCCATTTCAAAGTAGAACAGTAACAGTCTTCATTCCAAGAACAGACACACCTCAGGAGAAGAAAATGTGTGCTGGTGCAAAATACGACATAATAATAATGTTATTTACAGACTAGATAGAGACTCAGAGAATGCATGTAACCAAGAGAGGTGGAGCTCCAAGAGTGAGGCCTATTCACTAGCATGGAAAAGAGAAAAGACGTGTGGGACTGTTTTTCGTGCCCCACAATCTAAAATAAAGACTTCAAGATTTACAAACTTATTATCATTTATTCTGACGTGCTACCCGGCGCCGGGTGTGAGGTGGAATGACGATCGAATAGATCGTGCCACAAACAGATACTGCTTCGACGTTCCAAGTTTGAATTGTCCTCGCCGGCCAGTGGCGAAGGAGGTCCGTTGCGACGGCGGAGGTGCTATGCCACAGACGTCTGCTCATTCTTATTAGTTCATCTAACTAGATCCGCACAGACTCGATACCACCGTCTACAAAGTTCTACAGTTAGACAGAGATATGACACCGTGTCACACCAACCATCCCGAGCTCTCACCAGTTAGCTTAACTCCGTTTTTTATGGTAATAGGTGAAGGTGACAAACAAGCAGACGGCCCACCTGATGGTAAGTGGCTACCGTCGCCTATGGATACCTGCAATACCAGGGGTACCGCTGGTACGTTGCCTACCTTTCAAGACTATGTTTACTTGACTTTTGAAGAGTCCCGTGTTGAAGCTCAACTGAAATCCCGCAGGCGGAAGCTCATTCCACATTTTGCAGGTATACGGCAAAAAGGAGCTAGTGAATCGCACAGTGTGAGAATGCCAAGCATCAATAATGTGTGGATTGGCTTTAGAGCGGTGTCGGCTCGTGCGTAAAGAAGGTTTAGTGTTAACTGTATATTAAAAGCAGGTTTAATCTTACCATCAGCAGGCACATGTGGTATAAGCTCCCTTGCCTTTCGATGGCAGAGATCAGCGCGAGGGTCACGTGTGGCGGCGCACGCGTGTCCCGCCCAACATACCGACATTTGCGAGCCGGCTCCTTCGCACAGGCTTTGCGATATTGCTGTCCTGGAAATAAAAGAGAGATTAGTGAAATTACTGGGCTGAAGAATCCTAACATCTTTTGGCTCTCAAGTAAAAAACGTTGGCGCAGTGCACTGGGTAGCATCGTACTAATTATAGGCAGCGTTATCTCTTACCATCAGGAGAGCGTCTAGCTCGGCTTCTTACTTTGTTGTATAAAATAAAAAGATTATGAAAAGCTTTTTGGTTTGTTTATACTATGATTAGGGTGTTTTTTCGGTTCAGGTGTCTCTTTGATTTATGTACTTTTAGAAAACTTGTAAAGAATGATGAAAAAATCCAATTTCTTTTTATTATGCGCCTAGCGGTTATACTTGTGGTACAAGAGGTACCTACGTGCTAATCCATAAAACTCGATCCATAATATATATTAGTAGGTACCTATAGTCGGGCCGGCCTAAAAGGCCATATTTGACAGATGTCAGTCATAGCTAACTAGTGTTGGGACATTGTTTGTTAATTTCGATTACAGGATATGAATCGATACGATCTTCAAACACGTTGGAATCGAATACAGTTTTATGAAAACATTCATAAAGTCTAATTAATTTTAATTTTAATGTCTAGTTTTGCCAGAAACATCTCACGAGTTATAAAAAAAAACCTGTAATAAAAAATGTGTTTATTCTCTATACATTACACAATTTTATTTTAATTACATTATATTTTACTATAATATAATCACAATATTAACAATGTATTTTATTTTAATCGCAATATAGTTAATTTCAGATCAAATATTCAATCCAAGTTATAATTACATTCGAGTCTACATTTCAAATTTCGATTTCGCGATTTTATTGGGTAGCATCCTTATTGTTTTAAAAACAAAAACTGATTGACGTGACCTTGTATAGGATGTCCTATTTATTCATCTAAAGTTTTTAACCCCCAACGCAAAAACGGTGGGGTGTTATAAGTTTGACGTGTTTGTTTGTCTGTCTGTTTGTGTATCTGTCTGTGGCATCGTTGCCGAACGGATTAATGAAGTTTGTTTATTTTTTTCATTTTTAAGATTAATAATATTAGTCGGGAATGTTCTTAGCTATGTTTGAACCTAAAATAGCCACGCCGCCACGAAATGGTGTATAACATATTTTTTATAGTTTAAAAATAAACAATGACTTGAAACAAAAATTAAGTATTTTTTTTTATTTTTAGTTTTTTTGTTAAACATAATGCCACAAATACCGTTGTTTTATATCAGAAATGAAATCTATACCATCGGCTTATCCGAAATTGACACCGAAATTTTCCTCGTGGCTCTACATGATCTCCCAGAGTTGATTAAATGAAGCAGGGTGGAGCGGCCCCTTTACCCCCCCTTCCTTACTGCCAGAAGAGGTACAAGGGGGGGTTTTTCGATCTTAATCAGCTTATTTTGAGCAACAAAAAAGGGGGCTGGAAACTTCAGCAACACCTCGAGCCATTGGCATTTATTTTTTGGGACAATCACTAATCACTACAACTATCGTCATCACTGCTGCTATCCGCACTTAGGGATATTATTAATTTGTTTTGAACAATATTGTCTATTACACCTATATCCCGTTTAAAATCGGTTGATATTATATTCTTTGTTTTTTCTACTACGTTTTTCCAATTTTCCACAGTTACGTCTGCACATGCGTTTTTTAAAAGGGTCAGCATTTTTGTGGTACTAAAGGGTGGCTTGGTATTATTGCGCGCGGCATGGCCTTTTATTTGTGCCCAAATCATCTCTATGGCACTGTATTGACAATGATAGGGTGGCAAACGGATGACCTCGTCTCCATGTTCTAGTGCTATCTCGTCAATAACATACCGGGGCTGAGACGGCTTCGTTGCTTTTACTAGTTCTAATAACTCTACTTTTAATAGAGTTGGATTGTTTTTTTCCTAAATTCATTACAACACTAATATATTTAAAAAATAAAAGCAATTTTCGAAAAATAGTAAATTTTTTAGAACACCCCGTAAGGGAATTTTCATGAAATGTCAAATGTGGCCTTTTAGGCCGGCCCGACTATAGGATTGGTTATAATTAATATGGAATATTATCTTGATTTTTTTTTCGAAAATCGACCATGGACCGATCGATGGACTTGGGCAATTTGATGATTATCACCACAAAGGGAATCACAACTTTTGAAAAGAATTATTCAAAAAAATAATTACATTTTATTTCAAGGAACCTCTGGAGTCTAGAGCACTCATTATCCTACTGTGTTATAAATCAGATTACAACACCAATGGCCTACATACTAATACTCACCCTCGATGTCTACACTTGCGCGCACGCACTCGCAGACCATACCCGCAGTCGGCGGTGCACTCGCTCCAGTCGCCCCACTCGCTCCACGCTGGCTTCTCGTTCTCGTACCCATCCGGAGACAGCTCCTTATCTGATCGTGAGCTGCCGTGTCCTGGCATCGGCTCGCAGACGCGGTCTACGCACCACTGTTGGATAGAAAATATGTAGATAGGGTTTTTGCATCGAGGGTTTTTGAGGGATTTTTATTAAACCTAACTTTGCTATTTTTTTAAACTTCACTTCATAAAAAGGAGGAATGAGTAAAGAATATTTTTTTTATTTAAAAATGGTGGTCTCATTAAATATTGTTGAAATCGTTCGAGCGGTTTGTAAGTTTAAGAATTAAAACGTGCGTCGCCCTCGCTTATGAAAGCTTGAAGTCGGTAGTCTAATGTTTTAGACCTTTTTCTAGTAATTAAAGTAAAATTCGTGAAGACCTTGTGTACTTACATAAATATTCATGTAACATCTATTCTTAGTCCTAGCTCTTAGCTAATGATCAATTTACGATTCACAACCTTTTTGCATTGATAAATCTGGATCAATTATTAGACTTTATAATTTTGAATTTTAGACTAAACTATAAATTTCAATCTAATAATTTCTCGCAAGAAACTAAAAGTTATTTTGTATCGGCAAATAACCAGGCGCGACTTTCTAGCCTACACAAAATAAATACCCAACTTCCCAGAAATCTGAAATTGGTCCCGCACAGATTCTATCGAAATAATTCGGGAATATCTTCTATTGGGTATTGATTTCGTTCCTCCAACCCTTCTCTCGGAAATATCAGAACTAATTAACTTCGTATTTACCGAGCCGCCTCAACACGACCTACATTATTATTTTGTTTTACCACGTTTTACCAACAACACGTGAAATTGGATCGATTCCAAGAAACACGTTGCGACGTCGCGTCGAATGT
Source organism: Hemithea aestivaria (assembly GCA_947507615.1). Lineage (NCBI taxonomy): Eukaryota > Metazoa > Arthropoda > Insecta > Lepidoptera > Geometridae > Hemithea > Hemithea aestivaria. Next base: position 13,130,515 of record OX382332.1, on the reverse strand, counting down.
GGAATGAAACTCATAATTAATTTGCAAGCTCATGACTAGTCTCGCCTTGCAGACGGTGATCATTCTGAGTGAGGACTGCTGACGTCTTATTGAAATGCATTTAGCTTGAAATTGCCTCAAATTGGTATTAGGTTCAAATTGGCGTAAAGTGTTGAATTACCGGGTGGGGTTGGTTCGCAGCGGCCCTTTGTGTCGTGGGCGCGTCAGTATTTATCTGGCGAGCCCAGCGCTCGTCATTTGCATGTCGAAAAACGTATTCACAAAGGATTTTATTGAATTTATGCGCATACACGTGTGGCACTCACCACGGTTAAACATTCTGATGGAATCTGAGGCGTGGTGTGTGATCGGAGCCATGAATGCAATCGATCCTCCTCTACGTATGGTGAATGGTGTCGGCAGGCGTCAAACGATGCGATTACGTTTGCGGGTATAGCTCAATTTGCAACATAAATGTCTGGCTCATCAATATGTATGGTGTCGTGTAAGGGTTTATAATTTGGATGCATAGACGATGTAAGTGGGCAGCACGTATTAGCATCGTGAGTGCTATTGCATGCGGACACACACCTGCGGCTCTAAAACGAGCGCACTGCCAGAAGGCTTCGACAGTTTTCATTTTTGTAAAATGTTCATTGAAACTATGAAACTTCGTAAAGAGCTAGCTGAATTAAAACTGTGATAATTATTATCGGTCGGACCACATGACCTGAACCATACAGTGTAATCAGAATGTCAAAACCATTTTGAAGTCTCGCCGCGTATACGTACTTTATATCAGAAGAAATTAGTTTAGTTTTTAAATAGTATTTTTTTATTTGTAGAATAGCAAGATTTTCAACTGTTGACGTTCGGGCAAAAGGAACGTTTCGAACCCTGAAACGTGAGTTTATATCTCTCAGAGATTTTGGAACAACTTACTTTGTTCTTCCCACAAGGCGTCCCTTCCATAGGCGGGGCACGTTTCGACCGGCAGACGTGCGGCATGGCGCGGTGGGCACACCACAATCTGGAGCAAGCTGACCGGACCTTCACTGTCTTGCATACTGAGAATCTGTTGACAAGGAAATACTTGGCTTAAACACTTATTTTGATTGTAAGATATATTTATATATCACCCAATATATGTATATGCTGCTTTTAACATGAGCGCTAGTTTTAGAGCTCCCACGTTCAGAATTTATTTTAATAGGAATCAATTGAATATGGGCGGTTAAGTTTTGCGGTAGAATTATATACATTGCTGTAGACATAATAATCTCCAAAAATGATTTAGCCGGTATGGCAACTACAACAAATAACTTAAAGAACCGACATAAATTGTACATATTATTGACAAACTTAGGTAGGTACTAGGAGAACATGGATGACGAAAAATACCCTAGGTACTGTTGAATGCTCTTTATATTTAAGTAAACACCAGCCTTCGAATCTAGCAGAAATTCGCAAAAGCCTTGGATCTAGAATAATCAGATTAGGCACAGACACGTATTTCATATAAAAATAGAGTAATAAAGTGGTATCAAAGAATATTTTACGATGGAAATGTAAAAGCGGTTATGCAATACGACAATGGATTGGTTGTAAATTATCGAGAGCTTTTATCACAAAGGATGTTAAATGTTCTGTAAAATATACCAGTAGTTGGAGTTATTTGATATCGATAGTTGTGGGACATTTTAATGTATTTTGCGTGAGATAATTAGGTCGATTTTGATTTGTTTTAAAATAAAGCGCATTGCTTATCTGCAGGGCTAATATGTGCAAGACCACAAGACGTATTTCGAGTTTTAACTTCATAATAATAATATTATCTTACTCTCATGTTAAACTCGATGTTAAAATAGTTATAATAATATTAGCTGTTCCCAACGGTTTTACCCGCTGTACTGTAGCCTATGTGTACGTATCCTATGTGTTATTCCAGGGTCTAAGCTATCTCTATACCAAATTTCAGCTCAATCGGTCGACCCGTTTAGGCGTCACAATCTTTCGCATTTATAATATTGCTGATGTTCCTAATGTTTAGTGGAAAGACGGCTGGACTTTTACGTTTGTGGTAAGCCTTAAAAATACTAAGATAAAAGAACGAAAACAATATCTCAGTACATGATTTCAGAGTTAGCCACTAACATTTGGCGCTTGGTTAGAGGGGCAGTCATGTATATATAGTATTCACTGTAAAAATAAAAACTGAGAGAATTGGCCGAAAACCAAAATAAACAAGTAAACAGCGCGCGAGTGTGATGGATTGGCATTACGTTAATTGATCGTTAACTCAAAAGGGTCATTGTAAGAAGAACGATTGTTCTCACTAATTACAGGATGTAATAAAACGCGTAGGTAGGACCCAGCCCAGCGGGAACAATGAAGTTCGATCGACAATCAACTATCTGTCTCTGTGTATTTATTTAGGGTCATATATACAGTATATACTCGTACATAGAATAGAATAGAATACTCTTTATTGCAACCAAAGAAAATTACAGTTTTACTTAATACATAGTTGGCGGTTTTAATCATTTCTATCGATTTCTTAAATATATCTAGAATTTGATTTGTACCTTGTACTCGTATATCTAACTAATGTTATAAACGTGTAAACTTGTAAAAATATATGGATGTCTGGATGTATGTTAGTTACTCTTTCACTCCTAAACGGGTGGACCGATTGAGGTATAGATAGGTTACAGTCAGTACAGCGGGTAAGACCGCTGGGCGCAGCTAGTAGGTAGGTACGTAATTCAAATTAATTATAATAATATGTGTCCGTTATATTAATTTATTATGTAACTTCAATATTTGTACGCCGCAAGGCAAAACATGGAGGACTAAAATGTAATCAATTATAACATCTTATATGTAACTCATGTTTTATGAATAAATTTCATTTCATTTCATAATATCAACTAACTCAACATTTATTATTTGCTCAAAAAGAACATTTGTAAGTGCATGAAGTTGAGTGGGGACCATCGCCTATAGAAAATACGAAAAATTTGACAATATGCATCGCTTATAATGGAATGTATCCAACGAGTATGTGTCCTTTTAGGCCAAACTGTATCCGACCTAAATTCCCGCGTCGCATATCGCTGTAAACCAATCAAACCGTCAAAGCAATAACGACGAAAAATTGGAAATTTACTCAATACAGAGAATGCACAGCGTTTGCCGGCGTTTTTACGTTACAAAGGAAAGTGATTTTCGAGGATAAATTGCATCTGGAATGTGAAACCTGTTATTTACGATGTTTTTTTGGACATTGTCCAATTCGATATTTATTTGTACAACACAATTGGCTTTTCATTTTGGTATTAGTGAAACTTTAATCTTTCGAACCATTTGTAGCCCAGTCAATGAGTGCCCAAAAAGGGTATGTGGATCGAAAAGTCGAAAGCAGAAAAACTAACTTAGTAACTTTGTTTGGACTAGTTAGGAGATAAACATACTAAAAGTCCCCACCCCTCCGAGGTGAGCCCGAGGGGGGGGAGGCCGAAGAAGGTCCCATTTTTAGGTTTTTTGCTTATATGTCAAAAACTGTGCATTGTACGATATTTTGTTGTACTACATTATGAAACCTCATAAAATTTTCTACAACTTCGGCCTTGACACTTTTCATCTATCTCCGATCGTTGTCCAGCTATGAGCTTCCAAACATGGTCTATTTTGAAGACGCTTAAATTAGTTTTCCATACAAAGTCGGTAAAAAAATCTTACAAATAAAATTTGACCAACTCCTGGTTGTCGTATCATAATGAAACTTTGCAAATGTCTAGAAATCTGATGACAGTTTAATAATCTGGTACCACTGAGCTGATCTGATAATGGAGCCAGGAGGTGTCTAATGAAATTCTTCAATGGCTATTAGTAAACCCGTCGAGTTTGGGCACATTACATTCGAATCGATGCGACTTTTTCATAACACTTGCTGTCGAGGGTCTGATAATGGACCAGGAGGTGCCTACGTCTCATCAATCCGAATGTAATGAACCTAAACTCGCCGGTTTTACTAATAGCTATTGAAGAGTTTCAGTAGACACCTCCTGGCTCCATTATCAGATCAGCTCAGTGGTACCAGATTATTAAACTGTCATCAGATTTCTAGACATTTGCAAAGTTTCATTATGATACGACAACCAGAAGTTGGTCAAATTTTATTTGTAAGATTTTTTTACCGACTTTGTATGGAAAACTAATTTAAGCGTCTTTAAAATAGACCATGTTTGGAAGCTCATAGCTGGACAACGATTGGAGATAGATGAAAAGTGTCAAGGCCGAAGTTGTAGAAAATTTTATGAGGTTTAATAATGTAGTACAACAAAATGTCGTACAACGCACAGTTTTTGACATATAAGCAAAAAACCTAAAAATGGGACCTTCTTCGGCCTCCCCCCCTTGGGCTCACCTCGGAGGGGTGGGGACTTTTTGTATGTTTATCTCCTAAGTAGTCCAAACAAAGTTACTAAGTTAGATTTTCTGCTTTCGACTTTTCGATCCACATTTCTTCTTTTACTGGACTATTGGTATAGTAGTTCTCTATTGGGGAGAGAGGCCTATCAATGGATTAAAACATTCAATATTTACGTATCATTCAAATATATTTTTAAATAGACATTGCTCTTGGGCGTTCTCGGTGGCATTTTTGGTTTGCTTGTTGATATGTTGAACAAATTGTAAACCTTTCCTTCTTATTTTGAGTGTGGTTAAAAATGGAACTCTACATTGTAGTTTACAAAAGATACGAGGTGACAAAGTTGAAATTCAGTAAGAGCACCTCAAAATCTATAAAATTGCCAATGTTCAAAACTCTCGGAAAACTTTCCAAGCAAAAATACCAAATGACTAGACTATAAAGAGAAAATCAAAATATAAACCGCAGTTTACTATTAAATACAACTTAAACTCAAAGTTAAATAAATAGACGATATAAAGTACAAATTTACATATTATTAAAGACAATGCCGTTAAGTGAAAGCACCTAACGTAGAGAGCTTTACCGCAAGCTTCTATTAAATTCTAAGCACCGCATAATATTGTTTTAATCTTACCTTTATTTTACAATAGAACAACTACAATACGTTTCATTTAGAGCCCCGCTTTTCATTTTCCGAGGCACAAATGTGGGTCTTAGCCGCTAGCTATGTTTATGTCTATAATATCAATAAATGTAAGTTTTGGCGCTAGTGACTATGTGTAATGTAGTTTTAATAGTGTTGTAATAAGGTTGAATATTAGTTCCATTTTTCGCCACGTTCATTATGATAATAGACAGGTTGTAAGAGTTCGTAAAGACTACCCACAATTCTAAGAATCTATTACCGACTGTAATCCTTTTACATCGATGTTTAATATGATAATAAGATGTAGGAATTTTATTTAATACTCAGTTTTTTTCAGTGAGCTTTTTACAAGTTTGCCTGCTTTGTGCTTAGATGATAAAACTCTATCTTAATAATTTGAAATTAGAGTAAAAAAAACTCTATCTTGCTCGTTCCTCTCATAGAAGTGCTTACCGAACGGGCAGTCGAGTCTTTAAATGAAACTAAATAATTGTAAAATTGACTTGCAAAAGTGCTGTATTCAGTCTATTTAAATAAAAACTTTGATTTAAAAGATAATAAATAAAGGGAAATCACATAGTATTAAAATAGCAGTTTTTGTATTTTTATTAAATTCTGTAGAAGTTTAACGAAATAACAACTTTAAGGAAATGTTAATCAAAAAAGTCCTATGAACACGTGTTATTTGTTTATTTTTATTTTAATAATCTGGACCATGAGTGGTCCATTAATTGAACAGAGCTTCATTTAATTCCAAGTTATGTGCCATTAGATACGCGTACATTAGTGGTTATAGATAATGAGATGTTATAAATCTCTTTGACGGTTCCTATTATTCAAACGCTTTATATTTGTTTATACTTTATGAATTATAGAATATTACGATTTGCGCGTGCGCTGGGATTCAATAGGGCTGCTTGTTTAATAAAGAGGAGAGGAGAGTTTAAAATCAATTAGTACCTATATTATGTGCTTTCAGTAGAAGAACAGCGCGGAAAGATTTGCGTTTGCGATGCGAAACAAGGCTGTCAATCCACTAAGCGGAGAGATTTTATGAAGTTCACAGTTTAATTAACAAAAGTGCTATCAGTGGAAGAATTCACGTGAATTGTGATTGGTCAATTTGCCCGCTCTTCTCCAGTCCACGTAACCCTTTCCCAATGTTGGTACAGATCCGCTCCTTTTTTCTCTTCACCGATCTGTGGCCGTTTAATTTTCAAAACAGATGGCACAGTGAACGGAATTACATCACGAGAATAGGTGAAAGTTAAAGGATCAAGAAATAGGGGGCAGAACAATTAATAATCATCTTTTAGTTTTCATCGGAAGAATATGTAGGTCTTGGGTAATACTACCAGAATCAACTTCGATGAAACACATGTAGATTTCACCGGGGGTAGACTTCCTTTGCAGGAGGTCGTCTAGGTGGGTACCCTAACAGTGCCAGTTATTCTACCGCCTGAGCAGTGATGTCCAAACATTACTGTGCTTCGGTAGGAGTGCACTGTAGCTAGTGAAATTACTGGGCTAAAGAGTCTTAACATCTTATGACTCTTGAGTAAGAAGCATTGGTGCAGTGCACCTAGAATTCACATCATTGTGAAATTCTAGGTAGCACTGTACTGATTATGGGCAGCGTTATCTCTTAACATCAGGAGAGCGTCTTGCTCGTCTTCTACTTAATCACATAAAAAAAAAACATGTAGATACAAATATTTAAGTTTTAATTTGAATTATATAAAATTTTCGTGTCCCAGTATTTTTATCCCGATAAGATACCCGAGTCAGCCAGTGTTTTGTATAATGAATGGACCAAAAACAGCGAAGTGTAATTAATCTGTAACTTAGGCATAAGTCTCTCGGGAAACATATATGGAGTCTGAAGTCATGATACACTGTATTACTAATTAATATAAATGTCTCTCTGAGTGCGAAAGCCCTTAAACTTTTAAGCCTAGATAGTTTACCTACCTAAAACTTATTAATTTTATAGTTAGCTGTGTTTAGACAGCAGAAAACTTTTTATTGGTGTTAGTGGAGTTTTTCGCTATATTTTAGAAATTGTCTTATTAACTTATTTAACAACTTATAAAATATCATTACATTAACGATCTTATCCTACAGCACAATTTATTCAAGGCAACACTTTCACTTCTGAAAGAGCTAAGATATGATAAACTGAAACGAATATAATAAAGAAAGCAAAGCAAAGAGTATATATAAATATATACTAGTTGTATATCTATAGTAATATCACGTTTACAACTATCTACTACGGTTTATATCGGATTAGATACATTATTGGAAAATTCAGCGCCGCGCCTCGCAAGCTCAGTTTGGAAAATGTCAATTTACAAATACCAGATGAAATCGAAGCAGCCGCATTTTAAATTCAATTTAGAGTGATCGATCTTTATTCTGCTCTGAGTAGCAGAATAAATGGCCAAGGCTTCAGGGAGAAAGAAAATGAACGTAATTTTGGAAGCGGTGCATAATAAAAATATTTCTTTTTGTAAATTGGCCTCAAGATTTATGGCAAAGAATACTGATTACGTAATAGGTAGGAATAATGTTGACAAGAATTTATCTACAAATTTTATAATTCGTTTAGTTTCACTTGCCCTCATTGAGTGTCTATGAGTATGCAGTATGAGTACAATATGTATAATATGAACTGTTTCGGAAAACGATGGAACGACCGCGTCGCTTTTTGCTAGACTAGGCGGGAATGTCCTAGACACGATGTAAAAATTGTAATTATATCAAATTAATCCGTTTGAATAGATATATTATTTTCATACTATGATATGCTCGTGGCTTCGCCTTTATTAAGAAATCCTTCTTAAATGTCTACGCTATAAAACATATAATTGTGCTGATTTTCGACGTTCAGCTGAAATTTTGCTCTACAGAACTGTGCACGTTTTCCTTAAATATATTCAGATAAACAATTTTAAAACTTAAGGAAAACAAAAGCCTACCCATGTTTTTCAATTATTTCCCATCAGTGCAATATATTTTCAATGAAAATTCCAAAATCTGACGCGTTTCCTCAATACATTATTCAACAGACTTTCTTTCAGCCGTACCTTCATAATATTGATAATATAAGATTAAAAAGTGTAAAGTCTATAAATAGTCAAGTATGGGGTCTTCAAAGGATCTCCGAGAACCTTCAATGAGTTCAAGGTTCAAGTGAGAGATACAGCTATATTTGTATGACAAATATGTACATTTTTCATAGCAGATGTATTCCATTCCGGCCGTGACCCAATTAGGGAATGAATGCCAATGTTAGCGAGATGAGCTGAGTCATGTGTTTCGTGATGAAAACTATTAGTTATGAGCTTCTTTTTAATGTGTCTAATTGGAGTTACAAATATAACTAAAAATCGTATAACCAAGCGGTCATTAATAACCGTGTTTCATCATGATGTTTAGTGAAACCAGGGTGGCATCTAGGCCCGTCTTCTACATAGGTTTAGTCTGCTATTCGCATCATCGGATAAGATAAGGAGAGGTCATGACCAAAGGCTACTCAATAAAGAATAAAATATTAAATAAATAAATAACGACACCGTGTAGAGATACTATTTAACAATATAAAAATAATCCGAATGATTAGTTAACATGTGAATTTCAAGGTTCATGAAACCAAATTCTGCTTTCAAGTCGGCCATTGATCCTAACTAGCGTCAATTTAAGAGTTAAGAATTTTATTTACTTTTTGTACGTTTCAATTATTAAAAAAACCTTAGCATGATGATTAAATACTTTACCATTATAAATAGCGTATTATTTGCTCAAGATAATTGTTGCTAATTTATATAATAAAAACAAAACTGTAATGATTAGGTATTAACTTTTAACGAGCATTATCCATGCATACGTATTATAATATGAATCATTCTGTTAACAAAATAAATAACATCCATATTTTCTTCAATTCTATGAGAAGGTTAAAAAGACAAGTCCTGTCAATAAAATAAATTATTAAAAAGTAAAATATTTTTTTTTACAATTCTCAGAAGGTTATCCCTGTAAACTATTGTACAACTTTTATAGCACGTGATAAATGGCAAAAATGTATTAGATCATAGTGCGTAGTGCGTATCATAAACTTTATCTTTCATGGTGGCAGCCTAATGACTCAAGCGATGAAACATATAGACTGCTCCTATTGTGAGCAGCCATAATATGTCTTGTGTTATCTTTGCTATTGTGGGTGGCAGATTGATATATGAATTACAATTACTACTATACACTTCCGTATTCTTTATCGTAGTAAAGAAGTAGGTACTTTATCGAAGTAGTTCTTAGTCGTATATAAATATTAGTTTTTTTTTTACAGTGTGGGTTTTACTCGCCTCCCCCCCCTCTCTAAAAGCTGAAATACTGGCTTTAAAAACTGGAAAAAAAATGGTTTCAGCTATGAACTTTCTTCAAATCTTTATTAGTTTTAAAGAAAGACATCGTTAATGAAAGTTAAGGCTGTTAATATTCGATTTGTCAGTACTGCGGGAGCCTACTTTGTGCCCCGACTAGCGCTTAGCCTATTTTTTAAAAAATGACTATCTAATTCACGTGAAAGAATCTCACTGATGATATTGAAAGATGTATTAATCAGCCTTTACATTCCGATGGTGATTTGTTTGAATCACAAAATACCTGTTGAGTGACTAATGATGCGGCCAAATAAAACTTTTGATAGCATCGTGTTGCGTTTTATGGCCGCAATTTCAATTGTTATGAGAGTTCAAACAATAAAGATTTCTTTTGAAGAGATTTTGCGTGGCTTTATATTTTATGAACGCTTTTTGCGGTCTGGAGATTAAGCTTCTGAATTACGTAACTATAGAAATAACTTCTATGAAAAGCGTGTCTTTTTGAGTTAATGTTGCTAATAATAAGTAATTTTTTTCTACTTTAATAACCACTCTGTAATCACTAATGAAATGGGGAAGGTCATTTTAAATTTGTCCCTCGTAAATTATTTAAATTCTGCACGTACAATATGTACCAACATAGACACGATAATTTGCTTATTTTTTTGCTACAAACCAAAGTGGGTCATACTTACTTACTACGGCGCAGCGACCCAAACTGAGTCTTGGCCTCCGATACAAGATCACGGCACTCTTCCCGATTCTGGGCTACTTCTTGCCATGACTGAGCTTGAAGCGCTTCCAGATCCCTTTCCACTTCATCCTTCCAGCGATATCGCGGACGTCCAACCGGCCGCCTGCCTGTCGCTCGTCCGAGATACGCACGTTTCACCGCACGATCCTCACTCATCCTCTCTACATGACCGAGCCAGCGAAGTCTGTGGGCCTTAATTTCGCCGATGATATTTGGCTCAGCCATTAGGTCTTCAATCTCCAGATTTTTTCTAGCCCTCCAACTGCCATCCTCACTTCTCACTGGTCCCAGAATCTTACGCAATATCTTTCTCTCGATGACTGCGAGTTTGACTTCTTCCTTTTGTGTTAGGGTCCAAGCTTCGCAACCATACATGAGAATTGGTCGAATCACGGTCTTATAGATCCGTAACTTCGTACTTCTACTTAGGAGCTTGGACACCAGAAGTTTATGAAGCGCTGCGCTGCACCGAAGGGTGTTTTGGAAGTGGGTCATAATTATATTTTATTTATTTATTATTCGGCACAACGCGAGGACTAACTTAATGCTAAAGTAATATTTCTACTAGTTGTCATAAAACTAGAGAAAATTTACTGTAAAGTTTTCATAAGCTTCAGTAGGTGAAGCAGCTAAATACCATCTAATACTTAAAAGACATTTCATACCCTTCTCCAAATCCCGTCCTGCACTGCTCGTCCATAGTAAACACATAATTTGAGACAGCTTTAGCTCCGACCAGCTCCACTCCATCCGCTCGACTCCGTTCATGAAGGCAGGCCCAATTTCTAAAAGAAAAAATAATTAAGAATCTTAAGCAAATTAAGTCTCAGAAAAAACTGTAAAAGCTGAACTGGTTCAGATGAAACTCGGTATGTAGATGTTGCGTAAAAGAGCAACATACATACAAACTTTAACCCTTATTTTATTAGTAGGATTAACGTATATTTTTAATCGTGTTCTTTCCCTCTACTCAACCAAATACTCAACAAAAAACAATGCGTTTTCTCGACCATAATATATATTTTTTAATTTAAGCCTTTTCCCAAAAAAATGTGAGAGAAGGCGAGTCCTCGACTAAAAATACGGGGGTAAGTGTTTACCAATTTTTAAACAATCTCGTTGCTATGCAGGTCTGCTTTACATATAGGTCTACCTATATATTATTAATGGTAGGTAACCGAATCTAGGAGTATTTGACACGCGAACTTGATACAACAACGGTGAACTCATGTTATGCAATGTGTATAATACTGTTGCATACATGTATGACTATCGAGATACAAAGTTCGACCAGCAGGGTTATTCACTTATCCGTGGAAGAACCGAACCGAATATTTAAATTTATCTCGATGACCGAATACCGATTTGTCAAAAATGTATGAAATGACGTATTATGTACAACTTGACATGTCATGTCACGTCATTTCATACATTTTTGACAATTCGGTATTCGGTTCGGTTTCCTAACCGATAAGTGAATAGCCCTGCATTATCATTATCATTATTGCGCTTACGTTAGTAAAATCTAAAATACAAATTAACTTCATGCAAACTTAAAGGCTTAAAGTGCAGTTTTAAATGATAATAATTAATTTGTATATTAGGTAATAAACAAGAAAAAAAAAACAAATGAAATCCGAAAGTAATTCTAAAATTTTCTTTTTTTTTACAATGTTTATGGCCAGTAGAGCTTACAGATTAAGGCTTAAGTATAAAAATAAAACCTCTTTTTGTAACTCTAATAGAGCAGGAGCCTGTTAAATCTGCTAAAGCCACAATCGCCCAGGTTTCATTTTTAAGGGAAGTTCCTACCTCTATTCGGGCTCTATACACAAACTTTCAGCTTTTATACGAGTACCTAAAATGTAGAAGGTCTGCGGATCACAGGCTCTTGGGCCATAAAATAACATCGATATCGAAACATCGGCAAACCTATGTTTGTTAAAAAAAATAACCTTTATATTTACGTTTATGACGAAGTTATCGACAATCGGATGATTCACGGCAATAAAATGATTTGAGATCTCAGTGCTAATGATAAACGACAACAGGGGACCGCATATCAACTAGTCTAAACTAAACCAAGTATAACTTTATTCATTTAGCGAGTGGATGATAAACGTCGAGGTTTGTACCGTTTGCATTACTCGACTAACATTATGAGAGTTTTTACAGTGATGCTACACCTACTATTTAAATACTTTGTGATAATGGGATGTGTTTAGTATTTAACCCCTATACTATTTAACCTTATACTAGAAAATGACATGAATGGAACATTAGTACAAATAATGACATGGCTACAACGCAATAACCTATTAATAAATTTGACTAGGACTTATATTATGACATTTAATAATAAATCCAGAACTAATTTAAATCTTGACATAAATTATATGGGACATACTATAAAACAAATAGAAACGGCAAAGTTTTTGAGACTCAATGTTGATTGCCATCTTAATTGGAAGTCGCAAACAGGTCATATATGTACAAAATTGAATCAATTCTCATTAGAGGTGAGTGATAAATAACGTCACGATGAAAAAGTCACAGTGACTTAACTTCTTTGAGTATCACCGTGACTTGAAACCAAGTAACAACGTTCCAAAATCACATAGGTCGTTATCTCCGTTCGGCGTCACTCCGAGTTCCGAATCACTTCGGAACGAATAATAACGACAATGAACGAAGCTGTCTGCGATTTGCGATTGCAGTGACATTCGTAAATTACCGTCCGCCATCGTGTATCTTCGGTTTAAGCGCGAGTGGAAGAGAATTACTTTTTTATTTCTGGCCTGTTTTTTTCGCGATCTATTATTTTAGCGATAAAAAAACTGTACATATTGTAAATTTAAAATCAATGTACATTGATGTTGTTGATTCAAAATAATAAACACGCCGCGCCGCATTCAGTTATTATAAAGTTGTGCGACAGTCCTAAGCTTGTAAAAGTGTTTAGATATGTGTTTGACCATAACGGTGATAACCAAAGACTTGTGCCGCGTACTGCAGATGTCAAAAATATGTCTCTATAAATTTTTGGAATTTTCAAAATTATATTAAAAAATAAAATGAAAATTTTCTGATCGACTGTGTTTCTTTAAGAAAGTTTCTCGTACCAAATGGAGGGTATATCGTTAAGAGAGTGATCGACGCGACCGACGTGACAAAGTCACGTTAATAAATCACTGTGATTTTTTTGGAACTGGAACGACAGTCACAGTGATTGTAAAGTAACGTTTTTCCCCACCTCTAATTCTCATACGCGCTCTACATGCTCAGACAGGTTGTATCTCAATCCGCCGTTCTTACGGCATACCATGGATATGTGGAATCTACTCTGAGATATGGTCTAATATTTTGGGGCAACTCAACTGATAACAATTCTGTGTTTGTAGCACAGAAAAAATGTATACGAGCAATATGCAAACTCAAACCCACTGATAGCTGCAAGCCCTTCTTTATCAGTCTCAAAGTACTAACATTGCCATGTCTATACATATATGAGATTTGCTTATTTGTAAGACGAAATATGAACTTGTTTGCCAATTTACAAAGTAAACGCCATAATCGTAAAATCCGGTTTCCTACAAATCATACTGCATTGGTCCAGAAGAGTGTACTCTGTATGACACCCAGGGTATATAACAAGTTGCCAAAGAGCATATTGGAATGTAATGACATGAACACATTCAAAGCTAAGCTCAAGCAGTACCTCGTAGGCAAAGCATACTATAACATACATGAGTTTCTTCAAGATAAAACTATTTGACATTCTTGTTTACTTATTTTTAATTAATTTTGATATTGACTCTATTATTTTATTTAAATTTGTATTAATTCTAAAATATTCCTAACAATAATTATTAATGACATTTTTATTGCCAAACATGTACTACATACCTATCTATAATTTTGCATGCCAGAAAGCTGATTGTAGCGGATTCATATTAGTCTATAATATTCATAAGATCTCTTTGTACCTACTTTCGCAAAATAAACAACTTTGAACTTTGAACCAGATCCAGAATTAAGAAATGCGTGTAACTTTGTCCGTGCAAAAAAAAAAGATATTATTGTGAAGGTTCTGGTAAGATCATTTTTTTCGTGTTTGCTGTCTTACTGCATTGAACCTTCCTAGGTCCTTCCTTTCAAAGGTCAGCTGGTTTAGTAAGAGTCAATATTATTTTTTATGCCTGCCTCAGCGTAGAGCAATTTGTGTAGAGCAGCTTATGCGGATTTCTATCCTTCACTGAAGTGTGGAAGCAACATTGGACTTTTCAAAGTAGCCACAAACTATTAAAATTATTTGAACAAAACCTACTATGACTTTCCTAGTCAGTTATTAGACCGACATCTGATTGATTTGGATCAGATTATGATTTAAAAAAGAGCTTTTATTACTGGAGAATTGCCGTACGAACATCGTGTCGTGATTTGTCTTTTTCAGCTGCCCCCGTAGCACATCGCAACATTGACATAAGAGTAGCAACTCCAGTCCTTTGTCAAGAGTAATTGACGTTTGTAAGAGCACAGTGACATTGGGAGTAGCTGCAAATTGTATGCAATGACAGCGCGAGTACCAAGAGTAGTGTCTTGTGGCCATAGCATGCCACACGGGAATCGGGATCCCGCTGAAATGTCAAGAGTAGAACGTCATCCCACACATTGTACTTTTGTGAATGTATGGAATGACAGTTCTACTCTTGAAGTTTTGTCGGGATTCCGTGTGGCATGCTACGGCCATTGTGGCATTTTTGATATATATATATTATGTCAGTTTACGCTTGACAGTGAGACGGGAGTTGCTACTCATATTATATCAATGTCGCCATGTGCTTGAGAGGCTGTGATAAACAAATGAAGATCATACTTAACAACATAATAGAGACATAAAATGAGGTAACTCAACAAAGCCCAGTTATCCAGAAGCTGTATAATAAGATGATTCACAAAATGTAGATATATGTATAAACAGATAATAGTAAACATGTCACAGTTGTGCTTATTCGTGTGCTCATAATTACACGGACTGAATGGTAATCGATTGAATGCAATATGATTTGCATTAATGTCTGGTGTTTTCAACTTAGTATGTTGTTAGCTTGAATAATTTAAGGTGTATGATGTCCTTTATTGTCGAATTTTCTGGAAGATTGAGATGTCACGGAAGGTTTAACCTTGTATTTAGTTGCTTACATTAGCTATGTAACTATTAAATTAAACAACGTTCAAAAAGAAGTTATTCTATTCAGTATTTCTTTAATTTCTACACTATGACAAGAAAGACAAATCTGATAGAACTTGTTTTAGTAGGAACCATGCCCTATACTAGCTAAACCTTAAAAAGAAGGTGGATGAGAAGAAATGAGAACTATAACGCATATCAAGAGCCCTTGAACATAGGAAACCCTAAAGCATGTTTGTGTACATCAAATGAATGCATTTCCTTTATTCAATAACAAACAGAACTTTATTAACTGAGGATAGCACCGCAGAAGCATCAAAGTATTCAAGACTTAAATTTAATAATCTTAGGTGAACTTACTTGGTCTTCTCATGGAACTGTTTCTTAGAGCACGAAGACCAGGCGTAGTTGTGAAGGGTGGCGAGGACGATGGGAGCCATCACAGACCCGTGGGAGCCTTCCGTTTCACACGACTCGCTGTCATCGTGGGTCAGGCCTAACCTAGAAATATAACAAATTATTTACTCACTAAATAAGCTTTATTACTTACCTTAGGAAGCAGTTCGCAACCTATATGTTATACTAGCTGCGCCCAGTGCTATTACCCGCAGTACTTATGTAGCCTATGTGTTATTCCAGGGTCTCTATACAAAATTTCAGCTCAGTCAGTCCACCCGTTTAGGCGTGAAAGAGTAACAAACATCCTGACATCCAGACATCCAGACATCCATTCTAACAAACTTTCACGTTTATAATATTAGTAAGATTCAAATCAATAATAAGTAGAGGTAATCAATCCTAAGTTTTTGGAACGAAGTTCTTTATCGCGCGTTGTGAAAGGGGCTAGACGGAAAAAAATCTTACGAAAAGTTGTCACGACACTTTTTGCTATAGTAAGCTATTGTAAGCTGTGCGGCGTGCGCATGTTTCTCTGTCTGTCTCTCTCTCTCTCTCTTATAGAAAGCAAGCCAGATATTTTCATTTCTATTTCGCATTGAACAGTGTGGTGTCACGACGATTATTTTTGTTGAGTGTATACAGATTATTTGTAAATAATAAATCGTGTAAATCGTGGGAACTTCGTTCAATCCGGGTGTCCCTTGACATCTCTTAAGTTTTTTTTATAATAGGTTATCCTTTTGACCACGATCTCGTGATGTTATGCGGCTAAAGATGGTAGCAGACTAAACCTAGAAGGTGGGAAAAATCCCTCCCTGCTAAAATATGCCTAGAAATTCTAGCCCAAAATGCTCGTTTCCAAAACGACACAAGACAGTCTCAGTACATTTTTAGCGTTAGCTACAAGCGTATGGCGCTTGGCAAGAGAAGCTAAACTGAAAAGTGTGCTTTTACCATTTAAAGAATTATAGAAAAACCAGCTTATGGTCGCGGCTTTGCCCGCATCTAAAATTATTTCTTAGCGGAGGTCTACGTCATAAAACCTATCTATGTTCCAAATTTTGACTGAATCCGTCCAGCGGTTTAGGCTGTGCGTTGATAGATCAGTCAATCAGTCACACTTTCCTTTTTTATATTTAGATTAAATAAAAAGAACTAGCTTTTCTATACTATATTCTACAAGACCATCGTCTTAACACTCGTAAAAGCTTGCTAGTTCCAAGTTACATAATATGTATCGTAAATCGTAACGCGAAACACGTGTGTGCCAAGTTGACTGACACCGACTCATTTCAGTCCTTATTACAAAGCTTGTCTTTACAAGAGGAAGCGGTGCCTTTCATTTCATTATTATTAGATGCTTTCATTCATAATTCATGTCATGTAGGAAGATAGGAATGATTTAACAATCAAACCGAACTGTACCGAAATCGATCTTTCCGCTGTTTTTATAGTGTCGATGCCACTCCTCGAGCCCTATAAAAGTGATATTTTCGTATAAAACAAAGATGATGAATGACGACTTCGATTCGACGAATTCATCGCGCTGTTTCACGTGACTCCGAAATCATATTCGCATTCTTTTGTTTTCTTATGCGTCAATCGATCGATCTTAAGAAAGGATAAACGTTAAAGATTTTTTTATTGCATCGCTCTTACATTGTTGCCTCCTTACATACGGGATATGAAAGGTACAATTTTCATTAATGCCAGTATCATATTGCTTTATGAATTTTTAAGTAAGTAATTATAATTAGTAAAATCATAGTTAGGATGTGCTTACAGCTCGTCTAGTCAGGTGAAAATTTACAAGCAATTGTCTAAATCTGTGCTCTTGACATGTAAAAATCCACCATTATTAGGTAGGAGGTACACGCAAACACTCCAATAACGCTATTAAAAATCAAGACACGAAAAATAAAAGACAAGTTGATGACGTGATAAAGGCGATGGAACTTAAACTCAAATTTTTGTTTTCGTTTATGGAGATAATACGTAAAACAAAGCATTTTTATAGTACTTAAAGTTGTTAACAAAAAGATGATTCAGAACTCGGACAGCTTTGGTTATTAAATGATGAACAAATGTTTTGCCAAATTAAACTCCAGAAAACAAAGTATTTGTTTTGTTTTGCACGTGCGCTCATTAACTCCAGTAGATAATTAATAAGAAAGTGACATGCGAGCATTTAAGAATACAGATGATGCACATGATTAGATGCTGTAGCAATAACAAATAAAAATATACCTATCCTATAAGATACGAAAACATTCCTTATTCGTAGCCTACCTATAAGTAACAAAATGTTACTTTTTGTTTTTCCTTTGACTATATTCAAAAGTGCAGTTCAGGTAAAGCTTATTATCGCAGGTACTTTAAATATCCTAGCGCTCCACTTCATCAAATTCTAATTCAAAAAATGTTTTTATGTTTTTTTTTGTTGCTAGAGAATTTGACACTGCGATAAAGTGATGATGTAGCAAGTGGTGCTGGCCCTTTACAGATATCAGAGCTCTTTTTAAGAGCTATTAGTTTTCTTGATATAGGTATACCTTGACGTAATATGTATTTGGTACAAATATAACAACATTTTTTTAGTGATATTTAGCTTATACATTATTGACTCAAGTCGTGACTGAAAGTAGCAGGCAAGTCATGTTATTGGAGCATTGCTCCATTTACTTAAGAAAGCTTTACTTACTAGCAAAGCTGGCGATTTCGCGGCAACAATTCTAACAGATATCGGTGTCTAAGAAACAGCTCTGATCGTAAGCGGTTTCTTTGAAGTGTAAGCCGTTGACATTCGGGCAATTATACAGCTGTTGTAGCTCTAAAAGCAGGCAGCTTCTAACAAAAGGATTGAAGTATCTGATATGGAATGGGGCATGTGCATGTTAATTGTATCCTGTATGTACTAATAACATTTTAATACGAATAATTGTAGGGATAGTTATAATAAATGGATGTTTGTTACTCTTTCACACCTAAATGGCTGGTATGTGACTTAGATCCTGGAAAAAAACATAGGCTTCTTTTTAGGGTGTAAAATTCCTGCACGCCGCTAGTTAATATTATCTATAGCAGTTTTATGCATACAGCCTTAGTGCACGCACTATCGAAATAGGGAAAACTGATGCTATGTAGTTAGTACCTACTACCTACGAACTACTACAGATATGTTGTACCTAGTAACTTTTATCGATCAGTGCATGTCCTATTGTCCTATTGTAGAGATGGACCTAGCTACGTAAGTCTTTCGTGAACATACGTGACGTTATCAAAACAAAAATACTTTCTACAACCTCTTTAGCTCGTGGAATGTGACTAAATGTGGTTATCTCCAAAGCGATGTCTATTGAGTTAGCCAATTTACCGAATGAAGCGTCGCTAGTGTCGCTTTCAAAATATAGTTACAGAAGCTTTCAGCGGTTAGAAGTTTGTAGTTCAACTTTTAGACACCAGCTTATTAAATTTTTACATTTGAGACTTGGTTTCGCTTGGCTACCATAACAATACGGGTGCAGTCGATGCAGCAATAAGGTGAAGCAATACTTATAGGTGTGCCAGAAGTTACGCATCAACGCATCGTAATTGTAGAGGTATAAAATTATCTCCTTAAATAATATGTGGTAATTTTACGCATTGGGACATTGATGTCTGCTTACACGGGATTTGTAATATCGCTTACTTGATCGTCTAGAGTGCAGTTAAGGTGAAATTTTAGTAGAAATTTTTCAGAGCGAACAAAATACGTATTATATTTTCAGAACCATATCTCTTATCTACATCTGTACACATTCAAGAACACTACATAAAATTTTACACGCTAACTGAAGTACATAGCAATAATTAGACAAAAGAAACGGAATATATTATGACACAATGGCGTTCCCACCAAAACTCTTAGAAAAATGTTACTATCGTACTCGTATAGGTACTCGTACGTGTATATTATTAAATTAATAAAGTTTTTTTATTTTATTTACAATTAAGGAAAACTTACGGCTAACGAAATAATATTTTTTTCTCATTTAATGGTGCTTTATCGTTCCACTCGTCACTGGCTAAATTGAAATGCTAAAGCACTTTCACACGCCAAAAAATATAGAAATACAAAATAAAAATAGTATAGAGTAGGTACTCGCTACAACCGCATAGCAGATGTCAAAATTAAATTCAAAGAGTATATGGAGTGTAAGTATATTGGTAGTTAGATCATATTAGTCACGCCTCGTCTTCGTAATAAGTTCATTACACCAAGATCAAGGGTACGCGCCCATTGGTTCGAAATAGAAGCGCGCTGGTACATTTCCATGGTTTTAGTTTTGCCGATCCAGTGCGCGCAGTACCATAAAAATCAATGAGTAGCTACAAATTTGTACGCTTCCATTCCGAGCCAATGGCCGCGCACCCCAAAACGTGTATCATAGAATATGTTCCTAAATATACAGATATGTCACCCCGAAAGATTTTTTAACTTACTACTTACTTTACAAAGACGAGGAAAGGTTTTTCAATTCGTCGGAATCTATTTCGAATGGTATTGTGTATGTTCACATACATAATATTAGGTATACTCGAAGATGCCTGGACAGGTCTATGTATGTCATAAAACCTACCTGTATTCCAAATTTCAACCCGATCTGTTCAGCGGCAGCAGTTTGAGCTGTGCGTTGATAGATCAGTCAGTCAATCAGTCACTCTTTCCTTTTATAATATATTTAGACATATTTAAAAGATATCTAACGTCAGAAGTACACCAAGCCCGGTACCAGGAATCTGAAGTACATGCGGGCTCCTTTGATTTAGCTGACATGACTGTTTCAAGTGCGGACTGGAGTGATGACCAATCAACGGTGATTAGAGGATTTCAATTGAATTTCGAGTGAACTTGAGATGAAGATGGTTTTGATACATGAGGAAAAATATTGGTTACTCTTACTCATGCTGGGTTCAAATGACAGGGTTGTTAGTGCTTATTAATATTGATTATATTTTTTCTTTTTATTCGTTTGGGATCCTTTTACTGCAAAGGAAATTGATGAGAATTTGATCTGTGGCCAATGAGGTGAATTTTGGCTTTGTGGTCTTATTTATTAATTTTACTAACTGCGCCCCGCGGTTTTACCTGCTGTACTGTAGCCTATGTGTTATTCCAGGGTCTAAGCTATCTATGTACAAAATTTCAGCTCAATCGTTAGTGTGATTATTTTTTCTGCTAGGTATGTCTGCAAGAAGACAATTTGCTACACTAGCAAATTGTCTTCTTGCAGACATTCACTCTCATATTATAAATGCGAAAGTTTGTGAGTGAGTGTGTATGTTTGTTACTTCTTCATGCCCAAACGGGTGGACTGATTGAGCTGAAATTTGGTATAGAGATAGCTTAGACCCTGGAATAACACATAGGCTAAAACCGCAGCTATTATACAAATAAAATGCACCGAAGAATATACGTCTAACGTTGCAGAAGTCTATTAGGACTATCGGGTCTATTGGTG
Source organism: Hemithea aestivaria (assembly GCA_947507615.1). Classification (NCBI taxonomy): domain Eukaryota; kingdom Metazoa; phylum Arthropoda; class Insecta; order Lepidoptera; family Geometridae; genus Hemithea; species Hemithea aestivaria. The sequence continues at coordinate 13,109,222 of OX382332.1, read as the reverse complement.
ATACTTAGGTATACTACTTACCGCTCACAATCGGGGGGATGACTGCTTTTGTGTCAATGGTTTTATGAAAAAATGCCTTCCAAAACTGAACAATAACTCTTTTTGTTCAAAAACAGACACCAGTGCCCAGCAAAGCTCATTGACCTCGCAAAGCCCGGCATAATTTTAACAAATTGCTAGGCTTTTATCTTTTAAGAGGCGGTATTAGGTACTTTTCGTAAATAATGATTAATTCGTGTGCATGTTTACCGAGAGCCCAGTTGCTAACAGATTACTTAAATGATTCGATCGGGCTTGACAGAAGTTGTGTAAACTGACTTGCGAATGACTAAACTTGTTTGATACTGTAGGACACCGAATTAGTAAGAAAGAATTTTGAAATCAAATTTCTTTCTTCAAATGAAAAAACACCACTTGATAGGTAGATAGGTAAAGTAATAATATGTATGCAAAATGTAAAAAAAATAAGTTGCATGTGATTTTGTAACAGAAAGGTGGGCATTTCAAGTATTTTCAACATAAATTTAATTTGACAGCGACAAGAAAGCGAAGAGTAGCTTTGACATTCATTCAATAGAGAATCATCTCCTCGTGCTCAAAAAGTGTGTCCATTTCTACAAGATATATTTGGGACTTGGACATATTTCACGTTTGGAAGCCCTTTCATGGCTTTTCCTCTGCCTTATTTATTCCCTGCTGAACCGCCCTTCAGTAGAATTAATTAATTGTAGTAAACGAAGCTAATTGCTCGTGAGAACCGAAGACCTCTCGCGACGTGATGGATCACTCTGCCCACATGCAAGCCAATTCAAACCTTATTTACAACGTAACTTAAGTATAAAAAGACTATAATTGCTTAATAAATCTGTCAACGTAATTGTAATTGCCTTTAAGTGATATATTTGTAATCGTTCAGTAAATAATATTGATTAAACCATCCACATACCTATTGGAGATTGACATTTGAATAGTTTTGCTGTCTTTAATATTTTAAACTTAATATTAGAGGACCATAATTATTAAAAGTTGCTATGCTAAAATACGATTTACACTCAATGCTCATCATTCTCATCAAATTTCCGCCCAATGAAATCGGTTAAAAATGTGTGCCTAAAAGGCTAACAAACCTTTACTTAAATATTTAACAAACTATTCGCATATTTTTTGCTATCTAGATGATTAGTGTAGAGTGATTAATCTGTGCTATGATGTGATGAGACTAATAAGAGTGAAGAGGGAAGCTAAGAGATTGAGAAACAGTTCTCTTGTTCCCATCAGTGGGCTACCTAATGCTTATTGGTGATGGGTAACTACAAATTATGTACCTACGTGTGTAACGTTTAAGTAGCATTAAGGTATATCTAGGTTAGTCAAAGTATTCCATAGAAACCGTAAATCAGTCGACTTCGCCCTCCATACGAGCTATCAGCGCCTGAGCAAACAACTCCTTATATAGACCATCGGGCAAGTTATCTCAGAATGTAGACTGGAACGTGTCTATTATCTCATTCAATTCAATACAACGTAAATAGCTGTTGCCTTTTCAAAACTCGATAAGCGCGAGTCGAACTTGCAATAGAATAAGAGTTCCGTATCATAAACTGCGTAAATCAATTTGCTTTAGTTAAAACTGAACTTAAACAAAACACATTTCTTGAAATAAGATTACATACATACATAATATATAGTTTCAAACTTATAATTATAATATGTTTATTTTATCAATATTGTGGTATATTAAAAAATGTCCCCACACATTGAAATTGTGTAATAAATTTAGCTAAAGTCTTGATTTTATATAATGGAATAATAAAATTAGTTTGAATCTTAATTTGAATTTTGGTAGCTATGAAGACTGTATGTAAAATTAAGTATGTATATATTTCCAAATTTGTTCAGTCAACTACGAATAACAAAATCGGTGAAAAAACATAGTTTCACAGTAATATGGCTAATGATAGATGACAACAGCATGTAGATTCTGCACGAAAAATAAACGCAGCAAAACCTATAAAACACATATTCATTTTCAAAAACGCCACTTTGAAGCGACCAAAAGATGCTAAACGAAATAAATGAAGTTGCATTTAATTTTGTACTGGCATCGTAAGAATTTTCAAGATATTTTCAAAGTTTTGTTAAAATGTGACAGTGGATGTTAGCAAAAAGTTCTCTAAGGCAAAAAGTGCAGGATTTTGGTACCGGAATAACCCCTCAGAGCTTTACTACCGTAAAGCTGTACCATTATTACCTTTTCAATACGGAACTCTAAAATATCAGCGAGCAAAATGGAACAAATATTATTAGGTATGAAAAACTTGCGCAAACTCCCCGTCTCTCCTTTAGAGTAACTTCTCTCGAGGGATTTGTTTCATGTCACGTAAAATAGCTTTGATGCTATGAATAAACGAAGTTTCATAGGACCCTCTAGCTCTACTTTGTATTGAGATGGCGATGAAATCTGACAAATAAATGATATTGCATAATAAGAAGTCAACAATATTGGGGTTAGTAAAGAAAGAAAAGGAAACTGGAATCAAAAAACATCTAGTGTGATTTTTGAAATTAGAGTGAGAAAATTCATTTATTCAAAGAAAAATTGTAGTGATACCTAATGACGTAGTTCTCGACTCGTTATTCTTCCAGCCTCCCCTTGGGGGGCGGTTGGGGGGTGGGACACGAGGTACGGCGTAGTTTTAGCATAAAAAACCATAATTAACTTTTTCTCCACTTACGAGTACTATGACGGTTAACATAACATTTTTTATATCGTATACAATATATAGGTTATTATGTACAAGATACTATTAAAAACTATCTCGATAATTGTGAAAACCACATCAACAGTGACAAAATGACGAAAAAAAATTGTTTTACCTACAAGTATGTGAACGAGTAGTCATGCAGAATAAATCTTGCTTCACTAGTACCAATTGCATAAAAAACAAAAACATTATGAAACTTCGTCTATAAATATGATGTTCAATGTTAGTAGGCCGCAGACGATCTACATCCATCGCAATAAACTAACTCAAATGATATTTCCGACATTTTTAGCGTCGTGTTTACAATACTTCTACGACACATCATTTGTTTTATTTTTAACTACTACTAGGCTAGTTACCGCCGCCGCGGATGAGTGCTTCGGCATACCCGCTGCCCCGGCATTATGGCGTCCCGCAGGAACATCCCCAGGTTTTTTAGTGGGTGGTATAGTAGAGTTCCACATACTGCCCCGCGCCCCCAGCGTGGGGTGACGATGCGTAACGCATATTTCCTGGGATTAAAAAAAAGTTACCGCCGATTGGGCTAATCTGTGTCGCCAAACTGTCGTTACAAATTTATTTCTGAAAGATGATGAGCCAGGATGATAATTAATTGTCTTACTTTTTTACCTAAGGACCATTGATTCATCGTGAGTTTCAAGATGACGGGATGCTCAAGATCGTTTTCAAACGACTGCCAGTCAAAACTAAAATAAAAATACGTTAAAAATGTCGGTTATTCTTTGAAACAAATTTCACATCGTTTTGTCACTTCAATGCATTGTTAATTGTAATAAGTGTTACCAAATGTGACAAAACAGCTACAAAAATTAAAATTTTAAAGGAGGCAATTAAAGTTATCGTAATGGGAAACATTCACGAAATGCGTATATAAAACGCTGTGTGAAACGTCCTGAAATATTTATTTATTTATTATTTTTATAAGAAGAAGTCTGAAAGTTGCGTAAGAAAGACTGGAAGGTTATCTTTGTATGACTATGTTATGCGAAGGGAGATCAAAAAGCTCATGAATATGGTGTTAAGCGGGAACGCGGGAAGCGGAGTCTTAAAAAGATTTGGATTAACTAAAAGAAAATTTACCTATTTACTCCGATATTGCGTAACGGTATGGGGTAACAAGCAGAAAACTACAGTCTAGAGGTACAGCCCTAATGTACTCAGAAATAATTTGCGTGTTCCCAATTTTTTAAACCTCATTCTTTACATTACGAAACTACCTCTGTCCAGTGCCGTCTGTAATTACACGAGTTTGACAAAATTGACAGATTGATGACCGTTGACCGTGTCATCAATTAACTCGCAAAGGTCACCCAACTGGGGAAAGAGGCGGTTATATTTAGTGCCAGTCTCAAGCTAAGAATACTTTATATTATCTACCGCGCACATGTGGCTTGGAGCGAAAGTAACTGCACTTCGGCGCCGCTTTTATTGGTTTATACTCAGTAGTGAGGTTCCCATGAGAAAAATAAGGGAATAGAATAATAATATATATTGAGTTTTTGCTTACTATTGGCAGACCCTAGAAATGGGCTTTAGCCTAACAACGACGTACATCTTAGCTTAAATTTGGTATAGAGTTTTTTTTTAATGTGATGAAGTTGAAGACGTGAAAGACGCTCCCTGATGTTAAGAGATAACGCTATCTCGATTTCTCGGTCTCCCTATACCTATATTTATTATAACTACTTTTCTAGTTAACAAAAGGAAGAAAATAACTATGCAAATTTCATCATTATAGGTCTCCAGGGGATTTTTATCCATGATGATGAGTCAGTCAGTCAGATACTCTGATTATATAATAGTTTAGATGTTGTCAGAAGACAAATTATACCTAGAAACACAATTTAAGTGACCTGCAATTTCAAAAAGAAGACTCGACAGAAAAGTTCGAGCTGTCGTTATTAGATTTAGTCGGCTGCCTTTTTATCCGGGAGGCTATTTTTAGCACTTTGAAGTCACGTAGCTTGCAATAATTCAGTAAGGTCCAATAAAACGGGTGTTTTTTTTACTTAAAAATACAGTTTAAATGCTTCGTTACGCTGATATATACGGTCTTATAAAAACACGAAAGTTTGATTGGACGTATTGTGTGTAAAGTGTAAATGTATCTCACAATACCAAAACTACATAATTAAATAATAATATGGAATGGATTAAACAATAGGGCTAATTTTCTGGTTTCAGGTTTTTCTGGTATTGGTGGTTTTCTGATACTTAATCCGTCTAATTATAATTATTTATAACTTTTTATTTTAAAAAAAAAACAATATGAAATTAAAAGTGTTATTATCGGTCTTAATCAATTGGTGATTGACGAGGTATGTTTGTATTGAAATTATGAAAGAATGTTCGCTTAAAGCTAAGTCAGTAGTTATGCACGTCTGAGACAGTTTAATTTGATGACATCACAAATTCATGGCGACATGACGTAATATCGATGATCTAATAGAGAATAGAGACTAAAACACACAGGTACATAATATGAAGATAGCAGTTATCTATATAAAGCTGACGGACTTAATAGATTTTCTATTGTTATCCTTGTCAAATTTCCAAAATAATATATATTAAAAATATTCCTGATGAATATACATATAATAAGGCAGCGATTTACAATTTAATTTCTGCTGCGTCTTTACATCTTCTTACAGCCTCCATAAAGCCCTCTACTATTACCACGATCTCTTGCCGTGAACTTCAAGCAACGAACCGTGAACTCGAAAAGCCACACAAGCAGCTTTTGCCGGCAATAGTGTGGCGCGGGCTTAAGAAAAATGTACCTACATAGCGATCACTTTACTCTCTGTAACATCTTAATTTATTGTAGTTTTCTACTAGAAGTTTAACTATCTATCTATTCAGCCAGTCACGCCACACCTTCCGATCCTGTGCAAGTCTCATCCAGTTCCTTCCGACATACTTGACAATATCGTCTGACCATTGGGCTGGTGGTCTGCTACGAGATCTCTATCCTTGCCTTGGGTACCATATTATCATACTAGAAGTTTAGTTAAACATTAACTCCCTCAAGTTTTGCTACACATCGTATCAAAATTCAACTTAATTCACTTAGTATTAGTTGGATTCATGATTCAATTAATGTAATGGATGGGGATAATTCTATTGTTAAGCTTACGTCAAGTTTAATTTATTCTCGTCAAGTAGCTCTGGTTAAGGGCTTAGGTTGCTTCAGACAAATATTTTATACCATACACTATAATTTCGGCAGATACTGCGATTTAAAACCAAAGCAAAGTTTATTAATACATTTTAGGCTAGTCTTTAGCCACGATCTCGCGTGCGTGACGTTGAGCGATGATTCCGCCGTGGAGGGTAGGAGACTGAACCTAGAAGGCGGGATATATCCCTCCCTGGCTTCTCTGAACATCATGCCAGAAGAGTCATAATGACACGATGGCGACATCGTTTTGTCCAGTGTGTGGTGACTTCCCGCGGCCGAAGCCTACCAGTTAACTAATGAGGGGGTCGTGGAGAAAAAAGTAATCCGCCATTTTGTAGCGGTGGCCATCTTGGACCGATTTCCACCAAACATAGCTAAGAACATTCTCGACAAACTCTACTTTCAAACAAAAAAAAACTAAATCAAAATCCGTTCATCCGTTCGGGAGCTACGATGCCACAGACACACACACAGACAGACAGACACGTCAAACTTATAACACCCCGCCGTTTTTGCGTCGGGGATTAAAAATGGACTTTATATTACTTCAGCAGAAGGGGTTGCTCTAGAACACCTGTTAGAGTCAATCACAATTATAGGTTGTACGGCGAGTGTGGTATAAGCTCATTATTACCTATAATTCCATACAATTATTATAAATAGGTAATGCTATAATATGAATGAAGTCGGTTGTCTGTGAAACTACTGATCCGATTTAAATTGTCATCAATAGAACGCTACATTTTCACAGATTGCTAAGGGCTGTATTTACTGAACGAATTTGGGATACATTTTGTTCTAGCGAGCGAAGTAGCCGGCAAATGCTAGTAGAATTTATACAGAAAGCGGAGTTTTCAGGAACAATGTACCTACATAGTTTATCGAAACTATTTTTGCTACACACCATAATGTAAATCGTACGATCGTGTCGACAATAGAATTTGTACTGAATCGAAAAACGTATTCTTTAATACTAATTGCATTGCGTCAGTTTTATTTTATCGAGCGGTATCTGCCCTTATTACCTACTAAAGAAAAGTCAGTGTCACTGACTGATTAAATTTTATTATTGTAGTAACAACATGACATCATGAGGCTAAAGTAAATCCGAGTTTCTTTATGCTATTCTAATTCTAGCAAAATCTCCTAATCTTAGTATTAAAACCTGTATGAGATTTTGTATGAAAAACGTTATACTTTAAATGTGCAAATGTTACTGTTAAACCTCTAAGAAAGGATACTTATTGGTTTAGCCGGTTAAATCTATATAGCTGGTCGTAAGGTGGCTAAAACTTAGATTACTTTCATAGCCATCTAGGTTGAATTAAAGTGTTGCGAAAATAAATAGCTCAAAAAAAAGTTTTAAACTTTAATATTTTACAAACCGATAACTAAATCGAAAAAGTTTCTTAGCAATCCGTCCCTCATTTTAAAATACCATGATGGCATCAGCTAGAAAAAAAATCATCCACATCTTACATGTGAATGGGAGGTACCCTAAATTAATTTAATTAAATAAAAAATTACTAACTAAATTAAATTTGAATTATTTTTTGTACCGTTCTCTTACTCTTACTATTGCCTTTATTTGTACAAAAATTCAGCTTTCCATGACTTATAATTTCTCCGTAAAGCCGCGGACAGACAGACGGACCTAGCGAAACTATAAGGCTTGTTTAAAAAAGTGTAGCCTGCTTGGTGTGAGCTTAGAAAAATCGTATAAACTTATGTTTAGCCTCTTGTCAACAACACTTTGGTTTAGCCGATCGATTAAACGTTACTGCTACACTTCGGGTTTTAGCCGTAACACATACATACGTGCACAGTAAAGTTTAAGTTGCAAGCTTCAAAGACTGAAGTTAAGGCTAGTTCTTCTCCTTTACAGACAGACTGTAGTTGTAGTGAGTTAGTTCTTAGTACTTACAAGTAGTTTAATCCAAAGTAGTTAAGACTTTGTCTTTGAATATGTCTGTTTTGAACCTTTGTTTCTATAGGGGTTGTCTTCATTTCGTAGTCTACTGATAACTTATTCTTTGATAAATATTTAACAACGAACTGCTCATGGAGAATAAAAAAGATATACGCTACGTAGGAACGAATTACGAAAATAAAAGTTAATTGAAAAATTATAATTTGCTTGCTCTTGTGAAAACAATAACTGGTATTCAGTAGATAAATAGCTAAACGCATATATTATAATGCTATGTGCATACGTTTCCATCAGTTTATAGAGCTTCTGCATACCGCGTCTATTTTTGGGAAACTTACGAAATCCTTGATCGTAATTTTATTTCAGTTATAATTTATTATTTATTAGCTGCGCCCAGCGGTTTTACCCGCTTAACTATATAGCGTTATTCCAGTTATATGTGTTATTCCAGGGTCTAAGCTATCTCTACACCAGATTTCAGCTCAATCGGTCCACCCGTTTAGGCGTGAAAGAGTAACAAACATACATCCAGACATCTTGACATCCATACATCCATCATCAGCCTATGTTCGTCCACTGCTGGACATAGGCCTCCCCCGTGGTACGCCACTCAACTCGGTCCTCCGTCTTTCTCCTCTACATCCATACATTCTTACAAACTTTAACGTTTATAATATTAGTAAGCTGAGCGTATTTGATTTAATGTTCCTAGTTGGTAAATATTGATTTTGTACTAAAAGTTTTCCATAGAATGATTCAGTGCGGTAATGCAGTAAGATATAATGTAACATCAAAATAACAGGAGCACTCACTGGAATGCTCTGAACTCCACTTGAAGATAGATGGAGTGTAGGACTTATCGACGTTCGACGAAATCAAATCACTCAAGAGTGCTCAACTAGTGACTACCTAGCTGTCTATATTCTATACTATACTCTGTCCTACGTTTGACAGTCGCAGTGTGAACGAGCCCTATATTCTTTTTCGTCAACCAATGACGTTCAGCGCTTGATTTCCCTATTAGTTCGACTCCTTGGACAGAGTATAGTGGACCCGTGCACACTTCGTCGTGCTTAATAGATAATGATCAGTGTTTTTCTACCTATATTCATCAGCCTTTCCATTGCATTTTCTCTAGTTCCAGGACAACTGGTAGAAAATGCTATTTTAGCATTAAGTTAGTCCTAGCGTTGTGCTGAATAATAAAGTAAATATATTATGCACGTATTATACATTAATAAACCTTCCTCATGAATCACTCTATATTAATTGTATTGGTGGTAGGCTTCATTGGATATGTCCTCGATGGCTTCAGCCGTCGCTAGTTACCACCCACTGGACAAAACCGTATCGCCAAGCGGTAATTGTGACCGTGTTCCGGCATGATGTTCAGTGAAGCCAGGGAAGGATTTATCCCACCTTCTAGGTTAAGTCTGCTACCATCCACGGCCTTTTCGTCGCTTAACATCTAGCGAGATAGAAGTCAAAGGCTAACCTAAAATGAATAATAATATAATTGGTGCAATCAGTCTTATGGATTTTTAAGTGATTCGTCTGATGCCTTTAACTCAAGACTCAAGGGATTAGTCAAAGTACGTCGACCTAGCTTTCGGACTATAACGATGTTTTTCAACTTACACATAAACTCGTGCTAGCTCGTGGAACTCGTGTTGAGTTCACGAAGAGAGGTCGCACGGTCGTGGAAGTTTTTAAATAAATACCTATAATATTGTTATAATTTAAATTGGACTATATTTTGAAACCTTGTTCACATTTCACATACCACGTCACGTCAAGGCACGTTTTAACTCATAATAAAAGAGCAAAAAATAAGCAAAGTTTCAAACCTACCAAAAAATGTAAGGAAATAACTAGGGTCTTAACTAAATTTCGACAAAGGGTAAGCGCACCACCATGCACAATTTAGCATTTAGGGTGAAGAAATTAGAATACTATAATATTTAAAATCCATATTGTACATACTTATAGATCGACCTGTTCGACCTGTTTCTTCTTTAACAGTTAGCCAGGGGGTGATTTATAATTTATATCCCTCCTTATAGGTTTACCGCTACCATCTTCGGACGCATCATCGCTTAAGATCAGGCGACATCAAGGTCTAAGGCTATTAAAACTATGAGGTATACATAGGTAAAAAAAAGTTTACAGAAAAGAGACTTCCTTTCGCCCAGAATTTTACATCATTGTCAAATCCTGGGTAGCACTGTACTGATTATGGGCCAGCGTTATCTTTTACCAAGAGGAGAGCGTCTTGCTCGTTTTCTTACTTCTTTGCATAAAAAAACCTAAAGGGCACCATATTACGTCTCTCGCGGTTCTCAGTCCACATCTGGTTCCCTTAGTAATATCAATATACTTTGAGGAAAACACATTATTTTCACACATCCGAGTTTACATCATACCTACTCGCTGCAATATTTTATTTATAAAAGTAACAAGTCGTAAAATGATTAACAAGGATTAAAGTCCCATCTCGAGAGTTGAGCCACATGCGCTGAATTATTGCAGAAATAACACGGTTTTGTGAACTTGATCATGATTTATTTTTGGATGACCTTAGGATTTTGATCGAAAAGCTTGTCATATTTAAGTGGTTGAAATTTGTTAAATGGAACTTATAAAAGCCACGAAAATAATGTGAGTGAACTCATAATAACAAATTGATCGATGTGATCATTTGTACCTGTGATGCATTTTTTTTCTTATTTCTGATTCGATGCGTAATTTTAAGGGACTCCAAAAAGTAAGGGTATGTTCAAGAGTTTCATATGATTCATTATAACGCCGTCGTTTCATTAAAGAATTGTTTAATTTTACTCTTGAAAAATTCGAATAATAGTTTTTCAAAATTAGAGTTACTTTGAAATAGATTTATCATTGTTTCTTTTTGATAAAGAAATATAACTCTTAAGCCGCGTCTCCAGCGCCTGTTTTGGTTACAACATTCAACACAAACATCACAACATTTGCTTTTTGCTTTCCAAAAAGCACATAGATTTTTTTTTAATGTTGTGATGTTTGTGTAGAATGTTTGAACCAAAAAAGGCGCTGGAGACGCGGCTTTATACTCACACAAAACATAATCAAAAAACTCTATAGATACCGACCGACTAATAAAATTATTTCTCAAATTTCTGCAGTTAAAATAAAGAGCGGCATGCCTAAGGCCGGTCGTCTCATCAATCCTTATCAATTAGATCGGAAATAGATGAAAGCACTTAGACTACTCTGAAACCAGGTCACATGTTGCGCTACATCTCACGATAATTTGTACACGCATTGACATAATAATATGCAATGATACACGTTGATAAGGATACATCTGGGGCTACATCGCATTGAGCATATATTTAATGTAACTTATCTAAGTTTACTCAATAGCCTAGCAATCTTCCAAATAATATAAAAAAGGAAATAGTGACTGACTGACTGATCTAACAACGCACAGCCCAAACCACTGAACGGATTGAGTTGAAATTTGAAATAGCATAAAGGTTTTATGACGTTGATCTCCTCTAAGAAAGGATTAAGGATTTTGTCATGCGGATAAAACCGCAAGCATAAGCTAGTCATATAATATTATGCCAATTACCAACCGACTACGTTATTTACCCAGCGGTTTAACTAGCTATGTGTGTTATTCCAGAGTCTAAACTATCTGTATACCAAATTTAATCTCAATGCGCCCACCGCACCGGTTTAAACGTGAAAGACAAACACGTTTTAAACCGGTGGACCCATTGAGATGAAAAATTTGAGATAACAAACATCCATACAAACATGCACACGTTCATCAAAAACGCGCTTTTCATCAAGTCTTAACGTAAAATAAGGGCAACCGAGCCTAAACCACGTACCATAATCATCATCCGCCTATGTTCGTCCACTGCTGGACATAGGCCTCGCCCATGGCACGCCACTCAACTCGGTCCTCCGTCTTTCTTCGCGCGCGTCTTTCCAAGTACCATACATCGCTAATATAGATACGAGTACATAAAAAACGCGCTTTTTCATCAAGTCTCAACCCAACGCATATTACGTGGAGCGAGCCTAAACACGCCATACATCGCTGATATATGTAGATACATAATCCTGAGTTAATTTCGCTTAGCTTGGCGAACAAATCGAGATGTAATTACGGCCGCAAAGGGCTCTCTGTAGGGTTCACTCCACTTTGAACCCGGCCGGCAGTGACGCCGTGATTCATCGGTTTATCGATGGCTACGTTAGTTGAAATAAGATAACTGCGCAACTGTATTATTATGTTACTTGTCATATTTTTAGCTGCCAAATTGATATTGGCAGAATATTTCCATGGGAATGTTCGAGGGACGAGTGAATAGGTTTACCGACCGTATCTGCACTTTTCATCAAATGGGATGTGGTCAAAAGTAGTAAACGATAAAGATTCTATTGCAATTAGGCTTCCTAATAAGTATTGTGCATAGAAAAAGACCTTGCTCTATTTAATAAGTTTCATCTATGCCTGAATGCCTTTACCAATTTAAAAAAAAATCAATTCAAAATTATGCGCATGCTTACACCAATTGATGCTTAGCCCAAACCCGGTCGCTAATTGAAAATTCAACAATAACAATAAATTATTATCTGAACATTGTCTATTTTCTATTGAAAAACATCGGTCTATATTGTATTGTCTAACTATTAATACAGCTGTCCCTTCATAGTTCATAACAAAGAACTTTACCAAAGCATAGTTGAAATCACGTCAGAGGACAAAGGGCTTTACCTCCAAACGCAATAAGCTTCCGTATAATTAATCAAGAAAGGTCGCGCTAAAACTGGGTTGACCGTAACTGTTTGCTTAAATTATATCCATATTTACAAGTCCAGTTTTAAATTGCGCGCCGTTCCTTTAAATGTTGGAACATTTTGTTTGGGGAATAGGTGAAAATATAAACTGGGCCAACTGTGTAGGTATGTTTACACTTGTATCTTCTTTTCCTAGAATAATATATCGTTTTATGTGCTTTGTTTGCAATTTTGTATGACTCGATGCGCTTTGCGGTTTTACCTGCATGTGTTATTTTCAGGATTTTCAAGTAAGCAGTTTACCCTATAATATGAAATATCTTACTAATATTATAAACGTGAAAGTTTGTAAGAATGTATGGATGTCTGGATGAATGTTTGCTACGCTTTCACGCCTAAGCGGGTGGACCTATTGAGCTGAAACTTGGTATAGAGACAGCTTAGACCCTAGAATAACACATAGACTACAGCAAAGCGGGTGAAACAGCTGGGCGCAGCTAGTATAATATGGAATAAATTATTCTGCTAAATAAGTAGATACGAAGTGTTTAAAAATGGGAAAAGGTTCACAGTTTGTTGAAATAATTTATTTTGTATTTTTGTTTTTTTTACTTATGTTTCATCACGTGGGTCGTGATTAATGAACGTTGGCCTATTTAGTATATAAAACAAATGAAAAAATATACTTCCTATACTACCCCGTTAGAATTGTATCGAAATCAGTCGAGTGGTTTTAAAATTATTCAAACCGCTTGTTGGAAGCGGGCTTTAACTTAAAATCAGTTTAATTTTTCTTTAAAGTTCTTCGCTCGTCTTCTAATGAGACAGCAATCACCGTCAAATTTAAACCGTAAAGCAAAAAAACAATACACTCATTACACCAGAAAACGCAGGCCAAGAATCTGATAGTTATTGTAAAAAATAAGTTAATGTCTGCTAAAGAAAAGGTCAACGTTTCTTTAGCGTTTCATGTTACAAGTTATTAGAATTGAGTGAATGAAACTGAACTCTGAACAACGAGTAGTCTTTGAGTGCACCTCTATAAAGTCATCCTACTTCTAAATATATAAAAAGAATGAGTGACTGACTGATTGATCTATCAATGTATAGCCTAAACCACTGAACGGATTGAGTTGAAATTTGGAAATTTGGTTTTATGACGTAGACCTCCGCTAAGAAAGGATTTTGCACGCGGGCAAAGCCGCGGGCAAAGCCGCGGGCAAAGCCGCGAGCGTAAGCTCGTATATTATAAATGTTAAAGTAGGGGTTTGTGTGTGTGCGTGTAGTTTGAGGAATGTATGTTTGCTACCTTTTTACGTCTAAACGTCTGAACTAATAGAGATGAATTTATTTTATGAAAGGAGGTTACGTCATTAATCTAAATAACACATACTACTTTTCAGGGGATAAAACCATTATTTAGGTATACCTACCAAATTTCAGTTCAATCGGTCCAGCCGTTTAGACGTAAAGGAGAAACAAACATGCATCCATACGCCCATGCATACGACAATGTTTACCAATATACTCGTACTTCACACATAACTAAATCGTTACAAATACGACCGACAAAGAAAAATTCTGCGTTTTTTCCACACGATAACAAGAAAGCTCAAAAAGGCCTTAATATACAAACTTAGCATAAGTACTCACAAATGTGCCAATTCATGTGCGATGACAAACGCGCTAGTGAGCCCCTCATCCCGGTCGATAGCCGCAGACCTCGTCATGGAGCAGACCCCGCCGACAGGGGCGAAGCCCGAGGGGCCGCCCAGCGGCGCCCTGGTTAACCACACCGTGGCGTCCCATCCGGCGTTCCCTGCAAAACGGCGTTTGATTAGCTTGCCACTACTTGATCGAGGAATCCTAATATTAAACTTATAGATAATCCTAATATTAAAGTTATAGACACAAAGTGTTGATTCTTATACCAAGTTCAATAAACCTAAAATAGTAAGTCTTAACCTACGACACAAGAAGACGACCCGGCCTGGCCTGTGTTATGGACTTCTCTTCGCCTCCTAAGAGTGAGCTTAGAACGTTCTGAGTTTGATTTTTGTGATTGTGCCTCAGAAAAATTCAATTTAATACACAAAAAAAGTGTTAATTTTCTTATCTTATTATCGGCGTAGGTATCTACTGCGAATACAATAAAAGGAAAACAGGTAACCGTTGTCCTTCGTCTTTAAAAAAATCGGAAAGGATAATTCCAGTTGGGTTTTATTATTAGGATTTCTGTGGATTGTAACAAACAACCGCAAAAGTGGCATGTAACGATTGATGATTTTGCAGCTCGATGGCTGTTGTTTAAATCATATCAATCTTCATGATTGTTGCACAACTTGCAAACAAAACAAATTACAAAACGCATCGTTCTATACCGAGAATTCTTACAATATTCGCTTACCAGAACATTGTTGGAAACGGAATAGTTTGAGCAAAGAGTTGTTTTGCTAAGGGTGATTCCTGAGAGTCAAAATTTTACGTGTCTGGGGGAATAAACTACCCGTAACATAAAAATTCTACCCAAAGGTATTTTTTTCCTGTTAGTTTAAGGTTCAATCTACTTAATGCATGATAGACATCAGGTTATATTTAGCTGCAAGTATCTAAAAAAAAATGTAAAAGCCCTGAAATTTGATTACCGTGGGCTGTCCCTTACACATTTTCGGAACAAAATATATTTTTTACACTAATTTATAAAAGGAATTTAATTAATTCCTGTGATCAAAGCTGTAAAGGGTGAACTGTTATATGATCAAAAAAATACGCGAAGGCTGTACTCAGCGTAGTTTTAGAAAAAATAACAAATTTAGGTTTGTCCCCGGACAAAAAGTGATTCCCATGGCGCGCGACATAACTACCCACATTTCACAAACCACAATACTTAGAAGCTTGTACGCACGCTATTGGCCAACTTCGATTGCGCTCTAAACATAGTGAAGAGAGGCTCCTCCTCTCGTTGTTATAAACTGGATTTACGAAGGTGAGAAATTGATTACCGTGGTTTTGGTTCACTAGATCATTGATTACCTTTTCCATGTTTAAAAATATTTTTTTATCCATTACGGTTTTTTGACTAGGGTGTGCAGTTAGTAAAAGGGTATTGTTTATCATATATTTTATTAATTTTGGTCTATAATTATGGTATTTAAAAATATTGACAAAAAACTATACAATTTTGATTTCCATGGTATTGATTCTCATGGCATTTTACCACGGTGATTAATTTTCCCCTGAATTTTCTTGCGCATTCTTTCACTTTTTACCCAACTACAGCGAATCCGCAGGTATGGAAGTGATTTTGACAGTTTATATTTGTATATTTCATTATTTCAGATATTTTTTTTATATTGTATACATCAGATTTTTTATATTGTACTATAGTAGACAGCCGCTCTGGCTTATGCGGCACCATTATATCCCCACATTAAAAAGTCGCTCAGCGAGCTATGGAGAGGGCTATACTCGGGGTTTCTCTACGTGATCGAATCAGGAATGAGGAGATCCTAACACGAACCAAAGTCACTGACATATCTCCGCGGACCAGGAAGCTGAAGTGGTAATGGGCAGGCCACATAGCACGTAGAGCGAATGGCTGATGAGGTCAAAAAGTGTTCAAGTGGCTACTACAGGCAAGCAAACGCAGCGTAGAACGTCTACCCACAAGTGTGGCAGACGACCTTATTTAGGTCGCTGAAAGACGCTTGAAGCAGGTCGCTTCCAACACCGGTGTTATATATGGAGGTCTAAAGGGGAGGTTTATGTTCAGCAGTAGACGTCTTATGGCTGAGATGATGTATGATTAAAAAATAAAACGAAACTATGGGCTGACTGCAACTTTCAGTCCAGATTAACCTAACTAATGATAAATGTACAATCTGATGACAGCTTCTGGAGTAAATCCTGTCAGTGACTGTGACTGAGAACTTAATCTCATATTCTAGGACTATATATTCAATATTTTTACATTGTTTAAGACTGCAATACGTTGATTTTATTTAGTTTACATGATTATTATATAGAGAGCCAATATAGACCTTTTTAATACTTTATGTTTGGTGTATATCTGTTTGGATCACCGTTTTTAATCATTTCTATTTTATATGATTAGTATTTAGAGGTCAATATTTAAATAATAACATAGAATTCAAACAAAATAGTTTTAATTTTGATTCCCATGCCACACTTTATTGATTCCCGTGGCACCAAAAATTTAAATTTAAATATCTTCTGAACAAAACAAGTTATAATGATGCCTATTTGATTGATGTGCTTATAATTATGGGAAATTTGATGTTTTACATGTAAAATGTAATAATACTTTGATTTAAAATCTGCCACGGAAATCACTTAAATACGCCCGATCTCAGGATTTACCCCTAACATTCTCAACTTGCCAACTTTGTGAAAATTTCATGTAAAGCAACTACGAGTAGTTTTTAATTAAAGCTTTTTACTTTTTTGTTCAGAAATAGAATTGTGGACGGAAGACTGAATCTTAAAAGTAATATGATGTAGTCTCCAAGAAATGGGAACATATTATCTAAAGTTATTTAGATTCACACTACTGTAATGTATGTAGTGTGTGTTGTATAAGTCAGTAATAAGGTACCTATATTATCATCATCATCATCAGCCTATGTTCGTCCACTGCTGGACATAGGTCTCCCCTAAGGTACCTAATAAGTAGAAATAATTCACGTAAAGCATAAATCACGTTGTTGATTAAAACGAATAAACTTTAAAAAAGGCCTTTAATTATTATGTACTCGAATTATATTCATAACTTATGTATTGCTAAATCTAAGCTCATATGGTAGCTATTCATTATCCAATTAAAATAAAATGACATGCAATAAAAAAGTCGGTACAATGATAAACGACAAGGTATTTATTCAACGTGAATAAATAACTGTGCTTTCAATATTATATCAATGGAAGAAAAACTAAAGTGTAGGGGAAATTAGTAGAAGTTAATTGAATAATATATAAACTAGGTGACACTCCTAAATAAGTAATCCTAATGGGTGTCTATCTAATAAATCCTATCTCTGTGCCATATTTCAATGTACCTAATCCGTTCAGTGGATTGTCCTTCAGTCACGCCTTGTTTTACATAATACGTACGTTACTTTACTATATTATCACGATAATTTGTGATCAGAAGAAAGTGAGTAACCACCCACGATTCCGTTTCTGCGTATGTTTTTAGTATGGGATATTTATGGAGTCTTTGATATTAATATGAGATCACTGAATGTTTCAAACGGAAGTCGAAGTGACGTTACTAATAAAACTAATCTCGAAATAAACGGCCCCTCATGATGCATTTTACATTGGAAAAGCTATGACCATTTTCACTCAACCGTTACTTTAGCTCAATTAGCATTTAATTAAATGGTTAATGTTAGAGTTACCTGGCTGTATTTTCATTAAATGTCGATAATTCCATCTATTTACAGCTTCCAATGACTTCTTCACATTTCCATATTTGACTATAGAGTCCTCTCCGTACAGATACAGTTTGTTGATGACGAGCGTCATGTTCGACTCCAGCGATGGATCGTTGAATATGGCACTGACCTATAACGTATTACATAAATCTTTAATTGGCTTCCATACGCGCAACCGGACCGAAATAATACCACTTTCAATAACCACCGTCATACTCACTATGTTCATCAGAGCAAGAATGTAATGCTTCACTCGATCTCCGTGAAACTTCATCATGGTGTGATCGGCCACGATGGCCAGTTCTAACCACAGACCTTTCACCCCTGAAACATTAACTTAATTGAAATTTTGCACTTTCACCAATGGCACAAAACTGAAAGCCTAAGGCTCTGTAACACACCTGATGCAGGCCTTGAGACCGGCTCCGCGCGAAAATAATCCATCTCCATCGGTTGACTGTGTCGCGGGCGCACGTGCGACACAGGCGTTATCTCCGCATCATTTTCCAAGTCAAGATCAAGGTCGGCGACCGTGTCGCCAGTGAGGTTGTACGCGGCGGGGTGCTCTGATAGATACACATCTCGCCGCCGCAGGACGTGGGCTCCGTCCTCGTGGTTCGGCTGCAGGACGAAGTTCTCCGAGCCGACTCGTAGCAGCCCGTAGAGCTGGCCGGCGCACTCGGTCACCGTGGCGACGGAGTTCTCCTCGCCGACGACGCGTCCCTTGTAAAACTGACACTCATCGTAGTCCGGTGAGCGTATGGCACTGTTCTCCTGCAGCTCCAGCTCCCAGCCGAGGAGCTGTATGTGTCGCGTAGAGTTCGCCTGGCGGCGCGAGCGCGGGACCAGTAGCAGCGGATCGTCGGGCGGCGTCCAGGCGCCGACGCCGGCGCCGGCCGCCGCGAGGAGCAAGCCCGCTAACAGCCAGCGCGGCATCGTCCGCGCGCTGCCGCGACTTTTGACTCTCTGCGCGAGGAAGCGGCCGGCGCGGGCGCGGCTCTCGACGCAGCGCTCACGCATCTACGCACGGTCGCACATGGCGCGGCGGCCGTCTCGTCGCGCGGAAGGTAAACGACTCCGCCGCTCGTAGATTGCATGTGCTCTGCGCCCCATGCGTCATTTTGTAAACAAAGGGCGACCGCCTGTTTTCGTTTCATTATCGCCTAGCGAGTCGGCACGACCGGCTGCTAATGCTAACATAATATCCATTTTATATTGCACTAATGTAAACCATTGCACCGAAATATCTATCACTCTCTACTCTCCACACATTCATTACGTCCCGCAATCGGTGCATACTAAACTAGTCTGAAATACTAAACTAGTTTGCACTTTTCTTACAAAACAAAGAACCATTCCTGCATTACAAATGACAAGTTATAAATTATGCATGTTTATTAGTGCACAATAATGTGTTATTATAATAAATGTCAAGTGCATGAACTTTAGCAGCGATAGGTAAGGTCAGTGGGCAGATAAAATGCAAATTACAATATAACAAACTGGGCCCTTTATTATGACACGAGAAGGTACATTTATTATTATAATGTATGTATAAGAACATGCTTCCGTTTTGAAGTCCTATTAGTCACAGTCATAGTCTTCTCGAGTGTTCCGTAATGGATTCCTTTACGACGCCGGCGGCCTTGCGTACCAAACGGCAAAGAAAAAGCGAATAATACGAGTACTTATAATAAACCTATTGCAGTAGTACGGCATTCCTATTGGACATAATCTGGCGCCGAGCAGCGTTCCCTTTTACAGCGAGTGACTCTCGATGTAGAATCTAAAAGGAAGCAATAACATTGACATGCCCATGTGCAGAGAATCCATAAAGAGTTTATACATTGCACATAAATGCATGCTTATGTAGTGTCTACCTTACTTGGTAAACACACTTGATAAGTAACAAAATTCACCTACGAGTAGTAGGTGCATAAAATAATATAATTTTATAAAAGTTATTACTTCTTTTAAATCCTTGAAATGTAATAATGTAGTAGAAATTATTCTGTACGATCATGACAACTAACTTGTATGTACGAGTAATACTATAATTATACGAGCACATACTATTGTAGTAAAAAATACTATATTTTATTATATTTTATTAATTCATTTATTCAATGTAAATCTATAAAAATAACAAGTGTTGCTAGTCTCTGCCAGTAAAACTTTTGTTGTTAAGAAATTACCTTTCACATTTATAATATTAATGGCATTAAGGTGTCATTTTGTAAGAAAACTTTGCATAAACGTGCCTACTTAAAGGAATAAATTAGAGGTGATTCTTACGACTTATGAGAAGATTAATATGCTTCTTAAGCTGAGGTATTTAAATATAATGCCCGTAAAATGAATTTATCGTGATCAATGAAATATTGTGACTTTAATTTTGTAGAGTCCATGGACCAATGGTCCGTATGTAATGCATTCGAAGACCATGTCTCATCGAATTCAAATCTCAGTGTAAGGCGAAGTTTTCGCCTGGAAACTACCACAAAACTTTTAGGAACCCGTATTTTCCTTTACTTAAGATATGTATAGTAGTTATGTTGCTGGACTTTGTAGGTACAGGAATCTTGGCGATCTGAAACAGTCTGAAACTGTAGTAATAATTATATAATGTGGCGTATAGGTCGGCCTTAAAACCTGTAATTGTTATGTGATTTGACTCTGACTGTGTAATTTGGTTAACCTGTTCTGTTAAGTAACAGTTATACTTACATTTAAAAGGTAGTATGACAATTTTTTTTAAATGGATAGGTATTGAAATAAGTACTTAATACGTTAAATAAGGCATTTTTGAATTGTAATAAATATCACAGAAATCTTAATTATAAAATTATGCACCATCTTTGAAAATATAGGTATTACATTTTTAATTTGCCTTAGTTATTGCTTTTAATTATTGATACATTTCGGAGAACTTAAATCTTGGTAAAATGACATTATTTTACTGATAAATAAAATAAGATAATAAAATATGTAAAAATATTTTTTCAAAGGTACCTATGATCTTTGAAATTAAAACTTTAATATAGATAATTAAATTAAACAACTTTATAAATTGTCCATTACTGGTTTTAATACAAACACAAACTTATAGGTATATAGATATAGGCATACGAGCTAGGGCATTCTTCACTTAACTAATTACAATAATAATATTGTTGACCAATCGTCCCACTTGGATTTTTTTAAAAATGTCATATACCTAATTTAAGTTTTACTACATATTTGTGATGTTTTAATGAAGAAACACAATTCATAAATTAATATTAAATAGCTTAAGCTATACCTTTCTCCAAAACAACCAAATCAATTCAAAAAACATCACATTTTTTTATTAATTTAAGTACATAAGGCAGATCATCATTTTATATGTCTTCTTTATTGTATGAGTAAGTGACAAGTGCTCGTAGTTGATTTAATGTCGTTAAGGCAGATTTCCCTTTCCACAATTTAATAACCTCCTACAGATCTTGAATTCCGGTCGTGTCTCAATTCTTGCACATAATTCTCAATTATCTTCTTATCGTTTTCAGTTAAGACATCGTTATGTAGAAAATAATTCAATGTTTCATATTTCGGGATAAAATTTGGGACTCTAGTGTAGTTAGAAATTATAATAATGCCTTGTTCTTCAGAATTCCCTATATTTTTGTACATGTAATCTTGGAGGTTTTTCGACGCATACAGTTCTATACGGCCGATTCTATAGCTATGATTTTGGAAGGCGTCCTGAGGGATATTAGGGATGGCTCGCAGTTCATTCGCGAGGGAATACAAGGAACCAAATTGTACGTTCACATCTTGTAGAGCCTCTCTTGAATCCCCGGTGTCCTGAAATTTGATTTACCAATGTAAGGGCATTTACACATATTTTGTACCGAGGCTGATTGAGGTAAATTCAAAAGAAAATATTATGTGTTTTTTATAAAGCTAACAAAAATGCTTGCTTGCAACAACTCAGATGTAGTTTTAGTTCATATCTTAGGAGAAGCATTCTTCCGATTATGACAAAGGGAAAGACTTTTTATAAAATTTTTATGCATGGACCTTTGAAGCCTTTTTCAATCGATTCAGACGTCTTTGTATAACCATTGAACAAAAAAGTAGAGGAAAGTTTTTATCGAATTATGATGCCTTTTTTTTAAATCGGTTAAAGCGAACAAAATTCAAGATGGCGAAAATAGGTCATATTATTTTCAATTCATGTTTTCCACCAAGATGTTTGAACAATTGGTTTCAAGTTGAGAAGACATATTACCTATGTACCTATAGTACATTAGTACCTATAGTATCATTGGAGGTTTTTACTTTACAGTAAAAAAATAATATAATTAACTAGGTACCTACTACAATGCTTGTGTAAAGTATTTTATAATTAAAACCTACTCGTATACATTATACATACCCACTTATTTATTAGTTTTTGCTTATAATAAGTATTAAAACAAATCCTTCACCAATTGACAAATTTGAAATCTCAAAAGCACAATCGAGAGGGCCATAGGAATCTCCGATTTTAAGACTTACCCGTAAATTAATCAAAGTAATTAAATATCCTAAAATATTCATATTAATAACAGAGAAAAAAAAATAACAAAGCACTATTTCTTTTTGTAGATAAACGATGGCGTCTACGGAGGAGCAAGATGACTTGTAGACAACAAAACCATACTGCGACACAGAACTATTGAAATCCCAATACGCGCTCGAATTTTCCTTTGTTAATATTGGGTTTACACATTGCGCGACATGTACGTAACTGCGACTAAACGCATAGATATTTTAATGAAAAATCTAGCCCTTTGTTATATTATACCATGCATCGTCTGACTTAAATGGTACGAGTAAATTAGATCGCGCGAGCTTCAGAACGTTTATATGAGGCGATGCGATGGCAGAATCTATGTTTTTATGGATTTCTCTAAGTTACGCATTTACGAAATATGTCGGAGCGTCTCTATGATTGAAACTTCGATTACGTAGCAATTGTTTATATTCTCTGGTTTAAATCTTCTAATCTTACTAATATTATACTCGTATAGTGAAAGTTTGTAAGAATGCATGGATTTCTGGTTATATGTTTGTTACTCTTTCACGCCTAAACGGGTGGACCGATTGAGCTGAAATTTAGTATAGAGCTAGCTAAAACCCTGGAATAACACATAGTACAGCGGGTAAAACCGCTGGGCGCAGATTGTACATAATACGTTAATTGTTAATGGAATAATATCCATATCCATCCATATCCATATCCATACATATAATAAGAATGGAAATTTCTCCCCATTCATTGTGATCCTTTACTAAGATGAACTGTGAAAATACGCATATGAACAAAACGACGCGAAAAAGTCGCTTGCGCGATCTAATTCGTAAAACATTTTGTCAATTTTTCCTAGGGAAACGTAAAATAAAATAATAAAATAAGTAATAATCATTTATATCGGACACATCGCCCCTAATTTACATCGAAATTTCGAAGTAAAAGTAATAGAATATAAAGTAAATTCAATTCAAAAAAATCAAAAAGCAAAAAGTGCGACAAACTAAATATACGCCATCTATCGATGTGGCCATAAACGAAAATTTACCAGAGTAGTTTTATTAGGCTTAATTTGTAAAAAGGTTATTACTTATGTGTGATAAAACGGCACAACCGAATTGAATGCAGTTTTCGCTAAAACGTTGCAGATTTTTCTAATTTTCAAATAGTGTTGGTTTTATTTAAATCGGTTTTTAAATAAAAGAGTTATATCAATCTAAAGATTCACATATAAAATGCTAATAAACAATCGGAACTAAATTTAATTTTATCAATTTTTACTACTGGACTATTCCATATCCCAAATAAATTTTAATGGTAATGAAATAAATACCTATTATTAAGTAATTAAATATTGTAAATTATATTATGGAGTTAAATTAATGTTATAGATATTATGAAAACTTTTAAAATGAGCAATAGTGGGTAGCATAATGTACGTTTTTCGTGAAAAGCACTCTAATAGTCATCCGCTGAGGTATAAATATTATAGGTATACACCTCAGTGGAAGATTCCTTCTCACGAAAGAGGTCCCGCGGAATTTTGCGGGAACTAAATTAATTTTTTTTGGTAAATACTGGACTTCGTGCCATAAATAATTTTATTTGTTAGATAAAATAGATACATATTTAATACAGAAATTACACATGAGAAATTATGAGGCGTTAAAAAGTTATAAATATGCTAACTTTTAAAATTTGCTGTGATAGTGGCGCCCCGCAAAAAGAACTCCTTTTTACAAGCTTTATATTACTTTCACCTGTCTGTTGTCTGTCTGTCTGTCTGTCTGTCTGTCTGTCTGTAATCAAATCTTGCAAGTTTAATTTGACCCACTTCCCGGTTTTCAATTGAGCTGAAAATTTGCATGCGTGTGTAAATCGGATGACAATGCAATATTTTTATGACATCGAGCTGATCTGATGATGGAGCTGGGAGGTGGTCATAGGAACTCCGTAATAAAACGACGTAACCCCATCGAGTTTGGGCTCATTTGATTCGTCTTGACGAGTACTTTATGGTAAAAATAATAAAAGCTTGTTTTTAAAAAGTTTTTTTAAAATTTCACTTGTGTGAAAAGCAATCTACCGAGCAGTCACGGTTTCCGATTGAGCTGAAATTTCGCATACCGGCAATCGGATGACAATGCAATAATTTTATGACATGGAGGTGATCTGAAGTCTGATGATGGAGCTGGAAGGTGGCTATAGGAATTCCGTGATTAAAAGGCAAAACCCCATCGAGTTTGGGCTCATTTGATTGGTCTTGACGAGTACTTTGATACTATTCAGCGCCAGCGGAAAATAATGGAACTAATCTAATGTGCGCATGACGCGTGTAAATTTAAATATCAGTAATAAGTATCTTTTTGCTGCTTATTTTTAATTTCTAAAACATGTAAAATCATCTGAAGATAAATCATTTAAAGTTCATTGTAAAAGTAAATTATTTTTCATACAAATTAGCGCCAACGGAAAATAGTGGAACTAATGTCTTAGGAAATATAGTTTATTCTGCAAACAGTTTTAGAGCTAATCACTTAGAAATTAATTTTAAATGTTTATTCTGAATCTATCTAGGACAAGTAGTCCAATTAGGTAGGTCCAACTTCGAGAAAGAGGTCAACCGCCGAATCCAACTCGGTTGGGCAGCGTTCGGAAAACTACGCAACGTCTTTTCGTCCGACATACCTCAGTGCCTCAAGACGAAAGTCTTTAATCAATGTGTGTTACCGGTGATGACTTACGGCACCGAAACGTGGTCCTTCACTATTGGCCTCATCTCGAAGCTCAAAGTCACACAGCGACCTATGGAAAGGGCTATGCTCGGGGTTTCTCTACGTGATCGAATCAGAAATGAAGAGATCCGTAAGCGAACTAAAGTCACCGACATAGCCCAGCGGATTAGCAAGCTGAAGTGGCAATGGGCAGGCCACATAGCGCGGAGAGCGGATGGCCGATGGGGTCTAAAAGTGCTCGAGTGGTGACCACGGACTAGCATACGCAGCGTAGGACGTCCACCCACAAGGTGGACAGACGACCTTATAAAGGTCGCTGGAAGACGCTGGATGCAGGTCGCTTCCAACCGATACATATGGAAGTCCAAAGGGGAGGCCTATGTTCAGCAGTGGACGTCTTACGGCCGAGATGATGATGATGATGATTCTGAATATTTTTTTTTATGTGATGAAGTAGAAGACGAGCAAGACGCTCTCCTGATGTTAAGAGATAACGCTGCCCATAATCAGTACAGTGCTACCTAGAATTTCACAATGATGTGCAATTCTAGGTGCACTGCACCAACGCTTCTTATTCAAGAGTCATAACATGTTAAGACTCTTTAGCCCAGTAATTTCACTAGCTACAGTGCCCTACCGAAGCACAGTAATGTCGACACATTACTGCTCAGGCGGTAGAATAACTGGCACAGTTGGGGTACCCACCTAGACGACCTCCTGCAGAGGAAGTCTACCCCCGGTAATATTAGCACGGTAAAGAGATATAATATTAGTTTGCTCTGAAGTCTTCAAGGAAAAAAGTCAAATAGTAAAAAGTATATATTAGTTTAAAGTAAAGTATAGTTCGCCACCCTGCTTCACTCGCCCACACTCAAAAAAGGTGTAAGAGCTCTTTTTATTATTATTATTATTAAACAGTTTTATTTAGCTTACTCTGTTTGTTTTATTATTCTTTTTTCTTTCTTGGGTCAAATTTAGTAATTGAAATTTCACCCTCTTCCTGTCAACCGATTGACCTGAAATTTGGTATACGCCTTTGGTTCTGGTGACAATACAATTATGAATATTCAATATTATTGTAAATTCAAGATGGCCGCCGCTACAAAATGGCGGATAATGCATTTTTTTTAAATCCCATCAATATGGATATCAAAAGAAAGGGCTTGATAAGTAGATTACACCGTGCACTATACATAATCAAAATTCCAAGATGGCCGCCGCTACAAAATGGCGGATAACCTAATTTTTTTCAATCCCATCAATATGGGTATCAAATGAAAGGGCTTGACAAGTAGAATACATACATTGTACTAAAAAGCCTAAAAATAAAAAAAGGTAAAAAAATGTTTTTAAGTTAAACGGTTTTATTGTAAAAATGTACTTAAAGCTAAAAATTAAAATCGTGAGGCACGTCAAATATCTACAATTGTCAGTGAAAATGTTCATTAAAGATTTAGATATTTGACGTGCCTCACGATTTTATTTTTTAGCTTTAAGTACATTTTTATAATAAAACCGTTTAACTTAAAAACATTTTCTTACCTTTTTTTATTTATTTTATACAGGGGGTATAAAATAAATAAAAAAATTCCGGCTGGTAAAATTATATTCGTGGTAGACGGCTCGCTCTATACTAGGGTAATGCTGTCTGATCAGGAACAGAGGCCACATGAGCTTCGTAATTAAAAGACATTATAACCCATCGAGTTTGGAGTCATTTGATTTGTCTTGATGAGTACTTTGATATTATTTAGTAACCAGGGTCTGATGATGGAGCTGGAAGGTGGCCAGAGGAACTCCGTGATTAAATGACATAACCCCATTGAGTTTGGGCTTATTTGATTCGTCTTGACTAGTACTTTGATACTATTTAGTAACCAGGGTCTGATGATGGAGCTGGAAGGTGGCCAGAGGAACTCCGTGATTAAAAGACAAAACCCCATCGAGTCTGGACTCATATGATTCGTCTTGACGAGTACTTTGGTCATAGATGGTCAAAGTTATATTATAACATAAAAAAACATGTTTTTTCAAAGTAAAGCATATCAGCATAACGCATTATTAAAATATAGCCATTGCGAACACCCATAATAGTACCGGGAAGGACAGTAAATATTATTTTAAAATTTATGAAGGAAATTAATTAATGACCGCGAAACCGACTTAGCTGTAATTTAGAGTGGAGATAGTTTGAATTTCGGGGATGAATATAGGATAATTGCCCGCAGTAGCGAAACAAAACTGTTTTGAAGTATTCAGCGCGATATTCTTCGCTGTCCAGAGCGGGAGCGAATATCGGGCAGATTTGCCAGCTTTCACTAAGTCTACGCCCACAAAATAAATCGGAGAAAACACGTGAATTTCCTTTTTCCTTGGGAATGGAAATACAATGATAGTCCAAATGAGTCCACCGAATTCATCACTCTATGAATTGACTGTCACGCGCTACAAAGTGCGCGCGGGTCAGCTAGTTTCAAATACGACGCGATGCGACGTGCTGTGCAGATTCACTTGATTGTCATTTACTGTCGTTGCGTCTAGTCGCAGCTCAAGTCGCACAGTGTACAGAGGACTCAGAAACAAACCGAAACTTTGACTAATCAGTTTCTAGGAATTAATTTCATTCGGTCTCAGATATATTAACATAATAATGTCCACGCGCTGTTTATTATGCTTCGACGTATCAAGTGCGTACTCCTTTGTGTAATGTAGCATGATGACATATTTACATATTATTATTTATAACGCATTACCTATTGTCTGGTACAATGTGAGAGAATTATTATATGCAAAAATAGGTAAAGTCCTTTGAAATAGCTTCACAAACATTTATTATAATTTCACTTATGGGGTCATTACCGACATGGCTAAGATTTGGTTTTTTTTTTTTTTTTTTTTTAATGGCAAATGCCTTTATTGAGAAAAACAAACTAACAATACTACAGCTACTACAGCTACTACAGCAGTTAAGAACACTTTTATTAACCACAGATCGGCCACAAGCCGATCTACAGAAAATCCAAGTGCTCCAAACCACTGTCAGATGGCAGAGTGCCCAGAATGCTGGCAGCATTGCCACGTTGAATGGCAATACTTATACCTTGGGCCAAATATACCCCAGCATTTTGGTCACATGTCTCATGTCGCCTCGACCAAGCGCTCAGATAAGTTTTTAATTAAAATTGAATTAAGTACGTAGATTTCACCTGCATGTATCCCGATTTTGTTGAAAAGAATTGGGCTAAGAAATAACCTTACTTTCGTACTATCTACCAACATACTGAATTTGAGAATAGAATAGAAAACTCTTTATTGAAACACTACAAATAGGATACTCACTACACACAATAGGTTTTATTGCAATCAAAGGATGACTTGTACCACAGACTCATGGAATGTGTCCGTAACGAAGACATGAGAAAAACAACTATCTTATTCCGATCTAACCAAGTCGGTCTTTGTAATATCATTCTAGCTGAACCTTTGACGGAATCAGCCAGAATGCTTAACAAACTTATCAACCACAAGAACATGTAAATACATTATCTAACTAAATTATATTTGTGTACGAACCAGGGCGGCATGGTCTCAAAGGTGACAAAGCCCTTTTTCTTGATTAAAAAAAATACATTCACAATCACATTCAAACCTCCATCTTTATAATATTAGTAGGATTATAATTATAATATAGAATAGAATACACTTTATTAAGACCAATAGAAAAATTACATTTATTTATTACTAACTAGTGCCACATTAGGTACCTACATTATAATATATTGTGCTTAGATCCTAAAATTACACACACGGTACTTTCCACCCGCTGAAACCGCAGGGCGTAATCCATAAAAGCCAAGGGTATAATTCTCTTTCATGTAGAGTCCAACCATTTCTAAATTACACCCATCTACCAAACAAAATGTTTCTAATGTATACGGGAACGACTGCAATTTTACACTGGTCTAACCCTGCCAACTTAATACCATTTTCCAGTGAATTTTGGAGTCCAATATTATAACTTCTCTTTCCATTATTCTTTCCCTTTGATTCGTTTTTACTTCAGTTTTCTCTTTACTTATTTTATATTACTCCGATTCGTCTAATTTTATTCTTTGTTTTAGGAAAGGTTTTATAACAGTTACCTATTAATTTCCGGTCGTCGACAATATATTTCAATAGATGTTGAACTTATTCGGATCTGATATTAGGTATTACAAACATAAAAATATTGGATCTTGTTCATCTTAGTGTTTAGTACTTAATAGAATGGTATACTCGCCAAGAGCAAATATTATTATCTATTCTTTGCCAAGAGTGTAAGCATTTATGTGTTACTAGCTGCTCCCAGGGGTTTTACCCGCTGTACTGTAGCCTATGTGTTATTCCAGGGTCTAAGCTATCTCTATACCAAATTTCAGAGCAATCGATCGACCCGTTTAGGCGTGAAAGAGTAACAAACATACATCCAGACATCCTAACATCCATACATTCTAACAAACTTTTACGTATTAGTAAGATTCTAGGGTATTAACCATTGATATAAGAAAATTTATTTAAGTCTATGGTATTAACTATCTATATACTTACTAAGTTTCAGTTCAACTGGTTCAGCCTCTTTGTCGT
This sequence comes from Hemithea aestivaria, assembly GCA_947507615.1. Lineage (NCBI taxonomy): Eukaryota > Metazoa > Arthropoda > Insecta > Lepidoptera > Geometridae > Hemithea > Hemithea aestivaria. Next base: position 13,079,159 of record OX382332.1, on the reverse strand, counting down.
GGAGAGGCAACAATATATACATCAGTTTTGCATTTACAATGGCGAGTAGAAAGTAGGATTTTAGGCATAGGAGTAAAAATACTGATTAGTTAGAGACTTCCAGTGACCGACATATCACCTCCCTGTATTTGGGACTATGTAAGAGTTACTTGCAAAACTTCGTCTGGCGCCGAGTCGCTCGAGGGCTTTCACGAAGACAAGCGGGTGAAACGGAATCTGGGATCCGTCTGTTTTTGCAAATTTCAAATGATAATATTACCCTCCTGAAAAATTATCTTTTTACTATTTTTTATACTCTACCCCACGCCCCACGGTGCCAACGTGTGCCCAACGGTTTTACCCGCTGAAAAGCCTATAGTTTTTTTAATATTTTTTTTACCCTACTAGCTGTACCCAGCGGTTTACCCTCTATAGAAGTCTATGTGCTATTTCAAAATCTAAGATACCTATGTACATACCGAAATTCAGCTCCATCGCTTGAGCCCTTTAGGCGTGAAGAAAGAAGTAACCTCAAGCTCGCTCTCAATAAGCGAAGGCGAGAAGCACATTTTTATTCATAACTTCGATCGATGATCGATATTTGATAAAACTCGAATGAAGCCGCTTGTGTGATAATCAAACAAAAAATATAATTTTCGTTTTTGGGCATCTTTAAATTTTTATAATATCGGTGAGGTGAACAAAAAAAGCTTCTGACGAATTGTAAGTATGTAAATCTTTCCTCCTTTTTGTTCACTCGGTAAAAATAAATGTCATAAACTTAACTGCTCTAAGCATTAATTACTTTATTACTTGTAACTATCTACAAAAAGACAGACGTTTCAAATTTATTCAAACTGTATCTGTTCTACAACATTATGCCGAAGTTGCCGAGATATTTTCGCTGCCATCAAGCGGTAGAGAGTGGAGAGCCATTACTCTTGCAAAGCGTTTCGGCTCTGAAGTGACCGTAATGATAACTTTATAAGAGCTTTCATGTGGAACTAATGGGCCCTCTAAATAACACTTAACTTCATGTATTGTCAAGACCGTTTTTGATATAGGTTAGGTTTTTATAGAATGAGATTAAACCATTTTAAAAATTGCATGGATGAGCGAAATATTTCTGACGGGAACGACCTGTCATGTTTATGTTACACAAAAGTTGTCTAACTTACTTATAAGGGTAAAAGTGTAAGTGTACCGTGCTAAAAACCAAGATGAAGATTCAATTCCTTTTCTATTTGGAGATTATTTTCTTGTAAATTATTTAATTAGCATTCTTAAAAAAGAAGACGCACGATGATCCTTTCAATAATTACAAGTAAGAAGTTGTGATTATCTGGTTTCGGAAGTAGACTAAAAGATAATTTGATATAATATCTACTAGTAGTTACATAATGTAGTTTTACACTCTGAAATAAAACAGGCTACTTTTGAGTTGGTAAAATTGAATGAATGAATCTTTTTTGTACATCCAAAAATAGTTTATTTTTTTGTAAATTTGCAAACTCCTTTCTTTGTGCCTTATTCGACTATTTTCCGTTTCCCCCGTTAGCTCGCCCTTCACCAACCTTACAGCCTAATCCGTAAAGGGATAAGTGCGGTCCTTGATACCTTGAATATTTTACTGCGACACGGCCTCAGTTCAGCTGCCTTAATGCTAATCATGTGATAAGAGGAGGAACCGATCAATATTCAGGGAGTTTTTAACGAAATAACCGCTCAATATATAAGTAGATCTTTTTACACATATAATATATACTTGCTGCTCCAAGCAGTTTTACCCGCTGTACTGTATATTTCAGGCCTATGTGTTATTCCAGGATCTAAGCTATCTCCATACCTAATTTCAGCTCAGTCGGTCCAATCGTTTAGGCGAAGAAGTAACAAACATACACACTTACAAACTATCGCATTTATAATATTAGTGTGATAATAATGAATATTTTGTAATACAATTAATAAAGAACTCCTTATAAAAAATCTTAAGAAATTAAAAGCTTCTAAGAAACTCATATATTGTTTATTTTAAAATAGCATTATTCGTGTTTGAATCTCAGCAAAACAGTAAGAGCGCTGTACGACGTTTTCACCAACTGAAAAAAAAAACATTTGCTAAAAATAAATCAAATAAAATACTAAATTTAACCCTATATGTAGTGTTATTAGTATCTATGTTCCGACAACATGATGACATTATGATGTTCATTGAAGTCCTGTGGGAAAGAGTTTTACTCTGCCTACTTGTCCGACAATGCGTTGGGAATGAGCACCCGTGTTGTAGACGTCATCTTACTGTTACTAATATTATAAACGCGAATGTTTGTAAGAATGTATGGATGTCTGGGGACTGGATATCTGGCTGTCTGGATGTGTTTGTTACCTACTCATTCAGGCCTAAACGGGTGGAACGATTGAGCTGAAATTTAGTATAGAGATGGCTTAGACCCTTGAACACATAGGCTGCAGTACAGTGGGTAATACCGCTGGGTAAGCTAGTAAGTCAAAAGGCGAAGCGACGGTAATCGCTCACCTTCAGGCGGCCCGTCAGCTTATTTTACGATGTCTAATACCTATCTATAAAAAAAAACTCTAAAAGTAGACTCTAACTCTAGTAGTACCTAGTTTTCATATTGTTATACATAATGAATGCAATAAATAGGCTGTATATGGATTAAAGATGGAGAATTAAAGAACAGTTACGTTTTGTAGTTTGAAAAAATAGCCAGCAGAAGATGATCGCAGCCTTTTAAAGAAAATACTCAATTTTAACTTCAAGCAGAAAAACCTACCATGATAAAAATAGAAACTACGTAAGTTTAATTAAACTGATAAGTAAAGGTCTGAAACAAACTTCGTACATTAAAAACTACTAAATTCGGCCTCTTTGTAACTTGTAAGGGCGCTGCGTAATGAGGAAGCACTAATTTAGGAGTTTTCAAATAACACTCAACAGTAATTACACTGGCTCCAATTACGTTTAAAGGCCTGTGTTACCACTTCCCTGTTTTCTAACAGGCAAATAACACTGATTTAGGATTTGCCACTTTATAATAATTCGTGTAAGTTTTTTGTAAATAGATAATGCTAATAAGATGCAGTAGCTATTACGATATAACGATCGATTAAGATCTCGTACGAGTATATATAAGATTTTTTAGTCTATTCAGTAAACTTTTCGTCTTAATGTAGAGTATTGTATTGTATTTTTCTCCATCTTTGGTTTTAACATTTGACTACACCTACTCTCTCCCCCTACCCCTTTAAAGTGTTATCTATCTATTTATCTACACCCTACCCGATGAAAAGTGTTATATGACCCATATTTAACCCAGAAAATATTTTTATTTTATTTTATTTATTTATTTATTGAATAAACCTAAGCTAGCAAGGCCAAATCGCCAACTTAGTCTAAAATTTACAATTACTTATACAATAACTAAAGTTAAAGTTACTTATACAATAACTAAACTAAAATATGTGATACGCATCACATTTTCTTACTTATGAAAAAAGTTGAATAAAGTAGATACTCGTAGTTATGAAAATGAAAAACTTACAGTAGTAAACGCGTTAAGTGACATGTTGTACATTCCCCCAGCACTGAAAACTAGCGGCGTGTTAGCTCGAGCGATGACCAGCAGCATGGTAGACCTGACTCCGGGCAGAACAGACAGACCCGTTTGCCATCCAGAGCCGTATATCGCTTCTCCTATGTTAAAACTCTGTAGATCAAATAAAAGAGAAGCAGTGCGTAGATTAGTTTTATGTCTATAGGTTTCCCTCAGAAAACTTCAACAGAATGGTTGGCCACAAAACATAGGTACAACAACTGAAACAACGGAAAGTGGCATATTTGGGCCATGGGCTTAGATTTGAAAGATATGAGATACTACAACTTATTATGATGGGAAAAGTAGCCGGTAAGCGAAAAGTCGGTCGTAGAAAGAAGTTTGAGTTGCGCAACATCAGGGAATGGACTGGGATAGCGAGTGCCGCCAAACTGTTCCGCCTCGCTAAGGATAAGGAGAAATATGCTGAGCTGACTGCCAACCTTCACTAGTTGGCACCGAGGCACCGAAAGAAGAAGAAACATAGGTACATACTCTAATTTTTATTTAGGTTTAGGACTAATCCCAACCACAATATATTAAGTTCATTTCTCTCATATTATTATCTACTTATGAAAGATGATTCAAGCAGCGTCCGTAATAATGGTTCGTGACTTTAGTGAATGGCTAGTAAGGCTGGTGGGGGAGTGACATTGCCTACTGCAAATTATGCAGACGAATAGTTAAAAGCTTATTTATATACCTAGGTATGAGTATATTTGTAATTCAGTGAACTCTAAAGGACAATGCAAACATTTCGTTAAAGTTACTTATGCATGCAAAGTTATTCTGATTTCGCTTTGTTTACAATATTTAGATCTTGGATTAATTCAGTTTATGAAACTATCAATGTATTTACTGAGGGCCCTCTAACTGGTTATTAGAAACTAGAGCCTTAGTTTGATTAAGTTGTAAACGATTTCAAGGGCAATGCTCCGTGTTCTCGGGTTCAAGAATATTCAGCAAGTTAAGTTGTTATGATGAGTTATGAAGAGAAGATGTGACTTATTTATTAGACAATAGATGGATCTAAGAGACATAAAATTAGGAGAATTGAAAATGAATATCATAAGGAACTGATAGTAAAGGGAATTAAAAGGGAAGTGCATGTAACAACGAAACCACTTGTAGGACAAATTATATACTGTAACAAAATAACTGATGATCTCATAGTCAGAATAATTATTCGTTGTGTGGCAATAATATGATATGTTGCAGTTTCAGGTCGCCAAAATCAGCAACATGATCTAACGACTGCCTTCTACATACACCTTATACGACAGCCGTGACCCACAATGTTATGAGTCTTCCGAACAAGGTAAGAAGGGGGTATTGGTATGGGGAGTGTGAAATAAATATTTTATGGTTAATACGCACTTGCACGGTAATTTCCTCACACCAACGACAGATGATGTAGAGTCCAAACATGTTGTAACCCAAGTAGAACAGGCTCATCAGGCATTTGGTGATGTTGACTACGATTGACTAGAAATGAATATTTTATATTATATTTGTAAGATACATTTGGTGGGTCGTCTGCTTCAGGAGTGTTAGAACGATGCATTGACAGTCATGATATACCTTATCCATATTATTATTATCCTTTACACAGATGATTCAGCTTTGCAAAATTGTTAAGGATTTATGAAATTGTTAAGGATTTATGAAAATAGCAAAATATATGGCGAAAAGATTCATATCTCGACCATTAACTCAAGGTCTTATAAACAAAGTTCTATTGTCCAGTCCCATAACAAGAAAAACATGTTAATTATCACCTTTAAAAGGACTTACCGTTGTAGCCTGGTAACCGACAAAGCAAATAAGTGTACCGCTTGCCGCCAACTGTCCTAACATAGGACCACTTAAAATAGCTCGAAGGTCCATGGAGTGGCTGCAAATTCAAACAAAGAGGTCGGAAAAGTCCAAGAGAACAAGTGAGAGTTATTGTAAACAGATGAAAGAGACAATGCTTGCCTGAAGTGCTTATCTTATAAATAGATAACGCTTTCAAGATTTTCAATATGTATGAAATAATAAGCAATCACGCTGCACTCGTCAATCAAAAACATATATAAAGATACTAGCTGCGCCCAGCGGTTTTACCTGTTGCAATGTAGCCATGTGTTATTCCAGGGTCTAAGCTATTTCTATACTAAATTTCAGCTCAATCGGTCTACCCGGTTAGGCGTGAAAGAGTAACAAACATACATCCAGACGTATGTCTGGTATGTCTGTATAGACGTCCATACATGTTTACAAATTTTCACGTTTACAATATATAGTATGTGTATATATAGTGAGATTGTCGAATCTTCACCTAATTCGATAAGTTTTATTAACTGACCAACCCCTCTAACTAAAGCGAATCGCGACAGAATATTAAAAAAAATTGAAAAAATAAGAAAAAATTCAACAGCAAAAGACAACACAGATTGGATTTAGATTATTGACTGCGACGAAACAATATGTGTGTGAAATGAAAAATGACTGTGTAACGTTGGAATCAGTTTTTATAGAACTGCATTTTTCAGTTAAGCTTCTCAGAATTACATTATACCTCAGAGGATTCACTTTGTTTTTTTAAAGATTTATGAAGAAATATTTTCTTAGCTATTTACGTCACAACATCTAACCATGTTTCAAATTATAACCCAATAGCTCAGTGACTTCAGCTCTGCGTATACTTATATTCATAGATCAGTCAGTCAATCCGTATTATTTTATTTAAAAATAGATATTTAGATTTAAAGAAAATCCTACCACATTTAAAAATCATTTAAAACAAAGCTACTTCAACTTTACGAGTATAATATTCTTAAACTTACTTCAATATCAGCTTATGTTGTTCCACCAAGTTCCCCAATCTCGTCAGGTATTTTCTGACGAATTCATTGTTCAAAGTCAAATCGGTCCCGCGAATGTCTGCAAATGAATACGTTAATTTGCACCTTTTGTTTCAAACATGATTTACTAAGACTTGCCCTTACTCCTCATTTGCATTCATTAATGATTCATTAAAAGGGCTGTTCTTTATGCAGCAATGTTAATGGCATGCATGTACCAGAATGTACCCATCAATATATTTTGATGAACCAAGTACTTAGAGTTATGTAAATAAGATGAAAATTATTTATTAGAACGTAGCGTCCGTGACCCAGTTGTGGCTTTTAATTCGGAGGTCTTGGGTTCATATCTCTATGTGTATTATGCAAATGTTTCATATGGACCCAACCATGTTTCGGAAGGCACAGTAAACTATGATGTGAATTTCGGCTATTTCCTATTAGATAATATGTGGGAGGTAGTCGTTCATAGGTCATGTTCACGGAGGTCATGTTGCTGGGCTTACTTACAGTAATCTTACAGTAAAAACTGCACTATTTAAGTTATCCACACATCACTGTTACCATTTATGTAATTATTATAAGTAGAGGTTATATTCGAAGTAGAAATGATTACTAAATATTGAAATTTAATTTCCGAATATATCTCGTAAATTTAGATTTATTTATTTTGGTATGTTCTTTGTTAATTTCCGCATACTTTTACTATTATGAGACTTAGTACAGTCAACTACAAAGAGATGTATCCATGTTAGGTTTACTCTTGGTTCGTGACATTTCTAGTAGCAATCAAACTTTATATTATCATCGACTCGTTTAATATGCTTCCTTTGCAGGAGGTCGACTAGGTGGGTACCCCAACAGTGCCAGTTATCCTACCGCCTGAGCAGTGATGTGCAAACATTACTGTGCTTCGGTAGGAGGGCACTGTAGCTAGTGAAATTACTGGGCTGTTGAGTCTTAACATCTTATGACTCTCAAGTAGGAAGCGTTGGCGCAGTGCACTTGGTAGCACTGTACTAATTATGGGCAGCGTTATCTCTTACCATCAGGAGAGCGTCTTGCTCGTCTTCTTACTTCGTTGTATAAAAAAAAAAAATATGCAACAATGATGTATCCCACTACTTTTCCTTAGGTGATACATAATAATAGCATTTAAAATGAATCGAATATGGTATAAGATTTGGTGGATACTGAAAATGTCACGAAGTAAGGGTAAATAATTCTTGCATACTAAAAGTTCCTTAATTTTGTAAGACTAACATGGATACATCTCTTTGTAGTTGACTGTACAAAATACAAACCGATCCCCAAACTGCAGTCCGGCACAATATTCTCGAAGCAGTCAGCCAGCACATCCAGTTGACATATCAGCGGCACCAAATGAGCCTGCATCGTGAGGTCAGTCACCATCACGAAGTGGGAGATGTAGGTGAAGGCTATACCTACTATGATGTAGGTTAGCGGGTATCGCAGGGAGGAGTCGTAGTGGAAAGGCAAACGAATAGCGATCATGAGGTTGTAGTCTAGTTCGTCTACTAAAGGGTATAGATGCCTGAAAAATATTGGATAAATCAGCCAATTATTGAATTATTTCAAATATTGTGTTATGTTATCTGTTATCTGTAAATGTTCAATTTATTTTGTGTTATGTCCTGTGTTTCTTCTGCTTAAAGAGGCCGTATTATAGGCAAACTTAACTTGGAAAATGCCAATTAACTTTTCTTTGTCTCTAATAATAATATTTATGAATTTCGGTTACGTCATAAAGTGTTATTTTAAACCATGGCATTAGTGGCAAAAATACAGACCACCTGATGGTAAGTAGGTAATTCCCGTTTTATTAGGGCTCACATAAGCTCAAATTCAATACCGTTGCTCGTGGGCTAGCCCTTGGAAAACCCGGGGCACCAGTGGAATGTGGTACCATTGGCTTCAAAATATTTAAAGGTTTGGAAAAATACTGTTGGGTCACATCACGGTGATAAGTGTGCTTATTATAAGGGTACATCGTTGTCACATAGAACATTAAAAAAGTGTATCATTTGTATGTACCAGGCAGCTAAAGTGCAGTTTCCCAAGCCTAACAATAGCTTCACATAATTTGCATGTTTGATGGCCCAAAAGTTTACCAGCTCCTTCCTTTTCTTCGTATTTGTGTCGAAGTACGATGACTCCATGGATTGGGCTATTTTTTTGTAGATATCTTGGTGATTTACCTGTAAACATCCACAGTCATAATATTCTTTGACAATGTCAAGGAATTCATTCAAGCTGAATAGTGTTCAAGACTTCTTGTGCACACCCATGAGATAACATTCTACGCGTAAATAATCCTCTTGAAAATAAAATTTAATCACGTGACTCTTGTAGTCGCCATATTTTATATTCATCCATATTTACTAGTAGAAAATAGGAGCTTAAAAGCTACATTCATCGTTGTGGAAAAACTAATGACTACTGCCATTCCACGCCATTTTTCTCCAAGCAATTGAAGCTTGGTTACAGAGCTGGGTAAGAGACCACTTAAATTGTAGATCGTGAAGAAGCCAAAAGTACTCCTCTTCGGTAGACAGAAGCAATTTAAAATTGTATGAGCTTCACATAAGAGTAGGAGGTAGGTTAATTTGATGCTTACCATATTCTTAAACTTAAACAGCGTAATGATCTGTATGACAATAACGTTAACACACGTGGCCGCCTCGTCCATTCTCAAAGGCTCTTTATTGAAACAAATCCAACCTGTACAGTAGGTTAGACTTGACCATTCTTAATTTGCAGATCGTGATCGTAGAAGCATTTTGTTTGGCCGACAGGGACAATTTTAATGGTTGAAACTTACATGAAATCCTTAAGATGTGACTTAGGTTAATTTGATTCTTACCATATTCTTAACTTTGAACAGCGTAATGATCTGTATGACAATAACGTTAACACACGCGGCCGCGTCGTCTATTCCCAAAGGCTCGCTGTAAGCGAACCACACCTCGCCACATATAAGTAACACTATCATCAGCTTCACCACCGAACTGTATATTAGGTATACAAGTGTATCTTCGGAGCGGGATAAACCTGGAATGTGTGAAAAGGATCTAGCAAAATGTATGACTTGTATTTCCCAAAAACAATGTGTTTGCTTGTTTTTCCTTCAAAACCAGTAGTCAGCTAGGATATGGTATACAGAGCTCACATTGCAATACAACAATTGGTACAAAAAGGAATTATTATTGTACCTGGACCATTTCTCCAAGACGCTAATCTTGGTGTAAAAGCTTTCCTTGATATTTTAATAAAGAAATGAAATTGTATTGAACATATGTACCTACATGTACATAAGTATGAGTGTTCATAACTCACAAAACGTTATAAAAAATGTACCACCAAATGTATAAAAAAACTATAAAAAATCATAAAAGCTTTAATAAGTCTTAAATTTTTTTTGAAATGGAATATAACTATATCTAGATTTTCAGGAAAGCATATTTTACAACTAGGCAAACCCAGAGACGCAGCTGGTTAACCTATAAAAAGGGCCAATATAGGTAGACCCTAGGCACTTTACGCCTTTTCTATTTCTGTCGACTTAAGATTCCTATATTAATAAATGAAGAACTGCGTAAAATTTACATGACTTAAGAGCGTATATATCGAGTGACGCTCTCTCGCTCGCACAATTTGACGAATTTTGAAATATAAATTCATGGAATTAATTTATTAAAAATTCTTCTTGACCAGCCCTGCATAATATTATTGCACACATTTTAAAAGTGTATATGTTACGGCTAAAGTCCGAAGTGAGGCTAAACCTAGGTTTAGCCGGTTAAACCTAGGTTTAGCCGACCATTGTTGGTTAAACCTAGGTTTAGCCGACTTATCTTCGGCTACACCTAGGTTTAGCCGACCGGACCTCGGCTAAACTTAGGTGTAGCCTCTCCGACTCGGTTAAAGTTGGGTGTACGTATTTTATTTCGATCTAAAATCGATTCTTTTGATTTGTAATATCGAACGACGCGATCCAAGAGCGTGCGACCGAGGGTCACCGTGCTCGACATACTTCAGTGAGAAATTACGAAGGCTTACTACTTAGGCTTTATTGGTGCTTCATGTATGGTTTATCAAATGAGCTTACTATGGGTGCTTCATTTGCAAACTAAATGGGCTTACTATGAGTGCTTCATTTGTGGTTTATCAAATGGGCTTACTATGGGTGCTTCACTTGCAAACTAAATGGGCTTACTATGAGTGCTTCATTTGTGGTTTATCAAATGGGCTTACTATGGGTGCTTCATTTGAAAACTAAATGGGCTTACTATGAGTGCTTCATTTGTGATTTATCAAATGGGCTTACTATGTGTGCTTCATTTGCAAACTAAATGGGCTTACTATGAGTGCTTCATTTGTGGTTTATCAAATGGGCTTACTATGAGTGCTTCATTTGTGGTTTATCAAATGGGCTTACTATGAGTGCTTCATTTGTGGTTTATCAAATGGGCTTACTATGGGTGCTTAATTTGTAGTTTATCAAATGGGCTTACTATGGGTGCTTCATTTCAAAACTAAATGGGCTCACTATGAGTGCTTCATTTGTGGTTTATCAAATGGGCTTACTGTGGGTGCTTCATTTGTGGTTTATCAAATGGGCTTACTATGGGTGCTTCATTTGAAAACTAAATGGGCTTACTATGAGTGCTTCATTTGTGGTTTATCAAATGGGCTTACTATGGGTGCTTCACTTGAAAACTAAATGGGCTTACTATGACGCTTACTATGGCTTACTATGATGATAATGTATTTTTAACATCTTATTATTTATTATGTACACGTATTTCTTGCAATCATTAAATGAATTTAATTGAATATGAGTGCTTCATGCATGTCATAGGCATAACTCATAACCAACGAGTTGGCGGGATCACTATGAGTAGGTACCTATTACCTATCTACTTCGTTACTGTTTTGATGAACCGATTGACAGAAATTAAGGTTGGAGTTTAGACCGTGGAATAACACATTGGCTACTTTTCAGCGAGTAAAACCTCTGAGCGCAGCTAGTGGGCACAAATTAAATTATATTATGCTAGTAGTAGGCAAGTAGACTATTTATAACCTGTGCGTATTCGCACGAATAATTTTGTTTGTCCTAATTTTGTAATTTTGGCATAATTATATTTAGACATAGTACTTATGTTTTGCCATAACTGTCAGTTGCCCTAATGTTTTTTAGCATATATTTGTAAAGCATACATTTGTGTGTAATATAAGAACGCATAATTTTGTTACTCTAGCAAAATTGCCATATTCGAATATTCGTTTTTTAAAAATAAAACACGAAACTTTGAAATTAAGTTAGTGTAGAACCACAGCTGAAAGGGTAACCTCAAGCAAAAAACAATGGGCGACCTCTTGGGCTGGGGCTATTTTGTGGGTTTCGTAGAAATTCGGATATACGCGGGTTAATAGAACAATACAAACCACTTATGCCCGCCGCATGACATCTGATGCCCGCCAATATGCATTCTTGGTCTTTCATTCAATAGGATTGCACAAGAAATTGTTTTGAGAAACTTTGTTATGAGGAGAGTCTTTCTAAATTCAAGGTCGAATCTTTAGAAATGCGTCGAAAATACTTTGATCTGGTCTAATTATACAAAATTATTCATTCCATCATTGATTTGTAGCGTCCGTGGCCCAGTGGTCATACGTCCGGCTTGTAAGCCGGAGGTCCTGGGTTCAAATCTCAGTGTGGCAAAGATTTTCGCCTGGACGCTACCGTGTTTCGGAAGGCACGTAAAACTGTGGGTCCCGGCTGCTTCCTATAAGATATGTAGGAGGCAGTCGTTAGGTCATGTTGCAGGCCCTGTAGTAATCTCGGCGACCTGAAACTGCAACATATAGGTTCGCCACACAACCTATAAATTGTGATTTGACTCTGACAGTGTAAGTAGGGAAACCTGTTCTGTTGGAGTATAAACTCCAATTATTATTATTATTATTATGTCGCTCTTTAACACGGGCTAAGCCCGGGCCTTTTTATAGGCGTACACGGAGACAAGAAGTCCAACGCGCAGAGGCCCTTTTGAGCTTTTAATATAAATGTAATGAGTGACACTTATTGGAGTCTGTCTGTGAGTCCATCCATAGAAAATGGGCTCAAAGACAGTCTCCGCCAAGTGACAGGACTATTGCTAATTAATGGAAACTACTTGAACTAGGTTATGAATGAGCATTCTAAATGGATGGTTAATGAGGCTATTGCTAGGACTACGGCACCTGCCACTTCCGTCCCATTAGGAAATATATAGGCAGGTGATGACTCGCCACTCACTAAACGGGCCCCCATAAAGGCCGGCATTACATAGCCGACGAGAAGGGCAACGTTGGTGCAAGTGGCTGGAGGGGGAGAGGTGTCCCTGGACTTTAAACACGTAGGCCAACTCGCCACTTATGCTTCACATCCTCCCTCCGAGCGTGCAGCTCTCGCGACTCCACTCTGGCCGGCCAATGAAGGCAAGCACAGAGGTGGGGGACTGTTCCTCGTCAGTGTTCACTCCGGCCGGCCGGTGAAGGCAAGCCGGAGATGAGGAACAGGATCCTCCCCCGGGAGCACTCGGGTCCGTGGGGTCGCTACTTCCCAACAGCTCGCCATAAGCTGCCCTGCGGTGCTCGGGTCCGTGGGGTCGCTACTCCCCAACAGCTTGCCATAAGCTGCCCTGTCAATTATTATTATTATTGATTCCCCGGATTTGCTCGCACAACTCTCTATTAACATAAAATTCAGTGCGCGCAGAGCACATAAAACCAATCTCTTTTCATTGCTAACATATAAAAAAATATCTCTTACCCTTTAGTCAGAATGGCTCGCTATTACAATGAACTGGCAAGTAACAACACAAATTTAGACATTTTTCATCCCAAATTTAATTATTATAAGCGTACTCTTAAGGACATCCTTCACCCTATACCTGAGACTAGTATTCTTTTATCTGTGCCTGAGATCTCTGATTCAATACTGTGATTGATCTGAGAGCCTGAACGTTTGTGAGATAGAGTTTGTACACACCTCCGTAGATACTGTTCTCTATCACCCAGATGTTTGATTATTTTTAGTTTATTTAATATATTTTCTGTCTTTGCTTTACCTAATGTTATATAATAACTATACCTACTTTGTTATATTAATTAATTAGTTTATAATATCTCTCGCTCGAAATGTATTGCTTTTTATTATGTACAAATAGTTGAGGTATAATCCTGCTCTTAATATGGTTAAGAAAATATTTATTTTTAAGTGATTATACTTTGTAATGTACAATAAATAAATTAAAATTTTATATTTTGCCGCACGGATCTTCATCAGCACACGTTCCAGGTTTCGAAGGTGGTCTTCCGGGAGTGTCCAACGATGATGTTGTCATCCAAGTATACTAAACATGTTTCCCCAATTATTCCAAAAAGCACCAACTCCATTAACATCTCAAACATTGCAGGTGCAATCGAAATGTCATTACTTTAAATTCCAAACCGTGTACAACCGTGTAAGATGTTTAAAATACATAAACATCATAGTAAGCCATAGTAAGCCCATTTAGTTTTCAAGTGAAGCACTCAGAGTAAGCCCATTTGATAAACCACAAATGAAGCACCCATAGTAAGCCCATTTGATAAACCACAAATGAAGCACCCATAGTTAGCCCATTTGATAAACCACAAATGTAGCACTCATAGTAAGCCCATTTAGTTTTCAAATGAAGCACCCATAGTAAGCCCATTTGATAAACCACAAATGAAGCACCCACAGTAAGCCCATTTGATAAACCACAAATGAAGCACTCATAGTAAGCCCATTTAGTTTGCAAATGAAGCTCCCATAGTAAGCCCATTTGATAAATCACAAATGAAGCACTCATAGTAAGCCCATTTAGTTTGCAAATGAAGCACCCATAGTAAGCTCATATGATAAACCATACATGAAGCACCAATAAAGCCTAAGTAGTAAGCCTTCGTAATTTCTCACTGAAGTATGTCGAGCACGGTGACCCTCGGTCGCACGCTCTTGGATCGCGTCGTTCGATATTACAAATCAAAAGAATCGATTATAAATCGAAATAAAATACGTACACCCAACTTTAACCGAGTCGGAGAGGCTACACCTAAGTTTAGCCGACGTCCGGTCGGCTAAACCTAGGTGTAGCCGAAGATAAGTCGGTTAAACCTAGGTTTAACCAACAATGGTCGGCTAAACCTAGGTTTAACCGGCTAAACCTAGGTGTAGCCTCACTTCGGACTTTAGCCGTAACATATATAAATAATAAATAAATAAATATTTCAGGACAATTCACACAGCGCATTGACAGTGTTTTCAGTTAGATACCTAGTCAGGTCATAAATTCTGTCACATGTTTAATATAAAATTATTGGAACAAGTTTATTTATTATGTAACCATTTATATACCAAAATGAACTTAACAAAACATAGATTCTTATGACAATAAAGTTTATTCAAAATGACCTCCGTGATTTTGAATACAGGCCTTCAATCTGCGCGGCCAGTCGTCTATCGCAGCACGAACGAGGTCCATGTCAATATCGGCTGCTGCCTTAATCAAGGATGTCTTGAGTGACTCCAAATTGGGATGAGGCTTTGAGCACGCCTTTTCCTCCAAGTGTTGCCATATCTTGTAATCTAACGGACTCAAATCTGGACTGGAGGAGGGCCAGTCTTCGTGCCGGATGAAGTCGATTTCACGCGCCGCCAGCCAGTCTTGTGTGCTCTTCGCTCTATGAGCTGGCGCCGAATCTTGTTGGAATACCCAGTGCCTGTTATTGAACATGGTATGAGAAACAGGTTCCACAAGGTTCGTCAGGACTGTATTTTGATACACAACTGCATTCGTTTTTACACCTTTCTCACAAAAATGTACCTCTGTTAAGCCCCAATAAGAAACTCCCAACCATACCATTAGCGAGGATGGAAAATGACCTCGTTGGACACGCGGAATACGGTTGCTCGCTTCTTCAGTACTGTGTGCGTACACCTTATCATTTTGTTTGTTGTAGCTCTCTTCTACGGTAAAAATTTTTTCATCCGAAAAAAGAATTTCTCGATATTTTTTTCTCGCGTACCGCTTCAACAAAGCGCGGCATCTCTTCAGTCTCAGGTCCATTAGACGAGCATTTAAACGATGTCCTGTTTTTCTTCGATATGCCCGAAGCCCTAAGTCTTCATTTAACACCCTTTTCACCGTGGTTCTGCTTAACCCCATCTGAAGGGCCAACAGTTTCTGCTTACGTTTGGGATTTCTTTGAATTCGCGCCTTCACAGCTTTTATCACTGCTGGAGTCCTAACAGACCGAGAGCGACCACTTCTTGACCTGTCATCTACACTAGAGTCTTCATTGTATCGTTTGATGGTACGATAAACGAATCTTTTGGTTATATTCAAATTTTTTCAGTATGTCAAAAATTTGAATTGGCGCGTAACCGCAACGATGCAACGCAATAACTGCAACACGGTCTTCTTTAAGCGTCCACTCCATATTTAAAAATGAGTAAAATTCTAAAAAGTATACATTTTTATTTTCATGAACAATTCGAAATTCGAATTCAATAAACTTTTTTGTGGCCAGCATTCTAAAAGAAAAGTTTTTACTGTGTGACAATACTTATGACCTGACTAGGTATATTAAAATAAGGCATAATGAGATTTTTGGAAAAAATGTTTTTTTCAATATTGCTCCCCATCCCATTTTTTCATATATCAAACTGAAAACACTTTTAAAATGTGTGCAATAATATTATGGAGGGCTGGTCTAGAGGAATTTTCTATAAATTAATTCCATGAATTTGTATTTCAAAATTCGTCAAATTGTGCGAGCGAGAGAGCGTCACTTGATATATGTACATATAATACGCTCTTAAGAAGCAAGCTTTCTTGGCAAAAGCCTTATTAGACATTTTCTGTGAAGAACTTTGCTGCACATAAAAAGTGCTGACTGCAGATCCAATAAGCCTCACACTTATTGAATTTCATCCCTGCAGCCCCAACTAAACTGTATTAGATGCTCGTAGTTCGTTGAAGCCTGGATAAAATCGGATTAATCAGTCGCTACAGGAGGGACATTTTTTAAAGCTTTATTTAATGTTTTGTGGATTAATTAATTATTTATAAGTGATGAGTTGTAAAGATTCGTGTAGTTTTATTAATTGATTTTTTTTTAGGATTTGTCTAAACCTACCCACTGAAACAATTTTAAAAATAAATCCTGTTTTTATGCAATATTGTAAATATTGTTAGCAGTTGCACAAAGTCATTTTTAACCCCCGACGCAAAAACGACGGGGTGTTATAAGTTTGACGTGTCTGTCTGTCTGTCTGTTTTTTGTTTGAAAGTAGAGTTAGTCGAGAGTGTTCTTAGCTATGTTTGGTGGAAATCGGTCCAAGATGGCCGCCGCTACAAAATGGCGGATTACTTTTTTCAAAACCCCCCCCCCCCCCCCCCCCAATATGGGTATCAAATGAAAAAGGGCTTAACGAGTAGAATACAGCCCACTATATAAAATTTAAAATCCAAGATGACCGCCATCAAAAAATTTGTGAATTACGTATTGCGTTGGGGGTTTTTAAATTTTTAATTTAATTTACTTGTATCTGTTTAGATTTCCTAGCCATTCACTAAAAAAATCCTCCTTGTATTATGAGAAAATGTATTAGATAAGTTTATTTTTGGCAAAATCTATCGGATATTGCTTTGAGTTTAATCATCGTTGTAGACATGTACTTCAATGAAGCGCCTAAGGCCAGTAAACTCAAGTGAACCAGCTTCCAATCATGGACTTATAAACTACTGGAGCGAGCTTTTTGAAAAGAAATGAGGCGCATGTAGTAAGCTCACTCACAAGCAATATCAGCAACGTGAGTGTGTAACACGCTCACAATAATTATGTACGTATACGATTTTGATGCCTTAGTAGGAAAGGAAAGGTAGGAGGTTTGTTTCCTAGTAGTGTTAATACGAGTAATCCCAGTAGTATTACGTTGTACGAGGAAAAACGCAAAAGCGTTTCACCAACATCTTTGCAACAAAGCACAGTCGCCGCTCATAATGCCTATATGCCCAACATTGGTATAAAAAATTATGTAGAAGACCTTGAACGCTGTGTGTGAATTGATTCATAATAACAGATGATGATAGTGTTTGTGTGGAGACGTGTATTTGTGTGTGCACGCTTGCAAGCGGCTTACTTTGGGTGCTTCATTTCTTTTTTAATCAAAATACTTCCAAATTTTTTGGCTGTACTTTTGCTCCGATTTGATTCGATTCAGGCCCAATCAGCCGGAACTGAATCCGAAAAGGACTGGCCCTGTGAAACCAGCGTAACGTAATACGATTGCTTTGTCTGCCCTTGGATAAAGAGTATTGTTATTAGGTGTATTATTGGATTTATTCATTTTCGATTAGGTGCTTAATAAGTAGGTACTTTTTCGTGGTATTTAAGTGCCAAACGATAACATTGGAAATATTATTTCACGTTGTCTTCCTTTTAATTTTCTCGTAAGTTTGAAAAATGTGTGTGAGTAATTTGCGAGATAATTTATTATTTTTAGAAATATAAATAACAAAAGGTTTTAATGTTGTTGTTCTATACTTTATCATTGTCGATTCTAACGGCAATCGTTATAAATTAAAGAAATTTATACTCCAACAGTAAGTTTACCCTAACTACACTGTTGGAGTTTAAATTCTATATTATTAAATAGATAGATGGTTTGGCAAACCTAAATGCTGAGGTTTCAGGTTGTCAAGATTCCTACAAGGCCTCCGGCTTGACCTGTGGGGGGCCGCCACATGTGTTGTACAGATAGATTATATGCAACCTGGACCGTGGCTTCCAAGGATAAAAAAGGCCAACAAGGATGTATCTGCAATCTGCCGTACCTACTTGACTAGGCAGATAACTTTTATCTAAAAGAAAAATGTTCTTTTAGTCTTTAAATAGGTACAGAGACTATTTTAAGTAGCTCTCTATTGTCTTAAAGCCGTACTTATGTTAATATCCTTTAAACTTTAAACACTTCCAGATGAAAAAAGTTTGGAAGGTATAAATCTCGTTCCACAGAGATTGTTTGAGTTAACTTCGAAATTGCCTTCCAACGGTCAAGTTTTCTCAGTTTCAAATCAGCTGAAGGAGTTGAAACGAAAGTTGAACTCAGTTGTTTAGCATAAAGGATTCAACGTAAAATCTCAAAGTTTTATTGTTACGTAAAATATCACTTTTTGATTTTAGGCCTTCGAAAACTAAATTGGTTGCGATTTTTTGTTGGAATAGGAACTACCACGTCGAAAGAATTTTAAAGTAAACTCATTTTAAAAGATTGCTTTTCCTACTTCAGTAAAGGACAAAAGTTCACAAACCGTCAGAAACTTTAAGCTGAGTGGTCACTGTTACATTGCAACTGCAACGTTGTCATCGCGAATCTACAACGACTTTCGTCTCCTACTCGAGAATCGCTGGCGTACAATGTGAGGCGGACAATTGTAGAGTAAATGGCCCCAGGGACTTTTTTATACTAAACAGGCCTACGTTTAACCACATTCCACTTGATGGACAGTGCAGATGTAGTCGACGATGAATCACATAAGATGCCGAAAGGGATAGGATAGGAATAATCCCCAGAAAGGTACCATTTCACTCGTGCCTTGAATATACCCAAGTTGTATAGCTCGGGAAACATGGATGACGGCAATGTGTTCCCAATGCGACCAGTTCTTATTAAAAAGGTCTTTCATATTATGAATAATAAAAAATACCTGCAGCAAAAGCAACGCGGTACACATCTTCAAAAAACGCAATTTCAAACTTTCCACTTGCTTTGTCCAAAGCACTGGTATGCGTAATCTTTTTCCAAATTCTTTTTATAAAACCCATTGTTAAAAGACGTTCTTACTTCTGAATATAACCAAATGTCTTCTGTAACGATTAATTCCCTTTTGACAATTTATATATTAGTTGCTATCCAGTAATTATATAAACGGCGTGTTTCCATTAGTTTGGGTTAATTGTAGTACTTTGTCAATAGTTGAATGGTTTTTGATTTCCGTATTTATAACATGTAGACTATTTATAGAACCTAATTACATTGAAGAATGCTAATTAAATAATAGTATTTTTCTTCCTTTCAGTATTCATGCATAATAATACAGCAATAAAAGATCGTAAAGATTAAAGCTTCTTTTTATCACCAGGATAGCCATCTGCTTGTTCGATACATAAGAGACATAAAAAACTCTAGGAAAAGACCTCTCCAAGTTTTCTCTTGAGCTTCTGCACCAGAAACCAGTGAAAAGAAACAAAAAAGCTATTACAAATCTATGAAGTTGCGGAAGTAATCTTATGAATGAAAGCTCAGTAAAACATAGTGAATCTATGAAGTTGGAGTTTATCTTTCAGTGTGGATTAGGCTAGATTGTAGACAAAAGCCTAATCAATAAAATATCCAAATAAAATCTATAAGTAAAGTATTCAATTTGATGCAGAAGCAAAAAGTGGGAACAGTCTCTGTATAAAATTAATTATTCTTTCTATGAATTTAGCGAATATTTTAATTACAGGCTAGTTTACTTCAACGAGACAAGTCTTTCATGTGACACTTGAAAGGAAAATGACCGGGGAAATAAAACACGTCTTTGTGATCAACTATTTACTGTTTTTACATTGTATTAATTAATCTACTAGAAAACTACTATCTAATGATTAAATTAAACCTTTATCAATAATAATCTAAATATTATATTTTGTACTTAATAGATCTACTTTTGACCACATCCCATTTGATGGAAAGCGGTTAATGACGGTAAATGCGGTTAATGACGAATCAAATAAGATGCCTAGAAAAGTACCTACCTTGAATTAAAAACCTATTTTGAGTATTATTGATTACTAAATATTTGCTTTTTCTATTATCTATAAAATTCAGTAAATTTGTGTACGAGAGTACATCAATGACTAATCATGACGAAATCGTAGCAGGACTGTGAGAGCGCTGTAAGATGTCTTCACAAGCTGAAAAGAAAAGAAAATAATGAACAGAACGAAATTTTTTTTCGCCTCAGTGGACGTACTTCCAACTTATATTCCAGAGTCCAAGACCCTGTAAGATGAACAGACACGTTAAACTGTGGGTCCAGGTCAAAGGTAATGTTTGAGACCTTGGCGACTTAATATTTCAGGCCCATGTGAACTATGTTCTCCTTTCCTTGCACGACTGTCAGGGGAGATAGCTATTGTGATTGGACCGCCAATTGTAGCACTTAACTAAGTGAAAATAAACTTATTTTCATATTGTTTTAAGTATTTTATGTATTTGAAATGCTTGTGTACTCTGTATTCTTATGGAAAATAAATATATTTGTATTTGTTTGTATTTGTATTTGTATATTTTTGTGTTTCAATAAAGTGTGTGTCTATTTATCTATCATACAGTTTTCTCTGAACAATTATTATTTCAATTTTAAAACTATCGCGGGTGTTCTCCATAATTAAAACAACAAAAACGGCACAACTCACGTCGTGAGAGTCGGGTTCTGCTGGCGTGAACTGATGAAGGACATCGTAATTGTCCGAAACCGTGGTCGGGAAATTCTCGACAATATTAGACGTGAGTTGTGCCGTTTTTAGGCTTCCGTAGTCAACACAGAAGCCTTATAGTTTCGCTTTGTCTGTCCGTCCGTCTGTCCGCTCTTTGCGAAGAAACTATAAGTCCTAGATATCTGAAATTTTGCACAGAGGAGGGTAATGATCAGGGTACGAGAACAGTAACAAAAAATAATTATAAATTAATTAATTTAGGGTACCTCCCAAAAATGTAAGATGTGAATGATTTTTTTTTCTCGCTGATCTCATCATGTGGGGAATCGTTGAATAGGTATTTTAAAATGAGAGACGGATTGCTAAGCAATTTTTTCGATTTAGTATTCCGTTTGTAAGATATTCAAGTTTAAAACTTTTTTTTGAGATAGTTATGGGCGTAAATATTCGATTTTCCAGTACTACGGAAGCCTATATACTATACATTGCGCGTAGCCTGTCTAGCGCTTGGCCTATTTATTGTTATTTTTTCTTACAGCTGAAAACGACGTCAGCGAAAGATTGTACATCCCACCAGCGGTGAACACCAGCGGTTTGTTGGCGCGAGCGATCACCATCTTTATGGTAGACTTCACTCCTGGGAACTGGGATACTCCTGTCTCCCACCCGGACGAGTATATCGCTTCTCCTATATTCTGACTCTAAAAGAAAAAAATATTAATACTGAAAATTAATACTCTAGTAGACTTCGACCATTCTTAAATTGCACATGATGCTAAATTGAAATTTATGTTAAACCAGTGCCCAGCAATTTTAACCGCTGTACAGCCCTATATGTATGTTATTCCATCTTTCTTCTCGCTCTTACTAGTCTTATTAATAATTATAAACTTGAAAGTTTGTAAGAATGTATGGATGTACTATGTGTAAATGGAAGGCGTGAAAGTGTAACAAACATACATCCAGTATGTTTTTTACTCTTTCACGCCTTATTATTAAAATTTGGTATAGAGATAGCTTAGACTTTAGACCCTGAAATAACATATAAATATAGGCTACAATAGGGCTAGCTACAAGGGGTAAAACCGCTGGGCTCAGCTAGTACATCCATACATTCTTATAAACTTTCGCGTTTTATAATATTAGTAGTTAGTAGGATTCTAGTAAGTTTTTTCACGACCGAACGAGTTAAAATGTGTAATTATATATTTACCGCAATAGTAATCTGCTCACACCAACGACAGATGATATAAATTTCGAAACCGTTGTATCCTAAATAGAGAAGACTCATCACGAACTTAGCAAAACTATCCGCAGCAGTCTGAAACAAGCATACACCTACTATAAATTACTTATGAATTGATTTTGTGTTTGTAGACAGAAAAGTTACTGCAGCAACATTTTCGCAATTTTCTAGCAACTAGCTGTTTCATAATATGGTATATCTATGAGCGCTTCCGAACTTTAATTGGTGCAGCTTGCTAATGTAAGGCCTGTTCGATGTAGAAGTAGAACTTTACCGGGGAAAGACTTCCTTTGCAGAAGGTCGTCTAGGTGGGTACCCAAACAATGCCAGTTCTACCAGCCGAGAAGTGATGTGCAAACATTACTGTGCTTCGGTAGGAGGGCACTGTAGCTAGTGAATTTACTACACTAAAGTGTCTTAACATCTTATGACTCTTGATTAAGAAGCGTTGGTACTGTGGACTTAGAATTTTACATCTTTGTGAAATCCTAGGTGGCATTGTACTGATTATGGGCAGCGTTATCTCTTAACATCAAGAGAGCGTCCTGCTCGTCTTCTTACTTCTTCGCATAAAGATGTTGCATTATAATAGAAATATGAAACCGCAGTCTGAAAAGCACCCAAGTATTTTATGACTCTATCTATAATGTTTAAATATAGCTCTATATACGGTTAGCTCTCATTGTAGACTTTAATAGCTACACGAGCATGTATTGCAATGGTTAAACAATAAATAAAACGAGGGAATAGTTACCGTAGCAGCTTGATAGCCGATAAAACAAATGGACGTGCCACTCGCCGCCACCTGGCTAAGCATCGGTCTGCTCAAGCTATTCCTCAGACTCATAGTGTGCCTGTAAAATGAATGTGTAAAATTGCGTATATCATAACAATTCTCTTATATTAATTACTAGTTTATGCTCGCGGCTTTGCCCGCATGGCAAAATCTTTTCTTAACGGAGGTCTACGTCATGAGACCTATCTGTATTCCAAATTTAAACCGAATCCGTTCGGTAGTTTGGGCTGTGCGTTGATAGTTCAGTCAATCAGTCACTCTTTCCTTTTATATTTTTAAGATATCTCTGTTGCACGATTAAGGCGTTTGTTAAGCAATAGTTTTTTCAATAAATCCATTTTACAGTAAGCAAATCAGCTAATTGTTCAAATCTAAAGTAACTAATCGTCTTTTTCTTTATAATATTGGTCACATTTTTGTCATAATATTGTGCTTTTGTACTGTATTCATCGCCTGCCGACTTTTTCTTTTCTTATTTGTAGAATATCTGTGAAAACTTTTAATTGACTTTCTGCATTTAAATGTTGTAACATAGCGGTAAGTTGTTTTTATAGCAGACTAAACAAGCGGTTGACCGCAATCTTACCAGCCCCTTAAATGATGATACAGTCTTAGTTGGAGCACGCTTGTTCAGTTAGAAACTAGTCACCCTTGATTTGAACAAACCCACGTTATAGCATTCGGGAAAAACAGATGACGGCAGCAAGTTCCATAGCTTAGCCGTTCTAGTTTTCCTATTATTGTAAAATTGCATAAACCATAATAAAAAGCCACTCAGCAAACCTCACGTTCGGAACTCGAAGCTTTGCTCGTAAAATCTGGGTTTAATGTCGGATTACATTCGAATTGAGTGCCATTTAAATTGGGGATGTAAATCCGAATTCAGGGCGATTTTATCCTCAATTTTCATGATTCGTGTCGTGTGACGGGACGTTGTAAAATATAATGTACGTATTAGGGGCTGCGCAGACGACAGACTATCCATGACGCACGTTTTAGTCTGTGAAAACAGAACCTATGCAATTATATGCAGTAACGCACACAACGCGCAAAAAGTCCGGCACACAAATAATCCGTGTAATTCGGGCAGACCGGATCGCGCCGCATCGCGCCGCTCCGCGTGTGAAAAAAATAGAACGTTTGCTTCAACGCGCGCTAACGCAGACGGCACACACTTTAGTCTGCAATCTGCATTTGCTAGTGGTGGACGTAACGCTTCTTTCTTCTTCTTTTTCTGTACTTCATGTACAAAATAATACTTCGCGATCTCTGCACGATTTCCATAGCGTCTACGTCCAGCCCTGGATTTACACTAGGGGCATTCGGGGCGAGTGCCCAGGGCGGCAAATTTTCAATGGACGGCAAATTTACTGAGGGCGGCAAATTTCGAAACGAGAAAAAATATTCAATCCATAAACATCCGATGTTGAATTAAAATTTGTATTCTCAATCACGCTGGTTATTATTATAATTTTTTTTTGCGCTCATAATAAGAAGTCTGGAATACTGGCCACACAAACTCAAGATTTTTGCTCCAAACGAGCTATCCGTCCACTTTTCGTAGCAAGACTTTTCTCGGCATTTGCAGCTAGTTGCTCGCCTTCTTTTTTTTATTTTTGGCACTTAAAACGAACTACGCACTCACTTTTTGCAGTCAGATATACAAAATTTTCTTGGTGCTCGCAGCTAGCTTCTCGCGCTTTGAATAATTTTTTTTTTTATTTTAACACTCGGAGCAAACTATGCATCCATTGTTTACATAGTCACAAAAACAAAATTTTCTCGGTGCTCACAGCGATTTTGGCACTCAGGGTGAAGTATGCGCCCACTGTTGTGTAGTCAAAAAAAAATTCTCGCTCGCAGCAAGCTGCTCGCAGTCTTTATAGTCAACATAATATTATAATTTTCTTGCCACTCCAAGCGAGTCTTACGCACACCTGTCGTAGACAGATAGATAGGTAGATAAAACACTTTATTGAAACATTGAAAAATAAACTTAAACATAAAAACCCGGTATTATAATCTATGTGTCACAATTCACAATCAGCGGTGTTATTGTAGTTAGCATTATAAAATTTCTCAATTATAATTTCTCTTTTTCAAAGCAAGCTATACACACAGCTTTCGTAGTTAGATGTATATTTTTTTTATAAATATTCATAATTACGTATAATATGAAAGAACTCGACAACAAATTTCTTAGCAAAATGTCTAGCCGATGAGCGTTTATAAATAATATTTCGGCGGAGTGGGGCGGCATTTTCTCACTGCCCAGGGCGGCATTTTGGCTAAATCCGGGCCTGTCTACGTCCCTACAGCTCTGCCGACAGAATGATCGAAGATGTGCGTCGTGTGCGTTGAGTCTGTGAAAAATCCGCAACAGACTTTTTGCGCGCCATGCAGACTTTTTGTACGCCGCAGACTCGATCGTACAAAAAGTGTGCCGTCTGCGCAGTCCCTAATACGGATAGACATGATAGAGTAACTATTTATTTATGCTGTGTCCTGAGATTCTTTATATTATTCCAGGATCTAAGCTACCAAACATGCGGGGCATGCGGGTCCTTGCATACCAAATTTCAGGCCAATCACGAAAGAAAGAGTAACAAACATCCAAAGTACAGTCCAAAGTAGGTAATAAAAGTAGGAAAACGTCGTCTCTTATAGTCTATAACAACATAAGTGGTATTGGAGGTGGTAGAAGTAAGCTAAAGGCGGTTCGAAAGGATAAAAAAGCTCTTACGGACAACGTGGAAGTATTTTTATGAGAACAAGTACCTAATAGGTACATCTGTTTTTCAATAGCGGTGGAATTGGCAATTAAATTAAGCCTATACAGTTTCTTGTTCATTCTTCTCGAATTACGTTTGGGAGCGATATCATTAGCTTCAACTTGATCTGCAAAAGTGCTTCCTGAGGCCTATTTGAATAAATGAATTTCAATTCAGACAATGCGAATGAAATTCTCCCATTAAGCTTGATACACTTGACAAGCGTTACACTCAGATTTTTACTCGTATAAGAAAGAGAGAAGAAACAAAGCAATTTGATTAATCTAAGTTGCCCCATTACTGCGGAAATATCTTCTCTAAATCTCTCTTGCATCAACCCAGCCCAGTAATAATAGCCAGCCTTATACGTCTAGCCCCCGTGTTTAAGTCGTGTCCTCGTCCTCGATTCGCCCTCTACTCAAACGCGAAGTCGAAAAATTGGCGTCATATTTTTTTTTTTGAATATCTTTCGAGAAAGGTTTCGTCGAGTACGAGGGACGAGGATACTGCTAAAAATGCGGGGCTACATTCCAAGATGCACATATTATTGTGAAAAGAAAACACACACTCATTTATTGTTATTTCGCAATTATATAATCCCCCAATCATAGAGCAACGCAGTTCCATCGTATCCCTAATACGAGTAAACTAGTTTACTTGGACCTTACAAAACAACCACGCACTAATCGCTTGCAAAATCATCGCTCGCCATGTGAACGAAGCTTAAACTTAAAGGAAGCAGAAAATTCGGCACGATTTCACTTACCTCAGGATAAGTTTGTGCTGCTCCACCAAGTTCCCCAATCTTTTTAAATACATATCGGCGAAGTTTGCGTTATACATCAAGTAGCTTTGGTTAATATCTGGAAAAGCTTTTTGGTTTAAGTACCTGAACGTTGAACATGCCTTTACTGATTGATGGATAGGGGCTGTAAGTTTTGATCGAATATGTTAAACTTGTTTATGCTTATATACTAACTGTGTCCACCCGATCCACTTGGCGATACGCTTATGCGTAATACCAAGATAGTATGTTTTCATTCACAGGTTTTTTTTTCGAAACGACCTTTTTGCAGTTGTTACTTGGTGAATTGGTGATAAGAAACTGCAATAAATTCTTGAAAATCACTGAAACTTTTTTTTTGCAAAACAATTTCAATCTCTTAAAAAGCTCGCTAAAGTACTGCATCTGGTTCTTATAGCAGCTAGATAGCTCAATGAATTGATACATCAACTGTTTGACAAGAGCTTGAGCTTCCATCAATACTTTCTTCACCATCCGAAAGGAGTCTTTATGGCATACCAGGTTACAAGAAATTGTAACTTATATTCTAAGTTATGAAGTTACCTTTAAATTCCTCGCAACAATCATGCACCAAGTTAAGCAGAAAACTGACACAGGAAGTGTATGAGATGGAATTTCATCAATACCTTGGTCACCATCGGTATAAAAATATGGATAAGAGCCACTTATATGAAGAACACCTTTAAATTCCTCGCAACAATCATGTACCAGGTTCTCATACCAGTCCGCGAGCTCAGCAAAGTGACACAGCAATTAGTCGATCCAAGGTACGCAACGTATGTAAAAAGTATTTTACCTAATATTACATGAATTAGACTGTTCCATTTGCTCATTTATTGCCTCTAAGGCGGAACAAAGTTCACAGGGTCAGCTAGTATGGATCCTACCTTTAAATTCCTTGCAACAATCATGTACCAGGTTCTCATAGCAGTCCGCTAGCACGGTAAACTGACACAGCAAGTGTATCAGATGAGCCTGCATCAGTACATCGGTCACCATAACGAAGTAAGCCACGTATGTGAAGGCGACCACTACGAGCATGTACGCGAACGGATACATGTATGTCGAGTTGTATTTAAAGGGCAGACGGATTCCCACTATGAGGTTATAATCTAGCTCGTCTACTAAAGGGTAGGTGAACCTGGAAAGAAGGTAACAGCCGCTATAGTAAATCTTTGCTAAAATAGGCGTGCGTTTGCAATTCAAATTTGAAACTTAGGTATTAAAATTACTAATAGTCCAGTCAATGAGTGCCCAAAAGGGGCATGTGGATCGAAAAGTCGAAAGCAGAAAAACTAACTTAGGAACTTTTTTTGGACTAGTTAGGAGATAAACATACTAAAAGTCCCCACCGCTCCGAGGTATGATAGAGCCGGGAGGTGTCTACTGGAACTCTTCAACGGCTATTAGTAAAACCAGCGAGTTTAGGCTCATTACATTCGAATTGATGAGACGTAGGCACCTCCTGGTCCATTATCATACCCTCGTCAGCAAGGTCTCATCGATTCGAATGTAATGTACCCAAACTCGACGGGTTTACTAATAGCCATTGAAGAGTTTCAGTAGACACCTCCTGGCTCCATCATCAGATCAGCTCAGTGGTACCAGATTATTAAACTGTCATCAGATTTCTAGACATTTGCAAAGTTTCATTATAGAACGACAACCAGAAGTTGGTCAAATTTTATTTGCAAGATTTTTTTACCGACTTTGTATGGAAAACTAATTTAAGCGTCTTAAAAATAGACCATGTTTGGAAGCTCATAGCTGGACAACGATTGGAGATAAATAAAAAAATGTATAGGCCAAAGTTGTAGAAAATTTTATGAGGTTTTATAATGTAGTACAACAAAATATCGTACAACGCACAGTTTTTGACATATAAGCAAAAAACCTAAAAATGGGACCTTCTTCGGCCTCCCCCCCCCTCGGGCTCACCTCGGAGGGGTATCTTTTAGTATGTTTATCTCTTAACTAGTCCAAACAAAGTTCCAAAGTTAGTTTTTCTGCTTTCGACTTTTCGATCCACATTTCTTCTTTTACTGGTCTATTATTGTATTTCAGTGCTAATATTAAATAAAACTGTAATTTTCTTTGGTTGCAATAAAGAGTATTCTATTCTATTCTATAAAGAAAATCCATCCCTAACTAATGGACCTGAAATGGGTCCGTGGGAAAATCACATTGTGCAAGAAGTCTAATAGAATTTACCGCTGACTGCCTCCAACAACACACTACGGCAAGTAAGATGCCTCAAAAGCTAGCCACATTACCTCTCTGTTCTGTATAGTTAAATGTATACTTAGCTTGGTGGTTAAAGCCACCTTTTAAAGTCAGATCTTGAAAAAAAGTTCATTGAAATGATTGTTTGATAGGCAGGAATTCTTCTTTAATTTTAATGACTCACCATGCCGCAAGAGTACAAGTCCCCAATCCAATGACAACTTTTAGAAACTTCTCGTTAGTATTAGCCCATATGTTAACCAAATGCTTTCGTTTCTTAGAGGCAGTGTTAAAGTAAGGAGACTCCATGGCAGCCGCGAGCTTCTTGTAAAATTTTTTGTGATCCAGCTAGTTACAATATGTGACATGGTCAATTACAAGGTTATTAGGTACTAATATCACAGATCACAGAATACTGACAGCATTGTCTCACTAAATAGTAAAAGTTATTCCTTAAAATGTATTTCTATTATTTTATCATTAAGATAAGATTTCATATAAAGAGTGATCTCAAAGAAAATTTATATCAAAGTAGCGAGCAATAACGTAACCGGAAAATCTATTTGAACAATCCTAACCAAACAGTTTAACCCATTCTCGAGGAAGGGTCTGAGACAGCCGTTATTGATTGTATGGTATGGAACACATAACAATGTTGCTATTAAACTAGTTACTGTGTAGAGAGAAGAAGTAAAGATTGACTTTAATTCTGAGGAAAAAATAAAAAAATAATTTTAAGAAAAAAGAAAGAAAATGATGTTAATAACAAAGTAATAATAGCATTTATAAAGATTGGGAGAAAGGCATTTTCATTAATTGCATAAGTAGCAAAATAAAGATCAAAATTCTGTACAACTAATTTTTAAGAGAATCAAAATTATGGTGACATTTATTGCGTCATTTTTCTGAACATCTACTGTAGAAATTTTGTAGAAGAGTCTCTTAGATTTCCCTCATTCATTACATTTTAAAAGGATATGTTTACTATAAAAAGATACTACTTGACTGCAGCGAGCGAGATGTAAGCATCGGATTTCGTAAAATTAGTTTGGAGATAAGAAGTACATCCTTCACATTAAAAAAAAACTTTATTCCAAAGTTTACTCACCATATTTTTATACCTATAAATAGATATGAACTGTATAAGCGTAGTGTTAATACATGTGAGGATGTCGTCAATAGTCGGGGCTTGCGTTAAGATGTACCACACTTCACCGATGACCAGCAGGGTGATCAGTAGCTTGGCTAGGTAGCTGTACAGACGGTAAGGTAGAGAGTGCTGGTCGTTTATTGATAAGCCTGGTGATAAAAAAGGGGAACCTGTTATTTATAGCACAGTCCAAACGAGCATTCAATATTTTTCAGGTTGAGGACATTACGGATTTATTATTATGAGGCCGTTAGATCCCACTACAGGGCAAAGGCCTTATCTCCATCTGTCACGATCTAAGATAGTATCTATCTAATATAGATTTCCATACTTCCGCATGTGAGTCAAGGTCATTCCGCCATCTCTTCCTTGGTCAACCGCGCGGCCATTTGATGAATGATATACGAAAATATTAGTAAAATATTTTTTAAAGAAAAGCGTGACTGCTTAACTGACTGATCACGACCACATGACTCAAACTTGCTAAACGCTGAACGAATTGCTGAACAGGTAAGGAACGTAGACATCCGCTAAGAAAATAATTCTTAACGGGGAAGGGGCAAAGCTGCGAGCGTAACACTGTAAAATCACAATTTTTCCATAAACATTTTCTGTAGCTTTAGTCACCAATAAAACCACAGCTGGACGTTCATATCAAGCAAGAACCAGAGGCGTGATTATATTTTATACAAGATACATGTAATGTATAGACGTTCACAAGCCTTCATGCTATAATATATATCTCTGATAAATCATATAAGTTATCGACAAAATTTATAGCTGATTCGCGAGCTATTCGCAGTTGTTGGAATTGTAACTCCGATAACCGGAAGCTGAACCAGGTGGGCCGGACCAGGGGGAATTGAAACGGATGAAAATCGACAGGTTCGACCTGAAAACTCTGATATAGAACATTATTTAGGCCCAGAACACATGTTGAAACGAAACAGTGACGAAATGGAAATTGTAAGTTTTGAGTTTCATTTGAATTTCATTTGTAGAATTTTCGTCATTCGTCGTTGCAATGAATCTCAGAAGTCAGAAGTTACAGTTTTTTTTTATGATAGTCACAGCCTGATGGCCTAATGGTAAGCGTTTAAAGTCACCTCTATATAGCCGCCACGATATACATATGTCATGGCCGATATGTTGGTCAGGTATAAACCCTCACTGACTTCACAAAGTTTTTAAGCTTAATGTTCGTTAAAGAGTTTTCTATTCTTTTCTAAAATTGTCGTGTTGGAATGCAGTCATAATGACCACGGACATACTCTTCCGCAGTTTCATCATTTTTTTGCGCTTCGCTGTGTGTTCTGGGCTTTAGCCACACTACAATGTATTGACTTTGGTAGTGTTTTCAATGAATTGCCTGAATTTGTAGGGATATTGCTTTTTACTTGTTTTCCTTCTGTACAAATTAGTTTTAAGCTTTTCCACTAGGTAAACTAGCTACATTCTCCCTCTATTCTATTTGCAGTATAAATGTCGAAACTGAAAGTTCCGGTGCTAGCACGGACAAAGTTTAATTCAACGAAAAATTCAAGGAAGTAAAACGCGCAAAATTTTGTACTAGTTTGCATTTTATTTCGTTTTCTACTAGTTTGGCTTGAAAGTTGGTGGACAAAGGGATATAGTTGGAAGCATGTTTGTTACTGTTCGTATCATGTGGTTTTGGTACCTAAATCTATAAAATTTCTAACTTGTTTTAGGGTTCCGTTAATGCATGACTTTTTCTTAGTCTCCATCATTGAACATTTGAACTATTTTACCTGGGGCCTGGGACATTGGTAGGTACACAGTTATATAAGGTGTACCTTAGAGACCATGAGGACCATGAGGTGTAGTAGGTATCTTCATTACTAATGAATTTTTCTAACTTATTAACTAGAAAGTAATTTGTATGATAAAACTAGCGGCAAAAAGTTGTAGGCGTGTAGAGGTAACAAATGTACATCTATGCTTCCGCGACAAATATTAGTTGGACAAACCCATTTACCTGTGATATAGGCGACTCGATAAACAGATTCAAAGAAAAGCATCTCAAATGCTCCGCTGGATCGCTCCAGAGCCCTCGTATATGTTACTTTGTTCCACAAGCGTTTTATCAGGCCCATGGTGAACGAGGTTTAACACTAACTGCGGATCTAAAATAATCGTTGGAGATAATTATCGTGGTGGGTTAGTTTCCATTTACCCGGTCCATACTTTACCTTACGCTTTGAAATTTTCTTTTAGCTCAAATATTGTTCTTACTTAATAAACATGTTGAACGTAAGCCGCGTCTCCAGCTACTTTTTTGGTCTACACTCTCAACAAAAACACGCCAACACACAACAAAATTCCCCTACACAAAAAAAATATGTCTATGCTTCAAGCTTCAACAAATGTTTTTGCTTTCTATCGGCTATGGAAAGCAAAAACATTTGTTGAAGGTTACCGCCGGGCTCAGCCAAATATCATGCATGGGTGTTTGCAGAGGAATTAATATGTGGACATCAGTGATACAAAAACTTTTAAAATGAAATCTCAATAGATAAGTCTCTATACATCAAAGTTCTAGTGTTTACAAAAGGAAACGGAGAAACATTCTACAAATCAAACTGTAAGTGCTAAACAGATTATCAAAGTGCAATAAACAGAAACATTTCATAAAAATAGTATGCAAAACAAATGTAAAACCTATCAAAGTTTACATAAAAGACTACCAAAAATACGAGTATAAGTATCATTTTTTAAAATAGTAGTGATTTACAGACAGTTCCTATAAACATAATCTGAATTTAAAGTTTAAATAATTATAAAAACTGTGAAATAAAAACAAATGTGAATTAAAAAATCCTCAGGACACTACTACCTACAAACAAAAAATATCGCGTAACGGCGAACATTCAAGTGTCAAATGTGCCACTGGTGCGCAAACCAATGAGTAAATTCGTTGCACTAGTTACCTGTCTGCACGGTGCAGTGGTTGGAGTGGTGGCTTTACGTTCCAGAACAAACGTGAACGAATCCTGCCTATGGCTGCTTCAATATTGACTTTTTGCTAAATAAAACGTTTTTTCTTTTGGACTTGTTGAACAGTGATTTTGTATTTTTTTTTTCTTTCTTCCTTTTAATTGTTTACAATGGAGTCAGAAAATATAACATTTCGTAATTATCAAAGACAACGAGCGAGTAGTCTGGGAGAAAATGTATCAGACACATCATTATTGGAACATTCGAGATTATACGCATCACATACTGCATGCGATAGAAGTATAACTGAAACCATCATGGAGGACAAAATTAAGAAATTGGAAAATACATTAGAATCGGCAAATAATGAAATTGATAACTTGTTACTAGAAAACCAACAACTCAAGAGACAATTAGAAAAATCAAATAAACTGATCGAAATTTATAAAAAAATAGATTTTAATGATGGACAATCAACTCCAATTTCAGGCAGAAAAAGAAAAATTCCTAGACTAAGTATACTGACCCAAGAACAAAGAGAAACAAATTTGACATTAATAGAAAAAACATCTCAGAAATATCATAACGAAATCATAGCAGAACTAAATCAAGAAATTACAGACTTAAAAAGGTGGCTTGAAGAGGAGAAAAAGAAGAATAAGGCGGGACAAAAATATAAAGAAGAAAGTGGTATAAAAAAGACACAGATGGAAAATCACATTACGGAATCATCCATTGGTGTTACAAACAAACACAGAAATATAAAATCACATGCATGTAAACATAATACAAAGAAAATCAAAAAAGTTAATAAATTAATTAAAAAATTAAAAAACAGCTGCAAGAAAGTTAAGAAACAAAAGAACGTTCTATTACATAAAATAAAAGAGATGGAAAAACACAAGGAACTTTTAAATGAGAAATTATTTGCAAATCAAGAAGACGTGAACTCTACCAACAATAAAGAGATGAATAATAAAAGCAATAAATATAATAATAAGGATAAAAACATTAAACAAATACTGATTGTTTCTGACGAAATAGGACAAGAATTAGCAACTAACTTAACACATAATGCACAAAATGGAAACATACATATTATAAATTATTGTAAGCCAAGTGCAAGCTTTGACAAGGTACTAGAAGGTTTTGAAGAGAAGACAAAAATTTTGAAGGAAAACGATGTAGCTGTAATTTTAATCAGTCGATATGATGAAAGAATTATGAAGGATAAAAAACAATATTATATTAAAAATTTGGAATATTTTATTAGGAACCCGAATAGAAAACATAACTTGATTATTTGCGGATTAAAATACAATACAAATTATGGGAGAAATAATTGGGACATTTACAATATAAATAACAAACTATCACAAATGGCTTGTATGTCAGATAAAGTTAGATATCTTGATATTAACATTCAAACTAATAATAGTACAGGCATGAGTTCCTATGAGTACATGAAACATTACGTAGCAAGAGCGATTGCAACAACAATGTCAAACAACATTCAGGCGTCTACAACACTCCACTTTATAAAATGCGAAAAACATACAATTCAGAATATCGACGAGGCACAACGTGTAAATTTTCAAACAATGTTACAAACATCCAAGGAAAGGTGATTATTCAAGCAAACGTCCAGAGCATACACAATAAATATGTAGAAATAGAACATTTGATTCATGATGAAAACTGTGATGTACTATGTCTTACTGAAACATGGGCAAAGGATCACCATGTTGAAGCAATGACTCTTCAAAATTATGAACTCGCTACCTTTTTTAATAGAAAATTGTTTGAGCATGGTGGCACAGCCATTTTTGTTAAAAATGACTTGGATTTTAAGATTCGCCATGATTTAAATAAAATGTCATTTGAAATGAATTGTGAACTAGCGGTAATTGAAATAAAATCATTAAACCTTGTAATCATCTCACTGTATAGACCAGATAAAGATATTTATCTTTTTTTTGAAATTATTAGTAATCTTTTGCGGAAACTTGCCCGAGAGGGTAAGGATGTTATAATTGCTGGTGATTTTAATATAAATGTACTAAAACCAGATAAGAGAGTAAAAAAGTTTTCACATTTGTTAGAACATTTCAACTTCAAATGGGTCCTTAATAATCCAACGCGCACCCAAGGACCTAGTGCCACATGTATCGATAACTTTATTGTAAATTTTGACAATTACGAAGCATCTGTACTAGATTGTAAGTTATCTGACCATAATGTAATTAAATTGAAATATATTAGCAAAATTGACATGAATATTAATGATAAATCAAAACCTCTAACTGTTTATCGTAGAAATATGTCTGACAAGAACTATAAGTACTTTAAATATCTTTTAGACCGTGAATATTGTACTTTAAAATCAGATATCGTATGTTGCAATGACCCTAACGTAAAAATGAGCATATTATTAGACGCAATTATATATCTTTACAATACTGCATTCCCAAAATACAAATGTAGTAATAAAATAAGAGCTCCCAAAAAAATTACAACAAAAGGTATCGACATTTCAAAACAGACACTAGCAAAGCTGCAAATATATCAAGATTATCAGCCCAATGAAGAGAGAAAACAAAAGATAAAACAATACAAGAAAATTTTAAGGAAGGTTATGGTAGCAACTAAGAAAATACAATATGTAAAAAGAATAAAAAAGGCCAAAAATATAATTAAAGAATCATGGAGAATAGTGAGAGAGCAAATAAAACACAAAAAATGTAATAGTAAGCCGAAAATATCAATGATAAACGATAGCATGGGAGGATGTATTACTGAAGATAAGAAGATAGCAGACCTATTTAATGAATATTTTCGAACAATAGCTCATACAGTCACAAATAATGCAAATAATTTTAATAATAATATTGATTACATGACATATTTACATAATATTAAGAAAACATTGACCACTATAAAATTTGACCCAGTTACCTATAAGGAACTCAGATTGCTAATTTCAAAAATTAAATCTAAATTGACATGTGATATCTATGACATGAGTACTACATTTATGAAAAAAATATTATTACAGAATGGACGTCTACTAGAGCTTCTGTTACATATTATAAATAGCTGTCTAACTCAAGGGGTGTTTCCAGATGTACTCAAAAGGGGAAAGGTTGTACCTTTGTATAAAAAAGGTGAACATTGTGAACTGAATAATTACAGACCAATTTGTATCCTACCAACTTTTTCGAAAATTTTAGAAACCATAATTAAGAATAACATTGTCAAATACTTTGAACAGAATGAACTTTTTTCATCGGCTCAGTTTGGATTCCGAAAAGATAGATCAACTGAAATGGCCATAAGAAAAGTGATATATTTTATATTGAATTCTATGGATAAGTCACAAAAGTGCGCTAGTATATACTGTGACTTATCAAAGGCATTTGATTGCTTACGGCATGACATTTTACTCCAAAAATTAGATTTTTATGGTTTTCAAGATGTAGAATTCAAAATATTAAGGTCTTATCTGACGGATCGGACTCAAGTTGTTACAGTTAATCAAAAGCACTCGGAAACAGGAAAAATAGATATAGGAGTCCCTCAAGGATCTATCCTCGGTCCTGTATTATTTTTAATTTATGTTAATGACCTTGCGTATAATCTACCAGACTGGACATATATTAGTTTATTTGCAGACGACACTCACGTGGGAATTACAGACCAATCTATGACATGTTTAAATAATAAGATTATAATGATTATGGACATATTGAAAAAATGGTTTGCAGCGAATGGCATTGTACTTAATACAAATAAAAGCGTAATAATGAAATACCAAACCAAGAAAGGATTAGATAAAAATATTTTAGTCACCGACAATGTTTTCCTTGGCTATACAATCGATTACACTATAAACCATTCAGACCATCTAGAAAAATTAAGGAAAAAGCTAGCAAGTGCAAATTATGTACTTTTTAAATTGAAATCACTACTAGACAAGAAGACCCTCTTATCCATATACTATGCACATGTTCATTCTCTTATTAACTATGCTATTACAATTTGGGGTAATGCAGCCAGTGTAAACTCCATACTCAAATGCCAAAAAAGGTCAATTCGCATAATAAATGGTCTTCGAAAACGAATGTCTGTACGGAAATATTTTAAAAAAGATGCCATTATGACAGTTATTTCACTTTATATTTATAATTGCCTACTTGAAATTCATAAGGAGAAAGACAATCTTGTAAAAAATTTCGACACACATAAGCATAACCTCAGGAATAAAGAAAAGCTTTTTTTACCGAAAACTAGACTAGTAAAGGTTCAAAGACATGGTATTTACACCAAAATAAAAATGTACAATAAACTTCCGTTAAACATAACAAAATTAAATTATAACAAGTTCAAGACAACAATAAAAATATTTTTCGAACTTAATCCTCTGTACACACTAGACGAATTTATGAAAATGCGTATTAATGAGAGCTCCTTTTTACGTAAAACTTGCTCGTAACATATTATTGACTATCTATATACCTACTATAATATTAATTTTAGCAATAAGACAACACTATTAATAAATAACCATAGCCAATAAGAACACTATGTACTAGACGTGCCTAGAATAACGAATGTTATTGAAAAAGGTTAATAAATTTTTTCATTTCATTTCATTTCATTTCATTTCATTTCAGCTAGTAAATAAATAAATGAATAAACAAAGCAAAAACATTTGTTGAAGCTTGAAGCATAAACAATTTTTTTTTTGTGTAGGGGAATTTTGCTGTGTGTTGACGTGTTTTTGTTGAGAGTGTAGACCAAAAAAGTAGCTGGAGACGCGGCTGTAGATATCAAACCAAATAATCAAACGTATTCATACATACCATACTCCATACTTTACCTTAGTGCTTTGGAATTTTCTGTGAGCTTACATATTGTTCACTAAATAAATATTTTGATCGTATGCACTCAAATTTGTGATTATTTCATAAGACCTCGTATACCACATGTCTACGGAACTACAATTAACTATTTAATACTAGATTATATATACTTATTTATAAGAGGAAAGACTACTTTTTTAGAGCGACATTTTTATTTTTAATATGGCAGAAGATACAGCATTAATGTAGCATATCATTTTTATAATACTACTTAAGTAGGTATCAAAAAAAAAATGTAAATTTGCTAAATTAAAAACACTTTTTTTCATTTTAAACATTCTTTAATAAATAGTAAGTACTTCTTTATCGTTTTAAATTTGAGATTATTAAATATCACATCAACAGGAATATTGATTATATAGAAGATATCTGATGGCTAATTCACAGATATACACATTTTACAATATTATTATTTATATTTAACAGAACAAGCTGTAGTATTACATCCCAAGACTACCTTTTTAAATAATTACATGCTTTTTTGGTATTCAATAACTATAATTTTATAATGATATGAAATGTCTATTCTTCATCTTATCCATGGATATAATCATCAGTGTTAAATCCATCATCCATGTTTTTGCTTTCACGTCGAGCCGTTTTTTCTGGGGAATTCGTTCCTACTTATTTTACTATTCCAAGAAGACCTATGTGTTTCTTTCAGAGTCTGAGCTACCTATTTATAAATTCCATTTCCAATTCTACCAATTTCAGCTTCATCAGCCCCAGTTCAGCCAATTCGGCGTAAAGAGGTAGCACACAGCTGCTAACATTCGCATTCATGTAAATAGGAGTACCTATGATTATATTGATTCATAAACTAAACTTACTTATCCATTTGTATTTTATAATCTACTAGCTGCGCCCAGCGGTTTTACCCGCTGTACTGTAGCCTATGTGTTATAACAGGGTCTAAACTATTTCTATACCAAATTTCAACTCAATCGGTCCACCCGCTTAAGCGTGAAAGAGTTACAAACATCCATTCTTACAAACTTTCACGTTTATAATATTAAGTAAGATACATTGAGATCAAGAATTAAGATACACCAAACAACATATTCACAGATCAAGATATGTGATCCTAGTGGCAGTGACAGCAGCAGCGGAAGCCAATACGGCTGCTATCGCCACGACGGCCGCGGTGGAGCCAGCCACCTTGACCGCCACTCCCATCATCACGGAGATGAGGAGCTGTGCCACGAACACGCAGCTGCTGACCACGGCCACGTCGGTGCCGATGCCTCGAGGGGCGCCCGGACCGCCGCCGGTGCTGTCCCACTGGAAGGAATTGTACTGGATTAGTAAAAGTAGATTAAATTTACAAGCTAATTCCTCATTCCCATCTTCGGTCGTTACGACAGAAGGCAATGCGGCTTCCTACTACATACACTACTTATACAGGGTTATTTTTAAAACACCTGCAACACCGCAGGATTTAGAGGCCAACATTATAAACAACATGTGATATTATGTGACTTTTCATCACATTTTATTACTTATTTATACTACACACCACAGTTAAGCTCAAAACTAAACAACCCAATGCACTCTTAAGTTGTGAAATCTGAAGAAACCTAAGATTTTGCCATTTATTTTCGACGCCATTGCTCAGGCAAGATGGTTTGTGTATTACTTAGTCTTTCTATAGCTCACAAAGCCACATTTGTTACTATTTTACGTAATATGTTGTTTAATTTATATGTTCATGTTTTGTTAAAGTCTAACATGAAACAAATCAGTTCAAACATATAATGGAAACACACAATGATAATAATAAACGTCACGAATCATTAGTAGTCAGCACTCAGCACACATAATTACAAGGCATAAAGTGAAAGCCACCTTTATAATAAATCTGTTCAGGACGGCGCGGCGCGGCGTCGACGGGTACATCAAAAGGGTAACTAAGATCCTTAATATTTAAT
Organism: Hemithea aestivaria; assembly: GCA_947507615.1. NCBI lineage: Eukaryota > Metazoa > Arthropoda > Insecta > Lepidoptera > Geometridae > Hemithea > Hemithea aestivaria. The sequence goes on along the minus strand of OX382332.1, from coordinate 13,039,338 downwards.
ATCGTACCTAAGTACTGCTCGCCTCCCTGTTATTATGGAATGGGTAATTAGAACATTAATGGTAGCTAAGTGTTTGGTTTTGTTCTGAGAGCACCGTCCTCGGGTTTACACGAAATTATCATACACAGTTCGTTAGGAATTAGGAACGATATCTTCATTGAAATTTTGGCGTGATGTTAGAAAAATCAGCAACCTTTTTTATTTTAAAGCTGAGGAGAGAGAGATGAAGAAGAATATGGTAATGTATGTTTTGTACTTTATTTTTTGGTGTTTAATTTGGAGAATATTGAGTTGTTTAATTTGGAGTTAGATGGCACGTTGTCCTGCAAGATTTTTGGTGTCTTTTTGATAGCTGGCTGTAAGTCTCATGTCAGCCATTAGCCAGAATAAATGTTCTACAAAGCCGATGTCTCTTTGTATAATTTTAACAAGAAAGTTAATTTTTTTTTCGAAAATTTTATAAACTAAGTTTATTTGTCATGCACACAGGAGCAGGTTAGGATCACGTATATTATATAACTATACTACGATCATATTTAATAATGGGAACGTCGTAAACATGGTGGCCATCTGCAAACTATGGTTAGCCATAACCAATATTGACATGAACAATGCAAATACACACAACTGTTGGAATACAAACTTCTAATATAATATTGGCTATCATTACCTACCTATAATAGAAAATACACGAAATTTTAGATGTAGTACTTCTTATTTGATCAGATGGGTAAAGTTACTTCTACAATAACATAGAGGTACCTAATGGTGAAATGTACGTTCTTCATCGTTTTATTTAGAGGCCCTGGGTATCTCAATGTGTGGCAAAATTTTCGCTAGGAGGCTATGTTTCATGAGGCAAGTAAAATTGTGGATCCTGACTGTTTTCTATAAAATGTATAGGAGGCAGTCGTTAGATCATATCGTAGGCCTTATATAGCAATCTTGGCGAAATGATATTTATTTATTTATTTATTTTATTTATTTATTTAATGTACAAGACAAATTACAATCATAACTTACACTAAAATTATAATTAAACGTTCAAAATCCGGATTGTAACTCAAAAATATGTACATGCAGAAACAACAAATTTCGAGTATCAAGCAAGACATTGAAATTACAGTAGATAGTGAAACAAATACTTAAGAATACAACTTATACTGCAACATATAGGTATGTATAGTTTGGCGGTTGGCCACACAACCTAAAAATTATGATTATGATTTGACTCAGAACTCTTTAGTTACACTACATTAGTAGTCACTTGCTCTGTTGAATGAAGAATATGTAGGGTAACCTACTCTGTTGAAATATGCACCCCAATTATTTCATTTTTGGTTTAGGTACTCACCATCCCAGTAGCATGATAATGTGCGACCAGCAGATACGGCATGGTGAACAAAGTGGAGTACATGACTCCTGCGGTCCAGCTGAACATCAGAACCGCGGCACGTCCTCTAATGGCACACAGCATGAACATTCCACAGCTGTACGTACACAATCCACCTACGTACACCTTCTTAGCCCTGAAAAATTGGAGAAGGAACTTGGTTAGTTGGCTTATACAAGAAATATAGGAATACTAGCTTATGCACGCGGCTTTGCCCGCCTGACAAAATCCTTTCTTAGCGGAGGTCTACGTCATAAAAAAATCATAATATATGTTCTAAATTTAAACCCAATCTATCCAGCGGTTTAGGTTGTACGTTGATAGATCAGTCAGTCAGTCACTCTTTCCTTTTATATATTTAGATTGTGGATATTAGAGTCTCTTTAGTCCAGTACTTTCCCTGATCACCTTTTATAACTACCTCTAGATCGAATCACGGCAGAATATTTGGTAAGTTCGGTAGGTAACGATCCCGTCTAGATTGACGAGATCTCGCATTTAGTACATAAAGATAGATTTTTAATTTTCGGAGGTTACTGACATCATTAAGGCAACGTGAAGCGGAGCAAAGGGATATTTGAAACCACAAAAAGAATTACATTATTATTATATTTTTTAAATTAAGCTACAGCTTTTAACGAATCTTCTACTTCTTTATGCCTCATAACTATTTTCACATCTACACTTTTACACAGTCCGGATACTAGATCAATCAATTCATTTCCTTCTAGATTCCAAATCCAAAACTAACAAAAGTAGATCACAAGGTGTAGTCTCCTAAAGATTGTAATCCCCAGCCTACAAGATATTGATTTTAAATCAGGGCGAAGCCAATAAACGTCGCACCGCAGTCAAGGGCTGGCTGATCTCATTATCGCCAGGAAATAACCCGCTGCCTCTCCACTGTCAAGTTGAAGGGTAAACAACGGTTTGTATGCCTACCTACATCATTTTGTAACAATTGTTTCTCTTGAGAAATAGGTCAATATGTGGATGCGAGCTATTCTACTGCTCGATTCCAAAATTGGGATAATATTTATCTTTAATTAATTTATTATCCTTATATTAAAACTGCTTTTATGGTTTCATATTCAAAGATTAAAAAATGGGAACATATTACTAAGGCTCTGCTGTCTCTCAGTTTATCCATCCGTCTGTCACCATGGGCGAAATATTGGATACATAGAGATATTGTTAGATATCTGTTTTTTTATTGATTTCATGATAAGGCCGTGACTAATAACCATCCACTGGACAAAACCATGTCATTAATCGGTCATTATGGCCATGTTCCGGCACAATGTTAAGTAAAAGCAGGCGACGAAGACCCTGCACGCAGATAAGTGTTTCGGCGTACCCGCTACCCCGGCATTATGGCGTCCCGCAGGAACACCCCTAGATTTTTTTTGTGGGTATCCTCGCCGCGCCCATATTCGGCGGAGGAGTCCCACATACCGCCCCGCGCCCCACGGCGTGGGGTGATGATGCGTAACGCATTTTTATTGGATCAAAAAAAAAGAGGCGATGAAGACCCAAACGTCATGTCCGCATCGGTTATACCACCGTTGAAGTAGACGTCTCGATCAATAGATAGGCTGTTTACCATCAGGTGAGATGTCTGCTTGAGTGTGTTACAACAAAAACAATTGTTTTTCAATATTTTAATTTTTGTTAGAATTTGACTAAGATCAAGGCACGACAGGGAACGGTAAGTATGAAGGTAGTAGATACGTACTAGTCAGACGTGTCTCAGAATAACGTTTAAAAATGTCAACCGAATACAGTAGTTAGTAAGATGACATCAACAATTCTATGAACAGATTAGTGAACACCGTAACCACAGTAGCCTTGATTTGTTTTAGGGCGATGACGTACTTTACTGCACTACTATAGTTGAGTTTTGTCTTGTATTATGTCATAGTTGTAGAACATACCTACTTACAAGCTATATACCAAATCCAACTAATATTATAAACTTGCTGTGCCTAGCGGTTTTACCCGCTGCACTATAGCCTATGTGTTAATCTAGGGTCTAAGCTATCTCTACACCAAATTTCAGCTCAATCGGTCCCCCTTTTTAAGAGTGAAGAAGTAACAAGCATACACACTCACAAACTTTCGCATTTAATACAAGCTGTGCCTAGCGGTTTTACACGCTATACTATATATAGCCTATGTGTTAATTTAGGGTCTAAGCTACCTATATGCCAAATTTCAGCTCAATCGGTCCACCCGTTTAGGCGTGAAGAAGTAACAAGCATACACACTCACTCATAAACTTTCGCATCTAATACAAGCTTTGCCTAGCGGTTTTACCCGCAGTACTTATGTAGCCTATGTGTTATTCCAGGGTCTAAGCCAACTCTGTGCCAAATTTCTTAGCCAAATAGCTTAGGCGTGAAGAAGTATTAAACATACACACTCACTCACAAACTTTCGCATATTTATAATAATAAATAAATAAATATTTCAGGACGTTTCACACAGCGCCACCTAACCCCAAACTAAGCAACTTAATGCTTGTAATACTTATATAATTTTCTTTTGTAAATACATACTTATAATAGATATTGAAAAACCACCCAGACCAGAAACAAATACCTGTGGATCACACAAACATTTGTCCCAATAATATTATTCGTAGTGTGATTAGTGTAATAGCTTACCCAAGTATTTTGATAAGTCTCTCGATGACCGTCGAGTAGCAAGCACAAGATAATGAGTACATCGCCATCCCCCAACAGCCGAAGCGAACTCCTGCTTCATATTGTATGCGGCTCTCACTGCCCACTGGCGCCTGGAATATTTATTATAGCAACTTTGAATTGCTGTAATAAAAGTGACAGGCACTTGTTCTGACTACACAGTTTTTAATCGTAAAGTGGTAATGTTTTTATCTGAAAGTTAAACGTCTGAAGAAGAAGCTTCACTTTCTAATGTGACATACCATAGGGGAACGTTAGGTCCAGCGATGGATGTATAGAGGCTTCCGGCAGGGTGATATGTGGGACTCCCCCGCCGCAGATGGGCGCGGCGGGGATACCCATTTAAAAACCTGGGGTAGTTCCTGCGGAACTAGGACTAACTGAATGCTAAAGTAGCATTTTCTACCAATTGTCATGTCACTGGAGAAAATGGTGACGATGATTATGAATCAACATTAATAAGCATCCCAAGCAGTCACCAACACTACGTATATATAACAAGTCCATATTACGAGTATTCCTAATAAGACCTAAACCCTCGCGTTTATAATATTTAGAGGGATTTTAATTTCCAGCTTTGGTGGTATAATGTAAACAACTTTAGCGAATTGCAAATTATCCTCTGAAACTCGGTTTACCGTTTCAAATTCTGTTTTAAAGTTACACAAATTGCTTGAAGCTCTCATTAACACCACAGAGTTTGCTGGAAAGTATTTCAATAGAAGTTTTATCAGCTTTTATATTAAATAGACAGAATTTTGACACAAATATTTGGGGATTTTAATAGAGGTAACTATGTGGGATGATAATATCAACGTAAATAATAAACAAAAAGCATTTAAAAATAATATTTTGTCCACTTCAAGTTAACTTTCTATAAGCGCAATCAAGACACGTTTTAGTTAAAAAAAGCTTGAAAACCGCTCGACCGATATCGGCAAATTTTTAATGGCATTACTTGTGAAGCGTTTCAAACAAAAACAAACTTTATCATCGACGAATTGTCTTTTTTGAAGGCGATTAAGGGTGAAAAAAACATTCGTGGATTTGTTTTCTCCTTTCCCTTTCCTACTTTAGATCGGTTAAAAAATAAAATGAAATGGAAACTTACAGCAGGATTCCCTCCAAACACGGACTCTCCGACGAAATCAGTGAAGTACAACGAGTAACAAACGTGCGCCATCCAGCAGAAAAGGTTCGTCAGGCACACCACTCGGAGTGAGTTGGGCATCACCACTATGGACTTCAGGTAGTAGCTGAGAGTTAGATGTTCCCCGTGAGGCTCTGGCACTTGCAGGATTGTGGGGTTGTCCTGAAATTATGACGATTTAGTTAGAGAATATGTATGAGATGAACGTAAGCATAAAATCCTGTGTAAGCGGCTGAAATGATCCACAAGGTCCAGTTATTTTCTGGGGTTGTTTTTAAGTTGGAAGAAAATAATGATTTTCTTTTAAAGACATTGGAACTTTGAATACTTTGCTATACAATTTGTAAATTATTAAAATTAATTGTTCTTATTAATTATCAAAATTATTTGTACCTAAATGTGTTGATAAATAAACTACACCATATTCTATGAGTATTTGGCCAAACAAAATCGGACAGCTTTCAGGTTGCATAAGGCATAAAAGGCCTCTCTCTACCTTCACAGTTTAAAAAAATAAAAATAAAGGGGTATACAGGTCCTGCCCCTTTAAACTCCAAGGTCCTAAGGCAAATAGCCAACGTAAGTTCTAAATCTTACCTCAGCTTGATTAACTGCGCCGTAAGATGCATTGTCTTTCTTTAAGCCTTTCTCAGAGCCATCTTCTATATCAACACTCTCTTGGTCTCTTTCGGTCTGCGCAAGTTGTCTAAACTCATCCTGTACAAATTGGTAAAATAGTTTATTAACGTTAACTTCCCTATAACTTTGTTAAAATTAGAAGCCATAGGTTATAACCATGATTATATTCAATGTTGGCAGTATTAAAGTCATCATAACTCTGTTAAAATAATGCCCATACCCTCATGCAGATATATTTTAGTTCTCTCTCACAAAGGCTTCTGACATGACCTACAGTTAAATTACTCATCATCTTGGCCTTGGACTTGGATTGAAGTAAGTACTACTATTACTATTTATTTATATTAAACACACAAATTTTTATTTTACTGTAATTTTACTTTACCTGTTCTTTCAGCTCCCCAAGTGGAATCTCGTTGAAGCTGGTGACGGTGGCAGACACACAGACAATGAAGATCACTGTGATCAGTGAAAATACGGCGCGAACGTGTCCACCAAACAAATCACCTGGGAGAGAAGAACGTAGTAAATAAATCAACGGAACTGTCTTTAAAATATATAGCAGTAGGTGTGCCACAAGGAACTGTCTTAGGCCCTTTGATGTTTTTAACTCATTATAATGGAATCGTTAGTGGACAAACAAATTTTAAAGCAAAACCAGTTGTTCAGTAGTAAATAATGGATGCAATGTATGGACGCCTTGAATCTTAATCTCAACAGGCTCTGATGTTCAGTGAAGCCAGGAGGGATTTATCTCGCCTTCTAGATTTAGTCTCTTTCCTATCATCTACGCATAGTATCCGCATAGTCGCTAAACATCATCGTGGTCAAATGCTATAAAATAAATTTAAAAAAAAACGAGTGAGACATGTGGAATTATTTTTTTCAGTAAAATGGACAACGCCTAAAAGAATAAAAAAAGATTTTGTGTACACCAAAATATTAACCCAACTCTAAACCTAAATATTCAACAAATAATGACAAGTGAACTTATAATCAAGTACTAAGTCGTGGGAGTAGTCATGTCACCACAAACACAAAATGTTTAAGTATCCTAATTGGTCGGTAAATGAGAACAAATGAACTTGGCTCACAACTCACACGTTCATTGACCACTTAGGACCGACAAAAGGTTCGTTAATGAAATGTTTCATGCACCTACATAAATTTAATGGTCAGCTTCTTGGGCACGCTCCCTGACTGCGCGCGGTTTGGAACATTTTTATATTTTTAGGTACGTGGCTTGTGGAAAATCAAGTTGATTTAATCGAAAAGATGGACTTCTTCTCAAATATATAAAAGGAAAGAGTGAATGATTGACTGACTGACGAAACACGCGTCAACGCACAGTTCAAACAGCTGAACGGATTTGCTTGAAATTTGGAATATAGATTGGTTTTATGATGTAGACCTCCGCTAAGAAAGGATTTTACGACGCGGGCAAAGCCACGACCACAAGCTAGGCAGGCTATACCTGTCAGGTCATAAGTATTGTCACACAGTAAAAAAAATTCTTTTAGAATGCTGGCCACAAAAAAGTTTATTGAATTCGAATTTCGAATTGTTCATGAAAATAAAAATGCATACTTTTTAGAATTTTACTCATTTTTAAATATGGAGTGGACGCTTAAAAAAGACCGTGTTGCAGTTATTGCGTTGCATCGTTGCGGTTACGCGCCAATTCAAATTTTTGACATACTGAAAAATTTGAATATAACCAAAAGATTCGTTTATCGTACCATCAAACGATACAATGAAGACTCTAGTGTAGATGACAGGTCAAGAAGTGGTCGCCCTCGGTCTGTTAGGACTCCAGCAGTGATAAAAGCTGTGAAGGCGCGAATTCAAAGAAATCCCAAACGTAAGCAGAAACTGTTGGCCCTTCAGATGGGGTTAAGCAGAGCCACGGTGAAAAGGGTGTTAAATGAAGACTTAGGGCTTCGGGCATATCGAAGAAAAACAGGACATCGTTTAAATGCTCGTCTAATGGACCTGAGATTGAAGAGATGCCGCGCTTTGTTGAAGCGGTACGCGAGAAAAAAATATCGAGAAATTCTTTTTTCGGATGAAAAAATTTTTACCGTAGAAGAGAGCTACAACAAACAAAATGATAAGGTGTACGCACACAGTAGTGAAGAAGCGAGCAACCGTATTCCGCGTGTCCAACGAGGTCATTTTCCATCCTCGCTCATGGTATGGTTGGGAGTTTCTTATTGGGGCTTAACAGAGGTACATTTTTGTGAGAAAGGTGTAAAAACGAATGCAGTTGTGTATCAAAATACAGTCCTGACGAACCTTGTGGAACCTGTTTCTCATACCATGTTCAATAACAGGCACTGGGTATTCCAACAAGATTCGGCGCCAGCTCATAGAGCGAAGAGCACACAAGACTGGCTGGCGGCGCGTGAAATCGACTTCATCCGGCACGAAGACTGGCCCTCCTCCAGTCCAGATTTGAGTCCGTTAGATTACAAGATATGGCAACACTTGGAGGAAAAGGCGTGCTCAAAGCCTCATCCCAATTTGGAGTCACTCAAGACATCCTTGATTAAGGCAGCAGCCGATATTGACATGGACCTCGTTCGTGCTGCGATAGACGACTGGCCGCGCAGATTGAAGGCCTGTATTAAAAATCACGGAGGTCATTTTGAATAAACTTTATTGTCATAAGAATCTATGTTTTGTTAAGTTCATTTTGGTATATAAATGGTTACATAATAAATAAACTTGTTCCAATAATTTTATATTAAACATGTGACAGAATTTATGACCTGACTAGGTATAAGGAGTTATGTCAACATGGTTCAAATTTATTGAAGTTGTGAAAAATGAAAGATCAAAGCTTAAACTCAGTGTCTGGAGGGTTTTATCTTTCAATAAAGAATTGAACTGGGATGCAATTCACTTTACTCTTGCGTAACTACGGTCTATATTAATAATAATAATAAATTTTATTGTCAAAGATTACAAAGATCCACTTATAATTTAAAATACAATTTTGTTATGGAGTGCATGCAACATTATTAAATATATTATAATCATTTTAATATATTATATAGTCATAATTTCAAGTCAAACTTTAATCCCATACTTTTAGCCCAGCCCCCTAAAAAAACGAGTTAAAATCTTACTGGTTCGATTTAGTAGATTGATAATAGCATCTTCTTACCTAATGTTGTACCATCCCAGTTGATGCCTCCGAGTGCGTACCCCATGAACCCTCCCAGGCCCGCCATCACGGTAAATGTACTGAGTCCTTTTGCATGATCCTCTGTAAAAAGAAAATATTTTAATTATAATACTTTTTATAACATACCAAAATTTTTATTCATGTTAATTCCACTCTTATTCAACAAATATTAATTTTAATTTACTAATAATCGAAATTGATTTCCGAAAAGTAGGTAACGCCTTATTCCATCTATTTATATAAATTGTATTTAGTTCTAAGGTCATGAATAAAATTGTGGTGTTTTGATAAAGAGTTAATCTAATCTTTTAGAACTTTCCATTATATTTATTAACTCTCAAGAATTGTATACCACAAGTGTTTTTTCAACCTAACACAATAATATAGTTATTTGGAAATATCGTATTATGACTCACATAAAACTTGTGGCAAATAAAGGCATTTTCCACAAAAAACAACAGATACAGCGATAAAGAACACTTGTATTGTCTACAGAAAACAAAAATAAATATTGTAATAAACCTGAACATAAACTTATCTACACTATATTACCAATAAAAATAAATTCTCACATTTCCAATTTCTACATTTTCACATTTCCAAGAATTTCCATGTTAACACAAGCTTTAATTATACGTCACAGAATCACATCATATCAACGCGAATTATTGACTTGACACGACCAATTTTCCACCGGCTCACGCTAAATATTTGGAAAATTCAAATATTAGGCCTGAGATGAGATCGTTCCATTTAACGACTGTGCATAAAATTAAGAATCGTGAAAAATAAGGACGCACGTGGTCTAATAAAGATCAAATTTATTATCTGGGGAAAGGTTATTTTATTAGAGCGATTTCGAAACAGATCTACATCGACATTTCGAATTCGACTTCGAATCCATATCCATATCCATACATATAATAAGAATGGAAATTTCTCCCCATTCATTGTGATCCTTTACTAAGGTGAACTGTGAAAATACGCATATGAACAAAACGACGCGAAAAAGTCGCTTGCGCGATCTAGATCGTAAAACATTTTGTCAATTTTTCCTAGGGAAACGTAAAATAAAATAATAAAATAAATAATAATCATTTATATCGGACACATCGCCCCTAATTTACATCAAAATTTTGAAGTAAAAGTAATAGAATATAAAGTAAATTCAATTCAAAAAAATCAAAAAGCAAAAAGTGCGACAAACTAAAAATACGCCATCTATCGATGTGCCTGTAAACGAAAGTAGACCTTTAGTTTAATTTGGGCTAAATTTGTAAATAGTTTGTGTCACTGGTGAGGTGAAACAACACCACCGATTTGAATAAAATTTTCACTAATACGTTGCAGTTTTCTCTACTTGAACCTTAGTGTTGGTTTTAGTCAAATCGGTTTTTAAATAAAAGAGTTATATCAATCTAAAGATTTACTTATCTTATTATATAAAATCGTTCGTACACTTTCGTGCTATCAACGCACAGCCCAAACGGCTGGACGGATCGAGCTGAAATTTGGACAGCGTATTTTTTGGAAAACTTCATCGTGCAATAAGAAGCGATTTTGCGAAATTCCCCCGGGAACGGGAATTATTCCCGAAAAACGTTTGTATGCAAATCCGTAACCGCTGAACCGATTGAGCTGAAATTTCGTGAAATGATTGTTGGGATTGTGATTAGAAACTTTGAATACTTTTTATGTCAGAAATTTACTTTTAAGGGGGGTAAAGGGGGGGTCGAAGTTTGTATGGGAAATTTAGAACCGCTGATCCTATTGAGCTAAAATTTGGCACAAAGGTAGTTTGAGTTGTAAAAAATGATATGGGATACTTTTTATTCCAGAAATCAACCTCTAAGGCGGGATAAAGGAGGTCAAAGTTTGAATGAAAAATCAGTAACTAATGACCCCATTAAGCTAAAATTTGGTTTAGATATAGCTTGAGCCTCTAAAAAGGATATGGGACAGTTTTTAACCCTGAAATTGGCCTTAGAGTGGAAGTCAAATTTTGTATAGGAAATCAGTAACCGCTAGGAGTAGCAGTAGCTCCAAAAAGGACATTTATTTATTGATTTTGAATAGTTTTTAACGCTCAAAAACATATTTTATAAAGAACACATACAAAATACAAACTCTTTTCCGATGTGCCACTATTTTACCCATTATGAAACTAGATGGCGCTGTTCGTCGTTAAAACTCGCAAGCGATTTGTTGGACATGAGTACCTTTTTAAACGACTTATGAAACCAAACCTTTTTGCTATTATGTAGTATTATTTATTAGTATTATGTTTAGTTGTGCATGCTGTGGCATCCTATAATTGTAGGATCACACAGACTAAAGACATAATAGCCTTAAGACTTTTAATTGTAATGTGTTTCCTGCGTTGGATGTCCTTAAATAAATAAATTATGCCAAAGGGCGGTCAACAATCCATGTCGTTATTCCTGAATCCTAGAGTTTTACAGACTGCGAGTCAAAAATTTAACACTTAATAATTACTATAAAATTAATGTAACTTTAAAATACCTGATATTAATTATTTTATTACATACCATATACCATATTTGTTGAATAATTTTATAAATAACTAGCTGACCCGGCAAACGTTGTTTTGCCATATAAATAATTAATAGGAATGATTAAAAGTTAATAATATGAGAGTTACACTGAGATAGCAAAATAATAATTGTTTTATTATAAATATATAATTTTATTATAAATCCGATTCTCACAGATACCGGATAAGCACAAAAAATTTCATCAAAATCGGTCAAGCCGTTTCGGAGGAGTATGGCAACGAAAACTGTGACACGAGAATTTTATATATTAGATATATTATATATATTCACTTTAAAGTTCCATCACATAATCAGAAAAATCATTGTCCTTAATTTTATGTTGAGTTTGTCTAATTGAATTATTATTATTTTATTAACTTTATGTGAGTAAATTCGTTTGCATGCCTTATTTAATAAAAGTCTTCGGAAGTTCTAAAGTTATTTTTTTTGTTGAGGTGGTTTTTAGGGTTCCGTAGCCAAATGGCAAAAACGGAACCCTTATGGATTCGTCATGTCTGTCCGTCCGTCCATCCGTCCATGTGTCACAGCCACTTTTTTCCGAAACTATTAGAACTATACGATTGAAACTTGGTAAGTAGATGTATTCGGTGAACCGCATTAAGTTTTTCACACAAAAATAGAAAAAAAATATTTTTTGGGCTCCCCATAGAACTAAAACTCATTTTATTCATCAAACCCATACGTTTTAGGTATCTACGGATTACGGATAGGTCTTCAATTATTGAGGTTTCTAATATCATTTTTTATTATTTTAAACGGTTTTATTTAGCTCACTCCGTTTGTTTTATTATTTTTTATTCTTGGGTCAAATTTAGTAAAAAAAAATCGCAAATTTGAAATTTCGCCCTCTTCCTGTCAACCGATTCAAATGAAATTTGGTGTACGCCTTTGGTTCTGGTGACAATATAATTACGTATATTTAAAATTATTTTAAATCCAAGATGGCCGCCGCTACAAAAAAGCGGATTACATTTTTTTTTCCAATCAATATGGGTATCAAATGAAAGGACTTGATAACTAGAATACAGTGCACTATACAAAATAAAAATCAAAGATGGCACTCGCTACAAAATGGCGGATAACCAATTTTTTTAATCTCATCAATATGGGTATCAAATGAATGGGGTTGACATGTTGAATACAGTGTACTAAAAAGCTGAAAAATAAAATCGTGAGGCACGTTAAATATCTAAATTCTAAATCCCTAATATGAACATTTAAACTGAAAATTGTAGAAAATAAAATTGTTCTTTACTTTTTGTGATTTTGTTGTTAATTGGAGACTCTTAAAAGGCCTGGAATAGCTTTTATTACAGAAACCAAGCTTAAAGGGAGAAAGGGGGATCGGTGTTTTTATGGGAAATTAGTACCCGCAGCTCTAATTTTGCAGAAATTCGAAATAGATACAGCTTGAGCCAAAAGAAAGGACATAATTGAGATAGTCCCTTAGTCTTAGTTCCTTAAGTCAACAATGCATATAGGTGAAAGGGCCTTTCACCTTCCCTCACTTTTAAGGTCAGAGTTTTATGGGCATACCTACAGGAACCACGGAATCGATTTGAGTCTCGGGAATGATAGTATGAGGCATGAGGAACCGATTTAGCTTAAATTCCCAATATAGATAGTTAAAAGGAAAACAAATAGTTTTATGGAATAAGGAATTCTGGAAAAAGGAATCAATAGCCGCTAAATTGATTTAGCTGTAATTTTGTATTAAAATATTTTGAATTCCAGGAAAGTAACACAGGATTGTTTCCTGTGGTAGCGAAAAAAAACTGCATAGAAATAAATACTTGGCTCGATTTTCTTCGCTATCCAGAGCGGGAGGAAATATAACTATGTATACTAATTCAACGCCGCGGGGATGGAAATCAAATCAATTTCGAAATAGCTGCAACAAAATGAAATTTAGAACCGTTGACTCTATCTATTACGCTAAAATTTGATACAACCTTTAGTTTGAGTCATAAAAAATGATACGAGACACTTTTTATCCCAGAAATCAACCTTTAAGGGGAGGAAAGGGGGGGATGCAGTTTGTGTAGGAAATCGGTAGCCGCTTCTTCGTTTTAGCTAAAATTTGGTCAACGTATTCTTAATATAACGTAGGCGACCAATAAGGAGGGATTTTGTGAAATTCCCAGGAGAACGGGAATTATTTCCGAAAAACGTTTGCATGGAAAGTTATTGAATAGTTTTTATGTCAGAAATTAACTATTAGGGAGAATCAGTATTACAGGCAGGAGGAAGGAGAGTCAGAGTTTTAATGGGAATTCAGGAATCACAGAATTGATTTGAGTCGTGAGAAAGATAGTGTGAGAAATTGGTAACCAATAATTATAATTTAACTTAGGTTTAGGTACATTACAGTAGAGATAAGTTTAAGGGTTACCGGGAAAGGACCACAAATAGTTCTAATTCCTGAAAAGAGGCGTGAAAATTTGTGAAGACAATCAACAACCGTTAAACCGAGATAGTTTGACCTCCGGGAAAGGACACAGGACTGGTTCCTGCGATAGCAAAACAAAACTTCATAGATATACCCAGTCCGATATTATTCACTACCCACTGGGTTAAAACTATTTTACGCTCACAAAATCGCGGAGATGGAAATACAATCCTAAATGGCAGCACCAAACTTTCGCTTTATTGACTGTCACGCGCAACGAAGTGCGCGCGGGTCAGCTAGTTTTTAATAAATTCAAATGGAAATACTTATTTGCTTCAATATGAAGTACTTATGTTTGTGAGCTCAAAACGATCTTACTAATTTTTTTTGTGTTGAAAGCATGTTTTTTAATTAAAAGTAGGTATAATATGAATTATATAATTTTTAAAGTGAAATTAAATCAAGATAAACAACAAAAAAAAATATGGAGTAAAATTAAGCTCATGACATTTTTATAGGTTGTATTTGGAGATGCTATAAAATCCAATTTTTAAATTAACCAAAAGGATACGACTCATCTAACATTGCACAAACATTAACGAAAGTTCCAACGAATAAGTCAAATATTGTACCGCCATCCGAATACTATGTACACAGGCCTAAGCCATCAGACGTCGTGCAGTTTATTGTACATATCTATTTACTTTGGCTTACACATAATATACAATGCAAATGTTTGCTAGCTACTGGAAACACTGAATAATGTTTTTATTGTGACAACTTTTCTTTTGCGTTGGGAAATGTTTTTATCTGTGAATGTTGGAATAATTTGCCTATTTGATGTGTTACAATTTGGTTGCAATGTACTCGTACGTACTTAATGTTCTAACGTAATTTCCTTTAACAAATAGTACGTTTGATTATTTAATTGATGGAGTTTCTCTTTAATTTCCTCTTTCTCTCTTGATTCCTATATTACTTCCTTTTGGTTCTCTTTAAATTTGATTTAGATTTTTGGATAATTTGTCGAAATTATTAAGTCAACTAAGTAAAAGCTCATTTTGCTTAAAAAGTTGTCAAAGTTATGGTCATGGGTTTATAGGTCAAAAGTATATATTTTTTTTATGTGATGAAGTAGAAGACGAGCAAGACGCTCTCCTGATGTTAAGAGATAACGCTGCCCATAATCAGTACAGTGCTACCTAGGATTTCACAATGATGTGAAATTCAAGGAACACTGCACCAACGCTTCTTACTCAAGAGTCATAAGATGTTAAGACTCTTTAGCCCAGTAATTTCACTAGCTACAGTGCCCTCCTACCGAAGCACAGTAATTTTTGCACATCACTGCTCAGGCGGTAGAATAACTGGCACTGTTGGGGTACCCACCTAGACGACCTCCTGCAAAGGAAGTCTACCCCCGGTAGGAAACTACTTTCAATAATCTAGTAATAGTCCGTCCCCAAAAAGATATCATAAAATATATTGTACCTATAGGTATAAACAAAAATTAGGAAATAACTAAGAATAAATTAATTATTGTTCGTTTTTTAAATTCCTAGTTAGCTTTTGACCACGATCTCACGTTATGTTTAGCGACAAAGCGGCCGTAGATGGTAGCAAACTAAACCTAGAAGGCGGAATTAATCCCGCATCCGTCATTTTAATACTATATTAAAGTTTCTTAAAAGTTATATAAGAAAATTCTCCAATTTCCACCTTATCTAACACAAAGTTTTACGCAATCACTTAGGTATAAAGTCAGTGGAAAACCCAAAATAGCGTTAGCACTAAGATAAATCAATCACGGTCAGAATGCTGATAACAACCGTTTCTGGTTCATCACTCTTCAGCATATACCTAATGTCAGAGAGTCACATGCTGTGACGTCACGAATAAATATTTAAATACATTACAGACTGACAATTAAACTAGGTTAAGGATTTAAAAAACTAAATTTTCATACACTATTATTATCTGAACAGCTACCTGAAATTCCGAGAATGTAAAATGTATTTACAAAATAATTTGAAATAGAGTAGTGCAGCATATTTAAAACGATTATGGTGAACGATGATTTACAAGATAGTATGCCTGCAAACGTAACTTTCACCACAGGTTGGTTTGTGAGAAGAAAATAAAAGACTATCGGAGATTTGAAGAGGGTTTCCCTAAGTGAAGTTGGGGGCGCTCGGTCTGGCGTTACTATAGATATCAGCTTTTTTTTTTTATACGAGATAGGCCTACGTTTGACCACATCCCACCTGATGGAAAGTGAAAATGCGGTCGACGATGGATCACGTAAGATGCCTAGAAAGGTACCTATTCACTCGTGCCTTGAAGATACCCAAGTTGTACCGCTCGGGAAACACGGATGACGGCAAAGTGTTCCAAACACGACCAGTTCTCATTAAGAACGAAGAAGCAAAACGCTTGGTGCGGGCAGTAGGTAACGTCACTAAGTAAGGATGGCGCTTTGCCGTCTGCCGCGACGTCCGTCGGTAAAATGGGCTTGGAGGAATTAGTTCGTGTAATTAAGCTGGCTATATAATTGAAGTCTCTGTTCGTCTTCATACCCTTACCCCACACTATGGTCAGGGTCAGAGTCGGTACAACATGTCCTCTTTCATTCTGCTCTACCCAGCGCTACAAATGAAATGGATACAATGACATTCAACAACTAAGTGATATCTCAGGGTTGAGTGCAGTGCCGCATAGAATTTTGTCTTTCAAAACACTGGGTGGCACTGTGTCTAATATGACAAGGACAATCATGGTGCTTAGTGCTTGCTATCGGGCACCTGCAGGGTTATCCACTGATCTGTCAAGGAACCGAACCGAAGACCGAATTGTCAAAATGTATGAAATGACATATTAAATATATACGCCACAATACCCAATTTCATACATTTTTGACTATTCGATCTTCGGTTCGGTTCCGTGACAAATTAGTGGATAACCCTGCTGGTTATAATAGTGTTGTCTCTTATTTTCATATATACGCGTGCCAAGTCGACATTACCAAGTGTACCTATCTTGTTTTATTTCGTTGAGTCATTTACTTTCCTAATAATAAAGAAGTCGTTAAGTGTTTTTTCAGACTAAAATTAGTATAAACAGTGTAAAATCCTAAGTGGTAACAATAAGGAAAGATTGTGTACCACTCTAGATATCGACAAGTGTGTGCGGAGTTGTTCACCTCATGAAACTTTGCTTACATTTTGCAAACTAGTATAATAATGAAGTCATATAAAAACAGGTTGGCTATGCTTCCTTGTAGCGCCTTGGTGTTAAATACTTGATGACGATAATACTTTCAGTTTTTCCTTTGCACGTTGACCGCGTCTTTTATCGCGGAGTGATCTCCAACTCCTTAAGTACCTATGACAGTTCGATCATGACAACAAGACAAAAAATCAACACACTCCGTGCTAAGTTCACTAGAATCTGATGTTAGTAATGATGCTGCTGTTGATCGCACGAGATTGATTTATTTGATTTATTATATTAACTAGTACAGTCCCACCGATTTGCATACAGCACCCAAATACACAGGGCTACAGTAATCATCATCACCATCATCATTAACCTCCTTCGACCCACTTCATCGGAATTAAGCCATTTTGTCAGTTTTGCTTCCTTGTAGCGCCGGGTGCGAAGTCTTCAGAGCATACTTGAATATGATAAGGGTTGATACATCATTAAGACTACTGAAACACTTTACCTTATATTATTTTATGATTTATACAATAACATTGATAATGAAAATCTTTGAATTTGCAACGGACTTTGCTTGTAAGTGTTTTGTTGATTTAATTTCCAAATAGTTTCATAAATTATGGGACATCAGTTTCCTATAAGATATATGTGGGAAACAATCGTTAGGTCATGTTGCAGGTCTTGTAGATCTTAGCGACCTGAATTTGCAACATATATGTAGAGTAACGTAGAACACGTTACACTAATTATTATTATAAACCTATTACAATTATTATTATTTTAACAATTCAGCTTCCGGTGGTCCCACATACATCAAAACGGAAAAATAGAAAGAAAAGAAGAAGGTAAATGTAGGTTTATATTAACTTTACATTTTTTACTCTGGAATAAATAAAAAAAACATAAGTTCGTATAAAGTCAATCGTGGATATTCAGCACATATTTTTTTCTGCACCAAACAAAATTATTTGCATGGCACGAAAAAACAAGTATAATTATGAATTAAAAGTCACATTTGGCAATCTCCAAAATCCTTTAAAAGCTGTATTTACAAAGAATGTGTTTAAAAGATTTGAGGATTACCGTTATTTAATCAGGCGTTAGTTTGTGTGGAATTGACTTAAATGTTCGCACTGGCTAGACGGCAGTTGGCTGTTGTCATACAAAAACTGAGCTGAGATTAATACAAATAGAACTCGAAGAAATCATGTGAGGGTGCTGAACGTAAATAGACCTGACCTGGAACTGTCACTCCACTAGATAACTCGATTGACAAAGACCTGGGTATTTGGGCCAAGGGTGCTGAAAATAAAGCCTTTTTATTGACTTTTAGATGCATTATTGTGTCTCGGCGAAGGTCAGTCAACAGCAAAATCTTCAGATATTAATAGTTTTGTAAACACATATAGTCACGCTCGTGAAAGCAGATTGTTTTATTCGTGTGGTTGGATGTTAGTTACTTCTTAACGTTAAAACTAACTGAACAGTTGAGCTAAAACCGTTGGTTGTTGGTGTTCTTCGATTAACATGTGGGAGATGTTTTTATAAGGTTACAGCGGGACGCATCTACTATAGCAAAATATGATACTTTTTGTTTATATATGCGTCGTTGTATGATGTACCAGCTGCGCCTAGTGATTTTACCCGCAGTACTTATGTAGCCTATGTGTTATTCCAGGGTCTAAGCTATCTCTATGCCATTTCAGCTCAATCGGTCCACTCGTTAGGCGTGAAAGAGTAACAAACATACATCCAGACGTCCATACATTCTCACAAACTTTCACGTTTATAATATTCGTAAGACTAGTAAGATGAATCGATTTTTATTACTACTTCACGATAAAACGTTCTAATAGATCAATTGGAATGTTTTTAAAGCTTGTGTTCTAAAGTTCTGGGGCGCATTAGCCTCTTATAAATTACGAAAGAATAACAGAGTATGAAGTTAGTAATATTAGTAAAAAAGGTATATAATTATTACCTGGTACAGTAACATCTAGGAGATAGGCCCTAGCTGGGCTCTGGCAGGCATCAGCGTCGAAGTCCAAGAACACTGTCCCCAGCACAGTAAAGAAGACGCCCCAAGGATGGTAGTTTGTTCTAGGAGCTTCTAGACCAGCGCTACGAGGCCCTAGGGCTGTGACTTCGGTCCGGTTGAGAGGAATCTCGTCACCTAGAGCGTAACCTATCGCTTCTCCGTTTGGCACTAAGATTAGACCTGAAAGAGAACTGTATGTGACCAGACCGTCGATCTATAGAAGAATATTTAATAAAAATATTATCAAAATTATCAAATGTGCATTAAAATGATAGAATACCTAGATATTATACACTAATAAACAGTCGATTTCGTAAACAACACTAAGACTGCATTTTCGTTTACCAATAAAACTAAAATAATTTACAATCAATTTTTTTTTCATAGCTGCAAATAGGCTGAACATTTATTCGAGTTTTTTTTTTAACTAAGGAAATCCTAAAAACCAAATTCACCTAGCTACTATACTGTATTAAATAATATAATATTATGTATAGTTATAGAGATGGTCGGTAAACTGCTAAGTCCCTACTCATAAATGCCTCGTAGTTAGTAAAGGCTTATAATATGTAACATATGACAGAACCCGTTTAATATTCCGACCACCATAATATCCATATAGTGTAGTGTAAACTCGTATCACACAAGATTAATCTGTTTCATTAGAAAGTTATTAAGCTAAGAACAACAGGTTGCCCAGTGAATCCCTTTTGATAAATTGAGGAGGAGCTATTGCGTTATAACATTTATACGATTAGCTCATTTAAGTGCTGAAAATATGAGCTTTGGCTCTGCCACAAAAGCTCTTAGGAATTTTACTAAATTTTCACCCTTATGCCTGAAATTTTTACTATGACCTAAATTATAACTTGTAAATTTAAATTGAAAAAATACGATGGTATGAGATCATACTGACCATTTGCTTTGACAGTGTGACATCTCAAAAAGCGTTATTTTAAAGAAGACGACCCTAATTTATTAAAGTTTTTTTAAGATTATGCTAATTATAATTATTGAAATGTCACATACTCACCGCAAATGGGCGATATGTATGACGTGTAACAATATCTGGAGAAACGGCGATATAATAAAAAAAAGTGCTTAATTACTGCTAAAAATATCTTAATCTTACCCAACAACACTCCAACAGACATCAAAACAATGAAAGGTCTCCGTCTCCCAAACTTCGAGTTGCATCTGTCACTTAGAGACCCCAGAAAAGGAGTCATGAAGAACCCAATGAGAGGTGACAATGCCCACATTAACGTCATTTGCTGATGAGGCACTCCAATCTGAAGGAGCGTAGGAGACACGAAGGCAGTTTCTCCAGCATAGGAAAACTCTATGCCCATCACTGCAGCGGATATTCGCATCAGTTCTATGCGACTTTTCCTCCTGAAAAAAGATAAAAATAACATAATAATATATCTTAAACATATATTTTTCCTTTCCTGCTTGGTTGTCTGGAAGACATCGCTATTAGCGATAAAACCGCCAATTGTTACACTATTTAATTTCAAATGTATTTTATGCTATATATTGTTTGTTTTGTAATTTTGGTTTACAATAAAGTGCTATCTATCTAATTTTCTTTCTTACTCTAGTTATACGAATAAAACATGTCGTAGAAGTTGGTGGTAGTAATAAGAGGCAACGTTTCAACTTTATCTACCTGGCAACTAATTTCACAAGAAAGAATTTCAAACTTCACTTTAAAAAAAATAGTATTCTAAACCCACTTTGAGATAGACTTCAAAATTTTTATTAGTAAACCCCATGTATTTATGTGCATAGGCGGATTTAGGGGGGGCCAGGGGGCCAAGGCCCTCCCCAAAAGCATTGTCGAGGTACGAATTTTGCACATAAATATTTCATGGTCAAATTATAATTTTTTTCTCGGCGCTCGCAGCAAGCTGCTCGCGTACTTATTATTAAGGATATTTGAGCTTTCTAACTGTTTAAAGCGAGCTAAACACACACACTATTCGTAGTAAAAATTATAAAATTTTTGCCCGTCTGCACCTTGGCCTCCGTCTGCACTGGATCCGCCAGTGGGTATGTGACATCCATGTTGATATTTTGCAAGCGGTAACTTTATTTTATGATAAAATGATTTTAAGTGCTCTTCTGCCACATTGTATACTCGTAGATGCTTACTATTTCGTGACCCATCGATAAAAAAGAAACCTTAAAGTGCCGTCACATTCGTTCCATCCTTTCCGTCAGGTTAATTCATCCATTAAGTAAAGCCTTATAAGTTTTACTGCGTTCTAATATTTGGTACGCTTCTGTGTATTGGACTATGAAATTCAAAGCTGTAATGTGAACTGCTTAGAATATTTTTTTATACATTTTACTATATTATGTACTTTTACTAGCTGCGCCTAGCAATTTTCCTCATCAATATGCAACTAAAATACAAATTGGATATCTTCAAGGCACGAGTGAATAGGCGGGCATCGGCATCGTGGGCATAGGCATCTTACGTGATTCATCGTCAACCGCATCTCCATTTTTCTTTAGGTGGGATGTAGTGAAACGTAGGCTTATACGTATAAAAATGCTTATTATGTATCATTTTAGGGCCTCAGTTACCTAAATGCAAAATTTTAACTCAGTCAATCCATTAAGACGTGAAGGCGTAACAAGCTTACGTACTACTTGCCTTTATAATTTTTATATTAGATTAAGAGGCAAACAGTTTTAAAACACGGTCATAGAAAATGACTGAAAATTGCGTGGTGAAAAAATTATGAGGCACACAAATAAATACTACTTGTTCATACATATATAGGTATACAAGTACGAATAAAAACTTAAGCCTATAAATAAAAACTCATACCAGTATGTAGTGTACTGAAGTAGTAGGTACACAAATAATATATATTTCTATATGTGCGAGTGGACTAAATGATGCCTTTTTTTCTACAAGTATCTTTCCAATGTTTCCAGACTAAAGGCGCTTCCGCATTACATTCAATCCGAGACCGATCTGAATCCATCTAATGATGGACCGATATAACCGATAAGTATCCAGTAGCTTACCCAAATACTTCTACTTCTTTGCACTATCAGTTTGTCAATTCAACGGATGGTTGTACTTCGTAGCAAGTTCTACGAAAGCGCTTTAGTAGTTTTCATACATACCTGAATAAGTCGCTGTAAGCGCTGTCCTGCCACACCCTTTCAGGCGGATCGTCAGAGTTGGGTATCCCGAATAGAGACTCTGTGAACATTTCCTTGACTCCTCGAGGATGCTCCTCTTTCCACCGAGCCCATTTCTCTCTGTATCTTTCTCTTACACAGTGCAAGCGCCCAGCCCAGCCTACGTAGTCGTTTAGTTTATCCGCCATTTTTGATTTTACTTTTTATTTTTTAGACAACTAAATAATTTGCACAAGTTGTGGATTTTAGTCAAACACTAATCACGTTTTTAACCGCGCAGTTCAAACATTTCGAAAACATTTAATTTTAATGGTATCTTTCCAATATATCAAAAATCATTTTACGTGTATTATAAGATTAGTTAGGCAGTAAAAAACTATTCAAAAAAACACAATTATTTGCTAAACGTAATGAGGACCAATCATAACGTTTACTTTCAACACTAACACATCTAAAAAAACACTAAGCACACAACGCAATGTAACTTTTTAAGAAATACAATCCATACTTTTTTTCACACTTTTTCAACCTACTCACAAAAATTTTAATTTTAATTGTTTCCGGCCAGCACAAAAAAACAAATGCAGCAAGGAGGTTCGCGTTAAAAGTTCGTATAAGTTCAATAATGTTTGGTCAGTTAGAGTTGGGCGGACGGTGGCCGGTCGCGGGCGGAAGCAGACTGAGCGCGCGCGCCGCCCTCGCCCGCCCAGCTTAAAGGTCACCATCGTTGGGGATTTACTGGAAGTGAACGTATTTTTATTAATATAGAAAAAATAACGCAAAGGTTTATAGAATTAAAAAAATATTCTTAATATCATTTAACTTATCTAATTAAAATAGCCAAAGGTTTTTTACTCACTAAAAGTATACTCTATTGACTCATAAAATGGTATAAAATGTCAATAGAACTTTCAGCCAACTCAAAACTCAACTTAATTATATATTACCTAATATTAAAAAATAATTTACATACATATTTGGATCACAAACGTAATTATTTTAAAAATCACTTAGTCAAATGCAATCCTAATATTGTAATGGTGAAAAAGTTTGTATGTGACAGAAGTACGAGTAGCTAGTAAGAGAGAAACAAATCTCGTATATCCCTTAATATCTACATTTCCAGAATTTCTTCATTTTAAAACGTCATTTCAGTAAACGTTTTATAAAACCACTTAGAAAATAAACAATTTGTCACAGTCGCCCGTGATGTTATATCTCCGTCGCTCGGCACTCGGGGATTACGCTTATTGCGTCCCGCAGGCGTCCTGCTGATTGTCTACTCAATACTACGACAGGACACAGAATTATAACTCTACACAAGTAAGATTAACACAATATTAAACTGTGTAATTTGTTTGTCCCACGTTGGGCGCCAATATTTTGAATGATATTCAAACTTGTTTAGATAAGTTAGTTGGAACTTGGAACTCTTTGTTTTACATGCCCGGGATTACGCTAATTGTGTCCCGCAGGCGTCCTGCTGATTGTCTACTCAATACTATGACAGGACGCAGAAATAGAACTCTACAAAAGCAGCAGCGAGCTATCGGCTAATTCACATAATCTACTGAGATTTATGTCAACTTTAATGTACATTACTTGTTTATACATCCTCATTAATATGAGCACAATAACAAACGCAGTAATGTACATTAAAGTGAACATCAATCTTAGTGGGTGTGAATTAGCCAATAGGTCTGCTGGATTGACACAATAAAATATAAATAATCTGTGTAACTTGCTGCTGCCCCACGTTGGGCGCCTATATT
Source organism: Hemithea aestivaria (assembly GCA_947507615.1). Taxonomy (NCBI): domain Eukaryota; kingdom Metazoa; phylum Arthropoda; class Insecta; order Lepidoptera; family Geometridae; genus Hemithea; species Hemithea aestivaria. The sequence continues at coordinate 13,015,102 of OX382332.1, read as the reverse complement.
TTGAAGCCAAAATAGTAATTATAATTGTTTGAATAAGTTGGTTGGTTGGAACTCTTTGTTTTACATGTTGGTAATTACGTTTATTGACTGTCTTTATTGTTTACTGATTGTATTCTCAGTACCATGACAGAGCACAGAAGATTAACTCGCTACTGCCCCACGTTAGGCGCCATCGTAAAAATTCTTTAGAAATACTGGATACTTACACAATCCATTGATACACACCAACATACGGAAAATCAAATTACTCCAAATCACAGTCAGATCAGGATCAGGCAGCAGATTCAAGATGCTGGCAAATGTTGTGAATTTACGGTTTAAATTGCTTCTACCCATCTAGATGAAATCTATGTATATAAAGTATTAAATGTATTTATTTTAAGTTGATTTTTTAATTATTGAGATGTGCAATAAAGAGTTATCTATCCATAGTAATTCAATTGTAATATAATTGTCCTACGCCTGAAAAGGCAGATTTGTATTAACCTTAAATCTGAGGAATAAACGATTTATGATTATGATCTATCTAGTCTAAGCGTTATTGTCTCTCACAAGCGAATGATCTAAGCGTAGACAGTGGTCAACTCCTGAAAAACACGATATCATTCACTGTATATTGAAATACTGTGTCCAATCCGACAGTGTATAAACAAACTGATTGTTCCGACTTATTGCTTTCTTTCTATCTTTAGATCCCGTTTATTCGAAATCGTTCACGGTAAAGGGATCTTTATAGAAATTTGATTTTATTGATAGCAATTTCCTCGTGCGGCGAGACTGCGATAAGCAGATCGTATCGAGATCGATGGCGCAATCGGATTTAGCTGCTGATCTTACGACATATTACCTTTGAAAAAGTGTTGATGCGTTTGTCATAGAAATACAATTTTTTATATTAATTCTCATAAGTGAACAAGTGAAATTTAAAAAACCTTTTTATAGCAAGCTTTTATTATTATTACCATCTAGCACCAAAGTACTCGTCAAGACGAATCAAATGAGCCCAAACTCGATGGGGTTGCGTCGTTTAATTACGGAGTTCCTATGTCTACCTTTCAGCTCCATCATCAGATCAATCAGCTACATGTCATAATAATATTGCATTGTCATGCGATTTATACAGGCATACAAAATTTCAGCTCAGGCGGATACCGGGAAATGGGCAGTGGGTCAAATTAAATGCAAGATTTGATTACAGACAGACAAAAGATAGGTAAAAGTAAATAAAAGCTAGTAAAAAGTGACTTCGGTCGCTTTTGCATGACTACAGCGCAGCAGCGGAGCAGTTGGATTTAAAAACAAATTGAGACGCCCGAGACAGACACATAATGCACACAGGCAAACTAGGGCTGTCTAGGGCGTAGATAAAATAAAAATAGAAGATAAAAAAAAAACTAAATCATCTCTATGTAGTAGGAACCTACACAAGTGAAATAATTTAAATAAATAGTAAATTAAATTAACTTCAAGTTGACTTTCACTACAAACCAAGTTTATTCGTATTTTTTACGATAAACTAGCAGACATTTTCAATTCCTACCGAAGTGATGATTTCATATAATATTCAAGTTCACAGGTAGGTTCTTATCGTAGTGTATGACATCGTATCAGATGAAATTGATGAAATACTTGATAAAAAGGTAGCAAGTATTGAGATAGTACCCACACTTGAACCACTCTACGTAGAGTTTACCTACAAAATATTATATTACTACTTGATTACTACTTTTAAATTAGGTAAAAACTTGTTGAAGTCTTTGCTCCATATTTCTATTGTTATACTAAAAGCTAAAAAGTGTTTAAAATAGAATATTACTGAATTTTCATCCATCCAACATCCATCCATCCCAACCACCATCCATCCCATTCTCCATCTTAACATCATATGACTCTGGAGTAAGAAGCGTTAAGTGGTCGTGTCGTGCTGTGCTCCTAAAATTTCACATCATTGTGAAATCCTGGGTGGCACGATCAGTACAGTCCTGATTTTATTGGCAGCGTTATCTCTTAACATCAGGAGAGCGTCTTGCTCGTCTTCTTACTTCTTCGCATAAAAAAAGAAGTGTTATCCGGTGAAAAGTCTCCTATAAGTACGTTATTCTAGCCCCTCAAATCTAGAGTCTAAGCTACTTGCTATATAAGTTCCAGTACAAAACATAATTTTGGCTGCATTGATATACATTTCAGCAGATTGCAAGGCAGCTTATAATAAAAGACAAAAACAATATTGAAAGATATTAATGTGTTTTGCTCTTGAAAATGTGAATAATAATAAGCCTATTGTTCCACGAAATGATTTACAAGGCATCATATATAAAAGGACTCACGCTTGTTTGAGGAAGGTAAACAGTGTATTGTAGAAATTAACAAATAAGCAAGGATAGTTTAAACACGAGTCCCTCGTGAGATGGAGAAAATAGAACTGAATAAATATAATTAGTTGGTTCGTCTTTCTTAATCATGAGATCTAAATAAGCGTGAAAGCGAGTATACTCGTATTAAACTGAGTATACAGGGATGCTACCGCAAAATAATGTACAGTGGACATTTAATACTTTCAGTATGTATCAATTATAAACTAAGAAAAGTTTCTTAAAGTCACTCTTCTCTCGCTAGCACGATATGACGAACTTTGTAGGTAATATAAACTTTTAGATAGTTATTACTTTTTGTGATATTATTTTCTTAATGCCAAAATGTAAATGAGAAGAGCAAGCTTATCTAGGACTAGATCCAAAGTCATTCAGACTTCAGATAAATGCAGTTTCGCTTTCTTCGGATCGAAATCTTTACGAAAGAGTCAACTGTGATGCGGATGCGTATTATCGCGCTAATTTTAATATTATCGTTGTATTACTTAACATCAGGCAGAATGAAGTGAATATCGCGACGTACCTACTTTACTCGTTCACCCAATTTCATATCATATATAGAGCAGTTGCAAATCTTTCCACGTGTCCTTTATCTAAACATCACGTGACATTATCTTCATTTAGGAGACATTACTCCGAAGTGCAGGGCTTTATGCATCACCTAATCTCCACAACAGAGCAGCCAGTTAGGTATTCTATCTAATCAGTCTAAGCTACTTTGATGGGGTTACATTATTATGTAAGTGCCTAAAAGCAAGGTTAAATTCCTACCTTGATGACATCAAAGGCGGTTGTTTCCATCTGTATCAATCATGAGATGACAGCGGCACTTCGTATCTACGACTTGAATAACAACTGATAAGGGGTAGCGTAAGTACTGGTGCGTTGAAAATACTTTAACTGGTGCGGTTCCGGCTATTGGCCTTGGAACTTTCCTTGAAACTTTATATTTGTTAGTTTTCAGCAATAACATTCAAAGTTCCAGAACGGGAGCGAGAGGTGATAGATGTAAGCCAATCAGACGCCTCACCTTTTTCTCCAAATTATAATACTTATTCAGATCAGTACTTATTCTCAACCTTCCACCACTTGCCTATTCTTGGCTACGTTTTTTTATGTAAAGAACTAAAAAGATAAACAAGATGCTCCGCTGATGTGAAGACATAACGTTGTCCATAATCAGTACACACAGTCATCAGTCCTGGGTGTTATGTTACACCAGGATTTTCCCAGGAGATTAGACGCGCAGCACTAATGCTTTTTATTTAAGATTAAGATGCTAACACTCTTCAGCCCAGTCATTTCACTAGCTACAGTGCCCTGCTATCAAAGTACAGTATTGCCAGTTATTCTTCCACTGCAATGATGTGCAAACGTCACTGCTAAAGCGGAAGAATAACTGGCACTGTCGGGAAATCCACTTAGTTGACCTCCTGCATACAATGTCTACTCCTGGTTTTTCTTTAACTTTTTTATAAATCGAACACCTGGTTTATTTTTTAAACTTTTGTATAAATCTAACATTTGCACTAAAGAATATTATTTACAGGTACAGAAGCACTGCCATATTTACATAATGTACATATTTTCAATGGCTTCTGCATTCTGATCATACATTTTCTACTATTTGTACGTCTCAAACAAGTGGTATCATATAAATATTTGTCTCTACGCCTTCACTATAATCAATCACAAATAAGATTTCAGCCACTTAAACCTAGTAATGTATTCACGTTTCATCTTATTTCACAATCTTATCATCTATCGTCTACGATTTTCTATTTTTAGAACCTGATTTTAGGTAACATAACAAACTGAGGCACATAAATAAAATAAAATTACAAGGGGATAACATTGCAAGAGGAATAGGTGAGTAAAAGAAACATTTAATTTAAATTTTTGTAGGTATACGTTTGGCCATACAAAGCGGTAATGTTTTTAAAAGTAGCTTTTAGGCACCTTACCAGGAAGGAGAACGATGTCAACGATTTTTAGTTACGATAATTTTAGATAAGTAAATTAAATGTTTTTAATTATTGATAATTTTTAATTGGTATAATCAGTTAATTTTTAGGTCATACTATAGGACTCAGCAAGTAATATACTTAGAGCGTACCTATGATATTTGTTATTTCAGCAAAAAATAGTAACTGAATTTAATAATAGTAATAGTGGTATGCAATCATTATAATCAGCCGGAAGATGTCCACCGCTGAACATAGCCTTCACCCTCGTTAGTGAGCTATAATTACATATATAGGATTTTTCCCACGAGCAAATAGATTCGTGATTCTCGTGAGTTCTTCTAAACTATAACCATACAAGCAGTGACCACCGGAATTCCCGCTGAAAAGTAGCCTGTGTGTTATTCTAGAGTCTAAGCTATCTTGCCGTCAGGGCCGCGGATGAGTGCTTCGGCGTACCCGCTGCCCCGACATTATGGCATCCCGCAGGAACACCCCAGATTTCTAGTGATACACACCCCAGATCTCCGCCGCGCTCAACTTTGGCGGGGGAGTCTCATATATACCGCCTTGCGCCCCCAGACGCATGGTGACGAAGCGTAACGCAACTATAACATTTCAACTCAATCTGTTCAGTTGTTAAGGCATAAAGAAATAGGTAGCAAACACAAACATCTTATATGTATACTTTGTATAATATTATACTTAGTATAATATTAGTAGGATCTACTGTAACAGTGTACAGACTTTATAAGTGGTAGGCCTCAATTGCAGAAGCCCCTTGGGGAAGTACGAGACCTTTTCAGATATATTGGTAGTACATACCTATATGTAGGTAGTAGAGATAGGTAGCTTAGATCCTGGAATAATACATAGGCTACTTTTCAGCGGGTATAACCATTTACAATACTAGTCATAAAATGTTCTTAGTATAAGTTGGGTAAAAGGAAACGGGGCGGGGGTGTAATAGGATTGATCGTTGTTAGGGCTTCATCAGACGTGGCTAAACTCGGCTTCTACGTCACATCGTCTGCGTCTCACCTTACGCAAGATTATGTAAGTCACTAGCTGCTACTATAGGTTACACGCTGAAAAGGTTCTAATCTAACCCATCAATAATGACCACAGAACGGCCACACATCTGCAAAAAAACCAAGTGCTCCAAACCAAAAAATCCTGAAAAAAATCCCTAAAACCCTAAATGGCTGCGTATCCAGAATGCTGGCAGCATTGCCTTGTTGGATATACCACCACTTTTATATACCTAATAGAATACTTATCTATGATTATTATAGAATATTTATCTTGGATCTTAAATGGAAGTAAACCCTTAAGGAACAACTCTGCTTTTGAAGTGCATCAACCTCCAGACTAACGGAAAGATTTGTATCCATTAGTTTTCGAATTTAATTCCATTCTATGGTATTGCGTCCAATTCTATCTAATTTTAGAAGGCTGTTAAGGCTAATTATGACAATCTACAGAATGTAGGTTTCAACGTAAAGACGCTACATACACTAAGACGTAGATATTATAAAAGTAAACAAACTAATTTAATAATACAATTTTTAAAACTACCATAAATGGTATCGATTACTAAAATAACAAAACAGCAAAACTTGCGGCTAATAAAAATTGTTGAGTGTGGAGTATGGAACACTACAAGTGCAAGTGTAAACTGATGAAGGGCATAGAAATTGTCTTAATTGTGGTTAAGATATACTCATGAATATTAGACGTAAGTTATGCCGTTTTGTTATATAAAATTAATTTAGGTATAGCAGCATTTTTTTAGTAATTTATATGCACCATAGAGAAAACATCTAAAGCCCATTACACACGTCGCTATATAGCGCTATAAAGCATCTTATAGCGCGGCATAGCTTCAGTACAAATCGGCATCCGTCACACACGTAGCTATAAATGACATATAGCGCTATATCGCGCTATATTTTACAGTTGATGCGTAGAATCCGCCATTTTTCATTTTGACTAGGTGATAAAATGACTAAGCTGATTTGTATTACCGAGACAAAAAAAAACAAACTCCTATTACCTACGCGATATATTAAACAAAATTTTTTTTTTTTTTTTTTTTTTTTTTATAGAAGACTAATCAAGCGTTTGACCGCAATCTCACCTGTTGGTAAGTGACGATGCAGTCGAAGTTGTAGCACGCTTGTTTAGTAAGAACCTATTCACTCTTGATTTGAACAGACCTACGTTATAGCATTCGGGAAATACTGAGAGTGGTAGCGAGTTCCATAACTTCGCCGTTCTCATAATGAAGGACGAAGCGAATCGCTTAGTCCGAGCTGCTGGTATACTCACCAGATATTGGTGGCGCAGTGCCGTTTGCCTGGAAGTTCGGTTGTAAAAGGGTGATGGTGGAACTAACCCGTGGAGTTCTGAGGAGCACTCTCCATGATGGAGCTTGTAAAAGACGCTCAGGCTGGCAACTGAGCGTCGATGTGCGAGATTCTGTAATTTGGTCTCATTCAGCCTCTCATCACCAATTAATTTACGGGCACGACGATCAATGGAATCCAAGGCCTCGAGCTGGTATTTGGCTGAACCGTCCCAAAGATGGCAGCAGTACTCTATACAAGATCGGACTTGAGCTTTATAAAGTGTAAGAAGCTGTCCAGGAGTGAAGTAGCGCCTCACTTTGGATAAAATACCCAGCTTTTTACCAGCTACCTTGGCTTTGGATTCAATGTACGTGCCGAAATTCAGGTTTGATGAAAGGCTGACACCCAAAAGATCCAGATGATCGGTCACAGGAATCGAAATGCCATGGAAAGTGGGGGAATGATTAAAAGACGCCTTTTTTGCAGAGAATAGACATGCCTGCGTTTTCGAGGCATTGAACTTGACCAAGTTGAAGTCACCCCATTCTGACACTTTTACTAAGGTCGAGTTCAACCTCTCCACCATGGCTGATCTCTGAGCTTGAATAGCGTCACTACCAACTCGTGCATTAGGCATACTGTATCTCTCAATAACTGTGCTGTCATCTGCATACCCATAGATACCGGGACAGAGCAGGTCATTAATATGCAGCAGAAAAAGTGTTGCTGAGAGAACAGATCCCTGAGGTACCCCAGCGTTAATCGCCATTTGATCGGACGCGCAGCCCTGGAGGACCACCCGTAACGATCGTTCCCTCAGGAAATCGGATAGCCAATTGCACAATTGGGCTGGTAGCCCGTAGAGAGGGAGCTTTCCCAGAAGGCTGTCGTGCCAGACTCGGTCAAAAGCTTTGGAAATGTCCAGGGATATGGCGAGAGCTTCCCCATGTTTTTCCAAAGCTTCACCAACAAGATGAGTGACACACGCAAGAAGATCCCCAGTAGACCGGTCTCGGCGGAAGCCGTATTGGCGGTCACTGAGGAGGTCGTTGGTTTCAAGGTGAGCCAGGATCCTGTTATTGATCACTCTCTCCATCGACTTACAAAGTAAGGAGGTGAGAGAGATCGGACGGTAGTTTGAAGGGTCAGCACGACTGCCTTTTTTGGGTACTGGTTGCATGTTTGCAACTTTCCAACCTTTGGGGACTACTCCCAACTCTAATGACAGGCGGAATAAACGCGTAAGTACCGGAGACAACTCTGGCGCACAATTCTTTAAAACTATTGCAGGTACACCATCGGGACCGCTGGCTTTACTAACGTCTAGAGCTCGAAGTGTTCTAAGAACCTCCTTCTGATGTATGCGAATATCGGGCATGAAAACCCCGCAGTGTTGGATAGGAGGTGTGGCACTTGTAGCATCTAGACGAGAGGATTCCGCAAATAGAGAGGCAAATAAATTTGCCTTCTCTGTGGCGGAGTGTGCCAGCGAGCCGTCAGGTTTTAGCAGTGGTGGTAGCGAAGGTTGGCAGAAGTTAGCTTCAACCGCTTTAGCAAGGGACCAAAAAGCTTTACTGCCCGTTGGTTGAGAAGCAAGTTTCTTCCCTATTCGACCGACGTGGTTGAAGTAACTCCTTTTCAACGTCTTCTTATACTCCTTGGAGGCAGCATTAAAAGCTTTCTTCTTAGTTCGAGTGTCCGACGCTTTGCGCACACGCGCGTCAGCCCAGGCTAGGTATGCTGAGTGTTTGCGTGCTTCAGCACGCGCACATTCAGCCCCAAACCAGGGGCGAGCCTTGGTACTGAGTGGTTTTTCAGAAAACGGAACAAAATATTCCATTGCCTGATTCACCACATCAGTAATGGCGTCTGCGCAAGTCGTCGGGTCTTCAGAAGAAAAGCATACTTGCTTCCAGGGGTAGGATGCAAAGAATTGGCGCATTTCATCCCAATCCGCTGACCCGTATTTCCAGATACGCCTAGTTCCGGTTGGGCTGGAATCTATGGGAGAAAATGTCGAAGATGACTGGATCAGACAATGATCAGAGCTCCCTAGTGGAGATGAAACAGAGACCGTGTAACGGTCCGGGTCAGTAGTAAGGATAAGGTCAAGGCAGTTTGCAGTGTGGTTATCAACATCTGGAACCCGCGTTGGTTCAAGGACAATTTGAGAGAGGTTCAACGTGAGGGCCAATTTACGCGTCTCCCTTCCTGCGTGATCAGTGCGCTGAAAAGGGAAGAGCCACTCCTGGTGATGTGCATTGAAGTCTCCCAAAAGGACCAGTTGAGCGGAGGGGTATCGTTGTTGAGCCACATCTGCCGTGTCTCCAAGGTATTCATGAAGTGGAGTTGTCTCGCTGTCGCCTTTATGCGACCGATATACTCCAGCGTATAGGATCTTCTCCATGCCAGTATCCACCATCACCCAGATTACCGAAAAACGAGGGTGTTCGAGATTACGGAGACGTACACAGCAAACATCGTCACGCGAGTAGACACATAGTCCTGCGCGTGAGACAAAACGGTGCTCCAGGGTGTAGCCTGGGTAGTCTAGGTAAGCAGTGTCTAATGGTTGCTTGATTTGGGTCTCCGTTAAGAAGAGCAAGTGAGGTTTTGCAGTCTCGAGATGATGATGGACCGCTTGGAGATTTGAGTGCAATCCACGAATGTTCGTTAGATGCACTTTTAGTGTGAGGACGTGCATCTGCCGTTTTAACTTGCTCAATCTTTTGGACTTTCTCATAGGGGTTTGTGAATAGGTTTGGGTAGAAAATGTAGACGAGATGAACGGTTGCCAGCCACCGAAGGGTAAGTGCAGCAACACCGACGGAGGACTTGCATGGAGACCGCGGGGACGCCCGAACCCCCCTGAAACTAGTCATCGGTTCCTCACTTCCGGTCGCCGTCCGGCCCGATGACCAGCCTCAGGATTTTACACAAGCGGCGGGGCAGCCTTTCGTAAGTGGCTGGTTTACTAATTGGGCCCCCTACAACTTGCGGTCGGCCAGCAGAGAACACCGTGCTTCGGATCCCGCTGCTCTCCAGTACAAGGCGACCAGCGCTGAGACACCTAATCAACGGCAACGGCCTACAACACGGACACAACTGTCTACAATTACTAACCCGATCGGCCTCCAAGGACATCACGGTGGAACACGACTGATCGCTTGGCACCGTGTTTTTGTCCGAGGGGTGGTACCTAAGCCGTCGGCAAGATGCCTACCACCAGTAGTTTGGTTGCTCCTTTAGCACCACCCAGGGGTCACGTGCAGGTGATCGAGGGTTATGAACCTGCGGACGCGAGCAAACATGGACCCCCAAAAAAATAGTAATAAATAGTAGCAAATGTTTAACCGCTGTGTAACAAATTAGAAAAAAATGTTTTTTATTTATATTAAATATTTTCTTGTGTTTGCAGGTCTTTTTGTTAGCATTACGAAACAAAGTAGTATAATTTGTATTTTAAATTTCACCTCCTATTTACTTGTAATAGGAGCTCTTTTTATGCATAATGATTATTTGTCCGAATAACTTAGACCTTTGAATACCTTGCAGTAGACTTTCGCTTAACCGGCTTAGTCATGTTACAAAATGGCTACGCATTTTTTTTAAATCTAGTTCATATGGGATTTGCCAAATTGTATGGTTTTACAGCAACATGTCGGTTGACAATGTCAATTTTGAGTCTTATACAGAATGTGTAAAAAATTCATGATTTTTTTCTCAAATTTTTAAAAAATACATACCAGGTCGTTTGTCTAGACATTTTTACTAGGAAACTGAACGTTTGGAGTTCTTCTTGTCCTTGTCATATTGCCTATTACTGGGAGTCATGACCCCTCCTTTGGAGGATTTGATATCTGATGATAGATCGCTATCTGGGTTGGTTGGATGCGATTTTCATAGCCAGGAGCCAAAAGACAACAGGACAACAGCAACTTCAAGGGTGGTGCGGATCTGATCTGACCAACGCATCGGACTACGACCTGAGTCCGCTTTCCTTTGATTTTCCGGATGACAATGAGCTTCTCTACCTATGCTATTTGGCCGATGTAGTCGAGAATCCTCTGATAAAGTCGGTCAAATCCAACATGAATTGATCTTATTTGATTAACGTAAGTCATACTTTTAGTAAACGATGTTAATTTAGAATAAAATTTTCTGGATTTTTTGACGAATTTTGAAACGTCTTTTTTTTTAAGTTTACCAGGAGCAGATTTGAAGGAAACCAAAATCTAGGAAAAAAAGAAACATCCTTTATGTAGAAAACATTGTCAAATTCATTTGTTTAAGTAGTGTTGGGGAATCATTGGAACTATATGCAATCAAAGTGATTGAATCTCCGTTCCTACTCCTGGTACTCCTGGTACCTACTTCCTAAAAATATTAACAAGGAACTAGCTTTTAAATGATGAAAAGTGGTATGTACCTTTAACGAGTGTGCATATATGAAAGTGCATAGGAAGGAGAAATAAAATAGACCCCGTTGTCGTGATTTTCTATTTAGCAACAAAATCTCCAAAACCTGACGGTTGGTTAGTTTTGATTGGCTTGTTTATAAAAAAAACTCTTTTTTAAGACCAAATGACTTTAAAATCAAGAGAGAAGAGAGAAATAAAGCGAAAAATATATAAAGCGTTTTCTTTTAAGAATTCTCGGGTGCTGCTTGCTAGCGCAAGCATAAACAATACATTCCAATTTTTCGGATATAAAGATGTACAGTACAAGTCCTGCACAGATGCAATAGATATAAATAGCAGATAACCACATGAAATAAATACGTCTAGTGAAACAAACGTACGAATGTGATTTGATTTCGAACAGGAGAAATGATTTGGATACGCAAACTCGATCACCTGCTCGCATTAAGAACCACTTTGAATTTCTTCCAGTTAGACTGCGTGCGTTTTCTGCTTAGATAGGATATGTGAGTCACTTGCATGCCTATGTACGTAAACACACATGCGCCTATGTACATGCAATAACGCTCATCCGAAATCCTGATAAAGTTTTACACAGTCACCGTAAAATAAATCGGTGGTAATATATAAATAACATACATTATCATTTTATAGGTTTTGATATAAAAATATTCGACTTATTAGTGCCTATTACTATTAATTATGTACAGAAAAGTAAGATAATAAGATTTCAGATTATTTCTCTTATTAATTTCGATTAGATTAAAATAAGTTGGTTAGTTTTATCACTAATTTATGACGATTTTTAAAAGCAGTTAATTATTGTATATTTTAACACTTGTATTTCTTTTAAACAACGGTTTTCAACTTATATCATTCATCGCAGGAGGCACAAAGTGGAAATTGTGCATACACTTATTAGGTAAGTAAGACTGGTGATAATGCTATATTTTGGTAACATTGAATTGATCCGATAATGAAGCCGTAAAAAAGCAACTGGAACTCCGTAAAGGTTATAGAACAGTTGAAGTATATATTTTTTTTTTTTTTAATCATTGTCTGACATAATATTATTTGCATTTTTTTGTTCCTTTTCCTTAGTGATATGATTAAAATCGATGTTTATTATGTTATATAATGGAATCTAATATTAATTAACTATGTAATTTGCCATAATTATAAATTTTGCACGCCTCAAAGAGGCAGAGTGTTTAGGCGCTAAACTAAGTTTTAAGATCTTATGTACCAACATTCTTGCAAATAAATGATTTACTTTACTTACTTTACTTACTATAGCTAACATATATTAAAAAAACAATCTACATAACATGAAAATAAGTATTTAATAATTATTTTATGAGTAATTTTCACTTTACATTAATGAAACTTTAATAATTATCATTATTGTGTGGGATAAGAGAACAGATACCTAAACTATGAAAATACGTATTTATTCGTAATATATTATGTTAATAACATTTTTCCACACAAGTATATGGCAACTCCAAATTGCACTTGTCCGTTTTTTTATATTTTAACAGATACCTAAACTATTAAAATACGTATTTATTCGTAATATATTATGTTAATAACATTTTTCCACACAAGTATATGGCAACTCCAAATTGCACTTGTCCGTTTTTTTATATTTTTATATTAATATACCTATTCAAACGCTCTCATAGAAATTGTTGTCAAGTTATTCCAAATATTTGAGTACGTTTGTAAATATGAAAAAGTAATGTTAATAAAGTCACTTGATTTGATATCAATGATCGACTCAAGATTCAATCACAAAGAATGAACTATTAAAAAATATAGTTCCGATCAGTAACCTGGCCATCACTAAAAATAATATAGCAAGGTATAGCAAGGTATAGCAAGGCCTTGCTATGCGATGCTATATGGTACCAGGAGTCATATAGCAAGATATAGTATAGCGTCGTGTGTAATGGGCTTAAATTTTAAACGAAAATTACTGCGAATGCCTGTGCGTAGCCACAAATTTGAGTTTTATAACATTTTTGAAGGATTTATTAAAATGAATTTATCAAAATTGAAGCAGGAAATCTGACGGATCTCCGGACAGAGTAGAGAAAACTGACTTGAAATGAATATGACGACATCAGAATATCATCATGATGATCGATTAGATATAGAGTTGACGTTCTGTAAATTTAATTTTATGGTTACAGTCTACATCCTAAACAAAAAACACATGTCTTCTGCCATCCTAACGAACATCTGAGCACTTGTAAATTAGTTCAATTTGTATGCAAATTGTTTCGCTGTAAAAAGATATTCTATTACACACTTGAGGCTCATAATATGTGTAAATATAATATACAAGTATGTTAACCTCTTATGAGCATACGAATTGTATTAATAATGTGCTCTGAAGTTTACCTGAAAATTATAATTCTATTAGTTTCATTTACCATATTATTTTTAATTTTAGTTTTTTTTCGCAATCAGTATAATGGAGACGAGAAAGATGCTCATTATGTGAAGAGATTGCACTCACTTCCTCGCTTATTGAAAGCAAATACAAGAAATAATTAAAGTATCATACCATAATTTTTCAACAAGTTAAAGCGTCTGTTTTGTTACTACGAGTATACTTAGTTTAAAACAATAAACTCATGGCGACGATTCTATTAAATGGGCACGAAATGTTGCGTGCAATGCTGATCTTTTATATCCACTTCTATAAGTTGGCTGCGACATAGAATTATTCCAGGATTAAATATCTCTATAATAGATAACTAAATACATATTTGTGACGAGTGGAAATAGTTCGCAATTTTGTTTCAAATCTTTGAGTGATGTAGTTTGGGCACTAAAATAGGGACGTAGAAGAAATATTGTTCATCAAGTAAAATATTAACAAATATTGGACAAATTTTTATATTTTCTAAATTTAATAAACCATTTTTACTTACAAATCAAAAATAATGCATCTCTAGGATTTTTATACTGAAACATACAGACTAAAATGCTAAAATGTTCCGTATTTCACTTGTCTACAATAAATGTTATTATTTAGTATATTATTTTTTTTTAAATACGCTATCGAGAAAGTGTCCAGACACATTTTGAAACCAGAAGCCTTATCTGCAATGCCACATAGGTTGGTAGGACACACGAAATCAAAATCTGACACGGACTTCAGATTGTAATAAATGGGTAAAGATAATGCTGTCTTTGCTATCCAAATGAGCTTCCTTGGCCGTCTAGATAACATGACAGGCTTTATCTTGGCTGTTGTCAAGGTCTTCGATTTAAATTCTGGTAAACTATATTCAATGTCATGAAAATAAATAGTTGGATAACTTATTTTTAAACAACATAACATAACATTTTATTACACGAAATTTTGAAATAAGCGCATCAAAATAAACGAATTATAAGTATCTTATATACCTTTATAAATAAATATATATTTATAAATAAATTTATTTTAAAAACTAACAAGTGTTCAAATGATTTTTTTTTTATTAAAAATAAGTATGCAAAAATCCAGATGAATTGATCGACTCGCTTCTCTCTTGATCTTAAAATTAAGTTGATTTGTACCGGTCTCATAAATTATGATACACACATAGTCACATAAAGTGCAAATTAATTAAAAGCTTATAAAATGCCTTTCATACGGCGCGGCGGTTTTATCGCTAATAGCAAAAAAAGTATTTCTGAAAATTTGGGCAGTTCTAGTGTAAATGTAGGAATATATATCTAATGTGTTAATTTAAATAAATAACAATATTAAGTACCTATTCATTCTAACTAATAATTTAATCTAATTCTCTTCTATTGAAAAGTATCGAACGAAAGTCGTGTTCGTCTCGATAATTTGCATAAAAATTAAAAATAATAACAATCAGCGGATGATACACCTACTTATCAATAAAACCATCCTCAGTTCCAAGGACCAGGATAATTAAACCAGTTTTCTCCGACAATAAAACGAGAAATGATCACACCATAGAGTTATATTATGTAAAGAGGAACAAAGCAGCGAGACAGAAATATATCTCTTACGGATATAATATAGCAAAATCGAAAAGGAAAGCAATCTATTGTCACTGTGACCGTTTTTGGTTGCCAAGTTTGTATAAATTGTCGGCACAAGTCCGCTCTTCCTAGAGCCTCAGAATTTTAACAAAACTAAAAGAGATGTGGCCTACAAAATGTTTTGTTCATAACATGGCTTATAAAAAAAAATTAATACGTATTTTTTTTCTTTGTAATTAAAAAAAAAAATGTGAGATAAAACGTACTAAAGTTATTTTACGTGACGTATAACGCATCTACACCCAAAAACATATAAGTGAGAGTGTGAGTGAGTTTTTTATTTTATTCACAAATCAAATAATTACTACATAATGTTTTTTTTTATTATTTAAATAACAGACTAAACCTGACCTACCTTAATTTTTTTGACCTATGTTTTAACATCCCTATCATTGCTCACGCATTATTAGAAAGTCAGTTGATCTACGTACATACTAGATCTATGGATCAGACAATGTATACAATCAATAAAATTCAACGTAAGCATTTCGTAACATGCAAAGAGGGTCGAGGTCTTCGGGTGCTGTTTTGTTTCCTCGACCGATCTTTAGTATTCCAGTCTCGATAGGCGGTGACCCTACCGATGTTATTACGTGTTTTGTTTATTACTTCACTGTTATTAACGCCTACAGTTCAGGATAATGTGTTTCTGATGGCAGTGTCCTATAGCCAGTTGCAATTCGAAAAAAAATAATTTCTTTTCGAACCTAAAACAACTACATAGAGGTCATTCGTTCGCCCACTCGACATCCCCAGTGGTGTACCAGTTTTCGGTGACTCTTCAGTGTTAACAAAAATAGAATCATCAAAATTCCTCTCTGTTTCACTCCAAGAAAAAACTACCATTTATGTCGATCTAAAACCGTTAGGTAAATGCTCAATCAGTCTTAGAAAACTGGACACCAATCCGTTAAATTTCTTAAACATTTTATATGAGAAATGCATCTAAAACTAACAACCCCCATGATTAATTGCCGAGTCCGTGAAATAAGTTTTTTTCTAAGTCCAATTTTCTTAATTCTTACCAAACATTCTATCTTCATCATTGCCAAATTATCCTTAAAATCAACACATTCAATTCAAACGATCTATAAATAATGTAGCTCATTGAAATTCACGCACATTACGCGGAATCGGTATTGAATAATGATGAAATTATCGCAAATTTCGTCTCCGCTTGTTAGTCTGCGAATTTTTGGGGATCACGTTCAATTTGATTAATATCTTCAGTACAATCGAAGGATGTAAGCTGGCAAATTCACCTAATGTCTTAGTTGACCTCTAAAGGACACATAAAGTGCGTTGCGACTGCAAATTGTGATTTCAAAATGTGGAAGTTGTGATAGAATTTATGATGCAGGAAAAGCGTTTTATGGCTAAGTGATTAAGTAATTAGTTTATGTTGTACTTAACTCTGATCTGCGGGTTTACTCGTTGATAAAACCTTCTACAATATGAACCTATCGCAGTTTACCTACCTCTTGCAGTTTTTTTTTGGGTCTTCTGATATATCTTCAGTCACTTTCTTTAGTTTTCTTAATGCAATACATATATTACAATCTATATATTTAGTCTACCCTCTGCATAATATTTAGACATCTTGTTTACGCCACCCCTTCCGGTCCAGTACGAGAATTCGTTCTCTAGAAGCTCTAAGTGTACCTAGGTCAAATAGACTTTTATAATACCTACTACTATTACCAGACTTTAATTAACACACTTTACATATTATAAGGATCGTCTATCAAGGCTTTAAATTAATACATTAATACGCCTTTTTGTAGCACCTTGTAATGTTTTGCACCTTGTAAATGTCTCACACAAGTGCCATCCCATCGTCCAAAATACGTGTAAATCATCAGTTAGGCCGCAGTCCTACTGCCCTACAAGGCAGCCGGTCGATCTTGACCGCGAGCCGCGAAACTATACACATTTATCATGACAGTTACCGCGAGTGGGTAAACTCCCGGAATTTAACAACTTTTTTCCCCGCGGAAATGCATCCGCGTTTTTAGGGTTTATTAGCCAAATGGCAAAAAACGGAAACTTTATAGAGCGATAACCCTTCGTCATCCGTATGTCACAGCCACTTTTTTCCAAAACTATAAGAACTATATTGTTGAAACTTGGTAAGTAGTTGTACTTGGTATAGTAGTTGTTGTGTGTCTGTGAACCGCATATTTTAAGATTTTCACACAAATATAGAAAAAAAAAAGTAAATTTTGGGGGTTTCTCATACTTAGAACTGAATCTCAAAATTTGTTTTTCATCAAACCCATACGTGTGGAGTCAATAAGGGATAAATAAAACAGTAGCATTAACGAGATGCTTTGTTTTTCTCGAATGGACGTACACGCGGTATCCATTCAAACACACGTCTGTATGCGAAACCTTGCGCGACCCTGCGCCGTGTCGCACTCCGCAGATTGGTAATGACATTACTTGGGTGCTGTTTACGTTTATTGTATGGGGAAATTAAAAGTTGAGTTTATTTATGTCTCGTTTAAACGACTTTGAATTTGTCATAAAACCTCTACGAATAAATTAAAAGTTGTAGAATTTTTTAATACATAGAAGACAAAATGCCCGCAAACCTCTGCATGACAAAACAACTGGTGCTACAACAGATAAATTACGGTTTCCAGCTACACATTCAACATCATTATTGTCAGTTCACTGCTGGGCAAAGGCCTCCTCCCAAACTCTATTCTGGGTAGTTCGGAACTAGGTCGTTCCTGCGATCGCAGCGATGACATCGACTTGACAGGTGGTCTGCCGATGCTGCGGCTTCTGCTCGAGGCATCCATGCTCTTAGAGACTTACTTCACCTGCAATCACCACACCTGGAAATATGTCCTATCTAAGCTCCAGATACAGGTCGCTCCCAACCGGTACATATGGAATTCTAATGGGGAGGCCTATGTTCAGCAGTGGATGACCTATGAAGATGATGATTATGATGAAGTTCCAATTGAGCCACATTATCCGCTTACTCAAGCTAGACATTGTTAACCTATAGTTTCAACATACTACGAAATAACTGAACCGATACGTATAAAATACGAGAGCCCGGCTCTAACTTCCGTATTTTTACACAAAATAAAACTCTTAAGCTAATTATATGATACTGCAATTAGCTAAATAAAGGACGAGACAATCCTCTTACATCAGAGATGTTCATTATAAGAAACCTTCACGACGTCCCTCGGGATATCTAGGCTCTAGACGTCGACTTAAAAATAACAATTGATATAGTCCTTCTGACAGCTACCTTGTTCCTTCAATCGGGAAAGTAGGTCAGCTTTACAGTGGAATAGATAATATAGATAATGAAACAATTTATAAACTTGTGCCCAGCTATGTTCTTTAACCCCTGAAAAGTGGTCTGTGTGTGGGACCGTCTGTAATCTATAGGTACTTATTATGTATTTATTTTAATTTACTTGTTTATATTATATTATTAATTATTATCAATAATATACAATTAAGGTAAAAACTTCAACAGAATAGGTTACCCTATTCTGTTGAAGTTTATACTTACACTGTTCAGAATCAAATCACAGCCGGACCCACGTTTTACGTGCCTTTCGAAACAAAGTAGCGCCAAAACACAGCAGAGCTGAACTATTATAACTGCGTTGTGTTTCAATAAAGAGTTATTTTATTTTATTGGAAAACAAACAGCTTCAAAAATTTTGTACAGATATTATAATCTATTCAATTTTATTCCTACGCAACTACCCAAGTTATAAAATCAATCTATAAAAAATCAAAATTATAGTTATAATATGATGACCTTACGTTAAATCATCTCAGAAACCACAACATTCTTATCGTATTGTCTCTCTACATGTTGTAGTTTTCTAGAAATGGGCAATATATTTTATTGCGTAGGAGCATAATGTCATAAAATAAACAAAACCTTCCGGTAACATAATAATATCAACAGCTGTAAATTTTGCTTGATTTTTTCTAAGAATAGTTTGTGACTATGTGTATGTAAACACAGTAGATTCCTTCAATAAACTCGTAATGACTTGACGTAAAGGAAACCAATCGTTATTGGTAAGGTGTGTACGTAAACCTTTTTTTTATGTGATGAAGTAGAAGACGAGTATAAGCCCTCCTGGTGTTAAGAGAACGCTGCCCATAATCAGTACAGTGCTACTTAAGATTTCATAATGATGTGAAATTCTAGGGAGCACTGCATCAACGCTTCTTACTCAAGAGCTATAAGATGTTGAGACTCTTTAGCCCAGTAATTTCACTAGCTACAGTGCCCTTCTACCGAAGCACAGTAATGTTTGCCTTTACTGCTCAGGCGGTAGAATAACTGGTACTGTTGGGGTACCCACCGAGACGACCTCCTGCAAAGGAAGTCTACCCCCGGCAAAAACCTACAATGATTTTCGGTCTTCCACAATAAGAGACTCTACCTGCTTAGCACTACCTAGTCTACTAGTTCTACTGCGTACTGTGCCACCTCTTGTAAATTCTCAAACCTAAAAAAAGAAGCCTAAAAAGGAAAAGACTACAGTTTATCGGAGTATTATTTTTATGCATATTCATCGATTATTCGAAGAAGCCTAAACGGTTTTAATTTATTTTTGTTTCTAATGGTACGAGTATATTTTCATAGGCCAAATTTTATCGAAAACGAAGGTGGTTTATTTTTTTTTCTCTTGTCTTCTTCTTACCGTCCTTCCAGCGGTTCCTGGGATTGCTGACCGGTCAGCTGAGCAATTCGTTTTTGAAAATAAATTGATGTTCCAAGTATTTTAACTGCATGTTTTAATAAACCTTACAATTATAATTTACGGAGATGACGTTTGTTAAAATCATACGCTGCGCTGGCACATTACAGTCTTAGAGTCAATTAATAATTATTCAACGCAGTTCTAAAAATAGAGGCACCTCAAGATTTTTTTATGAAAAGCTCAACTGCTATTAAATTCCTATATTCCATATTATCATAGTCATATTATAAATACGAATATAACCGGCATTCGGCATCTTTTATAGCTTCTTCGTAACTTTTACTTTGATATTGTTGTTTCTATTGATTTGTATAATTTGAACTTGAATAAGAATCATATAAATAAGAAATATGAATTAATTGTTATTACCTACCTATTAAAATAGCATAAAATACGAATATCTTACATAACCACAATAGTAAGTAGATCGATGGTGACCGTCACCGCGAGATAAGCGCCACCGATCGAGAGCGACTCGGCAGTCGACCTTATCGTTATCATTGTAGGAGGAATCTTCAGCGGTAGCCGCGAGCGCTGCCACATTCGCACATAAGCCTTAGAAGGCACCACGCGATCCTTGAGGCTCAGGCGACCGCGCCTACAGTGCCAGTCCACACATTGCCCACGCGCATCTTCCCTACGCCGTAGGGTGACGATGTACCACCGGTAAACCCAAACGTGCATATATTTCGTGAAAGGACCATATTTTTCCATTAGAAAGTGAAGTGAAAACGTTTAACGAAAATGGGTGAGTAATAAATTTAATAACATAACACGACGAGGCATTTGAATAAATTAATAAAATTACATAATAAACAAAGATATAAAAATAAACTAGATGCAGACTGGATTGTGCAAATTTTGTGTTTCTAACGGATTGATCCGGAAATTTTAATTGCATTTAATGTCATATTCGTCATGCTTTTAATATATATGTCCTATTAACAGCTTTAGTTATTATGCAGGACTTGATAAAAGAGCGACTAATTCAAGTAGCAGTGTGAGCAAAGATCACGTCTTTAAAAGATGACTGGTTAAAGATTTCGCATTGATATAATGACCATAGAAATGTCCACGGAAGATTTTATCTTTGCTAATTGGTATACTACGGTTGTCACTCATATTCTGATTCAATTGTTTTAACACTCTTGACGTTACTTAACTAAATAATACATTTACATTTGTGTTCATACGTTAGCTCGTTCATTAAATTTATTTCAAAGTCAAAGTCAAAAATAAAGTCAAGGACTACAAATTTAATTTTTTTTTTTTAAATTATTAACATTAATTAATATCCTGGCATTTGCGAGGATATTTATATGAATAAATATAATATTATTTGGGAATTACTCGGTAAAATCACTATCCTAAATTTCGAAATATAGAGAAGGAATAGAGCTTTTAATCAAAAATATTATATAAGCTAAATATTTTTAACTTTAACCAATAGTTCATAGATATAAATTTTTATATCTCTATCGTTTTTATATTTCCTTAGCAATTATATAAAAATACATATATATATATATATATATATATATATATATATATATTCAATAACGTAGGTAGTAGGTATATATAATTATGTCAAAACGGCAGTCACAATATTAGCAGATTTTAAGGATAAAGATATTAAAATTCATAATATATACGCCAGTTACCTTTTACCTAGAACCCGCATGATTATTAAAGGTCTCGAACATAATTATATTAAGAAAATTACAAAAGATAAATCCCCTTTTCCCTTACGTTAGTTTTCTAAATTCGTGTTTTAAATTATTAATTCAGTAAGTACTTTATCTACTTAGTTTTACTTGAACAATAACAAAAAAACTTCATGTAACAACTTGTAGAAACTTTACGATATTTAAAACTATCGCGAGTGTTCTCCATAACTACAACAACAAAAACGGCACAACTCACGTCAAATAACCGAACCGAAACCGAAACCGTGGTCGAGATATTCTCTGCAATATTTGACGTGAGTTGTGCCGTTTTTGTTGTTGTAGTTTTGTAGAAACTTTATTATATGTACATATGTTCCGAAAATTTTTTATATCATCATCTTCATCTTCCTGCCCTTATCCCACACTAGGTAGGGTCGGCACAACACGTTTTTCTCCTCCATTCTGATCTATCATCCGTCATATCTGCATCCACTCCCCTAGCACGCATATCCCTGCACACACCGTTCATCCAAACCTTATTCGGGGGCGCGTATATTGAAACCCTACCTCTATTCAGCACCGCGACCGAACTGAGATGCGGGAGCCTTTCCGTACGTGAATTCTCAAAATGCGACTTTAATCCCTTCCGCTATTCAGCACCGCGACCGATCTGAGCTGCGGGAGCCTTTACGCGCATTCATTCTCTAATTGAGACTTTAATCCCTTCCGCTATTCAGATCGATCGATCTGAACTCGGGGATTGTTTTCAGAGTAATATTTAAATCTGTTTGATGATAACACATGTCTATATAGTACTGTAGACAGTGCTTCAAGAGGAAAGTTTATGTATAACTAGTGGACCCGCGCGCACTTCGTAGCGCATAAAACAGTCTACAAATACTATCTACCTTTAGTCATTTATTTCTAAAAAAAAAACGATTTACTTTACTCTTGTTCTTACTATTGTTACTCTTACTCTAGACTCTGACTTTTACTCTCGACTCTTACTCTCAACTCTTACTCTCGACTCTTACACTCGACTCATACTCTCGACTCTTACTCTCGACTCATACTCTTACTCTTGACTCTTAATCTTGACTCTTACTCTTGACTCTTACTCTTACTCTTGACTCTTACTCGACTCTTACTCTTGACTCTTACTCTTGACTCTTACTCTCGACTCTTACTCTCGACTCTTACTCTCGACTCTTACTCTCGACTCTTACTCTCGACTCTTACTCTCGACTCTTACTCTCGACTCTTACTCTCGACTCTTACTCTCGACTCTTACTCTCGACTCTTACTCTCGACTCTTACTCTCGACTCATACTCTCGACTCATACTCTTACTCTTGACTCTTAATCTTGACTCTTACTCTTGACTCTTACTCTTGACTCTTACTCTTGACTCTTGCTCTTGACTCTTACTCTTACTCTTGACTCTTACTCTTGACTCTTACTCTTGACTCTTACTCTTGACTCTTACTCTTGGCTCTTACTCTTGACTCTTACTCTTGACTCTTACTCTTGACTCTTACTCTTGACTCTTACTCTTACTCTTGACTCTTACTCTTGACTCTTACTCTTGACTCTTACTCTTGACTCTTACTCTTGACTCTTACTCTTGACTCTTACTCTTGACTCTTACTCTTGACTCTTACTTTTGACTCTGGACACTAACTCTGACTCTGGATTCTTACCTTCTCTGATATCTGTATATATATCGGTAAAACAGTCAACAAATACTACCTATCTTTAGTCATTCATTTATTTCCTTAGTTATACCTAGCTGCTGCTTTTTTATTTTATTTTATTCAATTCATTTCAATTTAATTTAATTTTAGAAATAAATGAATGACTACATGTAGGGAAGTATTTGTAGACTGTTTTACGCGCCACGAAGTGCGTGCGGGTCCAAGTCCACCACCACCCACCTAATACTCACTCACCAATAACTACCGTCATCATCTGATCAACTCTACTCTATGGTACCATAATAACCTATACCCAAAGAAATATGAGAGTGAAACTCAAACTGAGTCAAAACTAGTTAAAAATTACATTGCAAGATCTGTACTAAATATATACGATTATTCCATATTTAGTATCAATAATAAAAACAAATAAAAGTTTATAGAAAAATATATATTATTGTCGTATTTTTTTATTAATTTCTTTAACAATGCCGTCTCATTCAGTATTCAGAACTATAAGAATAGTAGCAAACAAACACTAAACATTCAATATCAAAAGTTTCCGCAGATCAAAAATACTTGAGTGCTGAATACTGGAAGGATTTCCAATCTATAATGGTAATATTGCGTACGTAAACCCTCCCGCATGTCAGAACTAAAAGTAGGGTAGCATTTAAACTCTCAAACTGCATGTTTTGCCGTTTAAAAGCTCCCGCATCCCAGATCCATACTGGCGCTGAATAGAGGAAGGGTTTCCATATACGCTTCGGGGGCCCCCCCGGAAAATTTTTATATACCAGTTGAATCAAAGGCTTTGTCAGCTAGTATTTTGGAAGGCACGTTCAATTGTGGGTCCCGAGTCCCGTCTGAATCCTATAAGATACAAGTAGGTACATAAAATTAAGTAAGTATGTATGTGGGAGGCAGTACCCCTGCAGACGTTCTTGTTATTGGCGACCTGCAACTGCAACACAAACACTGGGTCACAGGCCACAACCATTGACATAATTATAGGGATTTGACTCTGACTGTATAAGCAAAAAGTAACCTGTTCTATTGGAATATAGATCCCACAATTATTACTATTATCATCGCGTTTTCGTGGTAATTATTATCAAGTGAACTTAAGCTCTCCTAAAATCAATTGAAGTTGAATCATTAGAATGTTAGTAGGTACTGAGTGTTGATATTTCCGCATTCAAAAATTATTCTTAATTATAATATATTAAATTAGCATCAAATAATTTTAATTACTGTTATTGTGTACCTACAGGATTTTTACGACAAAAAAATAAAACTTCCTTTCACCCGACCTTTTTTCGATCACTATTATAATAAAACTGATTCACTCATAATTATATTATGGAATAACTCATTATTGCATACTAAATTATATAAATAATAAATACAAGACAAACCTGAAATGAGAAGTAAACAATCGGCGGTCTTTTCGCATAAAACAATTTCTTACAGACAACCTGGTTAGAAGTGGTTACATTGTACATGTAATGTGTGCTGTTAAGTTTTTCCTAAAATTCATATTTTCCTTTCGAAACTCGATGAATAAACGTAATAATTGCGATACAAAATAGGCAATTATTATTAAATATTGTAAGTAATTATTGACATAAATAACAGGTAGTTAATTA
Organism: Hemithea aestivaria; assembly: GCA_947507615.1. Taxonomy (NCBI): domain Eukaryota; kingdom Metazoa; phylum Arthropoda; class Insecta; order Lepidoptera; family Geometridae; genus Hemithea; species Hemithea aestivaria. The sequence goes on along the minus strand of OX382332.1, from coordinate 12,990,154 downwards.
AGATTTCCCAAGTGGCTGTAAACGTTATCTGAAGTGCTAGATTGGGACGAGCTCCGGTAAACCCATTCATTGTGTGATTTGTGACTAGTTTGTTCTAATTAAAACTGCTGTAAATATCATTAATTTTATACAATGAAGTAAGAAGACGAGCAAGACGCTCTCCTGATGGTAAGAGATAACGCTGCCCATAATCAGTACAGTGCTACCTAGTGCACTGCGCCAACGCTTCTTCCTTGAGAGTCATAAGATGTTAAGACTCTTCAGCCCAGTAATTTCACTAGCTACAGTGCCCTCCTACCGAAGCACAGTAATGTTTGCACATCACTGTTCAGGCGGAAGAATAAATGGCACAGTTGGGGTACCCACCTAGTCGACCTCCTGCAAAGGAAGTCTACCCCCGGAAAAATAACCCCGGAAACCATTAATTGTTAACATAAAACATTCATTATGATCAACGAATTAGGGAAGTAAATTATGATAAATAATATATGTCTGTAAAATATTATAGGGCAAACAAGAAGGTTTTCTCCAAAAAAAAACTTATAAATGAAGATCAATCCGCTATGGACATAACGTGATTTTAACCCCTAGCGTAAAAAGAGAGGGGTTTTAAGGGTATACTTCGATGCGCTTTTTTATTTGAAAGCAGCTTTTAAAGCGATGGTTCTAAGATATGTTTAAACAAAATCGGTTAAGCTGTTTCAAAATTACCTATCAGCTCTTTTATTAACTGCAATCTTCTATGTTTTTTTGCTTTGGGGGTTTTCAATTTTACTTATAAAAAGTTGTTCTCTGTTGACCATAGGTAAGTAATGATTTGACTCTGACAGTGTAAGTAGGGGTACCTATTCAATTGCAAGTAGACCCAATTATTATTTTTAAAAAAACTGTTCAAAGAAACAGCCAATTCAGTGTAAAATTGTCATCAGTACATCGTTTCAGACCGCAGCTTAAGAGCGCTTATTCGTTAAGCGATCTTATATTATGACAATTAATGGATGTGAGATTCGCGGTACAGCTGTGAGGCTGCATCGAACCGCGTTAATCATCCTCAAGGAGACAATAAATTAATCCAGAACGGCCCTTGCGCAATAGGAAGATCTGCCGACGTTTGCGGATGAATTAAGGGTTAACCCTTGACGTTACTCCCCTTACCCTTGACGAACTTTGAGTTAAAACAAATGATACATGTTTCAATTGCTTTAACATAATTTAAATATGCAAACTAATTATAATTAAAGGAATATAGTTAGAGCCATTTCGACTTTAAAATAAGTAGACGTGTTTCAAAAAACTTTAATAAACAGTATTTATAGGTATTTTAGGGCTAAACTTTGCGTTAAAAAACAAATGACAATATCAGCATTTTAATTACCGTTAACTGTTTTTGTTTTAATACATAAAATTACTATCGCTGGGATGCTTTCTTTCAATGCGACATTATTCAAATATAATACAATACTACCTCTAAGTAATAGTTTTTGCAGATATAAATACATAACCAAGTAATTTTGCTGGTGCCTTCAGTTCAGAACACAGTGCCAGCACACTACTGCTTGGCGGAAGAATAACATAGGTGTGGCTCTTCCCCACTTTTTGGTGCAGACTTGCAGACCTCTGAGGCCAACCCCTACAACAAAAAATGATATTATAGTTTAGAATATGATAGTTTTGAAATTGTTTTCACAAGTATCATTAGTATAAATACGCGGTATTTACAGACCTTATACGGGTGCAGCGGCCTTCACACCGATGCAATGTCATTATTATCATACGGACAATTTTTATAACACTATACGTTAGTGCTCACTTTCAATTTAAGGTAGAAACACACTACAAACATAATATTGTGCTTCTAGCCATAATGAATTAATGTTGTGTACTGTTATGGATATTCTGATTCTGGCGGCCCACATAGGCAAAGCTAACTACGATCATCATCTCAGCCGTAGGACGTCCACTGCTGAACGTAGGCCTTCCCTTTGGACTTCCATATGTACCGGTTGGAAGCGACCTGCATCCAGCGTCTTCCGGCGACCTTTATAAGGTAGTCTGTCCACCTTATGGGTGGACGTCCTACGCTGCGTTTGCTAGTCCTTGGTCTCCACTCGGGCACTTTTGTCCCCATCGCCCATCCGCTCTGCGTGCTATGTGGCCTGCCCATTGCCACCTCAGCTACGATACCTAGAAGTAAAAAGTATGTTAGTAGTACTAGTAGTATCTAGGTATAAACTAGTTAGATATTTTTTACCAGCGATGTTACCCATGGTACCAAATTTCAGTTTAGTCGGTAATGCCGTTTAGACGTAAGAACCATCTTATTAAAAAACGCGGACTAACGATTGTACCAGGATTAAACCAGGTACTAAGCGAACAAATGACATTCGTTAATCCCAGAACTATCGTAAGTCCGCGTTTTGTAATAACGCAGGAAGAGTTGACAACACACTGATCCATGCTTTAAAATTAATATAAGAATTAATATTTGAAAGTTTGTTTGGATGTTTGCCTCCGTTACTCCTAAACGGCTTGACTGGTTGGGGTGAAATTTAATATGTAGGTAGCTTAGACTCAAGAATCAGATATAGACCGTCTAGAGTCCCATTAGTTCCTTTGAAAGAACTTTCTAAAGCAACTACTGGGAATAAACGAGCTAATGTAGAAGTATTAAAAAGAAGAATGTAAATTAATTTGACCGTGTCATTGTCACATTTATTTGTCTCGTATTATTTACATTCATATTATGTATCTTACCTACAGATATAAACATGATGTTTAGTCATGATAATAGTTATTATATTCAGAACCTTTCAGCTCCTTCATTGTTAAATTGGTTCATCATTCCACAGATTACTTTATAGGATAACATCGGTCGTTATCACTCCCGCCGGCAAGCTGAGTCCCACATAACCCGTACTTCACTCCGTACTTCCCCTTGTTAAAAAAAGGGATTCCCCATTAAGAAACAAGAATATACCCATTTTGTTAGGTCATGTTGAAGTCTTATGGGAATCTTCGCGACTTAAAACTAACATAATGGTTGTCTACTATACACAGTACTATGGTAATTAAATATAACAAGTGTAAAGAGATAAAAAAAGGAATAAAAAAGAATAGAATATAAAAATGAAGAAAAAAAAATAGAAAGAAGAGAGAGAGTTAGAAAATTAAATAAAATAGGTAATCATTATTATTTTGTGTCAAAACTAGCTTAGCTAGAAACAGAAAACATTAGTCTAATAAATCCATAAGTCCATTAGCACACAGCACAGTCCAATTGTTCACATACCACGTTTAGAAGCTTAACATGGAAAAGAAAGAAAAACATTTATTGGGTAAACACAGCAAATCGAACAGAGTCGTAATAACAATAGATACGTATAACGTAATTAATCAAGATATCCAGCCACTTGGCCTCCGAATAGATGCTTACTCAGCGTTATGAGTTACTAGTTGCGCCCAGCGGTTTTACTCGCTGTACTATAGCCTATCTGTTATTCCATGGTCTAAGCTATTTTATGCAAATTTCAGCTCAAACGGTCCACCCGTTTAGGCGTGAAAGAGTAACAAACATACATCCAGCCACCCATACATTCTTACAAACTTTCATGTTTTTAATATTAGTAAGATACTGAGTGTGAAACACAGCGCTCGTACTCATGGCCGTTCCTCCTCCTAATTTATTCTGTTAATCATACAGTGAGTTGTAAACACCGCTACTTGACTTCAGTAAATAAGATAAGGAAAATAATCGTAGATGCCAATTAAATATCGTGAACACTCTTCATATTGTGTTGAATGAAACTGGTTTACTCGTAGAATGATATACCTACTTAGCTAGTTAGTTGTTCTAAGGAAGAAGAAATACTTAGGAACTTTGTAACTCGAATGACGTGGAGGATGATGAAAAAAATAAAAACAATATCTATATTCTTTTTATTTTTTTCATCTTCCTCCAGAATATAGCTTGTAGAATGGTACGCTTAAAAAAATCTTCTAGGTAACCTGTAATATGTAGAGTGTGTGTAGAAGTATTTACTTTATGATTTAAATAGAATTAATTACATGTCGTTTTAAATGCGCGCGCTGAGCCTGAAAACCCATAGATACGAGGGTACAATCAAGTTATGAAGCGCTTGCTTGCGAATGGTTTAAGATTTTAAGGAATTTAAAAAATTACTTTCCAGTGGTGTGTCTAAAAATCTTACCTACTCATATCATAGAGAACAACTCAAAACTATGGTGTAGAAGCCATTATGTTGACGTAACAGTTTTTATTACATTCGTTTTGTTCATCTTGCAAAAAGGCAATTCTTCAGAAGCCAAAGATTACGTATACATTTACCTGCCAGATAAACAGTATCGATCAAGAGACCGACAGTTAAAAACAGTTGGTTTATCTGATAAGGTGCACTTGAGACCTGACATTATCATCTTAAAACCTGAGGGCCTATTGGCTATCGCAAAACGACATGTAAAACACTAGAATCCATAGACAAAATTGCGTACATTACTTGCTTAAACCGCCTTAGTAATATGAGTATAGTAACAAAAGCAGCAATGTACATTGAAGTTGCCATCAATCGTAGTGGATGAGAATTAGCCAATAGCCCCTCAGGTAAGCTGTGTTCCGCTGCAGAATAATGTTATCGATTGCCTATACTTGTCGATAGGATGCACTTCAGTTTTGTATTTTTTTAAACGTTACTTATTGCGAAACTAAAAAGTTGTAATCACTCTTAAAACCCTCGAAATCATATAAAGCAAAACCAAAAAATGTAGTTAAGACCATCTTTGTTAAGTAAGATTTATTCTTAAACTTATTTTTAAACTGCAATAAATGCTTAATTTTTCTATGTTCATTTTTATAAACAGCAACATTATTAAAAAAGCTTATCCTACAAAATTCTCTACATAAGACCAAACTTATACGGAGCTGCAAAAACTGAAAACGTTAAACAAAATATCCAACGAAAACATGACTTGTAAAATTAAACAAAAGGATTTACAAATTGTACTCAGTTTGTACTAGTATCTCGATGATACAAGATTCTTACCGAGTACCAAAGTAATACCACTTAAACCCGATATAACTATAAATTAAACAAGTAAGTAAAACGATGATCACTACCAACAATCACAAATTACGAAAATTGCTAGGTACCATCAGATGCTTTGAAAAGAGCTCAATGAAACCTAACATTTCAGCGCCAATTTAATAGACACATAATTTTATTGTCTGTGGAAAACTAAAACACACATTTCCATTTGAGGGTAGTTACACATCATTACGTTGACAGACAAGGACAGGGATATCTGTAACAATACTAATTTGCAGCTGTCAGAAATGTCCACGCCATTTTGATCCTTACACAATAGACTTTGCCGACTATAATAGCTTGTACGTTTTTGACGTTTAACTACCTACCCACAATTTGATGACGACCGTGCAGAATGTCAATGAGAAATTAGTTTAACTAATTCAAGCCACACTTTGTAACAAATTACAAAACATTAATTTATTAATAGAAAGTGTTAATTGTGATATGATTATTAATAACTATTATAATTAGAATGATTTTGCATGTGTGTTACAATAATGAGTGAAGAAACCCATATAACAATAGTACGGAAACTTAATGGAAGAATATTCTCATTTAAGTACAAAGACTTTAAGATTGGTGAGTGATGTGAGATTATAATGAAGTTTATTGACAGTGCTGTATTTTGGTTACAGGTTTGGACTTTTTAGAGCATGGAGCGGACTTCGAAGCCGCCATCTCGGCCACAGGTATGCATTTAAATAACATTATTATTGCTTTTATTATGATATCTATCTAGCCTCAAAGTCCTCGTCAAGTCGAAACAAATGAGCCCAAACTCGATGGGGTTGCGTCGTTTAATTACGAAGTTCTTATAGCCAGCTTCCTGCTCCATCATCAGATCAGCTCCATGCCATAATAATATTGCATTGTCATCTGATTTATACATGAATGCCAAATTTCAGCTCAATCAAAAATCGGAAAGTGGATCAAATTTAACTTCCAAGATATGATTTCAGACAGACAGACAGGTAAAAGTAAATAATAGCTTGTAATTAATAAACCCCCTCATAAACAATATTTTGAATGGGAATGTTTATTTATAGTCTTCTTGCTAAAATTGTGAAACAGATCTTCAAGTGTTAGAGCGCTGCCACATTACCTAGATACATAGGTACAGGTACATCCGATCTGAATACCTGAATTTCGTTAGTTTGCGCACTGCAGCAGCCGTCCGATTTCAGTCTTCGGACTTTTAAGGACGATAACGGACCATAGTATTTGTACTAAAACCGTCATGACGGATTCGCACTGGAGAAAGTGCGGAATAGCTCAATGAATCCGTGAATATCAATAACCAATGTAAATGTGACAGACCCCAAAATTTGGTAAAAAAATAGGCCAAGCGCAACGGACGGACGGACGGACAAAACGTAAGATTTCCTTGTTCACTACATAGGCCTAAAAAGGATAGACCTATGTAGTACTATACGTAAGATAGAATGCACTACCTACCTCTATATTTAGATTTTAATTTGTTTTCTACTCGCAATTATTGTCATAAATTATGTTATTCTGATAAATTGTATGCATTTCATGCCTATTTGGATGTCTGTTTGGTAAGTAGAATAAAATAAACACTTCATTACAAACCAAATATACAGATAAATTAACAGAGCTAAAATTTATTTATGTAGCTTAAACTATAACAAAAAAAAACAATCATCACAAAAAATAAAAAATATCTTTAAAAAATAATAAAATAATACGCAAAAAAACTTTTTTTTTGTGGACACATACACACTAGCGCCCTCCTTGACATTTATATCTTCAACGAGTTAAATCGCAGAACAATAGGTAATCGATAAGTATGAGAATAGATAGGTAAAGGGTAATCTAGATATTATTAGCCTCATTCCAGTTCAAGACACGAGTAGTTTCAAGATAAGTAAGCACGTGCAAATAATTGTTAAATTCTGATACAAACTCAATTATGTTGTTGGAATGATTATCATTAGATCGTTTGATTTTATTGAAGAAATTGTTTTGCATATTTTAACCCTTAGGCAACTTTACTTAGTACCTTGATAAAGTTTTGTTGAATTGGTTTTGATTTTGTTTTTGACTTATTTTTTACGTTGTTTAGTACTCGTATACTTTTTAAAAATATTTACTTGGATTTAGTAATAAGACGTAAGACGAAAAATCTAGTATGTGTAGTAAATAACACTTCTTGTCATAATTCGTCTTATTACTATTGTCTATTAACTATTAAGATCTCTTATTACTAATATTAGATAAAATTTCTTGAAGGAATGTTAATTCACATTTTCAAGTTAAAAAATATCTAATCTTTGCTTTTATTTTCACAAAGTCATTTTAAATTACGTATTAATAATAAAATTATGACAAAAACTGCATTTTTGATTATTTTTAACAAATAAGATTTTTTTAGTAGTAACCGAAAGATAATGTAATAAATGTAATCCATACTTCAATTCTGAAAGGTTAAATTAGACTACGTTCGTGATTAGATATCAATTTCTTTTGCTTAAATTGTTGATAGGTTAGTTACAGTCACAATTATTATTGACTTAATAACTTAACTTAGTTTTGCCGGCTTTAGTTTTGTTTACAGCGATTTTCTATTATTAAATATTAATATTACCTCTTAAACACAAAGTCCACGTAGAATGACGACTGCCTAAGATCATAGTTGACGCCCTAGAATCAACCTAATTCTTTTGGTTACGAGTTATGTTAAGCCAAAAGACACAGCCGTCGGGGCTGTGGATGAGTGCTTCGGCGTACCCGTTGCCCCGGCATTATGACGTCCCGCAGGAACACCTCAGGTTTTTAGTGGGTATCCCCGCCGCGCCCATCTTCGGCGGGGGAGTCTCACATACCGCCCCGCGCCCCCCGGCGTAGGGTGATGATGCGTAACGCATTTTTCCTGGGTAAAAAAAAGGCCAAAAGACACAATGCCGAAGGTGTCATATTGCACAGATTTTATAAATATTATAATACTATTAGTCAATATTATGTGCAAGAGTCAAAACGTTCAAAGTGTCATAATACCCAAATGTATAACACTTTAAAATGTCATCAAATGTAATTATGACCGTAATGGTCCTACTTACCGGGTCGTTGTCTACCGGGGGTAGACTTCCTTTGCAGGAGGTCGTCTAGGTGGGTACCCCAACAGTGCCAGTTATTCTACCGCCTGAGCAGTGATATGCAAACATTACTGTGCTCCGGTAGAAGGGCACTGTAGCTAGCGAAATTACTGGGCTAAAGAGTCTTAACATCTTATGACTCTTGAGTAAGAAGCGTTGGTGCAGTGCTCCTAGAATATCACATCATTGTGAAATCCTAGGTTACACTGTACTGATTTTGGGCAGCCGTTATCTCTTAACATCAGGAGAGCGTCTTGCTCGTCTTCTACTTCATCACATAAAAAAAAAAAAAAAAAAAAAACTTAGGCACTGGGTAAAAAAAAGGTTTCTCTAGCATGCTAGGCCCAAATGTCCAAGGTGAGATAGTTACAGGCGTTTATGCCGCTTCGGCTATTACTGATCTTTTGGCCCTTTCTCTTTTATCTTTTTTTTTAATGATCTTAGTCAATGAGTACAAGTGTCAGAATTTTCACGATCCTCTTTTGTCAAATTCCAGGCTTCGGTCGCTTCCACTTCTGCCTTCTCGCCATCAGCGGGCTGATCTATGCGAACACAGCCATCGGAATCACCATAGTGTCGTTCGTTCTACCGGCGGCGACATGTGACTTCCGCATGACTTCCGCAGACAAAGGCTGGCTAACCGCTGCACCTATGTTGGGTAAGTTCTAAGTTCCACCTACCTTATTTGGATATAAGCATTTATTACTAGATATCATCAAAACGAGAATTCTTTGTTTGAGGAAGTAACGCGTTGCGCTGTCGTTTTAATTCGCTTCCGTTGAACTAGCAAGTTTATTCTGTAAACAACGTAGCTTGTTTTAAGTTTGTTGTAGTAAACAACATTCATTGGATACATTTTTATTTAATGTTTGCAATACATTATAATTTAATTTGAAGATTGCCGTTTGACTGCATGGTAATTACATTGAGCACGAGCAATTTTGGTTAAAATAAGGTTGACCTAATCTAATATTTTTTCTAAAACGTAGATAATTATTTTTTTTTGGAATTCGAGAAGTCGCGTACCCTCCCATCTTAGGTACGGGAGAGTTATGTGAGACCCCGGTACTAGGCGAATGCACCAACTTGGTCGCACCCCCGCATCGTCTGTGATAGAGGACTGGGAATCGACAGAGCCTTAACATCCAGTCCTTAACGCCCGCCTTTAAAGCGCCGAGCCCTTCACACCCCTCGCATTTAAGTAAAATATATCAGTATCAACTTATTTAAATTGTTATGTTACCAGGTATGGTGCTCGGGTCATACTTCTGGGGCTGCCTCGCCGACACGAAGGGCCGCAAGACGGTGCTGGTCTCCACGTTGCTGCTGGACGGCTTCTGCGGCATCGTCTCCTCGTTCGTTCAGATCCTGCCCGCGTTCATGGCTTGCCGGTTCATTAACGGTTTCTCGTGAGTATTTTTACTTTTTTTAATAAAAAGAAATAAGGAGACGAGTAAGACGCTTTCCTAATGGTAAGAGATATCACTGCCCATAATCAATACACTGCCCGGGATTTCAAAAGCTTCTTACTCAAGAGTCTCTTAGGACTCTTTTTTAAGACTCTTCAGCCCAATAATTTCACTAGCTACAATGCCCTTCTGCTAGCTACATCACTTCTCAGGCGGCAGAATAATCGACCTCCTGCAAAGGAAGTCTACCCCTACGTACCCCGGTACTTTTTCGTGTTTTTTTTACGTCTGTAAGCTCTATTTTGAAATTAGTACTTTTCTTTTTAATTACATTTTACAGATGTGTCATTCAGAGTAACGTTGGTGTATAAGGTACCACACCTATTCGTAATCTTGACATGCCTAATGCCTACCGAAACATGACAGGCTCTTATCTATCTTAGCATCCATTTGTAATCTACATTAACACCAGTTAATGCCACATAGCGTGATGAGATTTGAGCTCTGGAACTCAAAACTTGGAATGCAAAGCTAAATGAATGTCCCACTGAGCAAAATATTCTCAAAGCATTATAGCCGAGTGCCGACACGATGTTCAATGAAGGTAGGGAAAGAAGTTAAGCGATGATACGGCCGTTGATGGTTGCAGAATGAACCTAGTAGGCGGGATAAATCCTTCCCTGATTTTGCCTGCAACACCAACTATTATGAAGCAGTAGAACAGACTACTACATAGTGCAAGCTAGATGAAATGATACCAATCGCAAGATTATTCAAATCAATAGCAATTTCAACTGACCACACGTGTTGCACGTGAATGCAAAGCCATCCTATTTTGGCACTTACTCCTATAGAAATAAGGTTGTGCTACATTTGGCTGGCCGTGGCGAGGCAGACAATGCAGGCTATAGATCATTAGCTATCAATGCTCTGTCGTCAGCATTGTAAAGGTTTTGTTCCCACATTCTAGTATTATAGACTAATTACATAAAACGTACGTCCGTCAGACCAAAGACGAGTTTGTCATCTTTGTTATGTGTATTTTGGTTAAACTGAGATATTTTTACAGTAAATTTTAACCTGATATTGGGCATATACAAAGACGAAAGTTAATATGTTTAATACTTTTTCCCGCCTTTTTAGCAGCATTGTAGCAGCAATAAAAAGAGGGTAGACAAAAATATAAACATTTTTTTAACAAATAATATTTAATCTTAAATATTTACCGAAACAAGAATCATCTTACTAATATTATAAATGTGAAAGTTTGTAAGAATGGATGTCTGGATGGATGTTTGTTACTCTTTCAGGCCTAAACGGGTGGACCGATTGAGCTGAAATTTGGTATAGAGCTTAGAGCCTGGAATAACACATAGGCTACATAAGTACTGCGGGTAAAACCGCTGGGCGCAGCTAGTAACTCATAAAGAACCTTCATCGCTCAAAGGTTAACTTATTTATTGAATGGGTTATACATAAAGTAGGGTCTAAAATAAAATTATAAACCAGAACCCCAGGCCAAATACACGCTTACTTGCGCATGAGCAAACGCGTGATTACCACGGACGCGTGTGTGCGTTAGTTCGTATGTGTGTGTTAATACTTACATTAGTTTCAATAGATCCTGCCCTGCTACATGTTTAACCGACAAAGGAAAGAAGGTTCACAATTCGTTGGAATTTTCTTCATGTATTGTTTTGTTATGTACTCTGTCTCTTCTTCCTTATTAATGCACTCTTTATATTCACCTATTACTCAAAGACGCTAAACTTAGAAAAATATTTTTTCTTCAAAGAATTCCAGGTCCTTTTAAAATTTTATAGAAAGTTATGAATTAAAACGTGTCTGCCCCTTGCTTGTCCCTAGGATTTTTTTTTCAAATTTCCCTTCTAATATTTTCAGCGTTGCCGGCGCCATGGGTATCTGCTTCCCGTACTTGGGAGAGTTCCAGCAAACCAAATACCGAGAGAAGATCCTCTGCTGGATGGAAATGTTCTGGACCCTTGGAGTTATTCTACTACCTTGTGAGTAGACCATTTTTAAATTGCACCTGGTAGCTAACACAATGTTCCTGGTTTCTATGGGACTGACTTGTAATTTTAAATTGGCCGATGTCTATTTATTTATCCTACAAATATGATAGGTACTTCGCTGAATATTTTCTATGTATCAACTTGTGTTTATCTAAATGTAAGAGTGTACGTGGCTCTTTCACACAAAATAACGGCTGAAGCTATCGCTGCAAGTTTGTACTTCATTAAGCATCATCATTATCATCAAGCATCACCTAGTTTAAATCCTGGTATAGCACATAGGTAATTTTTTAACCGCATTTTCCCAAAGGGGAAAAGGGATCGTGAAAACCCATGCGAATGAAATCACGAGCGTCATCCAGTTGTATCATATTTTCCTCCATGGTTCCTACTTGCAGTTGAATAGTTCATTGTTCTTTTTTTGGAGTAAAAGCTATAACGTCGCGTCACTCGTCCCGTGACTACTGACTGTTCATGGTCATCACCATTTGTTGTTATCATTAAATCTTCGTAAACCAATAAATATGCCCATAATATATGGCCCATAATTTATGGGTAAGGATAGTCCAAAATAGCTAAGTTTCTTCAATGAAAAAACTTGAAAATAGACTAAGAGCTAATGCGACTGCAGCGCGATAGCTGCAGATGGCTTCATGTGTAGTTGTAGTTTTCATTAATTGGTTTTGTATAAAAATATAAAATAGATTTTTCATATAGGCATATACGATGCGTTCTCGGCGACTCCGTGAACCTTGAGATACTTTTGTTTGACAAGAAAAGCTAATTGTCTAATAAATTTTTGCTACTTGCTAAACACAGCGTAGTTTTTTTTCTGGCCGGGCGCTTACTGGCCCGGCCCACGAGCTAGCCTACCTCCAACAGTATCGGAGCCTATTTTGTTTCTTTTCCCATTCATATCGTCTTCTTTCTTGCTGCATACTTTGTTTTTCTATCGTTCTTCATCTTTCGTAAACGTGAACGCCGCGTAGTTAGCAGGAACCTACCCACTTTTATAAACCTACTTAGTAAACGACTTAAAATTAACCCACTCCTTTACCTCCGCAGTGATCGCTTGGGGCATCATCCCAATCACCGGCATCAGGATCGAAAGCGGCAGCTTCTCATACGACTCGTGGAACTGGTTCGTGTCGGCGTGCGGAGTGCCTTCCCTGCTTCTCGGCTTCTGGCTGTTCTCCTTCCCCGAGAGCCCTAAGTTCATGATGGAGTGCGGAGACTACGATGACGCCTTGGCTGTACTTAAGAGTATCTACAAACAAAACACTGGCGATGACCCTGACAACTACCCCGTAAGTTTTGGATTACAATTCCTCCCTTTTTCCCGTAGATTCTCTCCAATTACAGTTCAACTGGTAAAAAACGCTAAGCAAAAATCTTTAAAGCAACTTTAGCATTAATTTAGTCCTAGCGTTGTGTTAAATAATAAGTTATAGAATATGGGGGTCTCTGTTAGATCAGCTAATTTATAATACATATTATTATCAGAGGTCGTAATTGGCTATATTTACACTGGTCATTGGTGGTAATCACTTATTAGCCGACAATATTAAAATGTGCTTTGAGACAGAACCGTTAAGTTAAAAGGTGTTTCTAACCTTGTCGTACTTATAAAGGGTGTCCAGTGGAAAATTTTCTACTTTAAATTGCAACTGCTCGAATACTAGCGGGGTAAGGTTAGTGGGAGGGGTACCGTTCGATGCGCGGGGCGTGCGGATTTGTCATTCACCATGAGTCACTGGTCGGGGGCACACCGTGCGTTCGCAGTCGAACAATATCTGAAGAGCGACGAATCACTTATTCGTGCGCGTCGCGCTTTTTGCACTCATTTTAATATCCGACGTGTAAGTGATGGGCCAAGTACGCAACTTATCTAGTCGTGGGTGCAGAGGTTTAGACAAGAAGGGACAATGGTCAACAGAATTGCTCCAGGACCATCAACGTCAGCAGCGACGCCAGAACATGTGTCTCAAGTTCGACACGAAATCATGCGGAATCCGCGTAAATCAATAAGAAAGATTGCGGCCTCCACAGGAATTAAAAAATCTACAGTGCACGTTATTTTGAAAAAGAACTTAAAATAACATCCATACAAAATGCAAATCGTGCAGGCTCTCCACGAAAATGACTATCTTTTGCGAGAAACCTACGCAAGAACAATGCTCGAACCTTTCCGAACAGCACGGACTCTTGGAAACATATTGTTTAGTGACGACGCACATTTTCATGTTGATGGCTACGTCAACAAACAGAACATGCGTTACTGGTGTCCTAACAATCCAAGAGAACGCCACCAAAAACGCTTACATAGCCCAAAAACGACGGTGTGGTGTGCAATTTCTGCCCAAGGAATAATTGGTCCTCATTTTTTTAACCAAGGAGAGACGGTTACTGCTGAGGTGTATTGCCGAATGATAGACGAGTTTTTGGTGCCGCAATTGCAATTGTTAGCCGGATACAACAACAGAACGCTATTTCAGCAAGACGGCGCCACGCCTCACACGTCTAGAGCCTCTATATGGAGAAGTTGAGGGCAATTTTTCCGAGGAAAGTTATCAGTAAGTATGGAGATATTCCTTGGCCACCTCGCTCGCCGGATCTCACACCATGCGACTTCTTTTTATGGGGATTCCTTAAGTCTAAGGTTTACAACAATAATCCTCGAACAATTCAGGCCCTACAAGACAACATCCGCCGAGAAATTGCCGCTATTGCACCAACGCTTTGCTCCCGCGTATTTGCAAATGTACGGGTCCGGCTGCAAGAGTGTCTTACCAGGAACAGGCGTCATTTAGACGATGTTGTTTTTAAAAAGTAAAATCCGCATTGTCACACTACGTTTTGTTATAATAAAAAAAATTAAAAACTCTTTACTTGATTTTTAAATCAATGTTAAACATGTAAATTTCCCGCTGGACACCCTTTTTTTTATCTACAGTTGGGTTATGGAAATGCCTATTATTTCAACAGTTTAACTCCTAAATATCTATCAACGTTTTATTGTCGAGCTACAAAGTAATTTCCACCAGAGTTTCACCAATACGACTCCTGATTACTAGATCTACATATTTGTAAACATTGTCTTTAGTTTGAATCACACCTGCTTAGAAAGAAATTTGTTTTAAACACAACTACGCATTAGTGTTATACATGTTTGGTTACGTTCTTTCCTTGCCCCGCTCTAGTCCCTTCACAAAATGTCAAGTGCCTGATATACAGCAGTCTATCATACTGGATTTTCCAATTTATTATCTAGTTAGTCCTTGGGGAAGTAGGTCGATACAAGGACTCTGCATTGTCTCAAGGACTTGTAAGTGGTGCATTGGTACGGAGCTCTTACCTTTATTTAGCAAGATAAAAGTTCACGATAATTGGGCTAATAAACAAATAAATAAAATAATTTAAACAAATTACCCAGCAATAGTTGCATGACTGACACACGTTAAACACGTATGTTTGAAACACGATATGATATCATGAAATGTTAAGATAGAACTGTAGGTACGGTCAGTCTATCGAAATAAGTTCGTCGCATTTTAGTTAGTCTTCGCATATTTCTGGCCCCTTAGTTCCGTGGCCACCACTTCAAAACAAATTTAGCTTCTAGGCTCCTTAAATTAGGATTCAAATTCGAATGCGCGGTTGCGGCCCGATCGAGTCTTGGGACTTTAAGGATCTAGAAGGGCATTCAACCTTCACCAAAGCTGAGAGCCCAAACATTAAACCTTTATAATATTTATCCACAGATCAAGAGCCTCAAGGAGAAAGTGCGAACAATCTCAGTAGCCTCCCAGAACTCGCAGAAATCTGTCCGAAGCCTGAGCATGCGCAAGCCCAAGGACCTGAAGAGGCTGTTCTCTGAGATCTGGACTCAGACCAAAGCCTTGTGCAGACCACCTTACCTCAAGTACACCATTCTGACCTGCCTGATCCAGTTTGGTTTGACCACCAGGTGAGATGAAAAGAATGGATAGAAATATAATTACATATTAGTTTGTTTAATTATTAGAACTATTCTTCTGTTTTAAAAATTCTGTAGTTAAACTAATAGTGAAGCGAAAAATGTGCTAAGATTTAGCACGGCAGAGAATATATATTTTTATTTCTCAGACAACTAGGTGACAAATTGTAATGTTCCTCACGTTTTCGAGTCGCATGTCCATTGATAAACCATAACTAAAGCACTTGTTGTTGAGGCTATTATTAATAAAGCGGAATCAAAGTCACGAGACCGCCAGGTTTTCTATAAATTCCGTAATTTCAGCATATTTCATCATTTGTTATATAGAAAATCATTATTCTGTGACAAGATCTAAATGCGTAACACAATGACGATTCTTTATCAAGTTGGATCACTAGAAATGAGAAATGTGTTCAGCATTATGCGTCATGTTATCTTTAATAATATTTTCTACGCTGTAACCGTATTTTTTGATTATCTGCAACGACCAGCAACTAATATGAGCTTCCAAAATATTCCACATTATTCAAGAACTTGTAAATTGTGACCACAGACCACGAACTCCCTATTACGATTTTAATGTGCACAAATGGTCTCAAACCTACACCAAACAATAATGATATTAATCTAATGAATCCACTGTAGACAGAAAAGTTCACTAATCTGCGCACCTGATTTAATTAGAGCTGGTATGTTAGACAAAAGCTAATCGCTTGTGGACAACGTTAAAATGTACTAAAACAGTGGATATCGTTTCTTTTCTCCACAACAACTGTCATCCCAGTAGATTTTTTAACAATAGCCACAAGCGTACATCTCTTGTCTAGGCCTACTGTTTAATCGGGATGACGTATCACTGAAATTGACCAAATTAAAACCTGTAAACCATCTTCTTCCAGTTACTACACCCTCATGATCTGGTTCCCCGAGTTGTTCAACCGCTACGAAGAGTTCGAGCACCGTTTCCCCAACACCTCGGCCTCAGTTTGCGACGTGTCCGGTATTGTGGTAGCCGATGAAGCCTCCAGCGATCCCTTCGACTGCTTGAAGACCATCGACAGCAGTGTCTACATGCACACCTTGATCGTCGGCTTGGCTTGCATTCCCACCTCGCTGTGGCTGCCGCTGTGCGTCCATAAACTTGGAGCAAAGTTCTTCTTGAGTAAGTATTCCATAACATTACCTACATTGTACGTAGAATATTGAAAGTTCCCCTAGCGAAATGTCCTAGTTATTGTTCCAGAAAAAATGTGCTTTTGATAGCAACCGTTGCTTGACCTGAACTTCACTGTAGTTTCAAGAATCGATCAAAAGCCTTTATAGACGTGCTCTAGATTCTTAGAACTAGTTTCCCTCTTCACAGGACATTACCGACACACATAGCTTACAAAATAAACGATTGCGCCAAAGCATCATAATTAAACTGATAGAAGCCCACAATAGTCCCAACGGTTTTGCCTAACAATAAATGAACCGGAATCTAAGCTCTTATGACATGCCGACGGAATAACTGCTATTATGATTTTTTAAAGTGAAAAACCTCAAAAGTATGTAACAGTCTAACAATAATTTCCATCCAGTTTTCAGTTTGGGTTTCGCCGGCGTGGTGACAGTGGGTCTGTACTTCGTGCAGAACTCCGTCCAGAACTTGGTGCTGTCTTGCATCTTCGAGGCCCTCACCTCGCTCGCCATCAGTCTTGTGTTCTGCGTGTTGGTGGACTTGTTCCCTACGAATCTTAGGTAAGAATACACAACTAATTTTATTCGAAAGAATAAAACCTAACCAACCTTACCACCTACCCACCTACCTTACCTTACTAAGCTACAAAGTTTTTGAGGTTTCGCAACAAAAGTAAATGATTGGACCCTAACTATCTCTTGAAAAGGGCTTCACTCTCACCTATTTGGCCTTTGTTGTGGCAGTGAAGAGATACTCGTATTACGACAATAAGCACTTGATGGCACTAACCAAACCCTGAAATCGACTATTCCACACCATTCCGTAAAATGTATCTGACTATGACAAGAATAATAAATACTAAGTGGTAATGAAGACAATGGAATGGAATAAATCTAGCTATGATCTTAGCTATGATTAAAAGTATGTACTTAAGTCTCCTTATATATCTTTATGACCACCATCGCTCTATTTTATGTATTTCCTTTCCCTGCTTGGTTGTCTGGAAGAAATCCGTCCTCTATTAGCGATAAGACCGCCAATTGTAACACTTATTTCTGTGTAATCTTAGCTATATTATTGTATTTGTTTTTTTTTTATATACAAAATAGCACATCCCACCTGATGGAAAGTGAAAATGCGGTCGACGATGGATCTCGTAAGATGCCTAGAAAGGTTTTCCTACCTATTCACTCGTGCCTTGAAGATTCCCAAGTTATACCGCTCGGGAAACACGGATGCCGGCAAAGTGTTCCAAATGCGACCAGTTCTCATTAGAAACGACGAAGCAAAACGCTTGGTGCGGGCTGTTGGTAGCGCCACTAAGTAGGGATGCCGCATTGCCGTCTGCCGTGACGTCCGTCGATAGAATGAGCATGAGGAATTAGTTCGTGTAATTCCTGCGCACACTCTCCAAAATGAATTCTATAGAAGACCGATAGCGAAGCGACCATTCTACGATGTCCCCGAAGTCTCCTTTATAACCACCGTCGCTCTATTTTATGTATTTCTTTTCCCTGCTTGGTTGTCTGGGAGAGATCGCTATTACCGATAAGACCGCCAATTGTAACACTTATTTCTGTGTAGTCTCAGTTCTAAGCTATATTATTGTATTTGTTTTTTTTTATACTAAATAGGCCTACGTTTGACCACATGCCACCTGATGGAAAGTGAAAATGCTGTCGACGATGGATCACGTAAGATGCCTAGAACTGTACCTATTCACTCGTGCCTTGAAGATTTCCAAGTTGTACCGCTCGGGAAACACGGATGCCGGCAAAGTGTTCCAAATGCGACCAGTTCTCATTAAAAACGATTGATTTGTGTGAGCGATAAAGAGTTTTGTATTCTATTCTATTCTAAATTTAATGTCGTATGTTCCCAGGGTAATGGCAGCAGCGCTCTCCCTGACGGCGGGTCGAGGCGGCGGTCTCATCGGCAACCTGTCCTTCGGCTATCTCATCGACATCAACTGTGTCGTGCCCATCGTGCTCTTCTCGGCATTCTTGTTCAGTAAGTTTACCAAAATGTACCTTATGATTTAGTAGATACAATCCATTTTAGCTGAAATCCTCGCCCCCTTCGTTCTTCCACAAAAACTTATAAATTTCACGTGGAATCCTATGTCTATTGGAGTTTATCGACTACTTTTATGGACAAAGCAACAAGGAGGAAAAAATTAAGAAAATTTTTGCAAGCTTGTAGCTTTAGCTGTTTCGTGAATCCGAGGATCAGATGAGAAAAAGGCTAACTAAATAGAAATACTAAAGATATAGAAATAGACAATGGAAAAAAAATACTAAAAGACATAGATAAAAAAAAAATGCATCTAAGCTAAAAGACCGACTAGTTCAAGAATAGCCTAAAATTAACGGACTTCCAGTGATTATGCCACTAGAATCTTGTCCACCTTGGAATCGAGCTAAATTTAACAGTTTCTTGTTCAGATTTAAGTATCAATTCTGACCAGTATTTCTTTAATCTAAAGATATGTTTTTCTTTTCCAGTTGCTGCAGTACTCTGCTTCTTCTTGCCAAAGACAGGACAGGAGGCTCTAGACTAAGCGGGTGTCTCGAACTAGATAGTGCAATTAGACGCTGCAGGTGGCCATCACGTTTGTTACTATAGAAACAGTATGGACACGATAAAAAATCAAAACATGATTTACTCGTGTCCAATTATGTCACTGTGTAACGACACTTCTCGCAAACGGCGAGTATTTGTGTAGACACGTGAAAATGGACCGTCCAAAGTCCATACTGTTTATATCGTTTCCTTCAAGAACATTCCAGAACGTTAAAACTACCTAACCTATATGATTTTTTCGTTTTCTGATTTGTTTTTGCAGTTTTTAAACGTGAGGTCTACATGATAATTAAACGGATACACTCAATTTTGGACGACCTTATTCGGTACAAATCGTACCTCGAAAGAAAGAGATGCCAAGATGCAATATATTCATGCGCGACAAAGACTACCAATAGTAGTCGAGAAACGCGAGAATCGTCAAAATGACGTCACTGGGTCATTTTGAGTGTATCTATTTATATATCACAATAAAGAAATGTTTGAGTGGTGTACATATCATTTAGGATGTAAATATGTGGACAAGTATTATTTATTTTGTGTCGCGAGGTTTACCGTTACCGTTTACTGTGATGCAGTACGTAGCATATTGTGAATGTAAGATATGAACATACAGTATTTTAGTGTTGACTGTGTAATATAATTTCAATTAAATTATTATTAAAGATTAATTAAAGATTATTTCCCTTTACAATTAATAGCATTGTTTTCTTTAATTAGGTACCCTAAACTCTAAACAAAAAACACACCTTAATATACGCAATGACTAAGATTGTCTATATAAAAAAGAGTTATTTTATATTAATCGCCGGGTACTCTAATACAACGATTGCCCCCCAGGTCCCCAGATGTCATTTAGGAATAAATTGCCGGTTGCCGTCAGTTGAAGAGAGGCGATCTACACAGTATTTGAAAGCGATTGGAAGTCGGAATAATAACTTCTTAGTCGGCATTCGGTAGTAATTACCACCTGGGGGGTAGTAATTATCGACGTGGGGGCAAATGGTATACTAAATAATACGTAAGGGATGCTAAGGCATTGCTTCAGTATAAACGTCCGAATGTGTCCAATAAGTGTTTAGTGTCCCTTAATAGTGTTTTGTAGCATAAAAATACAATAATGTATTTACAAAATCCATATATTTAAACTTAGCTTTAACAAATAGATTACAATTTACATAAAAATTTAACAGAAACTTATTTAAAATGTTTTTAATGGAAAAAAACTATCACATAAAGTAAATTATATGTAATAAATGAATGTATAATGTTACAAAGAAGCCTAAAAAATATTGTTAATCTTTTAATCTGAGATAAATTTTGAAAAGTATTAATTATTAATTAACATGACATAATAAATCTATGTTACCTATCTTTATTTCCAGTGCAACGAATCTATATCATAGACGTCTTCTAGGAGATTAAAAAAGGCATCCTGGCAAAACCAGGTTACCATAAAAATTATTATTATGGTCAAGCTTGTCTTGCGCTTCTTAATCGTTAAAGTACATTCAAATGTAATTCAAAATGAATTGCTAGCAGAATGCAAGTCTAAATATTTTATCGTTCCACTGACAATTTTTCCTTAGCAAAATTATGCATTTCTAAAATATTGCTTGTTTAGATTCAATAATAGTCTAAGCATGTAATAATTTTAACATCACTATAATTTCAAACAGCTGACAAAAGCTATAAATTTAGTAAAATAAATACACAAATATATTATAATATATCCTACATTTATGCATATAAAATGGGAATTTAAAGTAATGCAATTTGACATAACTTTGATCGACAGACGAATAGAAGCTGGGTAAAATCAAAATATTTGAAGGTTTGATTTGACCTAACACTATATCTATCTATCTAAGGGTGAGAGCACACGGCGCGTTGCGACGTCACGCTGCCGCCGGAGCGGAGTCGCAGCGTCTTTTTTGGTCTACACTCTCAACAAAAACACGCCAACACACAGCAAAATTCCCCTACACAAAAAAAAAATAATGTCAAGCTTTAAGCTTCAACAAATGTATTGTCTTTTGTTTATTCATTTATTTATTTACTAGCTGAGCCCGGCGGTAAGCTTCAACAAATGTTTTTGCTTTCCATGGCCGATGGAAAGCAAAAACATTAGTTGAAACTTGAAGCATACATTTTTTTTTGTGTAGGGGAATTTTGTTGTGTGTTGGCGTGTTTTTATTGAGAGTGTAGACCAAAAAAGTAGCTGGAGACGCGGTTTTACTTAGAAATATCTGTGGCTGCGGTGCCGCACCGTACTTGCAACCGCGGAGACAAGGCGGGGAGGGGTGAATGAACTCGTGTGGCGAAATTGCAGCGACGCGGCGCCGCAATGCGCAGTATGCTCACACCCTAAGGATACCATTCGCATAGGCAGGTATATTGCCTACATTTCAGAACTGTTCACTTGTTTAAAGAGTCCCATGCAGCTCAGAATACTGCACGCAGAAGCTCATACAATTTTTCACATGTGTGGCAAGAATGTACGAAAGAACTGCACAGTGCGAGCATGCCCTGTGTTGATCTTTTATCGTGTATTCTTAGATGTTATATTCCTTCGATGGTACATTTCATCGAAGGGTGTATTGGACAAAGTCTTAGGTCAAACCCAGCCTTACCAAAGCATCATCACCTAATAATGTCGTTAGAAACTAGATAAAGACCGCGTCCTTGCGTGCGACTATCTCGCTCGCACTATTTGACGTTTATTTAACTATAAATTCGTAGAATTTACTCTTTGAAAATGATTCTAGGTGCTTTAGATAATATTTTTAAAAGTATTTTCAGTTTTCTATGTTAAATAACAATAAAGTTTTTCTTAATAATATGCTCGTTACTGGGTTTTTTCTTAAATAAAAAAAAATAAGAAGATGGGCAAGACACTCTCCTGATGGTTAGAGATAACGCTGGCCATAATCACTGCTGAGTTTACTTTTAAGATATTATTTTTTTAATGTTTCACCATAAAAAAAATCAATCAATCTGCACACCGCCGTCTATTATTGTATTTTCAGTCCTGTTCCATTCCCAGGTTGTCTGTAAGAAATTGCCTAGTGCGATAAGACCGCCGATTGTTTACCCAGCATTAAGTTATCTAGCTCATTAAGCTTCTTTGTAATCGTTTGGTTTGCAAGTATTATTCTATTCTATTCAATACTACGTATTTAGTCAAAATTCATCATATCGTACGCGCGAGAGTGTCACAAGCAAGACGAAGCACATAGTTATAGTATCAAATGAAACCCAGCCTTACCGGTCAGCTAATGCCTAACAGTGGCGGCGCTAGGCACCTGAGGCAGGCCGAACTCGTCGACGGGCACACCGTCTCGCGACCGCACGCTGTCCGCCCCCGGCTCCTTGTCCGGAGCCGCCGGGGCTTTCACTACGTCGTCCAGGTATGACGCGTCGTCGTCCAGGGCCAACTCGTCACCTGGAAGGTTGACAGATTTTTGTTTTATTTTGTACTCCATTTCTTTTATGATAGAAGGCAAGACAGGAAATAAGGTTCCTGATAAGTATTGAGATACAGCAAATAAGGGGTGCCAAATTATTCCCCATATCTGACAGCTTCTAGTATTTACTAATACAGGCAACTTCTGCACCATAAGCCACTACAAAACTGCTCGTAAAAGAAAATCTTAGATTTTAGGTACCTAAGTATGCCAATAATGGATTCACTGTCCTGCATTATTCCGGTGAAATACAATCTCTGTGATTGCATAACCTTTCGTAGTGAAATTTCAATGC
Source organism: Hemithea aestivaria (assembly GCA_947507615.1). Classification (NCBI taxonomy): domain Eukaryota; kingdom Metazoa; phylum Arthropoda; class Insecta; order Lepidoptera; family Geometridae; genus Hemithea; species Hemithea aestivaria. Next base: position 12,966,993 of record OX382332.1, on the reverse strand, counting down.
CCAATCCTACTAATATAATAATATATGCGAAAGTATGAATGGGTGCCTGTTTCCACCACACAACTGAACCAACAGGCCATTTTTCAGCCACTGAAGTAAATCTAAAAGAAGTTAATCTAAAAAATAAGGAAAATTGTATAGCAGAATTGTGTCCAGCCAAGTTATAATAGAATAATAATTACCCAAAGCATCCAGTTCAGCAGCAAGTTCATCATCATCAATCTCGGGTACACCGTACTGCCGGCCGAGAGCATCTTGCACCTCATCAGCTTGTTCCAACATGTCTGCCAGGTCATCATTCACATCCTGGAAACATAAACAACATAAATATCATTATTATATGCAATCATCATCATCAGCTTATGTTTGTCCGCTCCTGGACAAAGGCCTCCCCTATTTTTAACCCCCCACATAAAAACTATGGTGTGTTATAAGTTTGACGTGTCTGTCTGTCTGTGTGTGTGTGTGTGTCTGCCTATGGTATCATAGCTCCCAAACAGATGAACAGATTTTGATCACGTTTTTTTGTTTGAAAGTACACTCAACACGAGTGGCGTGCCCTCAACAAAATAGAGTAAAAATTACATTTGTCTGATAAGTAGTAAGGTGGCTCTCTGTCTAGTTAGTGGACAAATTTTCTGCAGACCCCAGAGGCATAGGGCGGTAACAGGCGGCATAAGGGACTCCCCCGCCGAAGATGGGCACAGCAAAATAACCCATTAAAAATTTTGGGGTCTTCTTCTTTGTCGTATCCTCATGACTGAGGGATGTGATATATATCTACTCTTTCAATCAACCTATCCAAGGGCGGATACAGGATTTGGTTCTGGGGAACCCACCCATTGTGGTCCATAGTGTTCTAAATTTAGTTTTATACATTGTACACATTTTTTGAAAAATGTATTTATTATGGTCACAATAAAGAGTATTTGTATTGTACGTGTAGTAGAATAATTCAACACTGGGTGCATTAAGGGTAAAATATATATGCTAGATGCTATGCCTTAAGTTATAAATAGAAAATGCCAAACCTCAATGGAATCAATGTTAATTTTCTTAAACTCCTTCTTCATCTGAGTGACTCCATCCTTCATAGCCGCTACGGTTGAATGTGTGTCCTTAAGAGTTTGTGTAGCATAGTTAGCCTGCTCCATGTTAAATGATTGCGCTCGAAGATTTTCCAATTGGTTTTCATACCTGTAATTATTTTTTAAGTACCATTGGTATATTAGGTACTTAGTAGCTACTTACGTACTAGCGCAAATGCATAACATATTATTTTTTATACTATATGCCCTTAACCCTTAAACTCCCGAGCGGCTAGATTGAGCCGCAACCACCCCATTTGAATTAAGGCTTTAATTTAAGAATGCTAGAAACTAATTCAATCCACCCCCGCTAAAAAAACAATTGAAACGATAAGTGAGTTAAATAGCTGCTATAAGATAATAATGCAATGACCTCAGATGCAATAACATATCGGTGAAAGACTTTCATGTAGATAACTATGATAACTTTTGTCACTTTGTAACCCAAACATATACTAAGTAACATTAGACTTTTTGTAGTAATATAATATAGTCTTACATTTTCTTCTGTTTCAAAACCCTCATTGCCTTTTGTTTGACAGAATTTTTAGCTGGACCCTCTCTCATTTTGTTCATTTGATCTTTGTATTTCCGAAGTTCTGTCTCCAACTTCTGCACCTTCTGCTCAATGTTGTCGGCTCTTCCATCGACCTGGCAAAATACAAGGATACAATGAAGATATCAACCGATTTCATCACATAAAAACAATGACTCAGAGCTCAGCCATGATGGGAGTGGACACAAAACTTACATTTTTGATGCAATCATTTATGCTTGGACCCGGTTCTTTGGGTTTACCTCTTCCAAATAATCTGTTCATTATGAACTAGCAAACCGTGACAAAACTGCAATTTTCTAAATTAAAATTAAGTTTTCAGAAAAATTCTACGAAATGATTCATTCCATTTAAAATAATTTTGACATTGACAATGACAGTAAACAGTAAAAGTTGACAAAAATTTGTGACAGTGACATACATGATGGTATATTGATGTTTAAACTTTTTATTTGACTTCTAGCACACAGATATCATATTTGCCAATTTTTCACATTAAATAAAATAATGTGAAAAATTGGCAAAATCTAATAAAAATACATAATAATATTAATAGGTGTACTTACTTACTTACTTACTACTAATTTCGGTAGTGTTTTATAATATTAAATTCTTTATAATCAATGTGCTGCGTAGTAGTTAAAAAAATATTAATGTCATCCTTTTAGTGCTGCCAGCGCCTTATCTTCAAAGTAACCTCATCGTGTACGGAAAGGACGGAAAGTAACGATTTAACAAGAAAAATAACGCATTTTTTAAATTTTAAGTATACAATGCATACTTACTCAATTTTGTGCTTACTTATTCAAACATTTCAGTAACTATTCCCTAGTTTTTCAGTTTATTTTATTATAAGAAAATGCTATTAAAAAAAGTTTAATGTAAGTATTTTTTAATAATTATCTTCTTACTTTCTTACTAAACTAGATAAAGTTATTCAAAATTGCCTTATTCTATTATTGTGCTCTTAAACACGGGCTAAGCCCGGGCCTTTTTATAGGCGTACACGGAGACAAAAAGTCCAACGCGCAGAGGCCCTTTTGAGATTTTAATATAAATGTAATGGGTGACACTTATTGGAGTCTGTCTGTGAGTCCATCTATAGAAAATGGGCTCAAAGACAGTCTCCGCCAAGTGACAGGACTATTGTTAATTAATGGAAACTACTCTAACTAGGCTATGGATGTGTATCCTAAATGGATGGTTAATGAGGCTATTGCTAGGACTACGGCACCTGTCACTTCCGTCCCATTAGGAAATTTATTGTTAGCTATTATTGTTATTGTTAGCCATGGTCGTCCCACTGCCCACTGCAGAGCAGAGGCTTTCCTACTTTCCTTCCACTTTTTGCTGTTTTGAGCTATTTCTGACCAGTTTTTGCGAGTCTAACTGTAGTCTTTTTCTATTAAGTATCTCTGCTAAATCAAATTTACTATTGTTTACCGTTACAAGGAAGATTCGTTAATATTTAGTTCGTTTTAAAATAAAGATCATTGTCCCGAAAAGTAACATAAAACTAAAGCCACGTTTCCAGCTCCTGTTTTGGTTCAAACATTCAACATGGGCATGCCAACATCCAAAAAAAAACTCGGCGATTGATAAATATTGATATTATGTTTTGTTGTACGTGCTTTTCATTGGATATGGATAGCAAAAAATAATGTTGGAGCAAACAAGAAGTCAAAATCCCGAGATTTTTTTTGTAACGTAAAGGGTCAAAAAGTAGCAAAATGTTACAAAAGTAACGTTCTGGCAACGCTGCATCCTTTTGTTTGACATTCAGTGGACAGAGACAGTTGACAGTCTTGACAGTAACTTTTTAGAAGTGACGGGGTCTGCAATTTTGAAAATTGCTTTATTTTACTATTAAATTGAATTGTGTGATTGCAGTATTTCTTTAGAATTTGATGAAAACAAATGTAATTAAATTTTAGCTCTTAATAAAAGCCGCAATCAATTGATTAAATTAACTAAAAAGTTACATCAAAATTCATCGTCAAAGTTTAGTGTAAGCATGTCTACAAACGGAGTAATTTACAACGTGGTTTGTATTTTAATTTATTCTTCTTATTTACTTATAATTATTCTATTTATGTTTATTATATTCTACTTATAATTATTCTATTTTTACGAAAATATTTTCTTGTATTCTCAATGCGCATAAGGCAAAACTTATTCGCTTTTTATATCACGAACCTTTCAAATTCATTGCAAACATTTTGGTTAAACCTTGACATTGCAATAAAAGATCAATTTTTATGTATTAGGGCTTATCAGCTTGTAAATTGATATCAAATATCAGTTGCGTCCATGCTTCCAAGGTTATGGTTATAAAATTTAAGTCCATTTATTATCTACCTACTTATTTATACCTACTTACTAAAACCACGGTAAAGAGATATACAGTAGTTTGACTCCATAGAAACGGCCGGAATTTGGGAGTGAGTAGATGTGGGCAGATGTGGGTAGAAGTGGGTATATAATCCAGAAGCGGGTGCCACGCAGCGACGGGCGGACGTCGCGATAGTTTCTTGCAAGTATTTAGTGTAATTTACGTTATTTACTTTGGACGTATGTATACATAATATAATAAATTATATAAAATGGCAAAAAATAGCATTCGATATTATGCTGTTTTTGAGGTAAGTTAGTATGAAGTTATTATAATATTTATTTTTTATTTTTAAAAGTATTCTGCTGAATTAAGAGTGCGAGTAAGAGACCGAGTAAGAGTGCGAGTAAGAGTCCGATAAGAGTGCAAGTAAGAAACTGCGTAAGGATGCGTGTAAGTGTCCGAGTAAGAGTGCGAGTAATAGTCCGAGTAAGAGTGCGATTAAGATTCCGAGTAAGAGTGCGAGTAAGAGACCGAGTAAGAGTGCGAATAAGAGTGAGATTCTGAGTAAGAGTTTGAGTAAGAGTCCGAGTAAGAGTTCGAGTAAGAGTGCGAGTAAGAGTTCGAGTAAGGGTTTGAGTAAGAGTGCGAGTAAGAGTCCAAGTCTTGTCTCTTGTCTTGTCTCTTGTCTTGTCTCTTGTCTTGTCTTGTCTCTTGTCTTGTCTCTTGTCTTGTCTCTTGTCTTGTCTCTTGTCTTGTCTCTTGTCTTGTCTCTTGTCTTGTCTCTTGTCTTGTCTCTTGTCTTGTCTTTTGTCTTGTCTCTTGTCTTGTCTCTTGTCTTGTCTCTTGTCTTGTCTCTTGTCTTGTCTCTTGTCTTGTCTCTTGTCTTGTCTCTTGGCTTGTCTCTTGTCTTGTCTCTTGTCTCTTGTCTTGTCTCTTGTCTTGTCTCTTGTCTTGTCTCTTGTCTTGTCTCTTGTCTTGTCTCTTGTCTTGTCTCTTGTCTTGTCTCTTGTCTTGTCTTGTCTCTTGTCTTGTCTCTTGTCTTGTCTCTTGTCTTGTCTCTTGTCTTGTCTTGTCTAGATAGTAGCTTAAGTAAGTAGATGATATGAAATAGGTAGGTACCTACTGTATGCGGGCAGCGGCTGCCCGGCAGCCCTATGACTTGCGCATGTACCGCGAGACTGTAGGTATTTATGTTCAAAAATCACGCTCAGTCAAACTACTGTATATCTCTTTACCGTGCTAAAACTTACAATTTAATGAATGTAAATAAATTATACAAAAGCTCCTGGGTATCTTTCATTAGAAAGAAATTTATATTGTTTATAATAACTTGTTACCAAATACAAAAGTTAAGTCTAATGAACTCAAAAAAAAAAATTGAATCATGTTGTTTTTGCTAATAACTTTAGATATTTTATTTTCCTTAATGAGATGACAAAGTCTAGATTGCTTGAATTTCCCATTAATTTTCCTTCATAAAGACCTACGTGTTATACTCCTACTATACCTAATACTAATTAATTATACTATTCCTACCTATTAGGTATACACATCTAATGTTCTCTCATTCTAAGATGTAAAAAAAAATGTTTTTCATTTCCATTAAATTTGGATTGTGGCTAAGGGTCATCGCTTATTCATAAAACTTAATTTTAGGTGAAAAAATTAACTGGTATCTTCTATATTCAGCACAATCACATTGCTTCGTGTAATGGGACTACAAAGAGTTGGAAATTCAATGTGCCTGAAGTGACTTCTATTAACTCCAAGTTGAAATATGCTGTGCTGATGCTAGATAGGCCAATTGTACTGAAAACTGAGTTCTTTAGACAATATTGGAATAATGGTAAGATTGTTAATACTAGAACAAAATTTTTCATAATAAGGGTTGTTATGTTTTAAGTTGTCATTATTTTATATACTTATAAGTGGGTACTTCTGAAATAAATCAGTTTTGCTTTTGACCTAAAATATGGCGTTTACTTTATTGGCGACTTCGGAAAATTAATTAAAAGCGTGCTGAAATGGCGTCTAATATTGCAAATATAGTGTTTCCGGGAACATTTAACCCAAAGACTGATAAATGGTGTGATTACAAGGAACTTTTATTGTGTGCTTTGGACGCGGCGGGCTACAGCGATAGTGACGCCGACAAGGCGCGTTCATTATTCCTTGCACAATGTGGAAAAGAAACTTATGCACTAATTGCGTCATTATTAGTGCCACAGCGACCAACGAAAGTGCCCTTATCAAACATTATAACTGTTTTGGACCAATTTTATGAACCAGAAGTGAATGAAATTTTGCAATCTGGAAAGTTTCATAAACGTACACAAGCAGAAGGCGAAACAGTGCAGGACTTCGTGGCCGCGATTAATGAACTCGGCGCCAAGTGCAACTTTACGGATTTGAAACGTCAGTTAAGAGACCGGCTGGTATTGGGAGTACGGGATGCACGATTAAGGCGGGACTTACTCAAGACTAAGGACCTCACTTATGCGACAGCGTTACAGACGTGTTTGAATTATCAAGCGATATTTCCCGACTTGTACCAGGATACCACCGAGTCAAAGCAAACTCAAAGTGGTACAAGTGGAGCTGAACCTATGGAGATTGGAAGGGTTCACTCGAAGACATTATGTAGATATTGTACCAGACATCACAAACAAGGGGAACGGTGCCCATTTATGAAACTCAAATGTTTTTATTGCAAAAAGACTGGGCATATTGCTGCGGCTTGTGAAAAGAAAATGGCAAAAGTACACCAAATGGAAATTACATCAGGAAATGATATCCCAACATCATCTGGAAAAGAAGAGGAAATGATGGGCTTGTATATGTGTGCAGTGAGAAATTCTCAACCACCAATAGTTGCCGAAATAGAAGTGGATGGAGCAAAATTGAATATGGAAGTTGACTCCGGAGCAGCTAGATCAATCATATCAGAGACTACCTATAAAAGACTGTGGCATATTCCTCCGCCATTGAATTCCACTAATGCAAGACTGGTTACAGTTACACGAGAAGCACTGAAGGTGTTGGGGTGTTTGAATGTGCGAGTTATACTCGGGGAGAAGGAAGCACAGTGTGAGTTATTGGTTGTGGCAGGCAACACACCAAGTCTGCTGGGTAGGAATTGGTTCCAGCAGCTGAATATTTCAGTCACGGGCTTGTGTTGGTCTGAAGATATGATAACCCCGCTGATACAAGAGTTTCCTGATTTATTTAAAGAAGGACTGGGAGCATACAAAGGGCCAGAGGTGTCCCTTCATGTACGAGCTGATGCTGTCCCAAGATTTTTCAAATCTCGTCCAGTGCCATTTCCAAGGAAACAAAAAGTTAATGAAGAGCTACGTAGGCTGATCAAGGATGGAGTGCTGACTCCAGTGAAATACTCCAAATGGGCTACACCAATTAGAGTAGTACCGAAAGATGATGGATCACTACGTATATGTGGTGATTACCGGGCCACAGTTAATGGATCTATAGATGTTGATACCTATCCCTTGCCTACATCAGTGGAATCATTTGAGAAGTTAAGTGGTGGTCGAGTGTTCAGTAAATTAGATCTGAAGCAGGCTTATACACAGCTTCGAGTGGATAACGAGACTGCAGAGCTCTTAACACTTAACACCCCACTAGGATTAATGAGAATGAACCGTTTGGCATTTGGAGTTAGTGCCGCACCAGGCATATTTCAACGGGTGATGTCTACTGCACTGACAGACATGGAAGGAGTGGCCTGTCTGTTAGATGATGTGGCGGTGATGGGCAAGAATGTAGAAGAACATAACCAGAGACTGCGGGCAGTTCTATCAAAGTTAAACGATATGGGTTTCCGACTGAATGTTAATAAGTGTATATTTGCCGCAGAGTCTATTACATTTCTTGGACACATGATTGATGCTGAAGGTCTACACCCATCACCTGCGAAAGTTAAAGAGATTAAAGAAAAACCAGCACCAACAAACAAAGAGACACTGCGAGCCTTTCTAGGCTTATATAATTTCTATGAAAATTTTTTGCCGGATAAAGCCACCCTGTTAGAACCTCTGTACAGGCTGCTGGAGGCCAAGAGGCCGTGGTCGTGGACAGAAAGAGAGCAAAATGCCTTTGAGAAGGCTAAGGACCTCATCTCTTCGGACATGACGTTGGTAGGATATGACTTAAATAGAGAATTACTACTGATATGTGATTCATCTGAATATGGACTTGGAGCTATAATTGCCCACGTAATGGACGATGGAGAGGAGCGACCGGTGATGATGGCGTCACGTACTTTGCAACCGCACGAGAGACGCTACGGCCAATTTGATAAGGAAGCCTTAGCAATTATGTTTGGTCTGACAAAGTTCCACGAATTTTTATCTGGTCGCAAGTTTTGCATCATCACCGATCACAAGCCCCTGGTGGGGCTGTTTAATCCCAAAAAAGCCATTCCAGATCAAATTTCTCCAAGGATGCTACGTTGGTCGTTGAAGCTAGGTTGCTATGATTATACCATTAAGTACAGAGCTGGGAAGCTCATTGGTAATGCAGACGCTCTGAGCAGATGGACAGCGCCGACTGTCTCTGGACATAAAGAGAAAGCTCTGAGAGAAATTCTATTGTTAGAAGAATGCCCGAATGGATGGAACTTGGATGCTGCAAGGATTGCAGCAGAAACCAAAAAGGACCCCTTGCTACGAAGAGTTATGTTTTACATGCTTCATGGTTGGCCACAACACAATTCTGATCCAGCATTACAGCCGTATTGGACTCGAAAGGAGGCTCTTTCACAGAGTAAAGATTGTTTACTATGGTGCAACAGAGTCATAGTACCGATGACCCTCCAGAGAGAGGTACTAAAATTAATACATGCACCGCATGCTGGGATAGTCCAAACAAAAGCATATGCAAGAGGATATGTGTGGTGGGCGGATATGGACAAACAAATTGAGGCGCTGGTAGCAGAATGTGCGCAATGTCAGCTGGTGAGGAACAATCCACCAAGAGACCCCCAAACCTGGATACCAACGGAAAAGCCATGGAGCCGTGTGCATGTGGATTTTGCCGGCCCGTTTCAAGGCAAGACTTTCCTAGTGCTGATTGATAGTTACAGCAAATGGGTGGAAGCAGAAATTGTAACCTCTATGACCAGTGCAAATATTATAACGATATTGAGGAAAATATTCGCGACGCAAGGGTTGCCAGATGTTCTAGTATCTGATAACGGCCGAACTTTTAACTCGGCAGATTTCGAGGCGTTCCTGAGTAAAAACGGCATAAAACATCTTTTCTCGCCACCATACCATCCGGCGACTAACGGCCAAGTGGAAAGAACCGTACAAACTTTTAAAAATAAACTGAAGAAGGTGGAGAACACACAGATGCCGTGGAGTGAGAAACTGGCTAAGACGCTATTTTATTTGAGAACCGTACCAAATAGTACCAATAAGACCCCTGCAGAGATGTTAAATGGGCGGAAATTTAAAACGGCGATTTCTATGTTGCACCCTGAAAATGCACCGACTCGGTCAGACAGACAACTGGAAGCTGCTGCACAAAGCCCACCAACCAGATCATTTAAGGTTGGCCAACCAGTTTTAATACACATGTATGGGCCGGGGGAAAAATGGATGAGGGCCACAGTAGAAGGTATTGAAGGGCCAAGCTCATATAGGGTGAGGACGGAAGGTGGGGATTTACACCGCAGACATGCAGACCAAATATTGGCCAGAAGGGTGTCTGAGACAAGGGAGGACTTGCACCGCAGATATGGGACGTCTGAGTCTAGTTCTCAAGATGAAGAGACTATTGAAATACCTGACCCTAGTCTATGGCCTGATATTATAGGCATACCAGATGTTTAATTGATTTTGTTGTTTAACTTTCTTTAAAGTATTATTTTGTAAAGTTAATAGTTTGATTTTCTTTATATCATTTTGTAGTTAATTTAGATTGTCAGCTGAATAAATTAATTGACATTATATTTACTTAATCATTATGAGAGGAAGATATGTTATGTTTTAAGTTGTCATTATTTTATATACTTATAAGTGGGTACTTCTGAAATAAATCAGTTTTGCTTTTGACCTAAAATATGGCGTTTACTTTAAGGGTAAAATCTAATTTGATTCACTTGCTCTTTTTTGCAATACACCTGCAAAGTATTGATTGAACTTCTGCCTTCGGGACTCTTTAAAAAAGCAAGTGAATAGAGTCTTAGAAATGTAGGCAAAGTACCAACAGTACGTAGGTACCCCAGTACCCCGTAGGCCCCAGTATTGCAGATTTCCATTGGTGAGGTAGGAACACGAGTGCTGAAAAACACAAAAATTGTGTTTTGTTATAGAATTTTTCCATACAAAATTAATTTCAGACCCTGGGATAGTTCTTAAAAATGCAGCCGCAGCAAATGTGTTAAATGTTTGTTATTTACTTAACTTCACATCTAAATGGCTGAAATTTGGAGTGTAAATAACTTAGACTATATATGGACTATTATGGAATACCTTTCACCTGTGGGACATTACATTACATATAATATAAAAGGAAAGAGTGACTGACTGATCTATCGGCGCAGAGCTCAAATCGCTGGACGGATTCACTTGAAAATTTGGAACATAGATAGGTTTTATGATGTAGACATTTGCTAAGAAAAGATTTTGCCATACGGGCAACAGCTGCGAACACAAGCTAGTTACAAATAATGTCTATTTTCTTAAATCATCTGTTAATTTTTCAGCAACTGTAAGAGCAACCATAGATGGTGGTACAGTAAGATGGGACAAATTTTACCACAAGCAACCAGAAGAAGTACAAAATACCTTGAAAAGACCAGACTTGATCACTGGAGACTTTGACTCTGTCACTCCAGAAATCTTAGAGAAATACAAAAAGAAAGGTTGTAAGGTGAACCTATCTTAAATTGAAATTCTTAAGTTCATAAGTCATTAAGTTTTAGACATTACACTATATTTATTATGGTTGTGAATAAGTAAAAATATCACAAAGTATTTAATTCGGCACCTTGCTGCCTACAGAACCTTACCCACCTCGTTGCAAACTCGCGCGACCTTGAGTTTGTAAGTCTATGTTACGATATCTATTATAGTCTGTATATATGTACTAGGTATAGTTCGGCGTGTAAATAAAAATCCAAAATAATTTAAACAGAAAGAGAGGGGGCTGCGCAGGGGCACATGGTTGGCGCGCGGAGGGCAACTGACTGCGTTCTATGAAATTGCTGATGACTACATATTCGCGCTGCCCGCTACTATGTGTCCCTACAAGTTCAACTGTTTCTAGGGAGTCAAATTACTGTATCTCTTTACCCTGTTAGTACTGAATCTCTAGATAATACATTTAGGTATTTATGTTTTTTAATGTCTCATAATATTTTATTATATGTATATTGCCACGGCAGCGACCGGCGATGCGTCAGTCCAGTCCTTATTACAGAGTTCACAATTCATCATTCAGGAATAATAAATGCAAACTTTTTATGACTTTCACTTTACAAACTCTACTAAAACAATAATTAAAAAAAAAAAAAAAAAAATGAGTTGATAATTATTTGTCTAACGTGTAAGTGGGTGAGGCGGTTTTTGAACTAGTTAGAGCTGAAAATGGGCTACACCTAAGATTAGCCAGCTAAACCTCAGGCGCGGATCCAGGGGGGGAGTCAAGGGGGTCATGACCCCCCAAAATCCTAGTTGAAAAAAAAAATCCGATCATATCGATTGGTTTTACGCTACTTTCATAGTTAGAATTAGGAAATTTTCTCTTAGCTGCAAGCTTTACGTACAAGTTCATAAAATTGTTTTGCTGTTTTAATAAATTTTTAAACAAGTTACTTTTTTTCGGTCCTCGCCTACGAATTATCCGTAGGTTCTCGTAGCAAACTGCACAGTATCTTTCATATTTAGGATTAATTGGATTATATTAACTGCTGCAAGCTGTTCGCGCTTTATGTCGTCTTTGCAGCTAAGCCTTTGCGCTTGCAGCAAGCTGCTCGCATGTATAATAGTCTTTTAGCGTTTAGCTCCCGCTCTATAAATAAATAAAATAAAAATCATTTATTTCAGACTATTTTATGGTCCATAGATGTGTTAGTAGTACTTTCAATTAAATCTTAGCCTAAGGTTAGTAGTATCACCATTAAAAATAAATAAGGAAATTAAGGAAGTAAGGCATTTAGCACATTTCAGCCTACTGCCTACTATGTTAAAGCAGTATGCAACTGCATCCAGTGGGCAAAAAAGTGGGAGTCCCACCTATCTGCCAGCACATTCAGGATGCTATTGGTTCCACCACGAAGTCTCTTAAGCATTGATGCACTCCGCTTACGCATAATGGCATGGAATCCATCAACTTGCATTTCAGCGAACATGCCTGACGCGCTGCAGAATCGTGGCAACCCCAACATCACCCTGAACGTGTTATTATATTGGACACGTAGAGTGCTATATGCTACCTTTGAATATATAATCCAGAGGCTGCATGTATAGAACGACTGACAATAAGCTCTAAATAAAGTTATCTTGACTTCATCACTACAATGTGCAAACCTCCGGGCCAACATGTTACATCTAACTGCTAGCGCTCTACGTTCCCTCTCTATATCATCATTATCTTTAAGATCTTCAGTGACCCAGTGCCCAAGGTACTTAAATCGTGGGACAATACTTAGTGGTGTATTATTTAAGGTAACAGTCGGTATGTGAAAATACTGTTTCTTGGGTGATTGAAATATCATCACTTCACTCTTTTTAACATTGTACCTTAAGCCATGAGCCTCTGCATAAGATTCACAGGTACTTATTAACTTCTTAAGGGCGCCAATTGAAGGGCTCAGCAATACCATGTCATCTGCATAGCTGATATTATTGATCATAACTCCATCTATAGAGCAACCGACATTGGTATTGCTGAGCTCCTCAATGAGCCCATTCATGTAAAGGTTAAAAAGAATTGGAGAGCTTAGCCCTCCTTGTCTCACACCACATTCAGCTTTATAAATATCAGAAAAACTGTTGCCCCACCGCACACAGTTTGATTGATTACCATACCAATAACTAAATATGTTTACAATCTCATTCGGCATGTCAGATACATTTCTAAGTTTATCAATAAGAATATTTAATTTTCATACTGCTCAGAGCGAGCGAAATATAGATCATTCGTCTTGAAAGATTCAAAATTTTCTCTGCTAAACTCCCTCTGGAAAATTTTTCAATAAGAACTATAGTCGCATTTAAAGCATATTGGTACTGGTATGCGGGCTGGTTTCTGCAACAAGGCCACTCGGCCCTAATATCTTCAAGACACGAGTGAATAGGTACCTTTCTAGGCATCTTACGTGATTAGTTGTTAACCCCATCGGCACTTTCCATCAGGTGGGATGTGGTCAAAATAATCAATCATAGGCATATTTAGTAGGATAGGTATAAAAAAATCTTATCTCAGAATTTATTTTTATAACCATTATGTTTTTTTTACAGATTGTTCACACGCCAGATCAATATCACACAGATTTCACAAAATGTTTGATGCAACTTAACGTGTATTGCAAGGAGCATAATTTAGAGGTTTGTTTTTTTGTCCAAATTCTTTACACACCTAAGATTAACCAACAGTGGCCAGCTACAATCAGATTAGCCGGCTAAAACTAGGTATAGCTTTTTTGAGTGCCACAAAACTGCTGACCGCAGCTAGTTCTTCATAATGAAAAAAACTTCAGAGACATCTAATATACATAGTGTAAATTCCCATAAGTTTATTGCTCTATCTTCTCATAGAGGTATTTTCCGAATGGCGGTAGATTTGAATTTGGAATTGAACTGAATTTATGACAGTATACATAGGATAAAAAAGTCGCTTCTCGCAGTCTGTCCCTTTGTATGCTTATATCTTTAAAACTACGTAACGGATTTTGATGCGGTTTTCATTAATAGACAGACTGATTCAAGAGGAAGGTTTCTATGGTATAATACATGCGTAATATAGCAGAAGACTTACTTATAGTCCCTAGCTGGGTCAGAGGGCATCCGCATCTCCATCCCGTTCTGTCTTGATCTTTTCGTTTTATTTCGCTTCAAGTCTTTCCGATGGCCTTCGCTCCGTCAGTAATTGTCCGTCGCCAGGTTTGTTTCGGACGACCACGTTTGTTTATTGTAGAAGAACACTATTCGAATATCTAGACACGCGGCAGCGTGTCAAGCCAAGTTCAAGCAAAAGAACTGGCGACCGCACCGTGTGTAATATTTTCTATTAAGCGCGACCAAGTGCGCATAGGTCCACTTGTGACTTGTGACAGTATAAATAAAAAAATAAAAAAACTTTTCTTTTAATTTCCAGATGGACCACGTAATAGCAATAGGAGAGAGCTCAGGTCGTTTAGACCAGATCATCGGAAACATACAAACACTGTTCATAAACAAAGAGAAACAGCTCCTCAGTCCGAACACAACCGTCTACATTCTATCAGATGATGCATTAACTTGGCTCTTGTACCCAGGGGAACATTTGATTATAATACCCGAGGATTCAAGGACTCATCCTGCAGCTTGGTGCTCGCTTATACCTATAGGGAGTACGTGTGAAAGTGTCAGTTCGACTGGACTTAAATGGAATTTAGGTGTGTATTGAAATCTCTTCACTTTTTTTTTAAATTCTTAATAGATTTTTTTATCTTCAATACGAATATAAAATCATAACATCATAAGCGACAAAAATAAAAATAACTGTTGATGTTTAATTTGAAAGGTCTGGTAGTATTACAAAATATATTTTTATAAAGAATTTTAATATAAAACCTGTTTATCTAACTTCCTTTTAATATTATGAACGCTAAAGTCTGTGTTTATTGCCATTCAATCTATTTATGTCGCACGAATTTCGATAAAGGCAGTATCTATGCGATTCCTTAGAACCTTGCGAACTATGTTTTTCATGACATGCTTTTCGATCCGGTCCGTTATAGTTTGCGCCAGCCTTATATTTATTTTATGAATGACCTTTATCTATGTTTAGTGGTATCCAACCGATTTTTTTATATCAAAAATCTTTCCTCTTTAAATTTTAATGCTATGCAGATTGGGTTTTTTGGTGATATGTAGGAGGCATTCGTCAGGTCATGTTGCAGGCCCTGTAGAAATCTCGAAGACCTGAAAATGCATATAGGTTGGCCACACAAATTATAAATTGCGATTTGACTCTGACAGGGGTAAGTAGGGTAACCTGTTCTGTTGGAATATAAACCCCAATTATTATTATTTTATCGAAATTAGTCGATTGGTCAAGTTGTGAATTAAAACGGGCGTCTCACCCTCGCTTGTAAAGGCTTGAAGTCGTTTAATATTATTTCAAAATTTATTTGTTTCAGACAATCAACCGTTAAAGTTTGGGGAATTAGTGAGCACTTCAAATACATTTACCGATTCAAACAAGGTGACCATCAAATGCAGTCACCCATTGTTATGGTCCATGAGAATACCTAGTTTAATGAGTAAGTTATATTCTTAGTTTAGCCCTTAAACTCCCAAGCGGCTCGATCGGGCCGCAACCACCCCATTCGAATTTCAGCTTTAATTTAAGGATGCTAGAAACTAATTCAATCCACCCCTGCTACAAAACAATTTAAGCGCTAGTGGGTAAGGAGTTAGAAAAGTTTTTTAAATGTCAAAGGTACCGTCTACCGACACACTAGCGAAGTTACTGGGCATGGCATTATGCCACAGCCGAAAAGGTCAGTAACAAAATATCCCAGAAGTAAATAAAGGTCGAATTTTTATGTCTGTTTGACCCAGTTCATAGAAAAGTGAATTGGGTCAAACAAGAATACTGAGATTCTGAGCAGGACAACAAAAAATATTCTAGCTCTGTCACTGAAAAGTGAATTGGTTCAAACAAGAAAACTGAGATTCTGAGCAGGACAACAAAATGTACCTCTCTGTCTCTCATGGGAATAATGTATATGTGCTTTTCACTTACTCAAAAAGTCACACTGGCAGTAGTTGGCAGTTCTATGTGATTCTTTTTCTTAGGCATGACAAGATTCAAGAAATATTTCGGCCGTAGCATGCCACACGGAATCCCGACAAAACTTCAAGAGTAGAACTGTCATCCCATACATTCACAAAAGTACAATGTATGGGATGACAGTTCTACTCTTGACATTTCTGCGGGATCCCGTATGGCATGCTACGGGCCCTGATCAATACTGCACTAACTCAAAAAAATATAATAATTTAAGCTTGAATTTTTTTAAATAATTTCAAGCTTAAGAGCGTATATATCGTGTGACGCTCTCTCGCTCGCACAATTTGACGAATTTTGAAATATAAATTCGTAATATTAATTTATTGAAAATTCCTCTATACCAGCCCTGCATAATGTTATTATTGCACACATTTTAAAAGAGTTTTCAGTTTGATATATTAAAAAATGGGATGAGTAATATTGAAAAAAAAATTTTTTTCAAAAAATCGCATTATGCCATTTTTAAGTATATCTTTGCAATTGCAGTAAACATGCTTTTTGAGTTGAGCTAGTGTTTTACTTGGTGTGCGATATATCAAGACGCTACTCTTGCTACTCGCGCTGTCATTGCATACATTTTGCAGCTACTCCCAATGTCATTGTGCTCTTACAAACGTCAATTAATCTTGACATTGGGATAGGAGTTGCTAGTCTTATGTCAATGTTTTTATGTGCTTGAACCGCAGGTTGAAAGGCGTAGTGGAGTGCCGAGCAGAATTTCAATTTTCATAACACTGGGTGGCATAGGCGGATTTAAGGGGCGGGCCAGGGGGCCAAAGCCCATCCCAGAAGCATTGTAGAAATACGAATTTTGCACTTATTTCATGATCAAGATTATAATTTTTTTCTCGGCGCTCGCAGCAAGCTTCTCGCGCACTTATTATTAAGGATATTTGAACTTTCTAACTGTTCAGAGCGATCTAAACACACACTTTTCTTAGTAAAAATTATAATATTTTTGCCCGTCTGCACCTTGCCCCCCCCCCCCCCCCCCCCAGGACCAAATCCTGGATCCGCCAGTGCTGGGTGGCACTGTCTCTGCTATGGGCAATCTAAATACTTACATTCTATATGGACTAAGCAATAACAATCTATACTACGTTTCAAAAACAAAGATAATTTTTTGGGTAATTTGCGGGGTTCTAAGGATCAATATCTTAATAAATTGGATATATATCGGATATTTTTCATAATATATCTGATATATTATCGTAAGATATATCGGATGTAATAGTTTTAGTGAATATATCTGTTTATTCAAAAATAAACATTTTATTATTGTAATTACGCTATTTCAGAACCACTAACGCCATCTATCAGATTTGATTGTTATTACGTAGATCGATTTCTCACTTGGTCAATATGCTTTGTAATCAGTTCAGTTAATTTGGCACAGATGGCGCACCACGTTTAGAAAATTGTCTACGCGCCAATAGATTTTTATTGCACTATGGCAAGCGGCCATATTTAATCTCTCTCTGCGTTTTTGGTTCACAAGTGTCAGGCGGTTTTTGTAATATTTTAGATAATTAATCAGAAAGTAAATGTTCAGTTGTAAATTTTGTCAAAAGTAATAAAGCACGATAACTACAAGCCACGGGTGTATTATTCAACTCAGCCAACAAGAATTTCAGAGACATCCGTGCAAATTTGCCACCATCATCAGAAACAACCCCCATTATCAGCGGCGAGGCTTGCGGCTTGCCTGCCACGAGAAGCGTGGAAGGGTCATTCAGAACCGAGTGACACACTCGTCGATCACTCCTGGTTCAGTCCCAGGTCATTTCAGATACATTCCTGGTGGCACCCACGAGGGGAATTTCAGAAATCAGGAAATAAATCAACATTGCGTGAGCGCGCAATCTGCTGTCAGTTCGCCGGTCAAGAGGTTATGTACTGCGTGGAGCGGCGCCGATAGCGCGCCTAGGTCATCGAGCCGAGAGGAATTCGGCCGTAATAGTGAGTCAGTATAAAAATCAGTGCGTCGTTTCAGTGAATAAAGGTCATTATAGTGAATAGTGCGTGTGCATTCGTCAGATTATAGTTTATCTAGTCACGCGGTAGCGTGTACAACCAAGTTCAATATTATAATATTCAGTTTAAATACCGGTTGGAACCGGCCGCGGTTTATCGTCGTTTTACTACCACGGGCTGCGTTAGTGAACGAGAACTGTTTGTCAAGGGACTTCAAACCTATAGACTATTAAGTGATTTAGTATAAATCTAGGGTATAAATATTTAGTTACGGTAAAAATGTCAGCCAAAGTTAAATCCCTTAAAGTGCAATTTAACGCAAAACGACGCATGCTTCACGATTTTAGTGAAACTATTTTCGGTCATTTAGATTCAGTGGCGTCGGCAGTGTCACGCCGTTACTTTGTCAAGTATTATGATGAGGTTGTGACTCTTTATCAGGCGATCCTCGAGCACCAGGAGGACATAGAGGAATCAGAACTGGCTACAATACAGTCCCAGTTCCGGGAGCTTGGGGAGCTAGTCGCGAAGGTCCAGTCATCAGACACGAGCTCAGGTAAACCGGAGGGAACGGACTCAGGCCAGATAGAGGTAAGGGCTAAATTACCTATTATATCTTTGCCAACATTCAGCGGTCACTTGTCGGAGTGGTTAGGGTTTTCAGATTTATTCACTTCATTGGTCCACGAGCGGACCAACATCTCAGACTCAGAAAAACATTACTACCTCAGAGCCTCCATAACAGGGGAGGCATTATCATTGATTAAGCACTTGCCCATGAACGGGTCCAACTATCAGGTCGCATTTAAACTCCTCCGGGATAGATACGACAATGTAAGACTGTTGGCAGACTCTTACATCGCCCGGATTGTCAACCTCCCTATTGTCACGGACGATACAAACATCCGAAGGGAAGTCTTTGACCCAATACGGGAAAGCACTCAAGCTTTAACTAAGTTGAAGCTTCCGGTTTCAGAATGGTCGTATCTACTTCTGTTCATAATCTTACAGAAGTTACCGGCGAGGATCAGAGCGCTGTTCGAGGAGAGGTGCTGCAAGGGTTCAGACATCCTCCCCACCTTTGACCAGCTGATGGAACTGCTGGAGGTGCAGTGCAGGATGCAGTCCACCGTGGAAGAACAGTCGCAGCGACAGGCTCATCAGAAGTCGCCACGTCAGCCGTCACATCAGGCTCCGCGACCATCAGTCCAGCCGACGCGCAGGGCAGCGCGACCGGTCACAAACCCTCAAGTTTATACGAATCAGGTGAACCGTTCCAATTGTTCATATTGTTCAAAACCTACTCACTCACTATATACCTGCAATGGGTTTCTGCAGCTCAGCCCCACCCAACGGAAAAATTGGGCATGGGATAATAAGAAGTGTTTCCGTTGCCTACGTGATCACATGAGTAGTTTGTGTACTACCAACAACTGGTGCAAGCATTGCAATTCTACAAGTCACAATACATTGATCTGCAAACAAGACTCTGCTGCTCAACGCAGAGAACCAGCCTCAAGGAGAGCTTCAGTCAGTCCTAGGCCAGGTGTTCAAGGTGAACAAGTGAGGTCACAACATGCACTCCAACCTCAGTCAGGTAGCAGATCAGGCGGATCTAGTCCTCATCAGTCAGTATCTCAGTTTCAATGTGTCAGACCACGGAAACACACAGGTGAACTTGCTCATCAGGCTGAAAGGTCATTCAACCGGCTCCGCTTCGGGCGGCGGAATTCATCAGAGTCAGCATGAAATAAGGCCCCTGTTGGCGCACTCAGACCGGCCATCAGTATATGTCCCACTGCTTTGATACACATCAGGGACCGTAAAGGTAATTACATTCAGGCTAGGGCATTGTTGGACACTGGGGCTAGTGTCACAGTCATCAGAGAGTCCTTGGTAAATAAATTAAATTTGCGCCGACAGTCCGAATCTATAAAATTATATGGTGTTGGTCAACAATTATGTAATCAGCCGGGTCAGAATACTACAATAGTCATAAAGCCTGTAGGTAAAACAGTACCTGTCATCAGTACTTCAGCAATCATTATGTATTCACTCACAGTTGAGATGCCATCCACTTTAGTTCAGGCCAAGGATGTGTTAACTGAATTAGATCAAATTCAACTAGCTGACCATCAGTTCAATAAACCACAAGAGGTGGATTTAATATTAGGTACTGATGTACTTAATTATGTATTTACTGGTAAAAGGGTGACATTTTCATCTTCAGAGCTTGCCGCATATGAAACATGCTTCGGCTACGTCATCATGGGACCGGCGTCTCCAACACCTGGTCGGGAGTTCGAGAGACCTGCCGCAACTACTCAGAAGCAGCCTCAGACTCAGTCGACATCCGTTCAAGACTACGGTGTCCAGCTCTCCACGCTCGAGGAAGCTGTGGAAAGATTTTGGAAGACGGAGGAACCTCCGATGGATAAGGTAACTAATCCTCTACACGCGGAATGTGAGGACCTGTACACGAGCACCACGGTTAGGATGCCGGATGGTAAATACATGGTACGTCTACCATTATTATCAGATCGCCCTAAGTTAGGCGAATCAAAACCAGCTGCTATTCAACGTTTTAAAATGTTGGAGCGAAAAATGTCAAAGGATGACATCTTCGCACAGAAATATAAGGCATTCATGTCAGAATATGAAAGGTTGGGTCATATGTCACCTACAGAGATCAGTCTGGAGCAGGAGCATTACTTCATCCCTCATCATGGAATATTCAAGAAGGGATCAGACAAAATCAGAGTAGTATTTGACGGTAGTGGTAAAACGTCAACTGGTGTATCAGTAAACCAATGTCTTCACTCAGGCGCTCCACTTCAGAATGACATTACAAAAATATTGATGAACTTTAGAAGGTATCAGATTGTATTCACTACTGACATCAAGATGATGTTCCGGATGACTTGGATCCATCCCGATGATCGTCAGTTTCAGCTAGTACTATGGAGGAATTCACCATCAGAACCAATTCAGGTATATTCATTGAATACTAACACATATGGACTTAGGTCTAGCCCATTCATATCAATCAGGACACTTCATCAACTTGCGCATGACTGGGAAGCGGATCACCCAGGGTCAGTGGCATCTGACGTCATCAGAAGACAAACCTTTGTGGATGATATACTCGCAGGCGCGAATTCACTGTCAGAGGCTCAAGGCTTGAAGCAAGAGCTCATTAATGTCATGAAAGGTGCTGGATACGAACTCAGGAAATGGTCATCAAACGAACCACAACTCTTGGCGGACTTACCTGGAGATCATTGTGAGTTACCTCATCAGTTCGACTCAGATGATAAAAGTTTCATTAAGGTATTGGGAATTCAATGGAATCCAACTTCAGATTCACTGTCATATCAGCTCAACATACCTCAGGGCAAAGCCGTCACCAAACGAAATATTTTGAGCATGATCGCTCGACTATATGATCCCTGTGGATACTGTAATCCGGTCATTCTGAGATTCAAAGGTTTACTTCAGACATTGTTTATGGACGGACTGAATTGGGATGATCCCATACCAGACACAGTGTGTCATCAGTATGAAGAAATGGTCAAGGATCTCCACTATTTATCATATTTGAACCTACCTAGATGTGTAGTAATTCAGAATGCGGTCTCCTACTCACTCCACGGTTTTGGAGATGCTTCAGAGGCAGGATATGCGGCGTGCATATATCTACGCTCAGAAGACTCATCAGGACAAGTCATGGTAAGACTTTTACTTGCTAAATCAAGGGTAGCGCCCAAAAGGAACCGTCAGACCATTCCCAAATTGGAACTCAGTGCAGCTCATTTGGTATGTAAACTTTTAAATCATGTGGCCGAGTCATATGAAGACTCTATTAATCTCAGAAGCATCAATGCATGGTCAGACAGTTCTATTGTTTTAACATGGTTGAATACAGAGCCACATTTACTGCAAACGTTCGAATGTAATCGCGTGCAGTACATACAGAACTCAGAACGTGATATCATTTGGCGACACATTGTGTCAGACTTAAACCCTGCCGATTGTGCATCGCGAGGTATGTCAGCTCAGGATCTTCTTCAACATGATCAGTGGTGGTCGCCACCCTGGCTACACAAGGGCCAGAATCAATGGCCTAAATCAGTCATCAAGCGGCCGGAGGAGGTACCCGGCTATAAAAAGGTCATACATCATAGTACTTCAGTTCAACCATGGGATATATTGTTACTTGAGAAGGTGAGCTCATTCAGGAAATTAATTAACGTCACGGCGTATGTCCATCGATTCATCAGGAACTTGAAGGCATTAAGGGACAAGAGAAACTTCAGTAAAGTATTGTCATTGGAGGAGACACGGAATGCTACTAAGTATTGGGTACGGAAAGTCCAATCAACTTCATTCACTTCTGAAATTGATGCCCTAAAGGCTGGGCGGTCAGTATGTACTTCACTTCAGAAACTCAGTATCTTCTTGGACACGGAAGGAATGATTCGAGTGGGTGGTAGAATAGATCGGTCACAGCTACCTTATGGAACCCGCCATCAGTACTTGTTGCCTAAGGATCATAAGTTTGTTCAGTTACTCATTGAGTACCATCACCGCAGTTATTGTCATGCGGCCACTACAGCACTCATTGCTATCATCAGGCGGGAGTATTGGGTCACGTCAATCCGCAGACAGGTGTCGCGTGTTATTAGGAATTGTATTGTATGTTTCAGAGTCAGACCTCAGGCCATTCAGCCCCCGTTCATGGGAGAGCTCCCCGCGGACAGAGTGTCATCTGCCCGTCCATTCACGTCCACGTCAACAGATTTTGCGGGACCTTATCAGATCAAATCAAGTACACTCAGGAACGCGAAGTCATTAAAATGTTACTTTGTAGTATTCGTATGCGCAGGTAGCCATGCGGCTCACATTGAAGCTGTGAGTCAACTCTCAGTGGAGGCTTTCGTGGCAGCATTCACCAGGTTCGTGAGTCGTCGGGGACTGCCATCAATAGTCAGGTCAGACAACGGTACTAATTATGTCGGTGCGAATCACTACCTCAGAGATGTGAGTCAATTTTTATTAACTAATCAGGTTGTTCTTCAGGAAGAGTTTAATCGTTTGAATATAAACTGGGTATTCACACCCCCCGGTGCACCTCACATGGGTGGCTTACATGAAGCATGCGTCAAATCAGTAAAATTGTTACTTAAACGGGAATTAGGGGAAACTATTTTAACCTTTGAGGAATTTTCCACTTTGTTATCTAAGGTAGAGGCGATTTTGAATTCTCGACCTCTTGTTGCAATGTCAGAGGACCCGTGTGATTTAGAAGTACTCACCCCAGGTCATTTTCTCATAGGTCAGCCACTAGTTGCGTTACCTGAATATCCTTGGAAGGATACTAAATTGTCACGTTTGTCACGATTTCAATTAATTCAGAAAATGTCTCAAAATATATTTGTGCGTTATCAGAAAGAATATTTAACTTCATTACAACAGCGTCAAAAATGGTTCAATCACAGTAACAATGTAAAGATAGGTGATCTTGTATTAATTATTGAGGAAAATTTAGTCCCACTTCATTGGAGACGCGGGCGCGTTATTGATGTATATCCTGGTAAGGATAATGTTGTCAGATCAGTCAAACTCAAAACTCAGTCAGGTGAATTAATCAGACCTGTTGTAAAGTTATGTAAATTGCCAATTGATATGGATTAGTCTTACTTTAATTTTCCTACGTTAAGGAATGTTGTTCATTAGTTTGTTGTTTATTAGTTTTGTACATTGTGTATGTTATGTTTACTATGTTTTTTCATCAGAGTAAGACTCGATATTATTGTCCCCCCGCCGGGCAGGATGTTTATTCAAAAATAAACATTTTATTATTGTAATTACGCTATTTCAGAACCACTAACGCCATCTATCAGATTTGATTGTTATTACGTAGATCGATTTCTCACTTGGTCAATATGCTTTGTAATCAGTTCAGTTAATTTGGCACAGATGGCGCACCACGTTTAGAAAATTGTCTACGCGCCAATAGATTTTTATTGCACTATGGCAAGCGGCCATATTTAATCTCTCTCTGCGTTTTTGGTTCACAAGTGTCAGGCGGTTTTTGTAATATTTTAGATAATTAATCAGAAAGTAAATGTTCAGTTGTAAATTTTGTCAAAAGTAATAAAGCACGATAACTACAAGCCACGGGTGTATTATTCAACTCAGCCAACAAGAATTTCAGAGACATCCGTGCAAATTTGCCACCATCATCAGACCACCATTATCAGCGGCGAAGCCTGCCTGCCACGAGGACCGTGGAAGGGTCATTCAGAACCTAGTGACACATTCACCGATCACTCCTGGTTCAGTCCCAGGTCATTTCAGATACATTCCTGATTTATTTCCTGATTTCTGAAATGATTCTTGTGTCTTGTAGGTATATCTATGATATTTTAACCTTCGAACCCCGCAAAAATTATCTTTGTTTTTGAAACGAAGTATAAATACTTACTTTTTATACGTTTCTAAGCAATAATTATATATATTTTTCTTTTTTCAGATGGTTATTGAACCAAACCAGTGCAAAATATTGTAAGTTAATATTATAAGTATTCCATGGTAGTGAATATTTATTGTAGTTTTTGTGCCAATGAACAAATGTACCCAACTGTGTTAGCATTTAGAACAAATCAACTAATAATAATTTATTGTGATAGAAAATGTCCATGACATTTTTCGCAACTTTTTCACGAGCAATCGAATGAATATGAAGCATGTAAGCTTAAGCTAGTAAACCTTAGTCCAGTTCTAAAATACACGTCTCTGCTGCTATTCAAAACATATCTAAAGTTTAGTGGGACGGCGTGTAAAATAAATCCAAATGGGGATGGGGATCCAATCGAGGATTAATAGGTATTTACTAGGTCTGTGTGCTACATCTTCGACCGCGTCATCACTTACCAACAGGTGAGACTGTGGTCAAACGCAATAAAAAAAAGAAAAAAAAGTCAGTATCAGGTGAATATCAGATCAGACAAGGTCAAAAACATTAAAATATAATTAGTCCGTAATTTTCACCTACCTCTTTCTGTAAATCACACGTTTTTTTTTATTAAAATTACAAATAAAAAATACATGTCCCAATATTTTTTAATAATCTCCATTATGGACAAAAAATATTTTTTTGGTCCGATCCCCTATTACACCACTCTCACAAACTATTTTTATGTCTCTGTGCTTAATAGAATAGCAACCTCATATGGCAAATATCAATGCAGAAGGCGTTTTTAAAACTTTTGTTTTATTGTGCACTTTGAAAGTGCAAAATTAGTCAATATAAACTGTAAACAAATTTGGTTGTGAAGCCATCAGTGAACTTCCTCGCAAACGGAACAGTAGATCTGTCCGGATCTCATAAACAGTGAGATTAAAAGGAGTCAGTGTTGAAAGAAAAAAAGTTTTTTTTAAATCTATTTATTTGATGAAAAAAGAGGGTTTGATTTATGTAGATCATGCCACCCCCAGGAAAAAGTTTGTCGTGTATTTGGTGCTTTTACCAAAAGGTGCACAATTCCCCAAAACTAGTCCATTGGAGAACTGTTTTGTGCACAATAATATAAAATTTGGAAGACGGAACAGTGGACCTATCCGTCTCTGACGATGAGATTTAAGGGATTAGTGCTGGAACGAAAAAGTACTTATATGTGCATTTGGTGCTTTTACCATAAGTTCACAATTCCTCATACCCAGTCCTTTGGACATCATAAACATTATATAAAATTGGGAAGCTGGTAAAAAGGGTCATCAAACTAGTATAAAATGATGTTAAAAAAATCAACTAATCATACTGTAAAATTAATCACATACAAGCTTTTGTGACAAACAAATTGTGTAACAATAAATTGATGATTTTATTTTGTTTGCATATTTTTCTCCATTAGAACATTTAATAAAAGCTTGTTTTTTCGAAAATGTTTACATGCTGATCACTTTTATTGTTGTTCCGCTTTATTTTGTGTTGTTACATAATTTATTATAGTTAAACTACAGTTCCTGTGAAGGGCAAGCGTTTCTATTAACATTATTTGTATAAGTATTTTAAAAGGCTTAGGATGAAAATATTTGTCAGTAAATTTTTGTATACTTACATTTTTTTATGTGATTAAGTAGAAGTGGAGCAAGACACCCTCCTGATGTTAAGAGAGAACGCTGCCCATATTAATCAGTACAGTGCTACCTAGAATTTCATAATTATGTGAAATTATAGGGAGCACTGCACCAACGCTTCTTACTCAAGAGTCATAAGATATTAAGACTCTTTAGCCCAGTAATTTCACTAGCTACAGTGCCCTCCAACCGAAGCACAGTAATGTTTGCATATTACTGCTCAGGCGGTAGAATAACTGGCACTTTTGGGGTACCAACCTAGACGACCTCCTGCAAAGGAAGTCTACCCCCGCTCAGGTAAAATTTATAGTATCCGTAAAGCTTCTAAGTGATTTACCAGTCGCCCTATATAGGCGACGGTAACCACTCACTATTAGACAGGCTGTCTGCTTGTGTCTTTGTGTCAAGCTCAAAAAAACTGAACCTTAAACATGTAATGAATAATGTTATAAATTAAAAAAAAAATTAGATATAAAAAATAGGGAATGGGATATTAGGTTAAGTAGTAAAAAAAATATTCTTAAGAAAATTGGGTTAAATAATGAAAGAAATAAAGGAAAAAACTTTTCTCATGATTACTTACTACGTATTTTAGCAATTTCAAAAAAACTATCAGAACATTTTTGAAATGAGAAACGTAAGCCCTAAGTTAAATACCTCCACAATGTATACGTACGTAATTATTTAAACACTTTATGTTAATTATTTATTTATCTAGTAAGTGAAAAGTTAAATTTTATGTTTTAAATAAATGCATTTTTTTTCTCGTAAAATTGAGTATTTTTACTAAAGTTACAAAATCTCTAATATACAGGGTTACTGGATGGTAGACGTGTGCGCCGCGCCGCCGCGCCGCCGCCGCCGGTCATTTTGGTCACGCCGCCGCCGCCGGTCATTTTATCGGCGTGAAATCGGCGTGACTTTTTTTTCACTTTATTAACGTTATTACAATATTGTTATCATCATTATCATCGAAATAAAATAAGTGAAGACACAAGAATAGTCCCACATAAATTTAAACGACTTGAAAGGGGTTAAATATAAATTTATACAGTATGTCCACCTACAAATGTATGTAAAAGAACGGAAAAAAAATTAACTAATCGGGGTCTCGGGTCAACACGCAGCTACCACTAACTGTTGCTATTGCTACCCAAGTAGTAGAATAGAATAGAAGTTGATGGGGTTCGTTGGCAATCGTTGTCGCTGTGTGGACTTGCCTTGATCGTTGTCGCTGTGAAGTCCACAGTCCAACATAACGCCAAGGTCACATAACATTGCGGTCGAGCCCTCGTTGAAATATCTTGGACTCGTCCTCGATGGGCGGTGCAATTTCCGGGAGCACTTTGCCCGGTTGTCTCCCCGCCTGATCCGTCCGCTACTCCAGCGGTGGATGGACAGAGCGCACGGGTCGTTGACCTTCAGGCTCGTGAGGTGTTTTGCGGGTACGGATGCCTCGGAAAGTACTTGAATGCATCACGTAGCCGGCAGAGTACAGACCCCTGCTTGCCCTCTGTGGTTGCGGAGTGGATACGCGCGCCCAGCATTGGTCAGTGAGTACCGTACCCTCATCGCAGTTATGGGGGCGGAACTCTCACTATCAAACACGGAAGTAGCCATGGTAGGCAGTTGGCAGGCCGCCGTCTTATTCTGCGAGAGGACACTATCGTAGAAAGGGATCGCGAAACGCGAACGGGAGTTCACCACCGACCTCCCATCCTCCCTCCCTAAGGGGGCATCGGAGGAGCATCTTCCACGCCCTTCTCCATCCCTCTACCAAGGTCTAGGCGAAGTACAGGCCTACTCGTTGCTGACAAACCGACCCAAGAGGTGGTGCGCTTTGGAGGGTGGGGTCTTTCTGTCAATTAAGTACTAACGCCGTCGGGGCTGTGGATGAGTGCTTCGCCGTTCCCACTACCCCGGCACTAGGGCATCCGCAGGAACACCCCCAGTTTTTTTTAGTGGGTATCCCCCACAGGGTGTGTTTCATCCAGGGTTATTAACGAGGTAGATCCACATATCCCGAGAAAAAAAAGAAAAACAGCCAACGTAACACCAACCGCTGAACATTCTGGAATGATCCCTACACAAACACTGATTTTATATTAAATCTCCCTTCCCCATATTACAACGAACGGTCGGCGAGTCATGTCTCTAAGGACGCTTTGTGTAGAAGCGAAAAAACATGTAAGGTCTCTAGTTGTTTACTATTTTTATCGTAACAATATCTGCAGCAGTTTTCATCACCGTCGTCGTTGTAAGTCCCTGTAGGGGTCTAGTCTAAGTTTCAACAAACCGTCTTCAAACAATGTGAGTAGTGAGTTATCATGTTGACTTACGGCACTGAACCGTGATCTTTTACTATTGGCCTCATCTTAAAGCTCAAAGTCACTCAGTGAGCTATGGAGAGAGCTATACTCAAGATTTCTCTACGCGATCGAATCAGGAATGAAGAGATCCGTAGACAAACTAAGGACACTGACATAGTCCAGATGATAGGCAAAGTGAAGTGACAATGGGCTGGCCACATAGCACGTAGAGCGGATGGCCGTTGGGGTCGTAAAGACGTCCACTGCTGAACATAGGCCTCTTGGACTTCCATATGTACCGATTGGAAGCGACCTGCATCTAGCGTCTTCCGGCGACCTTTATAAGGTTGACTGTCCATCTTGTGGGTGGACGTCCTACGCTGCGTTTGCTAGTCCGTGGTCTCCACTCAAGCACTTTTCGACCCCATCGGCCATCCGCTCTACGCGCTATGTAGCCTGCCCAGTGCCACTTCAGCTTGCTAATCCGCTGGGCTATGTCGGTGACTTTAGTTAGCCAACGGATCTCTTCATTCCCGATTCGATCGCGTAGAGAAACCCCGAGTATAGCCCTTTCCATAGCTCGTAGTGCGACTTTGAGCTTCGAGATGAGGCCAATAGTGAAAAACTACGTTTCGGTGCGTAAATCATCACCGATAACACACATTAATTAAAGACTTTCGTCTTGAGGCACTGAGGTATGTCGGACGAAAAGACGTTGCGTAGTTTCCCGAACGCTGGCCAACCGAGTTGGATTCGGCGGTTGACCTGTGTCTTAATGTTGGACCTAGCTAATTGGTCTACTTGTCATAGATATATGAGTCCACGACTTCGAGTACCGAGCCTCCAACAGATACTGGGGTGGGCACAACATTGGCATTTGACATAAGCTTCGTCTTGTCCATTTTCATTTTTAAGCCCTCCCATTGGGAAGCTCGGTTGAGGTCATCTCGATGACTCAACTGAGGAACTCAGCATGATGCTCGCATCATGCTGAGTTCCTATATCGACTTTGCCATGACTACGATGTCGTCGGCAAATCGAAGGTGAGTGATGTATTCGCCGTTGATATTGATGCCAAGTTCTTGCCATTCCAGGAGCTTGAAGAACAATTAGTTATTAACCCTTAATGCAAGCATATGCGAAAGGTTGGGTGGTGCATTAGATGTTGGAATTAATGCTCACTATTACATAGTGTATCGTTTAAATTCCTCGCCACCTCTTTAGCGTCAAGTTGGAGCGGAATTCCTATTATTTCCACTGTTTATTGATATTTAATTAATAATTATCATAGATTTCCGCAAAATAACGGCTAATTTCATTTCATATAACAAATGATATTCAAGAAACGTGATTGAGCACGCTTTATTTTGATTTTTGTTGAATTTTACCCCCACGCCGATTTCACGCCGATTACGCCGCCGCCGCCGGTCATTTTTCGACCAGACGCCGCCGCCGGTCGTTTTATAATCGGCGCACATGTCTACTGGATGGATATCGTTCGACGTTTATTTAAAGATTTTTCCTAAAGTTCAATGACAAAGGGGTGCCTAAAATTGGTGCCCTGGACATTCTATTATCAAGTTATGCGTTAGTTTTCAATTTTTGTTGTATTCTATTCTATTTCTTTTATCATATTTATTCTTAATTCAACTGGTTTCAGCGATTAAAGGTTTACGACCTTGCAAACTTATTAAAATATCAGTAATCCAGTATTTTGTAAGCTTCTATTTTTCAACAATAGTAAAAACATGTTAATATTTGCCTGTATTCTTTAATATCATGTTTTCCGTTTGTTTTAAGTTTGATTTTTCTTTCTTTTCCTTTATCAGTGTATTTTTGTTAGAGTCCGACCGAAACTGGTTTTACGGCCGAAACCGAAACCGAATGTTCGGCCGAGGCTTTAGTTTCGGCCGAAACCGAAACCGAAACTCACGTGGTCAAGTAAAAAAAATCTTTAAAATACTGAAATTTGGTGCATTTTACCCATTATTCTGCTTTGATTAGGACATAAAATGGAAGCACAGCATAATATTAAGTTTTTTGCATCAGTTGTAATATAAAAAATATAACAATAATATTTTAAATTTTTTTATGCTTCCGCGTGGTCAGCTAGTTTCGCTTTGTCTGTCCGTCCGTCTGTCCGCGGCTTTACGGAGAAACAATAAATCCTAGAAAACTGTAATAATGCACAGAGGAGGGCAATGATTAGGGTAAGAGAACGGTTACAAAAATAAATTTAAATCAATTAATTTTTTCTGGCTGATCCCATCATTTGGGGTATTGTTGAATAGGTATTTTAATGAAGGACTATATTATATATTATCTAAGGAAATTTTTCGATTTCATGATCCATTTGAAAGATATTCAAGTTTAATTTTTTTTTTTGGGCGTCCCCCTCCCTCTAAATTCTAAACTACTGGCTTTCAAACACTGTTAAAAATCACGAATATAGTTACAACCATGAACTTTCCAGGAAAACCATAGCAGTTAAGATAGTTTTATAAGTTTTAAAGATATCGTTGATGAAAATTAAGGCAGTAGATATACGATTTGCCAGTTCTACGGAAGCCTACATTGTGCGTAATCTGAATAGCGCTAGGCCTATATTTAAATTAAGTTCTTATAGCAAAATGTTTATCAGTTATCAATTATAATCAAATCACTAATTGTTAATGTTTCATTAACCCCTTGATCCAGAAAAAACTTCCAGTTCAAATCAAAATTGACATCTATTATTTCTAGCTTCTTTAAAATGAGGTTCAAATTCGCATGCGCATGTGCGGCTTGATTGAGTCGCTCGGGGACATACGGGTAAAATACTACTTACTAGATTGGCGCGAAAACCCAAAGTGAGTTTTGGCCTCCGACAATAAGGTAAAATACTAAGTATTAGTATTTTGAAATCTTACTAATTAATACTTTGGTTTGTACCTATTTTGTACTTAGAAGAATCATCAATCTCTTTTAGGTACCTCTATATAAAAATAATAATTACTAAAATTGCTATTACAGTCTCAACAAAGATTAATATTATCAAATCACACATTTAAAATTAACAAACCTAAATTACAATTATATTAGTCGTCCGCCAAAGCGTTGTCGCGAGAAACGAAGCTAGGCGAGCGTGCACGACAACTTCCGAAGGGAGTTTCGGTTTCGGCAAAAGTTTCGGCCAATTTTGGCCGAAACCGAAACTTTCGCCGAAACTCAATTTTTGGCCGAAACTCGGCCGAAACCGAAACCGAAATTTCGGTCGGACACTAATTTTTGTCTTAGTCCATATACTTCACATTTTTGGTATTTTTATTTTGTTGAAGGGTTACTTCTGTTAATTAATTAAAATATCAGTAACCCTGTATTTTTAAACATCCATATCCATACATATAATAAGAATGGAAATTTCTCCCCATTCATTGTGATCCTTTACTAAGGTGAACTGTGAAAATACGCATATGAACAAAACGACGCGAAAAAGTCGCTTGCGCGATCTAATTCGTAAAACATTTTGTCAATTTTTCCTAGGGAAACGTAAAATAAAATAATAAAATAAATAATAATCATTTATATCGGACACATCGCCCCTAATTTACATCAAAATTTCGAAGTAAAAGTAATAGAATATAAAGTAAATTCAATTCAAAAAAATCAAAAAGCAAAAAGTGCGACAAACTAAAAATACGCCATCTATCGATGTGGCCATAAACGAAAATTTACCAGAGTAGTTTTATTAGGCTTAATTTGTAAAAAGGTTATTACTTATGTGTGATAAAACGGCACAACCGAATTGTATGCAGTTTTCGCTAAAACGTTGCAAATTTCTCTAATTTGTAAATAGTATTGGTTTTATTTAAATCGGTTTTTAAATAAAAGAGTTATATCTATCTAAAGATTTACTTATCTATTATATAAAATCGTTAATACACTTTTGTTCTATCAACGCACAGCCCAAACGGCTGCACGGATTGAGCTGAAATTTGGACAGCGTATTCCTAGGAAAATTTCTTCGTGCAATAAGAAGCGATTTTTTGAAATTCCCTCAGGAACAGGAATTATTCCCGAAAAACGAATGTATGCAAATCTGTAACCGCTGAACCGATTGAGCTGAAATTTTGTAAAACGATTATTGGAATTGTAATTAGAAACATCAAATAGCTTTTATGTCAGAAATTTACTTTTAAGGGGGGGTAAAGGGGGGTCGAAGTTTGTATGGAAAATTTAGAACCGCTGACCCTATTGAGCTGAAATTTGGTACAGACGTAGATTGAGTCCTAAAAAATTGTATGGTATACTTTTTATCCCAAAAATCAACTTCTAAGGCGGGATAAAGGAAGTCAAAGTTTGAATGGGAAATCGGTAACCGCTTCTTTGTTTAAGCTGAAATTTGACCAGCGTGTTCTTTAGGTAACGTAGGCGACCTATAACAAGGGATTTTTGCAAAATTTCCCCGGGAACGGGAATTATTCCCGAAAAACGTTTGTATGCAAATCCGTAACCGCTGAATCGATTGAGCTGAAATTTTGTAAAACGATTGTTGGGATTGTGATTAGAAACTTTAAATAGTTTTTATGTCAGAAATTTACTTTTAAGGGGGGTAAAGGGGGGTCGAAGTTTGTATGGGAAATTTAGAACCGCTGACTCTATCGAGCTAAAATTTGGTACAGAGGTAGATTGAGTGTTAAAAAATGATATGGAATACTTTTTATCCCAGAAATCAACATTTAAGAGGGGGGAAAGGGGGGTGCAAGTTTGTGTAAGAAATCGTTAATCGCTACATTGTTTAAGCTGAAATTTGGTCAGCGTGTTCTTTAGGTAACATAAGTGATCGATAAAAAGAGATATTTGCAAAATTCCCCCAGGAACGGGAATTATTTCCGAAAAACGATTGTATGCAAATCCGTAACCACCGAACCGATTGAGCTGAAATTTTGTAAAACGATTGTTTGGACGGTGTTTAGGAACACTGAATAGCTTTTATGACAGAAATTTACATTTAAGGGTGGGTAAAGAGGGGGTCAAAGTATGTACTGGAAATTTAGAACCGCTGACCCTATTGAGCTAAAATTTGGTACAGAGGTAGATCGAATCCTAAACAATGATATGCGATACATTTTATTCCAGAAATCAACCTTTAAGGGGTTGGGGGGGGTCATACAAGTTTGTGTAAGAAATCGTTAACCTCTTTTTTGTTTTAGCTGAAATTTGAACAGCGTGTTCTTTAAGTAACGCAAACGACCCATAAGAAGGGATTTTGCGAAATTCCCACGGGTGCGGCAATTAGTTGTATAGATTGTGTTTAGGAACATTGAATAATTTTTACTATTATTGGAGGAGGGTCAAAGTTTGTATGGGAGATCAGAAACCGCTGACACTATTGAGTTTCAGTTTAGAGAAAAGGTAGATTGGTTACCGCTTCTTCGTTTTAGATGAAATTTGGACAACGTATTCTTTATGTAACGTAGGCGACCGATAAGGAGGAATTTTGTGAAATTCTCACGAGAACGGGAATCATTTTCGAAAAACTTTGCATGGAAATCAGTAACCGCTGAACCTAAAATGAGCTAAATTAATGTTAAGCGATAGCTTAAGTTCTGTTAATGAATAGTTTTTAGGGTTCCGTACCTCAAAAGGAAAAAACGGAACCCTTATAGGATCACTTTGTTGTCCGTCCGTCTGTCCGTCTGTCTGTCAACACCCTTTTTCTCAGGAACGCGTGGAGGTAACAAGCTGAAATTTATAGGAAATACTAAGGTCCATTGCTTCTTAGAGCTGTGAAAAATTCAAACTTCTAGGCCAACGCAATCAAAAGATATAGTCGAATATGTCGCAAATTTCAGCAAATTTTCGACATTACCAAATAAATCAAAACCTACGGGGCACTTCCCGTGAACTCAGAATCTTGAAATTTGGCACGAAGCAACTCCTTAGAGCACAAATAAAGGAAAAATTTTGAAAACCATAAATTTTCAATTTCATCATATGAAAAAAATATTTTGAATAATTTTATACTTACTACCCCTTTTCTAATGAACGCGTGCAGGTATTAAACTTAAATTCATATCAAATACTAAAGTCTATAATACCTTTAAACTGTAATAAAATCAAACCTCTATCTCAACGCATTCAAAAGAAACAGCAATTTTAGCCGTATTTTTTAACTCGCGACTACTCTCAAGGGAATCAAAACCTACTTGCCGTTAACTCAGAATCTTGAAATTTGGTTCGCAGCAACGTTTTAAATCATAGGCACAGGAAAAATTGCGAAAACTGTAAATTTTTAGTTACATCATATAAAAAATATTTTTAATAATTTTGTATTTACTATTCCTTTCCTCAAGAACGCGTACAGGTATTAAATTGAAATTCATACCAAATACTCAGCTTTATAATAACTTTAGGCTGTAAAAAAATTAAACATCTATGTCAACGAAATCAAAAGAAACAGCAATTTTAGCCGCATATTTTCAAACTCGCAAGTACTCGCAAGGGAATCTAACCTACAGTATATAATATTATACCCACTTTTCCTTAGGGTTCCGTAGAATTCCGTAG
The DNA here is from genome assembly GCA_947507615.1 of Hemithea aestivaria. NCBI lineage: Eukaryota > Metazoa > Arthropoda > Insecta > Lepidoptera > Geometridae > Hemithea > Hemithea aestivaria. Next base: position 12,932,016 of record OX382332.1, on the reverse strand, counting down.
GTTTATACGGAACCCTCGGTGCTCGAGTCCTACTCGTACTTGACCGTTTTATTTATGTCTGAAATTAACTTTAAGGGAGAATCAGTATTGAAGGAGGGGGGAAGGAGGGTCAGTTTTAATGGAAATTCAGAAACCACGGAATTGATTTGAGTCGCGGGAAGGATAGTGTGAGAAAATAGTTACCAATAATAATTTAAGTTAGGTAACTCTTTAACGTATCTCTACTGTATAGAGATACGTTAAAGAGTTACCGGGAAAGGACTACAAATAGTTTTAATTCCTGAAAAGAGGCGTGAAAATTTGTTAATGCAATCAAAAACCGCTAAACCGAGAAAGTTTGACCTCTAGGGAAGGACATAGGATTGGTTCCTACGGCAGCGAAACAAAACTGCATTGAAATACCCAGCCCGATATAAGAATAAAAGAAGAAGAAAGAAGAATACTTCACTACCTACAGCGGGAGCAAATATACATACGCTAACAAAGTCGCGGGGATGGAAATACAATCATAGTCTAAATTCTAAATGGCTCCACCAAATTTTCGCTTTATCAATTGACTGTCACGCGCAACGAAGTGCGCGCGGGTCAGCTAGTATTATGTAAAACCATCAAAAATCCATGTAAACACATTTTAAACTAGACAAGTTTCATAACAAACTGAAACCTATGTATGGGATTAATAAACCCAAATACATTAAAAGTTAGAACTATTTTAGAAAAAAGTCGACTTACGCCTTTAAGAGTTAAAGGTCATATCTACAATCTACACACAATAAAAAATAATCAGCCTTATTACCTTGTGATAGAGTTGAAATTAGTGTTATAAAAGATGAGTCAAGCAAGGTCGCGGAGGCTGCTCCGCACAATGGTGCCAACGTAACGGAAAAATCACGAGATTCTCAGCTTCCTTATCATCAGCTGATATGAAGTTAACCGACCCTGCTCAGTCGGTGTGATTCTGTGCTTATTAGGCAGGACCATATTTATATGTAAGTATTATTTTTATTGGCATAGATTAATTGATTGTATTTTGGTTTTTATGCACTTAACTCTAGAGGTATGTAGTATAATTATATATTCTTAGATAAATTTTAGTTGATATGCTTTTGTTTTTATACATATATAGGTTTGTACTACAGGTATAACATGTTTTGTCTTTGGTATAAAAAGGATGTAAATGTCATAAAGAAAATAAAATCTTAAGTGTTGTAAATCAATTAGGTGGTAAAAGTTAATGATGTAAGATTATATTTAAAAAATATACATAGTTTAAAAAATCTCTACCTATTTCCCCCTTAACCCTCAAGCTAGTGACTACCCACACCGATGGTGCAATTTATTATTTCTATAAATTTCCAATAAAAAAGCGTGGAGATGAGCTTGACATATTTTATTATTCAGATTAACGCTAGGACTAAATGCTAAAGTAGCATTTTCTATCAGTTGTCCTTCATCTTATTTTCTTATTCTATGAATAAAATTAGGCATTACCTATAAGGCCTTTGTAAAATTTCCAAAAATATATAAAAAAAAAAAAAAATAATTTTCAAATAACCGATTACAACACATATTTGGGCGGTAATTATGTACTTCCCATCAAAATTCCTCAACTGCGCCGGCGCATATCAACCGGTAGCCCTAAATTACGCGGTCCCTTTGTTAATTATAACTCAACTTGGGTGAGGGCGCTTGCGTCTATGAAAGTGGGACTTATTGACTGAATTATTAATGGAGAAATTTAGTTCAATTTTTAACCACATGATGGTAAGTTGATGTAATGAAGTTGGTCACATGGGCAGAGCGACCAACATGGCGATATTAATCGTCAGTCTATCGGTGCGCGTGCGACGCGTCACGCGTGTTTTCCGCTGCATTCTACGAACACTGTGCGTTCTTTCACAATCCCGCACACACTCTAACAAGGTACACAATCGAACTAAATTCCTTTGTAATAGCGATAACCACTTCGAATACGAATCGAGCCTCGGTTTTAGAGTTTTGAACGCACTCTGCATTTTAAAATTTGTTTTACGAGCTTTACTAAACCTTTAGGTGCATAATTATCTATAATCTATAGCATTGTTTTCTTTTCAACTCAATTTTACTTGTTTACTATTATTTTCATTTATCACACGTTGATTTAGTTTTTTAATGAACCATAAACTTGAATTTTATTAATATTTCGCGCTCATCGATTTCGACAACTGGTCTCCAGTCTCCATTATTATTATCAACAATATTTAAATTACTTATTTCAACCTTTATTCAGGTTTTTTAAACAGCAACTATACACATAATAATATCCGTGGTTTGTTTATTATTATATATAAATATTTTATAGTTTTCCAAATAGACTGTGATTTCAGTGATTGGTCCCAATAACAAGAAGTAATCAATAAATGATTCTGAAGGCACGTTAAACTATAGGTTTTATTTTCCTATCTTAGTTCTTACTAATATGATAAACGTGAAAGTTTGTAAGAATGTATGGATGTCTGGATGTATGTTTGTTACTCTGTCATGCCTAAACGGGTGGACTGATTGAGCTGAAATATGGTACAGATATAGCTTAGACCCTGGGATAACACATAGGCTACAGTAGCGCGGGTAGAACCGCTGGTCGAGCTAGTAGGATATAATGTTAAGTTGAAGGCTTTGGCGGCCCGAAACTGCCAACATATAGGTTGGCCTAAGCCACAATGGTGATTAACTAAACAGCTTTACCTAATTAGGGTTCTAATTAGGGGCACCTGTTCTGTTAATATTTTTTTTAATGTGTTTCTTGTAGGTGCTCAAAGTCATACCATCGTTTACCTATATATTATGCCTGATTTGTGATTCCCCAGTTAAAAAAGCTATTTTTAAAACTTTGCAATAACCGTGTTGACAGTTCTCGGGAGATAAAATTTAATATCGCATTAAAAGCGCTTTTATGTGTTAATTTTAAAGTATTTTTACTTTTTATCGGCTTTATGTAGGTCTTGTGTTATCACTGTTGGTTTACCGAGGCGTTTTATTTATTTTGTAATAAGGTAACCATCTGTGGTAGTCACCTACTTACATATAATTATCTCATTTCTAAGTTGGATAGATCTACTCTTATGTAATGTTGTTCGCGTTGGCGTGGTCTGCTAACTAACAACTTTTCTTCTTCCATTCCACTCTATCATCCGTCATAGCTTGATTTTCTCTCTTAGCACGCATAATATCCACTTTCATACAGTTCATCTAAATATTTTTCGGACGCCCCCTTCCCGAAACCTCCTATCACCATATTCTTGGACTTTTTGGTCACATGGTTTTTCGTCCCTTCGCATAGGAAGCAACTACATAACATCTCTCTTTCTTCAGTCGGTCCCTCAAAGTTGAAGATCGTGACTCCCTTCATGCTGCTTTCTCCAAACAATTTTCTTCCACTGGGCCCGATCTTCGGCAGTGTGGAGTGCTTCGCTGACGGAAATTTCCAGCTGTTGCGTGACCTGGTCAGACCATCGTTTAGGACTTCTTCCTCTAGGCCTCTTGCCCTCTACCTTGCCCGTTACAATAAGCCTCTCCAGATTGTCACCATCTCTACGCGCAATATGGCCGAAGTATTGCAGCACCCGTTGCAGACATACGAAAGACAGTCGATTCTCCTTATCTAATCTTAGTTCTTTAAGAATAGACACGTTAGTACGGAATGCTGTCCATGGAATCCGCAGCATCCTCCGCCAGCACCACATTTCAAACGCGTCAATTCTGTGTCTGTCTGCGGCCTTCAGGGTCCACGCTTCCGAGCCATAGAAGAAAATGGAAAAGACTAGCGTTCGGACTATGCGAATTTTTGTTCGTCTCCTGATATTGCTGTCTTTCCATATCCTACTCAATTGAGACATAGCTGTTCTTGCCATTCCTACATAACATAGCTACGTCATAATATACCACGCTTACAGGTGTTACTTACACTTACAATATGTAGTATGCAATCGTAAAAAAAAATCAAATGCTGACGGATAAATGTATCAGCAGAGTAATGCAACTCCATGCAGTGTTTTATGGGTTCCGTACGTGTTCACACACGTTGATTGCTTTTTAATGTTGCTTAGAACATTTACTCGTGTCCTCTGTTCAGTTAAAAATTAGCAGCTCTTGAACAAATCCGGATAAATTCAATTTTAAACATTTTCAAAAAGGAAGAAAACCTTAGGTTAGCCGATTGTATTTTTAAAGTTTATCATCTCATAATAGCTAGGTACCTATTATCTCCGTTGTATAATAATCCGTTTTTGTAATAAACACTCATATTTATTTCTTCGGGGCCCGTTTTCTTAGGAAGTTTAAAAACCTATTACCGTTATACCTATTTATTATTGTAATGATTACTTTACGCAATTATTATTCGATTATTATTAGATAATAAGCGCTTACCAAGTTAAAATACGAGGTCTAGTCCCTAAATATAACCTGAGTTTACGTTAACCGAACCTTATTTCAGAAAAAATATTGCCGGAATAAAGCCGTAAAAACCGCCGTTAACTTTCTGTAAAAAAAGTCGTAAAATTGACTATTCTTAAATTGCACGTGTCGAACTAAATATTCCCACAGGTATCAGAAACATATTTTGACTGACAGGTGCAAATTTAAAATGATTAATCTCTGCTATATCGGGTTTTGTTCCATAGTTCCTCGAATGTCACGTTTGTTGATAATACAGTTTCAACATTGTGATAAGAGTCTGAAGTAACATCTTGTTAGATAGGCACTCAGATAAAAAGGCAGATACCACTGACCTTAAACGAAAGTGTAACCAATTTTAATAAATTTAGTTAGTATTTTTTTAATTGCCTTTTTACAAGAGTAGGAGTAGGTAAGCCTTTTATGCAGAACAACAGCTTTTATACCGTAGTTTTTCTCACTACAATTTTATGGTCGACAGGCTTGACAGGAATGAAAAGCTTTACGACAATTTTTGTTGTTCACGATTTTTCATTATGTAACTGAGTGCAAAGGTTTTACCCGTAAACATATGTATAAAGCCATTTATATAGGCGTGAAGAGGTTATAAACCATTTTGCATATAAAATATTGGTAGTAAGTAGGCAAGTTCACAAAAACCATAAATAAAATGGCAAATTGGATTGTTAGAGCTTGAGCATTGTTAGAGCTATTAGAGGTAGCGTATTATTTGAGTTTAGAGTAGATTATATTTTAATGCGCGGTGTCTGCTACCTCATCAGCCTGTGGATATGAATTGCTCCCGAGTTATCTATAAATTTATATGACAACATAATATTGATCACATTGATATTGTGATAATAATGGATTGTTTAAAGGTGCTGTTGAAAGAATACAGTTAAACAATGTTTAGTCAGTTGACTAGAACAAAGGGTTGTTTATTATTTTTAATTGATATCTTAGAACCGAGATAAAGTCTAGTTGTAGTATACCGATGCAAAAGCAAACGCGTACCTACTTTTTTTTGCTTGAATTTTATAAAATGCATAAATGTCTGGACATTATTTAACGAGCTTTTTTTTTTTTTTTGTTTTCGCCTTGTGACGGTTTTACCTGTATGTGTTGTTTCGGGGTCTAAGCTATCTCTATACCAAATTTCAGCTCAATCGGTCCACCCGTTTAGACGTAAAGAAGTAACTAACACACACGACACACACCCACTCACAACTTTTCGCATTTATTATATAAGTGTGATGTAAATCCCAGTTAAACTGCACCAAATCTCAGTCATACGAATAACTCGTAAAACCATTCATTGTTCGTTAAATTGAATAATGGTTCAAACAAAACATTTACAGTGCACATGAAAACGTTATTATAAGTGGAATGCCGCTAAATATTGAAAACACACCGATGAGTAACCGAGCGTTTATCTTTGGTAACTATTTAAAACAAATAATGTATGGGTCACCCGGTGGTATACTATTAGTAAACATGAGGGCGTTAGTTTCTACCCAGATTGGCTAATTCTCACCCACTACGATTGATGGCAACCTGAATGTACATTGCTGCTTTTGTTACTTTACTCATATTAATAAGGAGGTTTAAGCACGTAATGTACGCAATTTCGTCTATGGATTCTAGTGTTTTACATGTTTTGCGATAGCCAATAGGCCCTCAGTAGTGAATTATTACAGTGGCTATAATGGGTATAATATTAGTTCCACTTCTCGCCACTTCATCGAAGACCCTTGCGTAGGACGATAAACGATAACAGTGTTACATTGGGAAATTCAAGAGTTACCTAATAAGAAGTCGAAGCATTAAGACACAATTAACATAGGTAGTCACCCGTGGGGAAAAGGAACTTCAGATCCGTTCTTCAAAGAGATTTACCGTCATGGGCCGTCAATTAGCCACTGCTCAGCATAGGTATTTTATTGTTCCTTGTCTGCTGCTTCTTGGAAGGGTTTAAGAGCACTTTTACATATTCCTATAGACTACTGATTTTTGCATGAAGACTGTAACAGCTCAATCGGATAGTAGTGACACAAAATATCGCTTATTTGCCGCAACAATTGTGTAACACAGAAAAAAGCAATTTATGGAAAAAATAGCACATAGAATATTTATTACGACGTAGACGATCGTTAATAAAGTATTTCTTGTTGGAAGCAAAACCGTGAGCGTAAGCTAGATTTGTACAGCTTTTTTTCAAATCGTACAGTAGAATACCTCTACATTCTATTCACTGCTAGAACCGTTATTGTTAGCAAGGCTCCTCAAAACAAATTTTTCTCGAGCTCTTCAAAAACCTTTAATTAGAACCTCATTTAGGTTCGGTTTCCCACGAAAATCCTGTAGGTAGATACCTATTATCCGCTCGCGCTGATAGGTATCCTAACTTCGGTGTTCTGTTTCTCTTTACGTTATATTTAGTTGTTTATCTCAATGCGGTATTGTTTAGCGGTTGGTAGATATCGGTCGTAACCACTTTGATGTATTAATAAATAATGAACGTACGAGTGTGTCGGTGGCCAAGACAGGGTATTTAATGAATACGAAAAACGTTATCGAAAACAGCTGATATTTTTTGCATTTTCGATACATGAAAGACCGTTAGTGTTGGAAAAACCGTCCGGGCCAGGTTATGATTGATTTAAAATTGAAAAACTACTTCTTATTTATTCTACGATTTTCGCTTTCTTGACTTTCGCGAATCAATTTAATATTTACCAAGTAATTGAAAATATGAACTCTGTAAAATATACAAAAAAAGGGCTGCCAATTTTTCTGGAATCCTCCACCCAAAAAATGACTGATTCTCACTGACAGTCACTGACTTCATTTAAACAATGTAAATGCAATAGTCTGTCATATTATTTAACTTTTAACGCAGATATATTATAACTCTCAATAAATAAACTCTATAATAATTCGAACATTGTTGGATGTCTATTTACATCTATTTAACGAGAACTCATGAAACAACAATGTAATTCCACTGAGATTAGTGATGGATTAGCTGATTTATTGTAGAATTTTCCACACATCTTACATCATCTATTATTAAAACTCTTTAGGGATTTCACCATTAATCACATGATATTAATATTTTTAGCAATTTTTGAACCCCTACCCCACCTGAGTCTATCGCGAATGGACACCAATTCGCGATAAACTCAGGTGGGATCGCTATTCGTCGAAAAAATAAAATTTTATTGGGGTCAAGAAAGCACAAGTTAAAAGATGTTCCTAAAATTTGTCGTGTAAGGTCCTAGTGGATAACGTGAAAGTTAAGAAATGCCTTTTTAACCTTAGCGCTTTATGGACCCATGAGGTATTTATTTTTGTCGGTTAATGTTAATAGTGATATACACACCAGTGTCCAAGAGCCAACAGGCCCTCTTGTCATGTAAAAGGTAGACTACAACATTATCTTATATTTGTCGACTTATAGTGATTGCCACCAGAGGACTTATAGAGATTCTCACCCACTACGATTGATGACAACTTCAATGTACATTGCGTTTGTTACATTTACTCATATTAATGATGAGCTTTAAGCAAGTAATGTATGCAATTTTGTCTATGGATTCTAGTGTTTTACATAACGTTTGGCGATAGCCAATAGGCCCTCTGTGTGAAAAAGCCAAGACGGCCTCTGATTGATACACGATACGCCCCACTAAAGTGGTTACACCTTCAGATCATCGCATGGCTCCATCTATCAATGTCTAACATGTTTATCACTGTAATCCAAGGGCATCTGCTGGTTTTCCTCTAACTATAACACTTTCCTCTACATTTAAGCAAACATTTTACAATCACACTTCACATTAATATAAAGACGAAAGTTTGTGAGTGCGTATGTTTGTTACTTTTTCACGCCTAAACGGGTAGACCGATTGAGCTGAAATTTAGTATAAAGATAGCTTAGACCCTGGAATAACAAATGGTAAAACCGCGCGGCTAGTTAATTGATAAATATATTAATAGTATCAGTCATTTCAGTAATTGGCATTGTTAAGTCAATTTCACTTCATTATTATACATTTCTGTCTTTCGAATGTGATAAGTGATATTAGTCACTAACCGGTTTAATTTGTATGTAGTACAAATTATATACTTTTACTTAGATACACATTGCATACTAGATAGGAAAAGTGTAGATAGGTGCATTCTTTTTGAGCTATAAACTTCAACAGAAAAGATTGCTCTACATAAACTGTCAGAGTTAAATCACATGTTTTATAAGTTTTATGGTCAACCTTATGTTGAGGTTTTAGATCGCCAATCAGCATAAAGTTAGTCCTAGCACAATGCCAAAAAAACTTAATCACTTCTCTATACAAAAAAAAAAAGAATTTATTAATATTTGTTTCTTTTTCGTAAAGTATTAAAAGTGCAGTTACACCATTATGTTACCGACTAAACGATATCACTTTGCTGCCCATGTAACAAATACTTGAGATTTTATCTCATGTGTACTTGTCTGCCGTGACATTTCATACATGAATTAAATCATTTCTATATTTATTCTAGATCCTTCCGTGCTTTAAAGGTCATCCGATCGGATACATGGACCGGAAATATGTACGACCTTTGTAGGTACCTACAATAGCACACGTAAATATGTACGTGGACAAAATCGGAACTACTTACTCATTCCTCCATATGACTCACTAACTTAGGGTTAGGTGGACTCTTAGACTCTGGGAACTACTAGTATGCGATTGCTGAGTTGTCCAAACAAGTAGCACCTCCTGAACTGTCCTAACGGTCCCATAACTTACTCAGTTGAGGACCTTTTTGAAGCCAACGAAAGTATTGTAGACAATAGACTCAATACTTAAAGTCTTTCATATGAAGCAATACGACTTGTCAAGAACAAGACACAACTCTATACATAGATAGTGGCGCCCTCATCCACATACATCAAAGCACGTGATGTTGAAAAACACAGTTGTAAAAATAGACTCTATAACGACTGTGTAAAGTCCAATCGTCATTTTTTTCTTTCATAAGCCTTCGTAACAAATAATAGCGTAACCATATACAAGAGAGATATATACCGCGCTTAGGTCATTTTTTGTATGAAAACAAAGTCACCAAAACATGGTGGGGTGCGGGGGATGGGTGGCTAGATTTGATTGGCTCGTTCAAGGTGACGTCACAGTTACGCCACAGATTAGGTAATAGTTAGAGGCATAACATGACTTTCTAGTGATGTGGTAAAGTCGCTATATCGTATCGATAAGAAAATATAAGTTACTGTTATTCTTAAGTTTAATGAGAAAGTTCGTTGTATTGTATACGAGAGATATTTTAATATAACTTCAATTATTGTTTTATTAAATGCTTGTTTGCTTAAATGTTTTCTCATCTCTATTACCTCCCAAAGTACCCGAATAAACATTTTATAATATGGTTTCACTAAAATATAAATAGGTCCATCGCTCGCATAAATTTTTTTGGCCTAATTTTAAAAAAATATGCGTGCGAATACGCACCCTATAAGAATAAACAATAAATGTTAGATAGCGAATTATTTGTTTTTAAATTAGTGACAAATTTAACATTATGTACTTTAAAAGCTTCGTTACACTTCTCTTATTATAAGCTTCATAATAACCATTCATGAATTAAATACCAGTAACCCTGTATAATATTAAACCCCGATAATTTTGGTACCTTAATATACCTAATACCTACCTACTTCAAAAATTTCAATAACATTTTTGTCGATAAAATTTGTGGTGTAAATTTAAATTTGTGTCTTATCACTAGTTTATCCGGGCGTAAGAGAGAACGAGATAATGTTATACAAATTTACCAAGAAAGAATGAGACGAAAAGAAACTTGGCCATTTTTATATTGCATTTTATGTTAAACATTTTTCAATGATTATTATCGGAATAATAACTTGCCTGTGTAATAAGATTTCGTCTTTTGCGTAACTGAATGTAGCGCTAGTCTTTCCGCGCCCTTTTTATTGAACAATACGGCATTTTTATTAATTATTTTTCATTAAGTATGTGAATGTCACGCTGTCAATGTCGGCCGTGGAATGAACACGAAAAAGAGGCGGAGCTACGAGCTTATGTTGATTCAGGCATATGACTTGGCGACTGTTACCTCATTTTAGCTTCCATCTCTAGCTTTATGATCTGTGAGCGTAACCCATTAGTCATTAGCACACATTATGAACTATTAGTTTCTGATGTTAATTTAACCATAGAGGATTAATCAGACTATTTTTAATTAATGATATTTTAAATTACCTATATGTATCGGCAGCATGGCACAGGTGGTAAAATACCATCTACCAGTGAAACGATGAGGATTTGAATTTAAGGCGCTATGGTAAGTGAAATGTATGTTTTTCAAAGCCTAATATAGCAAACTTTTAAGAAGATCTACTACTTTATATTTTAGTATGTGTAACTTCAATCTTTGAACAAGAGATCTTAATTAACAGAAACATGATAATTGTTTTTTTTCTCGATAGTTTTATTTTTTTTAAATATGCCTAATTTTCTTCCTTCCATTTAAATATTTGTAAAACTAGGACAAAAATAAACATTTAGAGTACTTTATTTGATACATAACATTCAAACGGATGGCTATATATAGGTATTTTATCGATAAGTTTATTTAATGATTTTTAATTGAATTTTAATTCCCACGGAGCATTACCGCACGCACTCAGAACGCCGGTGACCACTGTCAGCGTCGGACCTGTGCACTTCGATCTCACCTCCACTACGATTACACACGCGCGTTTGAATTATTTAGGAGTACTTACATATATTGTGAATTTCCAAATCTCAGAAGCGTGTAGGGGGTTTAATTTATTTGTAATTAGATAATAAATATTATAATCTTTATTTTGTCCTTCTAGTCGATTATTAAAAAATATAACACACACGTACTATATAAAATAAATTAGATTAAATTAATTTAAATTAAATATTATTATAAGTTAATAATTTAATTAGATTAAATTAATTTAAATTAAATATTAATACGAATTAATTATTAAATACGATTAAATTAATTCACATTAAATATTAATATAAACTAATTATTAAATTAGATTATTTAAAATAAAATCAGATAAAATCGAAAAAAAATCAGATAAATTCTGAAAAATTCTGATAAATTCGAAATAATCAGATAAATTCGAAAAAAAATTGGAAAAATTCTGATAAATTCAGATAAATTCGAAAAAATCAGATAAATTCGAAAATTCATCAGATAAATTCTGATAAATTCAGATAAATTCGAAAAAATCAAATAAATAAAAAAAAATCAGATAAATTCTGATAAAATCAGATAAATTAGAAAAAAAATCTGATAAATTCTGATAAATTCAGATAAAATCAGATAAATTCGAAAAAATCAGATAAATGCGAAAAAAAAATAGAAAAATTCTGATAAATTCAGATAAATTCGAAAAAATCAGATAAATTAGAAAATTCATCAGATAAATTCTGAAAAAATCTGATAAATTCAGATAAAATCAGATAAATTCGAAAAAATCAAATAAATTCGAAAAAAAATTCAGATAAATTCTGAAAAATTCTGATTAAATCAGATAAATTCGAAAAAATCAGATTAATTCGAAAATTCATCAGATAAATTCTGAAAAATTCTGATAAATACGAAAAAATCAAATAAATTTAAAAAATCAGATAAATTCGAAAAAAAATCAGATAAATTCTGAAAAATCTGATAAATTCAGATTAATTCGTAAAAATCAAATAAATTCGAAAAAATTCAGATAAATTCTGAAAAATTCTGATAAAATCAGATAAATTCGAAAAAATCAGATAAATTCGAAAATAAATCAGATAAATTCTGAAAAAATCTGGTTAATTCTGAAAATTCTGATAAAATCAGATAAATTCGAAAATAAATCAGATAAATTCTGAAAAAATCTGGTTAATTCTGAAAATTCTGATAAAATCAGATAAATTCGAAAAAATCAGATAAATTCGAAAATAAATCAGATAAATTCTGAAAAAATCTGGTTAATTCTGATAAATTCAGATAAAATCAGATAAATTCTAATAAAATCAGATAAATTCAGATAAAATCAGATAAATTCAGATAAATTCTGAAAAATTCTGATTAATTCAGATAAATTAAAAAAATCAGATAAATTCGAAATAAATCAGATAAATTCAGAAAAATCAGATAAATTCAGAAAAATCTGGATTCTGAATTTTTTCGAATTTATCTGTTTTTTTTTCGAATTTATCCGATTTTATCTGAATTTATCAGAATTTACCAGATTTTTCAGAATTTATCTGATTTTTTTTCGAATTTATCTGATGTTTTCGAATTAATCTGATTTTATTTGAATTTTTCAGAATTTCTGATTTTTTTTCGAATTTATCTGATTTTTTCGAATTTATCTGAATTTATCAGAATTTTTCTATTTTTTTTTCGAATATTTCTGATTTTTTCGAATTTATCTGAATTTATCTGATTTTATCTGAATTTATCAGAATTTACCACATTTTTTCAGAATTTATTTGATTTATTTTCGAATTTATCTGTTTTTTTTTTCGAATTTATCTGATTTTTTTAATTTATCTGATTTTATCTGAATTTTTCAGAATTTATCTTATTTTATCTGAATTAATCTGAATTTATCAGAATTAACCAGATTTTTTCAGAATTTATTTGATTTATTTTCGAATTTATCTGATTTTTTTTCGAATTTATGTGATTTTTTTTAATTTATCTGAATTTACCAGATTTTTTCAGAATTAATCAGATTTTTTTCGAATTTATCTGAATTTATCAGAATTTTTCTAATTTTTTTTCGAATTTATCTGATTTTATCAGAATTAACCAGATTTTTTCAAAATTTATCTGATTTTTTTTCGAATTTATCTGATTTTTTTAAATTTATCTGAATTTACCAGATTTTTTCAGAATTTATCAGACTTTTTTTAGAATTTATTTGAATTTATCAGATTTTTCTCAATTTATCTTAATTTATCAGATTTTTTCTGAATTTATCTGAATTATTGTTTTAATTTAATTTAATTAATTGGTCCAATTTAATTAATCTAATCTAATCAATTAAATGTAATCTAATTTTGTTTTTTTTTTCAACAAAAAATACGTGTATCTATAATATTTATCTCGTGTCTCATTTTTTCGATCTTGTCCAAAAATTTTTGCACATTGTAACCCCCGACGCAAAATCGACGGGGTTTTATAAGTTTGACGTGTTTGTGAATGTGTGTGTGCTAACTACATGCAAAGAATCAATCACCAAGGGTCAATGACCGCGCACGTTTTACGATAAGCGTACGCCACACGTTTCCAACGGGCGTTCTGAGCAACTTTTGCCCGCACTAAATACCTAATCTGCTCGTAAAGCCCCGCCTTAACGTGTAGCGTAGGACTGCGTATCTCTATCGACGCGACCTCTAACTCTAAGTAAAAGTAACATAATATAACCTAAGTCAAAGTCTGCGACTTACCTTTAGATATTCTTGTCATTCTAAAGTGTAGAAAACATGTCCACATTTAACACGTCGTTGAAATACTCTTAAAGACGGTACATAAACTGATAAGAAAATTACTGAGTAAACTTAAGGATAGGTGAGGAAATTAATTGTTTAAACACTTAAGTACCCAATCAAAAGGAAAATCTCAAAAATATTGCAGCAATATGTGAGCAACACATGTGGAAAACCTGAGAAGATAATGGCTAAGAGTACCTACCTACTTAATAAATCTGTATGTAGGTACGAGTATACCTATCTAGGTATAACATCTGTACCTACTTATAAACGTAAAAAACAAACGTGGCTATTTTTTTGATATAGGTATTATAAAGCGAAATCGGATTGGACGAACATAGGCTGATGATGATGATGAAATCGGATTTACTTATAGAAATAAATTTAAATATACCATGATTCAGATGTATAATAAGTAGGTACCTATTTCAAATTCAAATTTCAAAATAGTGACGTTACGTCATTATTTTGAAATGTGACTTCACGATACTTAAGACCCCTCGTCCTGTGGCCATAGCATGCCATACGGGATCCCGCTGAAATGTCAAAAGTAGAACTGTCACCCTATACATTGTACTTTTGTGAATGTATGAGATGACAGTTCTACTCTTGAAGTTTTGTCAGGATTCCGTGTGGCATGCTAGAGCCTAAAGTGGATGATCCTTTTACACAGTGAAAATTAAAACCTTACCTTGGTAGGTGTGCCTTTATCAGAATAGAACATTTTTCAGAGCACTACAGAAACAATTAAAGTCTACCTACTACCTAGATAATGTTGTATTTAGTGACGCTTCTCAAAAATAATGAATACAGATTTTGCTATTCTCTATACGAGTAGGTACTATATCTAATAGGCAGCAGGTATTACTTCAAATGAATTTTAACTACTTACGCCTCGTTGGTAGCTCACGCAAGAAAACTTTTAAGAGCATGACAATTACTGTTAATTATAAAATCTCTTGTGTTTTTTCTAAAATACTTGTCTATTCAAAAATATTCGGTTTCTTTTACGGTTTTGAAGACTATAATAGGTAGGTACATTTTGGTGGAGTAACCACGTAAGGCATTTTTAGGAACTTTTCAGGAGAACCAAAAAAACGGATTAATTTGACATCTATTGACAAAACTAATTTTACATGATTTATTGTTCTTTGAGTATTTTTACTCCAAAATAGTTTAAATATTGGATAGTTTGTATCATAGATAACGAAAATTTGTCTAGTTTGTATAGGATTTTTATCCCACGAAATAAAAACTTTACTTATAATATCGCACACCTAGTACAATACGGGGTCAACTCAAAAAGTATTTTTACAGCAATTGCAATTTTATTTATATACTAGTTTAAGATTGAAATTATAAAAATATATTTTTTGAGTTGGTGTTGTATTGATATGGGAGTGCGATATATTGTCGAAGATAAGTAGAAACATACACTCTTTGTTAGAGTCTGGCCAGCGAAAGTAGAGACTCGATTTTTTTCGAAACTTTTCACATGGTCACACTATAGTGTTTCCACATGCACATATTTTGCCCCGTAAAGGAGTAAATTTAGAATACAGTAAAATTATTACAATTTAATTTATGGTAGACTATTTTTGAAAATTTTGATGACCTAGTTACATTTTAATAACATCACCATTATATAACTATTCTGTCACTCGTCAAACTTATATCATCATACACTAAAGTCGCAAGTTTATGACTTTTGATTATATAAATATTTCAAAATAAACCAATTTAATTTTCTGTATCTTAATTTTCTGTATTAATCATTCGGAATCGGATAAATAATAAAATCATGGTTGTAAATCTTATGTTTTCTCCAATATTAGGAAAAATCAAAATCAGAGTAGTGCAACACTCGTATTTGCAAAATGGCGGCATAATGGCGAATTTATATTTGAGTTTGCTTGATTTGTGAAGAAATAAACAGATTTTGCGAGTTAAAATGAATAAAAAATTAAGAGTGAGGTGCAAAAGTTACTCTTCTTTATGATTTCCAAATATGAAGAGAAGAAAAAGGAAAGAGAAGCTGAATTTCAGCAGAAACAGGGTTGTTTACTGATTTTATAGGTGAGTGGTGCACAAAATATTTTGATACTTATAATAATATTATGAGCTCGTCCACTTGTAGCCCTTTTTATTCATATTTTCATTTCCTATGATAACATAAATTATTATAAATGTTACTTTTCAACAAAGACTTTAAAGAAAGTGTTTAAAAATCCCACATGCGCTTAACCACCATTTCAATTGGTAATAATTAAAAAATCTTACAGAAAATCTTATGTATAATTCAAAGGCTAAGTGAAGTGGAATAAAAGAACACGATAAAAACTCCCAACTAATTTCTGAAAGAAAAATCTTAACTTAAGATTGCAGTAAGCTACATACTTTAATTTATGTTAAATTATGTTGTTTACCTGATTACTCTTTTACATACATTATTTTATTGTATTTGTTGTAGAAATAAGCGTTTCAACATTACAACATTGAAGAAGATTAAAAAAGAAGGTGCAGTTAATGAAGGTGTTTGGGTTACTCCGGGAAAAAAGAAGACCTCACCAATCAAAAGTGTCCAACCTGGATAATTTCGACATGGATGCTATAAAAAAAATAACAGCGACACCAACGACTCCGATGAACCACTTGAAGCGGATTTTTTAGATTCCGATTTTGATTAAAAATGAATAAAAATTGTATTTTGTACATAATTATTTTTTTTATTTCTATCCTACTTATATATAGATGAATGTTTGTTACTCTTTTACGCCTAAACCTAAACGGTTAGACAGATTGAGCTGAAATTTGGTATTGAATAGCTCAGACCCTGGAATAATACATAAGCTACAGTACAGCGGGTAAAACCGCTGCGCTGGGCGCAGCTAGTACTTTAAAATACTAAGCTTAAGGGTCACGACTGACTAGTAATATTTGTTTGTATTGTAGTATGTATCTAGATTTTGTAACGCGAACCATATTATGACCGCACTCATTGCGAATATTGTACCTTCATTACAAAGAAATCTTACACTGATCCACCTTTAGGTGGTTTTAGAGAACATCCTGATATTTGGTGAAGAATTAAATGAACAAGTTATATGAAAACATAATATTATTTTTATTATTTTAATCAAAGTATCAAACTTGTTCGTTCCAACTATAGTATTATTTTGTGGGTTACCACACTCGTATTTTTTTGAATTTGCCGCGGTTTTTCAGTCTCTACTTTCGCTGGCCAGACTCTAAGACATCCGACGTTCAAAACAAGTGTCTATTCTACAAGTTTTTACATCGGAAGTATCAAATAAACAATAATCTAAGAGAAAGATCAGGTGCTCAGAAAAACCGTGGCATTGTTAGCTGCTCAGCAAAAACCGATGGCCTTGTGCGTTGACCGAGAACTTTAATTCCTGCTTCACTGAATGGGAACGATGAATAATGGCAAAATTTTATGTAACAACTAGATTATGCTGGCGGCTTCCTTCACTAGGTATTCTATATCTCCTGTCTCCCTGAGATTATCAAGGATTACCTATAAAACAATGCCTACCTATGTAATATATTTCAAGTGGATTTTATCTCCACTCAACACAAACAGTAGTGCCATTAAAATTACACATGTAGCCGTGCGACAATAATTGGATGTCGTGACAAAAATTAATTGAAGCATTTTCCAGTCGGGCGGCCTTCCTCTATGACTTGTTGATCACTATATTGGAACTACGTTTACCATTTACCACGCCTGAATAAGCTTATAGTGACTAGCTATATCAACCATAATTAAATTGCTAGCCGTTCTCCTAAACGCCTGTGTCTTTTGTTTGGTTGAGAGAGGTGAGTTTAAAATGGTTATGGTGATTTTAAAATGGTGCGCTTCGTTCCAAATTCCATCCAACTCGTTCTGCGGTTTAGGCAGTGCGATGATAAGTCAATCAGTATTTTTTTTATTTTATATAAGTAGATACTTATTTAGATTTGTCTTACGCGTGATCGATATTCGACACGGTTATTGGGTGTCCTCTAAGTTGTAACTCTTTTCTTTAATAAATAACATTACAATAGCGAGGTAAATAAAATAAATAGGGTAAAATCATAAAATTGCCTTCTTAGTTTAAATATTTTGTTTTTTTTTCTTTAAATTTAGCGCATTTACCCTATTTGTTAACACCATCATACTTATATTATTATAGTTTGTAGTCGACGAAACGGCGCGGCGGTGATAGTCAAATACCACATTGTTGTAGCATTTCTGTCTATTTGCTATATTGTCTATGAGAACGTGTGTATCGATTTTGAACCAGTTCGAGAGCCCATGAGTGTCAATTGATAAGATTCCGCAATAAGCAATCATGGTCCAACCTTGCATTGATTGTCACTCTCAACTCAACTTTACAATCATTATGTTACGGACAAAACTGGAACTACACATTCCACTACATAACTCACTAATGAAACGATAAATCTCATACACAGTGGCGCCGTCTCCCACGTTCTTTTATACGTGTACTTGCTCCCATTTCAAATGTGACCGCCAACTAGACTTGAAGTCTATGTTTTCATTAAATTAGTCATCGTAATTAAAACGAATGCCTTGAAATTAACTCGTATTTACTTAGAGCATTTCTTTCGAATTCGTGTAGCCAATTAAATACTTACTACAAGCAACTGCCACTCTCCTACTGCGCAGGCGCATGGCTAAATTCAGATCATTCAAAAAGATTTCCGCGACTTTTAACACCTATCCTATAATAGAAAGGTTGACTAGGGTAAGAAATTTAAATAGTCCATCATTTCAATAATAAAAAAATATTAGAGATACGTATTTTATGGTTTGTAATAAAATAAAGAATGGCTGAGTTAAAACGCTTAAAGTTTTTGGGCGCCACGTTTCGATATGTCGCACGCTGTGACGTTACCTCCCTTATTCCTTTCCCCTTTTTATTCCCCACCAAGCAAATGTATTAAGGACGTTATAATATATTTCAGCTGCTTTTTATTAAATCTGAAGACAACAATCTTCTTGCCGTACAAACTTATATTTTTTAACACATCCCTATTTTAGTATACGTTTCAACTGTCTCTACATAATGAGGTAGTAAATAGTGTGTTTAATATTTCAATTTACACGTGGCCGTCAAACTCGCACAGTATTTGCTTCAAAATCGCTGACTAGTAGTCACTCGTAGCAGGTGTCGAATGAACCTGACATGCTTGCAGTTCATGCTCAAGCGCATTCCAAGTAAAAACTAAGTGCAAATCAGCTTTGATAACGTAAGGTTCCGTACCAATTGCAAAATTATAACGCTACATATACTATGTGGTTTCTTGCATGAGTCCCCCACGTAGTAGTTTGTAATAAATGTCAGACGAATGGACACGGTCAGCAGGTACATCTAGGCAAGGGCGGATACATCAGGGGGACAAAGCCCTGAGAAATATCTCCCCCATAAGAACCAAGGTTCTGCAATGTTTTTATTTTGCATCTTTTGATAAGTTTACCTTTGTACATATGTATATACCTATTCAAAATTCAAAGTAACAAAAAGATGCAATATCAAAAAAATTAAAGTGCATTTGATTTGGAAAGAGATTGGTCAGGATTTAAAAAAAAAATTACAGCGTCTGATTAGAAGGGTAGCCTTTAATAAAAAAAATGATAAAAACCTACAAATCGCTGTCATCTTGCTACACCCTCTAGAGTTGTCAACGTACAAAATAGACACGTAGATCTATATTTTGTTTATTTCCAGAAGCAGAGGGACATAATAAAGCACCACCATGGGGGCGATGTTCCGAAGCGAGGAGATGGCTCTGTGCCAGCTCTTCATACAGCCTGAGGCGGCTTACACCTCCGTCTCGGAGCTGGGAGAGGCGGGCACTGTGCAGTTTAGAGATGTAAGTTTTTCTTAATTCACTATAAAGGTTAGCACAATAAAGGAGTATGAGTTCGCCGATGTAATAGAGCCTTTGACCACAATCTCACGTGTCAGGTGATGTTAAAGCTTACGTCACACTTAGCCGGTAAAACGAACGCGATCCGGGACGGAATTTTTGTAATATTCTAGTTTGTATGTAACCTGTCACATATAAAGCCAACGCAGGCAGGAACAAAATGAAGATCGCGACCGCTTTACCGTTCCGTCCCGCCTCAGTGTGACGTAAGCTTAAGCGACGATGCGACCGTAGATGGTATCAGACTGCAGACTAAAACTAGAAGACCGAGGACGCAAATTTTAATTCGTCTTTAAAACTACCTACTGAACCGATTTTCATAAAACTCGGACAGAGCCCTAAGTCGAACGTAAAGTAAGGTCAATGATCAATGATTTTAGACAAATACAAATTAACATAATATACGTCTATGAAAGGTCTACCTACATTCTACATTGATTTGGAAACCATAAAGGATTGCCCCATGTAGGTACATTTCTCGAAATCCCAACTATAGTAGGTACTTACCTACATATGAAATCGATAACCTCCTTTCTTAGTCAGTTAAAAGGGCAGGAATTACTAAAAAAGAGTTGCTGAATAGCCAACAGCCAATTGCCAGTGCAGCCAGTTGTCTTTTTAAACTGTTCAAAGAACCACGGCTTGTTTACTTTAAAAATTGAAGTGTAGATAGGTACTATTACGTAGATATCGATAAGTGGGTGTTCATGCTCAATTATTTATAACATACCGAAATAGCTCAAAATGTTAACACTTTCCAGCCACGTCACAACCAATAGGTAAGAATAATATCGCCTTCCAGTGTAAAATATGGTGTGTATATGTTGTCTGGAAGAGATCGCTTTTAGCGATAAGACCGCCGGTTGCAACATCTTTGTTTTGTTTGTTATCTACTGTTGTAAATTGTTAATTTTCATGTGGTGTTACAATAAAGTATTAATAAATAAATAAATAAATAATATTTTTATCCCCTGGTATAAAAATGGGATAAAAAGCATCCTAAGTCCGAGACTTGGACTTTTTTTATACAGAATCGGCCTACGTTTGACCGCATCCCACCTGATGGTCATCTCTTTTCCAAATTTCATCTAAATCGGTTTTGTGGTTTAGGCGTGAAAAGGTAACACGTACAGATAAGAAACATTTGCACCCGTAAGCAGAACATATTCAGTTCAATTAGTTCAGCAATAAATAAAGAAAGGAGTATAAGATTACACGCATTCATGCTTTCGCATTAGTTAATTATAGGTAATGCATTTTTGGGAATTGGGACTGTAATAACTACGAACCAGTGTGATGAGATAGTAGAACTGGACTACTATCTTTCTAAACTACTTAAGTCTGTTTAAAGTTATTGCGACAAAGGACAAAGTAACATATTCGTAACTAGGTGTGGTTCTTAAAAAAAAATACATGTCACCAAAAATGGAATGTAATCTTCCGCCATACAACATTTATTTAGCTTCATACACACTAGCGCCACCCACGTGATAATAGTAGATGGTCGAAGTTGATTGATATGTCACGCCAATTCAAAGGTTATCGAGGAGACCAAGGTAGCAATTGGGAGGTCCGGTGTACGCAAGGCCAACTTCTGAGCCCAATGCAGACGTGTGCAGTAAATTATTATGTTGTAAACACATAAATCAAGTTAAAAACGTGCGTTTTACATGCAATAATTAATTATTTTTTGTCTGAGCGCCTTTTAAAAAGTATTAGTATTACATACAATTTAGTTGTTTTGTTTTTAATTCATCATCATCACCTTCCTGCCCTTATCCCACACTAGGCAAGGTCGGCACTCGGCACAATACGTTTTTCTCCTCTATTCTGCTCTATCATGTGTTATGAGTCATAATATTATCTTCATCTACTCCCCTAACACACACACGCACGCTGTTTTTAAATTATTTAAATATATTTAGTTGTTGATTATAAGTAATTATTTTTCTTACAAATATTTTAATCCTTTAGGGAAAACTTTACCGTTCTAAGTCGCTAAGAACAATTTATTTGTGTCGCTTAATACTGATAGTCACCAATGCGCAATAAACTCTCTTTTCTCTTTCTCCATTAAAAACGACTTTGTACGAATATCGTTCGAACTCTTGAGTAAATCTAATAACTATTGTTAACACGTGCGTCCTGTAGGTGTAACCTACCCTGTTTGGTATCCCGCTAGACCGGTTCGCCGAGATTTATGTCTTAGCAAATACTTGTGAATTTTCTACCTTGTAATGTCATGGCCACGAGTCCACGAGAGACCGCTGGGTCATCAGTCTTTTTTAATATGTCCTGTCGTCACAATTGAATAATGTCTCGCGATTTTATTGAAGCTTTATTTTAAATTGACTTACGTTGAAGTTCTCCGATTTAAATATATAATTTCGTGAGTTCTTCATATTGTTAAAAGACGTGGCATCGCAAGACTGAAGGAAAGCTGACGCACACATAACAGACGCAGGAAGGCGCAGAAAAGCGGTAGCAACCTTTGTTTTGTTCCTGATTCCTGACTTTTGCTTTTTACGCTCACACGTAACACAATAAAAGTGACAAATTAAAGGACAAATTGGAATAATTCCGCTTTCTCAAACTGGGAGTAAATACCTAAAAAACTTCCCAGTAGGTTCCTCCTTTAAAAAAAAAGTACAGTTATCTAGAGATTTACCTAAAACCATTTTCAAAAAGTTAATTAAGTATGTATGTATATACCTATATGAATTTTGATTCCAAAATTCTTTTTAAAGTACGGACGAGAGACACGCTAGGAATCTGTTAAAGATTTTAACAAAAAAATACTAATTTGCATAGTTTCTTCAAGCTGTTTTATGACGTAGATACCTATGTAGCCACATTATGCAGTTAGAGGTAACATGCGTGGATGGCACACTGAATAATGTATGAAATAATCTGATTTGCATGCATCTGCAATCGAAATGTTTGTAGATAGGGCCGCTTCGTCGGCCGCGTGTGATGATAATAGCGGTAACATGGGCCAATTGACTTTGAATTGAGTAGTGTAACCATCTCTACAGCATGTTTTTGTACACGCAAGGTCAGGCTTCTTTATAATCCATTTAACTCTGAATTTGAGTATATAATTCTCATTTTATGTCACAAAAAAATCCAGTAGAAAATCGTATTATGAATGCGAAATGTTATAGGTAAAGAAAAAAAACGCATTTGGAATTTAAAAGGTCAAAAAGCGTTGCGGTATATTGGATGTGTGACTTCTTTACTCTCCAAGGAATCCCCATAATTATAGAGAGATTTAGAAATATAACAGCAGTTTTCTGCTAAGGTTCCACGCATTATCAAGTAGGTAACGTTTACTTTTACCAAATAAGTACCTACCATTATCTCCACCATAAAAAAAACTAGTTTGTGGTATTTGCTTTCATGAGTCAAGGCTTTGCTCATAGCGTTGTCTCGTCCTTGTGTACACAGTAACCTTATAAGTTTAATGACGAGACAGAAGGCGTATGTAATATTATTGATTTATTTCATAAGTAGGTACCACAACCTTCATAGATATGCTGCTGGAAAAGCACGAAGAGTGGTTCAGCCAGTAAAACCTAGGTGTAGCTGCTCTTCGGGTTTTAGCTATGACAGATACATTAAATAATTTTTAGTTTTTACCTATTATTGAAGAAATGAGCGAGAGAGAGAGTGTTGAGTGGCGTAATCTTGTATCGGAGGCCAAAACTCAGTTTGGGTAAGTACCTAAGTTGAAAAAATACATCAAATAGAACAAAATGAACAAGTAGGTGTACGAAAAAATAAAACCAAAAAGCAGAATTTAAAGGATTGGTATTGGTACTAATGAATGCGTAAATTTCACAAGCTTAAAAAAACATCTGATACAGCTGTCAAAACTCAAATAAATGGTCTGCCGAGCTACCTACGTACCGTATTAAAATTAAGGTCTCGACCCCATTTCTAACTCGGCAAAGAGTAAGGACAATGCCACAGATAGCAAGAATGCGTGAAAAACTGACTCATAAAAGGAGTGCGCAGTTTGGTCACCCTTTTAAACCTGCGCAGACTGGATGACCCTGGAAGCGGGATTCTCGACGGATATGGACCAGAAAAAATCTTAGAAACTGAGATGAAGAGGTCATATTTACTAAATAAGTGCCTCTAACGACTAAAGCTCGCTCCACACTAGTGGCGTGAAGATTTGTTTAAACAAAATCGAAATTAGGCGATTTTGTTGAACAATATGAGAGCAAAAACATTGTTGGAGCAAACAAAAAGTTTGACAATATTATGTGAAAAGAATGTTATGATTTTTTTGTTGATTGTGTAGACCAAAACAAAAGCTGGAGACCCCGCTTAATATATGCAGGCCCTTAAGTTCTAAAAGGCAATAACAGATGAGATCATTCTATTATTTTAATTATAAATAGTGGATTACAGTTAGATCAGACACATCGTTTCCTAGCTATAAGAATCTAAATTAGGTATTAAATCAAACGGTGTCATTAAGAAGGTAGGAACCTACTGAGAACAATAGGTGTAGCGTGAATAAAAATAATTGATAGTATCTACCTACCAAGTCGTGAGTAAGTACCTAAATAGGTAGAAACTACATATTTTAACCGACTTCGCAGGAAGAATGGAGGTTATCAATTAGATATTAAATTATGACAATAGAGAGATAGATGAAGAAAGACAGTAGAGTCAATAATTAATCATTTTATCATCATCATCTCAGCCATAGCACGTCTACTGAACGTACGCCTCCCTTTTGGACTTTCATATATTTCGGTTGGAAGCGACCTGCATCCAGCGTCTTCCGGTGACCTTTATAAAGTGGTCTGTCCACCCCACTTTATATACCATTTTATACCAAAACACTAATTTGTAACTATTTTGTTCCTCTACAGCTAAACCCAGATGTCAACGCGTTCCAACGCAAATTCGTCAACGAGGTGCGACGATGCGACGAGATGGAGAGGAAACTGCGCTACATCGAGGCAGAGGTCCACAAGGATGGAGTTCATATTCCTTCTGTCAAGGAAGCTCCTAGGGCACCCAACCCAAGGGAAATTATCGACCTTGAGGTAAATATGGGAAAGGGATCTTGTTCTTGGATAACTTATTTAAAAGTTTTGCTAACTCAATTCCGGTTAAAATGCATATTTGACTAGGTACTAAACTAGAAAAGGTCAAAACTCTATAAGCGAGAACATGGTTTCTGGTTCGTCTAATTACTAATTTATCGTTTATGGCTGTATTTTGTCCTCTTATCTACGAAACGAAACCTATGCGGGTATTTTGATGTAAACTACTAGCCACGAGGACTTGTCACGAATAATTATTTTTTCTTTTGTCGAGAAGAATTTATGAGACTTTGTAGGTGTTCAAATGCAAATATAAATGCTTATTTATTAAGCTGGGTCCAAATACTACCTATAATTACTTAACTACAGGTCATTTTTTGTAGAACTCTCGTAAAATTAATTTTGATGTACGGTAGTACCTCAATACTTTTCACATCTACGTTGAGACACATTCATGACTTTCACAGCTCAACGTTGCTCGACGAACATTCAAGAACTGCAATTTTAGCTCCAAATAAGCAGTAGGAAAATATTTTCTTTGTAAAGACATACATTATTATTTTCCCCTATAAGGCTCACTTGGAAAAGACAGAGAACGAGATCCTAGAGCTGTCGCACAACGCTGTGAACCTGAAGCAGAACTTCCTCGAACTGACCGAGCTGAAGCACGTCCTCGAGAAGACAGAGGCTTTCTTCAATGCTCAGGAGGAAATCGGAATGGATTCCCTCACCAAGTAAGGAACTTTTTGTCTTATATAAAGCATTTGGTAACTAAGCTGACGAATGTCTTGTGTCGTGCAGTTGATCGACAAGATAATCAACCAGTCGAAAATTTCAGCAACTACTTCTGCCTCCAATGCTACTGCTAAAGTTATCAAGCGTGCCTTGTGAAAAGTACGCTACATGGGTGATAGTTAGTGATTAGGTTAAAGAGGGTCTTGAGTAGTGTTCTCTCAGTCTAGTCAAATAACGAGTCGACTATTTGAGAAACCACTTGTGGCTCGTTAGACTAATTTCGATACCAGTTATGTTTGACGTGCATTGTTTTGCTCTTTACAAAAGTTATCAAATGTAACCCTGTTAAAAATGCAGTATTGTACGAGTACATGTATTATTCTTCATAGTATTTTAGGCAAATCGGTTCGGCCAGTTAGATGTGAAAACAAATATCCAAAGTTAGTGACAAAAGTGTCATATTTTCCCTACAGATCCCTAATATCGGACGAGACCGGCCAGCAAGCAGCCACCCGCGGCCGCCTCGGTTTCGTGGCGGGAGTAGTGAACCGCGAGCGTGTGCCCGCCTTCGAGCGCATGTTGTGGCGCATCTCTAGAGGAAACGTCTTCCTGAGGCGCGCTGAACTTGACAAGCCTTTGGAAGATCCTGCCACTGTAAGTATTGCTTATCTACACGTTTCTTTCACTTAAGCAGGTGATTGAGTTGAGGTTTGTTGCGTGCATCAGCGATTCCGTCGTTTCATACCAATCGTTGACCACAAGAAAACTTTTTATAATCCCAAATACTTTCAGCAAATTCGTCTCAGCAGTTGGGTTTAAAGTTCCTGTATCAGTTTTATCGTGATGATGTTAATTATGTTCTTGTGTTGTTTTTTAATTTATGTAGTGCGGCTGTGGTTGATACCACAGCCGCAGTGATCTGCGGCCATGATTGGCTTATTATTTTAATCACCGCTTATTATGGTGAGATTGACCCGTAGGCGCGGCGCTAGAGTTCACCATCTTCTTGTTATAGATAAACAGTTAATTGCTAATTGTGTACCATCTATCATTGACCCTAACTTCATTGAAGAAGCATCAACTGATCTTGCTAGCTGGGGGCTGGGGCCTTATCTATAATAACCATTCTCGTAAGTTCCGTAAGTATCTACATTAAACGTGGACGCTGCTTAAATCATCTTTTAAAGATGCAAAAAGCCAGTGATTCCCCCAGAGACTCCTATCTATTACAACATTATTGAACATTAATGTCATCACCAAAGAAGTTCAGGCATCAGATCCTTTAATAACTCCCTATTAAAATTTTCAGGGCAACGAGATCTACAAGACAGTATTCGTGGCGTTCTTCCAAGGAGAACAGCTCAAGTCTCGCATCAAGAAGGTCTGCACTGGCTTCCATGCCTCGCTGTACCCGTGCCCGCCTTCCAACACTGAACGACAGGACATGGTGAAGGGAGTCAGGACTAGGCTGGAGGATCTTAATATGGTAAGCAATATTGACAACATGTTCTGTATTGCCTGATTTTTAGCAACATTGACAACATAGCTGTGCTGTAGAACGGATTCCCAAAGAGATCGCTAGATCCAACTTCAAAAGGGGGCGCCCGAAAAAGGTTTGGATTAACTGTGTGAAAGAGGATATGCGAGTTGGGGGAGTGGAAGAAGATATGACGGATGATAGAGTAGAATGGAAGAAAAAACGAGTTGTGCCGACCCTACATAGTGTAGGATAAGGGCAGATGATGATATCGCAGCTGAAGCCTAAATTTTTAAAGAAAACATCTTAAATACTAGCTCTACAGACTACGAAGAAAAAAGAAAACCTTGCCTTTAGCAGTTAAAATGAAAGAACTTGTTACGTATTCATTCGTTCCTTAGCTCTCGCAAAACCAACTTTTTCATAGAACCACTAAGATTTTATCCATCACTTCGCCAGCCTCATTCAAAATGAGCTTATTTTTCCAGTATATTCTCTTCAATATGTTACCTATTCAACTTAATCAATTAATAATTCTAGGTGTTGAACCAAACCCACGATCACAGACAGCGCGTCCTCATCAGCGTGGCCAAGGAACTGACCAGCTGGACCATCATGGTTCGCAAGATGAAGGCCATCTACCACACACTGAACCTGTTCAACATGGACGTCACCAAGAAATGCCTGATCGGAGAGTGCTGGGTGCCCACTGCTGACCTGCCTAATGTGCAGAAAGCTTTGGCTGATGGATCTGTAAGTTTACCAAAGGACCTTTTTTCTTCCTTAACCTTTGTTTAACTTTTCCTTTTTTTTCAAAATGGAAATTTCTGTGGTTCCTTATACGTTATCCTATGATTATTGATTAGTACTTAGTACCTATATGATTATTGAAATTAAAATTTCATTTTTATAGAGTTTTACCTATCGTCATGTTGCAGAAACATACTTAGGCATAAAAATAGATCACGAAAAATACCAGTGCACTGGATGGCTGGCTATGGCCAAAGCTTGTCCCATCAGTAAACCAGCCGTAAAGAATTGATTAGAAAATAACATTTTTTTATGATTCCCTAGATACATTATAATTTTGATAGAGGTTGACGGTGTAATTGAGACCGAAATTAATAGAGATGGAATTGAGACATACATACTTTGATGTTCCTGAATATTTCCACAGAACGCATGCGGCAGTTCAATCCCGTCATTCCTGAACTGCATCGAGACGGACGAGGAGCCTCCCACCTTCAACCGCACCAACCGCTTCACGCGCGGCTTCCAGAACCTCATCGACTCTTACGGAGTGGCCTCCTACAGGGAATGTAACCCTGGTATGTGAATGCTACTTTGAAATGATTTGATTTGAAAGCTCATCCTAAATAACTGAAATAAAAAAATCAAAACCGATCGTAAGGACTAAAAAAGGAATAGCAAAGTTTCCTGAAAGTCGAATAGAAAAAATAAGATTTTACGGGCCCAGATAAAATACAGGCCCACGTGTAATACCACAAACCCATACGATTAACAAGTGTTATTATTGCCCTCCAGCTTGCATCGAACTGTGTGATCAAGTTTTGATAGAAAACAAAAATTCCAATAAAAAGGACTATTTCGAAGAACTGTGTAACGTGATGTGGCTGAGGACTTAGAACTTCATAATAAAACTTGTTCTTTCAGTAGATAGTTTAGACTTAGTGTTCAAACGAAAAATGAGGGTATTTTAATTTTCTATTACAAGAATAATCATTTAACAATATTTTCTCCAATCTTTCCAGCTCTGTACACAATCATCACCTTCCCTTTCCTCTTCGCTGTGATGTTCGGCGATCTCGGCCACGGCGCCATTATGGCACTCTTCGGGGCCTGGATGGTCATCAAGGAAGTCTCCCTCTCCCAAAAGAAATCCAACAACGAAATCTGGAACATCTTCTTCGCCGGTCGCTACATCATCCTGCTCATGGGCTGTTTCTCAATGTACACTGGTCTTGTGTACAACGATATTTTCTCCAAATCTATGAATATCTTCGGATCCTCGTGGACCATTCCGTATGACAATGCGACGATGGAACAGAATGCTGCGTTGACTTTGGACCCGAAAGATTCATATATCGACACGCCTTATTTCATCGGTATTGATCCTATTTGGCAGGTAAGCATCTCTTTAATTTACTATATACTGTACTGGTTCATCCATACTATGCGCCGAGGCGGGGCGGTTTTGTCTATGCGAGTTACTTTGTCTATGGATGAACAACTCCGGTCTACTCGTCGGATTTCCTGCCCGAGTCAAAGGAAAAAATAGTTTCACGGATAGGCACATTTTGGCCTCAGTAGCAAAGAAAAAAGCGAAGTAAGAAATGACCTAAATTTCAGCTCGATTAATTTCGCTGATATTTCATTGGTTTTAACGCGAATGTGTTATAGTCAAGACAAAAACAGTCTCTTAGGACTCATAGGAACTGCAAAATGTTTTAATCAAACTTGTTTTTTTTTTATTTCAGACTGCTGACAACAAGATCATCTTCTTGAATTCATACAAAATGAAGCTGTCGATCATTTTCGGAGTCGTTCACATGATCTTCGGTGTGTGCATGAGTGTCGTCAACTACAAGTACGTTCATTCTTACATTTTTGAAGTGTTATTCGTGCTTTTTCAAGAAAAGTAAAAAAGTTCGAGGTTCGTCTTAAAAATCTTTTCAGGGTGCTTTGATCATATTAACATAAATTTAACCATAGGTACTATTTGTATCAGCAGTTTTGAAGTTAGTAGTGCCAACCATGTAATTTAATTCGACATTTATAGTGGTCAATATTTTAAGTGTTTTTGGACTTAGAAAATATCGTGTAAAGAGTATGTAGTGCTATAAATTTGTTTTTTTTTTTCCTACATTTTAGCTTCTTCAAGCGCCGTTACTCAATCTTCCTGGAGTTCCTGCCGCAAGTGATCTTCCTGTGCCTGCTGTTCTTGTACATGGTGTTCATGATGTTCTACAAGTGGGTCTCTTACAGCACTCTCTCCACAGGTAAGAACGCATTAAGTCTTTACATTGATTGTAATGTTCTAACTTAAACTTTAGCAGACATAATTAAGACAGGCTATGTTTTGTTTATCAACCTACTAGTAGATACTTGAAGCATGCTTGCATTATTGTAGTAGGTACATAAATACTTTATGTATTGAGTAGATAATTATATAATTTAAGTTTAGAAATAGAATCACTCGGGCGACTTTAGGAAACTAAATAAAAATAAATCTAGTACCCCAACGAGCCGCAGGAGAAGGGGCTGGAGAAGGCGGCTCTACGTGAGCCAACGCCAGCCCCCCGGTGGTGAATAGCGGATGATTGGCGTGAGGGCGCCTTCATCCGCATTGCACAATTCACCACCACCGTCGGTGGGAACGGCCGAGCACTCGGGACCGTTCCCGGGCCCCTCCTCGTTGAGAGGGGCGTGAAGGGCCCGTCTTTATAAAGACGGGCGGTCGTCGACGGGGGACTGGATGCCAAGGCTCTGCCGATTCCCAGTCCTCCGTCACTTAGACGATGCGGGAGTGCCGCCGGGTCGTTTTAGTGGGTAAACCGTGCAGCTGTCCTGCACGGGAGTCCCACATAACCCTCCCATTCCCTCGATGGGAGGGTATGCGTAATGCATTTTTTCACGGCGTTAACAAAAAAAAAAAAAAACCCCAACGAGGTTGTAGGTCAGTATCATCTACTTTCTAGACTGTGAATAATAAAGGCATGAATGATTTAATATCCTCTGCAACGTAAATGTATTTCTACCTATCCGTAGAACAAAGTTTATCTGTAAAATCCTTACATAAAAGGAAAGCACTTAATAGTATGAGTTGCATTAATTTAGCCTTGAATAAGACATATTTTACCTACATATGTATATTCCAGGATCAAAAAAGTTATGTCAAAATTTGTACAAAGTCAAACTTAAAATACATAATAAGATGTTTTCTTCTACAGGTAGGTCGATTTATTCACTCTAGTTTCACAATCTTCTGTATTTTTCCAGAGCAAGCGTACACCCAAGGCTGCGCCCCATCAGTCCTGATCCTGTTCATCAACATGATGTTGTTCTCGTCCACGGAGCCCGAGGAAGGCTGCAACGAGTTCATGTTCGAAGGCCAGGGTCAGCTGCAGAGGATCTTCGTGCTGATCGGCCTGTGTTGTATCCCTGTCATGCTGTTAGGCAAACCTTTGTATGTTCTGTTTGCTGGTAAGAAGAAGCATGCTAAGGTAAGTTGTACTCTAAGATTCAAATCGTAATTATCGATAAGTTTGTTGTTGAGTAAAGGCAGGTTCACGTGCAAATGGTCTTGAAATTCTCTTCTTTTTTTTTCTTTTATTTGAAGTATGGCAAAAGTGCCTTCAAACACAAAACACAAAGTTCAATTCAAGTTTCGCACAAAGGTGCGAACTTTAACACTTTTCCTGGGAAACTTTTTCTGAATGTTACATTCACATGTCAACTTTAGAGCCTGACGGTCTGATGATAGAGTCAGAGGGTGTATAGATGCAGGAATTCGGTGTCTACCTAATTAAATCGAACCCCATCGAAGTTAAAACCTTCGTTCGGTCGTGACTGTTTTACTAAAGACAAGGTAGCTCCTTGTAAACTTCATCTCACTTCGCGTCAATAAATTTTCCATGTTCAACCTCCAATAATGTCTCCTTTTCCAGCCGGAACCATCAAACGGCTCAGTAAACCAAGGCATAGAGATGCAAGAACAAACGGACGTGGAACCCAAGCCGAGCGCGGCCAAACCGAGTCACGATCACGACGATGAGCCCTTCAGCGAGATCATGATCCATCAAGCTATCCACACCATTGAGTATGTGCTCAGTACCATCTCGCATACTGCGTCTTATCTCCGATTGTGGGCGCTTTCCTTAGCTCACGCAGGTAAAATTCTAACAGCATTATATATTTTTACTAGCTTATAGCTCGGCTTTGCCCGCGTGGCAAAATCCTTTCTTAGCGGATCTTTACGCCTTATAACCTACTTGTATGCCAAATTTCAGCCGTCCGTCCAGCGATTTGGGCTGTGCGTTGATAGATCAGTCAATCAGTCACGCTTTCCTTTTATATATTTAGATGAATTTCCTTATCAATATATAAAAAAAATTACTGTGAAAAACACACCGCCACTGGTGTTTTTCAAAAGAAGACAAAACAGATAAGACAAACTCCCAAAAATCCGTAAAGTTTTGTAAAACTGTATCGTAATCGTAATTTCAATTGGTTTTGGATGAATCTCAAAACAATTTGGTTCTTTTTCCATATTAACGATCTTCAAAATAGATTTCGAAAGAATTCAAATAGACCCCAATATAATTTGGTTCTTTTTCGATAATTCATGTGATCTTCTAAAATATCGCAACTTTGTTATTAAGCTCATTTCACCTGTCAGCCCTTTTCACCTGTCAGCCCTCTATAACAAATTCGTTTAGCAGACGTTTCGGCCAAGGCCAGAAGAAGTCCAGATAAATTGATCGATTTTAGGAACCTTGGTCCAGGTTTCTAAAATCGATCAATTTGTAAATGAATCTAAATACTCACGAATCATTTAGTGTAAAAATCGATCAATTTATTTCAATAATCATATTGTTTCGCAGAGTTATCCGAAGTGCTATGGAACATGGTGCTACAGTTCGGTCTAAAGGACGACAACTACGTGGGCGCCATCAAGCTGTACGTAGCGTTCTGTTTCTGGGCGCTGTTCACTCTCGCCATCCTGGTCATGATGGAGGGATTGTCTGCGTTTTTGCATACGCTGCGTTTGCACTGGTAAGCATTTTGTTACTGCTTCTCTTGCTCAATTTGTGAATTGCTTCGTCAAAGTATTTGAAACGTGTAGACAAAGATGTGATTGATATCGATTAGGGACCATTTCTTTGTCTTAGTTCTTTTCTCGTATTTCTCTTGATTATTTATTTTATTTTCATTTTACATATTCTCAATATTTTATAAATGAGACCAGGCTGTATTTGTAGTTTATGACTATATAAAAGTGTCTGCCTTTTTCAAGTATATAAACCAAAACCAATTCCTGTTTTCTATAGCAGTAAATAAATATCTTACTTTATACTCATAATCTTAGTCATTCCAAATATATACTAACCCAGTATATCATCCCATTTCTGATATGAAATGTATCCCACTTCTGATATAAAATTGATCCCATTCCAGATATTATACCAGTTTCAAACTAATAGTTACACTTTTTGCCTAACATACTAAGCAATTTGTGTTTTCCAGGGTGGAGTTCATGAGCAAGTTCTACGCGGGTCTGGGGTACATCTTCCAGCCGTTCTGCTTCAAGACCATCCTTGAACAAGAAGATTCCAAGGATGATTAAAAAACGTACAAAAAATAATATTATTTACGACGCACGACTAAAAATGTCTTAAAATCAACTGACATTAAGTATCGTTATAGAATTTATAACATACTTTGTCAATTAGTTCATATGAACTTATGAGTTTACACTTTTTAGTTCGTTTAACTTTCGATTCACGTTGGTGTAGTTTAGAAACAGTATTTTTTCGACTTGATTTTTAAAGTGAAAAGGTCACAATTGAAATATATTTTTAGCATGTTTATATTGTTTTATTTTTTCATTCATCACTATTTACAAAAGTTACATATAGTATATGTACAATCAGTATGTCATATACTGATTGTTCATCAAATCATTTTCTGGACATAAATAGTCTGCACCCTGAATAAATTAAAGCAAACGTTTAGCTAATACGAGTAAGAACTAAGCATAACTTTCTTGTGGGTCTTTTTAACAAAAAAAAGTTTTAAATGCATTGCCCCAATCGCCTAATTATTTTGACTGATAGTATCCAAACAAAATTGTATCATATCTGACATTACATGACTTTCCTATCGTAAGTTACCTAATATATCCTCAGATCACAGATCTTAGGTCCTTAAATTACTTTTCGCCTTTTCCAAAATTTCCTTTTTAATCTTAGGGTATTCTGGCTGCATTTTCAGTATGTGTCTACAAACGACTATGCACTCGGGGTATTTCTTGTACTTTAAGTATGCGTGAGCTAGTTTGTATCCCACTGTTAGGTCCGATTTGCCCCCGTACGTCCACGCGTTGTCGTAGTTGTGAGCCGCACCTTTGTAGTTTTGGTCCTTTTCAGCCAGAAGACCTATGAAATAAATAATACTTTGTAGGGAGTTTAGAATTCATGACCCGATTTATTAGACTCTATAATATCTTTGTCTGGTTTATAAGTTTATTAATTTATTAGTATTATGTCAAAATAGTACTTTCCAAGACTGTCTTGAAGATGTAAAAATCGAGGTTCACACGAGTGTGGAAAAATTGTCGCGTATTTTGGCCGCTACGTCATTTATCACGACTCTCTGACTTTCGTCGCCCACCGCTCGAGATGCGCTGACGGCCAATGTGAGGTGACCTTTTGTGAGTAGGACGGTATTTTTTTTTAATTTCCGTAATGTTAAAAAATCTAATTTTTCGTGAGTATTATAAAAAGGCGTTGTCAGAAATGAAACCAATACTATGTAGGACACTAATCATACTAACCTAGATATTGGTAAGCAGGTGCGCAGGAGTTGTTATGGTTCAATATCTTGGTAAGCAATTCTCTCGCAGCCTCATTCCTTCCCGCGCTCACCTGACTGTCCGCCACTTCTAACCAACATCTGTAAACAATAATTAGTTGCTTAAGAATTTAAATATTATCTTTTGCTCGCTTTATCCAGGTGGAAAATAGGGATGTAGACTAATAAAACTTGTTGTCCAACTAGATTATTAAACAAGATTGAACACGTATTATTTCTTTGTAAATATGATAAAAAAACGTGTGAGATACTACGCACTAAAGTTGCTTAGTGGTTACATCACTAGCTGAACTCCGGTAAAATTTTGTTTCTAGTGAAGGTCTAGGTCACAAAATCTATCTGTATTTCAAATGTCAAATGTCAGTGAGAAATGTGTGTATACCTTTCCAAGCCATCAGCATTTTCTGGAGTCCAGGGTATAGATGAGATAGTTCGCTTCAAGATGTTCTTTGCTCTGGTGGGCTGCTTGATAATGTTGTAACTGAAATAAGAGGGTATAATGATGATAATAGCTAGTGGATGAGGCAGTAATATACTATACTTAATAAAAAAAAGTATATATAAAAATATGAGGCTTTTTTTATTTTTCAATGTGAATCTCTCTGCGGCTGTCTTCTGTCTATTGCCGAGGAAATCTTTACAGCATCATCGCGGAGAAGGAGAATACTCACGCGTCAGCAACAGCCAAAAGCACCATAGGGTCGTCTTGTGCGTCGTCACCAGCCCGCGGCAACAGTTCCTGTAACACTCTCTCTGCGGCTGTCTTTTGTCTACTGCCGAGCTGCAGCAGCGCAGACAGCGCAAGACGATCTTGTGGACCCACTTCGGAAAGCAGCTTCTCTGCTGTACGAAGTGCTAGTAGCCGGGTGTCACTAGGAAACAAAATATGTTAGATAAAAGCGCTTACTCCGCTGGATGCTTTCTCGTTCGCACAATTTTATACATTGTGAAATATAAATTCATTAACTTTTTGATTTTTTTTTTTTTTCAAGAAAATCCCTGCACAATATTATTGCACACATTTTAAAAGTATTTTCAGTTCTACCCCACACCGCGTCTGCTTTCCCATCTGTAGTGGGGGACTTTAGTGCAAAACCTGTTTTTTTTATGCAGAAGCATGACACTTTGCACATTGATTCCTTATGTCAAAATAAGCTGATTTCGATCGGTAGCCCTCGGTAGCACCCCCTCTGGCAGCGAGGAGGGGGGATGCAAAGGGCGCTCCACCCGGCTTCATTTAAAAAATTCTCGGAGACCACGTATAGCTGATAGGTCAAGTTTGGTATCAATTTCGGATAAATTGAGGACGTAGATTTCATTTCTGGTATAAAAAATACATTTGTGATGATTTGTTTAACAAAAAACTTAAAAACAAGAATTACATAACTTTGTTTATGTTGTTCAAGTTGCTGTAAATTCAAAAATACTAGTTTTTTTTATAAACAAAAAATATGTCGATAAAGTCTAGTTTATGTAGATTAAAAAAATATATAATTTAATAATACCTTTCACAATAACATACCGCATAAAAAAATCTTTTGTTGTCCCGGGCCGCAATTTTCTTTGAACTCTTCTTTGTAAGGGTTGTTAGTAAAACACTTACTATTTCAAGCAGAAGTTTAAAACTTGCCACAATTATTAATCCTTATGTTAAAATAAACCGATTAAATCGGTAGCCTTCGGTAACCAGCCCTCTGGCATCAGGGAGGGGGGTAAAAGCGGCACTCCTACAGGCTTCATTAAAAAAAATCTGAAACACCACGTTAAGCCAATAGGTCATGTTTAGTATCAATTTCGAATAACGCAAGGACGTAAATTTCATTTCTGGTATAAAAAAAACCCAATTTCTGAGTATTTATCTAAATAAAATCACACAAAAATATTACTTTGTTTTTTTATTAACACATTTGTCAAACATAAAATACAGAATAAAAACTTTGGCACATAATAATTTAATCTCCCTGAGACAAATTTTTGAAAATAGACGCGATAAAACGCGAACGAATCGCGGAACAGAAACTGCTATTGTTATTCATCTATTTTTCAACAAAATGTAATGTAGCATAATTATAAATATTGCAGGTATACAGCTTATTTATATCAGTATGTTACATTCCAAGACGGATTCTTCCAAAGATATTATTGATAGCTCAAAATATTTTAAGATTGTCTTCATGCAGTTACATCACGCTTAGCAATCTACCTTACATTTATTTATTAAGTCAGTTCCGTGCATAATATACTGGCCACCGAAACGTTGTCAGTTGAATAAGGTGTCCATTTGTCTGCTTTTTGCTTCTAAAACCAAGCAGTGACGCTGGCAAAACAGCAAGACTCGTATCCTTCAACTGACATAAAAGTGCCGCACACAAACCTGAATCTACCTAATATGGTTTAAATATGATGATTTGCGGTCTCGGTCAATGATACTACAGATCAATCAGTAATTTCTACTCGACAATCAATTATGTAGGAAACACCTTATTACAAAAAAAAAACTATTTGGAAAATATACTACCATGATAGGTCTGTACCAGCATTTGTTACGCGCAGTTTACAAGAAACTTGGTTTGAGAGAGGCCAGGCATAATTTCTTAGCTAAGTCTTACCCATCCTCCATCCTTGTTGGTTTTAGAAGCAAGAAGTAGACCATTCACTCGTCTGACAACCTTTCAGTTGCAAGAAAATTGCGCATGGAAGTCATTAAATAAATAAATGTAAGGCAAATTACCTACTTATCATGATGCGTCTTAAAATGTATTGAGCTATTATATATATGGAGGATCCGTTTTAGAACAAAACGTAGCGATATAAATAAACTGTAGATATGGCTGTAGAATGTGTAATTTTACTACATTACATTTTGTAGAAAAATAGATGCATAACAGTGGTTAGCCGTTTACTGTATAAGAGCTACGAGGTGTCGCGATTAGATCGCTGACTTCTCGCCTATTTTTAAAAAAATTGTCTCATGGAGATTGAATGATGATGTGCCAAAGGTATTTTCTGTATTTTATGTTTGACAACATCATGTTCCTATATCAATAACATGTTTAGTGAGTGGACGTATTTTTCGGTTGGTGGGAATCTGCAACGCAGCGGTAACAAGAGAATAGCGACTCTAATCTCTATTAAAAAAAAAAGTACAACTCAATGTTAATAAAATTACTGAAAAGTTGTATTTTATTGTATTTACTTGAAGTAATAAACTTTACAAAAATATTTGTTTATCAGAAATAGCAGTATAATTTAGAAAAAAATGCCTCTAAATAAAAAAAAGAAGTAATATTTTTGTGTGATTTTATTTAGATAAATACTCAGAAATTACGTTTTTTTTATACCAGAAATGAAATCTACGTCCTTGATTTATACGAAATTGATACTAAACATGACCTATTGGCTTAACGTCGTCTTCCAGATTTTTTTTAATGAAGCCTGTAGGAGTGCCCCTTTTACCCTCCCTCCCTGATGCCAGAGGGCTGGTTACCGAAGGCTACCGATTTAATCGGTTTATTTTAACATAAGGAATAGTAATTGTGGCAAGTTTTAAACTTCTGTGTGAAATAGTAAGTTTTTTACTAACAACCCATACTATGGCGATACAAAGAAAATTGCGGCCCGGGACACCAAAAGATTTTTTTATGCGCTTTGTTATTGTGAAAGGTATTATTAAATTATATATTTTTTTAATCTACATAAACTAGACTTTATCGACATATTTTTTGTTTATTAAAAAAACTTGTATTTTTGAATTTACAGTAACTTGAACAACATAAACAAAGTTATGTAATTCTTGTTTTTAAGTTTTTTGTTCAACAAATCATCACAAATGTATTTTTTTTATACCAGAAATGAAATCTACGTCCTCAATTTATCCGAAATTGATGCCAAACTTGACCTATCAGCTATACGTGGTCTCCGAGAATTTTTAAATTGAAGCCGGGTGGAGCGCCCTTTGCACCCCCCCTCCTCGCTGCCAGAAGGGGTGCTACCGAGGGCTACCGATCGAAATTAGCTTATTTTGACATAAGGAATCAATGTGCAAAGTTTCATGCTTCTGCATGAAAAAAACAGGTTTGACCCATTTTTGTCGCTTAGTGACTCCACTACTGTGTGTGGCGTCAGTTTAAAGCTAAGTTTCTGATCGTGGCCAAATTATGACGCAAACTTCCATGGGTCAGTTTCACAGCAATCCTATAAAACAGTGGTTCGCAGCCGCCGGGCTACCTTTGATTAATCGCTTCACCACATGTTAGCCGTTCTGACGCACGGCTGGCCGCTCTTGCGTCACCTGTCTTAGCAACAAGACTCATTCAAAGGGTATATCATACTGAACTCACGTGTCATCTCCCTTATATTCAGGCGTATTATGAGCCAGACACAACAGCACCAAGCAGTCCCGGTCTCCGGGCTACCTGTACATAATATTATATTGACCACTTCACCACATGTTAGCCGTTCTGACGCACGGCCGGCCGCTCCTGCGTCACCAGTATTAGTTATAAATAACGAGACTATTGGGGTATATAATACTGGACTCACGTGTCATCTCCCTTATGTTCAGGCGCGTTATGAGCGAGACAAAGCAGCACCATATGCGTAGCGGCACGGCGTGACCACACCGCCCCACGACGCGCCAAGTTCAACTGACGAAGAGCTGTTGTTGCCGCACCGCTGTACATCGAACACAGGCCCGAGCAATAGTTGTAACCTATGAGGAAGAAAACGACATATAAGATACCAAGAACCGAGAACCGGCGAGCGTGTATGAAGAATGTTATGAAAGTTGAGAAAGCGAAAGAGGTGTGTCAGGATCGTAACAAGTGAAGGGATAACTAAGATCCGAGCAGTGACTGTAACCTGTCATACAAAAGAACGGATTTGAAGCCCTAGCAAGAAATATTACATTAACTAGGTATATTGCAGATGTTCCATCGCGGTCGTCCACCGTTTTCAATAAACCTCTCTCTACCCTACCTATAAAATACTGAAATTGCAAATGCTCCAGAAAAGTCGACTAAACTGCTGTCTTTCCAGTACATTTAGATGCGATTAGCACGCACTTGAGTAGGATAAAAATCAAACAATCTCTTGATACAAACAAGAATTGCGGTCAACATAATCTTACCAAAATCCTCCTGCCCATCAAGCGCTGCCTTAGCAGCTTCCAGCGCTTTCTCCGCTTCAGCCAGTTTTCCGCGTCGCCACTGAACTTCAATAAGCTGCGCAAGCGCTTCCCAGCTCGTTGGCTTCACTGACAGCGTTTGAACTAGGTGACGTTGGGCTGACTCGAAATCAACCTGATGATGGAAATTACACTTATTTAGTCTGACTGATAAAATTTTTGAAGTAGCTAACTTAGATTGTGGTAAATTTTTATCTCATTTTCGTAAAGCCAACTGCAAAAAAACCACATGGCAAATACATTTGCATGACTAATACATTTTTTTGTGTGTATGTTTGTTACTTCTTTACGTCTAAACGGGTGGACAGATTAAGCTGAAATTTGGTATAGAGATAGCTTGAAATAACACATAGGCTACAGTCAGTAATCATTATAATTTGAATGTGGGTGTAGCTGCTGACGTAGATGTAATGTATCACTTTAAGCCAGAATCTGGAACTGGACTGGACTCAATATAAAAGTATGAAAAATAAGTTAGCTTCTGCTATTTACAACGAGTAAAACTGCGCGAATTAGTCGTGCGGTTAGTAGTGCGGAATTTATTACCTTTCGAAAAGCCAAATCTGCCATCATAACAGCTGCAGACTCGTTGTTAGGGTCTGCATTGAGTAGCACCGCGCACGTTTGCTCACATTTCTCTGGGATATTCATCTGTTATGACCAAAATGATATTATTCTTGGAAAATCCAAGTGCTCCCTCCAAACCACTGTCAGATGGCAGAGTGCCCAGAATGCTGGCAATACTTATACTTAGCACTTGGATTTTCTGTAGATTGGCATGTGGCCGATCTGAGGGCCTATTGGCTATCGTCAAACGACATGTAAAACACTAGAATCCATAGACAAAGTTGCGTATACATTACTTGCTTAAACCTTCTCATTAATATGAGTAACATAATAAACGCAGCAATATACATTGAAGTTGTCATCAATCGTAGTGGGTGAGAGTTAGCCAATAGGCCCTCTGTGTTTAATAAAAGTGTTCTTTACTGCTTTAGTAGCTGTAGTATTGTTATTTTGTTTTTTCAATAAAGGCATTTTGGAAATATGTCCTATATTCTGATATTATAAAACCACAAACATTCTTTCTAAAAGGATTTAGTTTGACAAGCAATTCTATTTGCTACTGATATTATAATAGAGAAAGTATGGATGGTTGTGTGTTTAATACCTCTACACATACACACTAAAACGCCTGAACCAATTGACCTTAAATTTGGGATATAGGTGGCTTGCCTTGCCACCTATATCCCAAATGCTGCTGTGCCTTAAGACTAACTTACATTCAGATTGTCATTTTTATGTAATTTAAAATTTTTATATGTGGTTAATTTAAAATTTTAATTTAATTTATATTCTATTACATTTATTTTGAATTTTTGGTGTAAATTATGGGCGATGTGTCCGAAATAAATGATTTTTTTTTTTTATTTAGTAACAAAATTTTTATAAGCATTTTCTATGTTTGTAATATTTTTTTTGGATCTTGTCTGAATAAATGAATATTATTATTACCTGAGCATACAACTTAGCCAAAGACAACAATGTGGTTGGTTCTCTGGGCACATGAATCAAAGCTTCAGAATAAAGATTAGCGGCCGCAGCCGGCTCTCTAGTGCTCTTCACTTTGGCAAGAGAACATAGTATCTGTGATAACTGATGCTTTTCCTCGTTCAAGTCGCCCCTAGAGTCTGAAATGTACAGCAAAATGAAATTAGGAAATCTAAATATATAAAAGGAAAGAGTGACTGATTGATCTATCAACGCATAGCCTAAACCGCTGGACGGATTTGGTTGAAATTTGGAACATAGATAGGTTTTATGACGAAGACCTCCGCTAAGAAAAGATTTTGGCATGCCGGCAAAGGCGCGAGCATAAGCTAGTCGCTTATAAAAGGTCTATTGTTTACAAAATTTTCCTGGTCTTATCCTGTGTCCAATAGATAAGGTCGACATAATAATACTCGTATCACATTTCAATCTATAATTACTTCATTCACATCTCCACATTTCAGTTTTTTTTATTGAAATTTTCACATTTAAGTTCATCCTAACCTTAAAAGTTTAACTCTACATGCGACTCACGCGCACGCACGATGATTTAGAAAAATTCGTAAAATTTAGTTTTTTAAAACCTCTTACGGTAGTCCAGAGCACTACCGTCTTTTTAAAAAACAATTTTAGTCAAGTATTGCCCATTATGTTGCCGCATAATACAGCTAACCATGAATAAGAAATCCAAAAATAACTAGGTACCTACCAGAGATGTAACGGAGCTTCGATTCCGGTTCCGTTAAGTCGGAACTTCCTATTATAATTACACTTTCGGTTCCGACTTCGGTTCCGATACTTTTGTATCGGATGTTAATCGGAGGTCGAACGAAACAAAACGGGCGGCGCGCGACGCCGAACAGGTTCATACATGTCGCGCGGGGAATCCCCTGACCTCCACTACGTGCACTCTATCATCAATTATTTTGTAAGAAATAGATTGGATGGGGACAAAGCATCAAAGCTTTTGTTCATAAAGTACAATACATTACTTTTGGAGTCCATTTTGATTTAATTTGTTTTAGCTTTTGTTCATTTATTGTAATGTAACCAAATGTAACACGCTACTTTGGGTTTTAATTTTAATTAAACTTTAAATTCATTAATTTTATCTTTTCTTTATTTGGAATTATGCCAATTTTTTTTCACAGTTATTTTTTATTTTATAATAAAAAATAAAAATGAAAAGAATTGACTATAAATCATGTTTTATTTGTCCTTAAACAAACTGACCCTGCCTCCGATTTCGATTCCGATAAATCAAATTTGAAAACTCCGATTCCGATTTCGGTTCCGATAAAACTACCTCCGTTACATCCCTGCTAGGTACCTACTTTATTTGTTCACTTTACCTATTTCAATCCTCTTCACAATAGCATGTTGCACATCCTTAGCCTCAGACAGTATCAAGTTAATATTCCCCATAGGATTCTTTAACTCTCTCCCTTTAGCTTGCAACAGTAGTAGTTTAACTCTGCGCTTTAGTGTGTTGATATCTTTCTCCCTGTTGTACTGTTGGTTTAGTTCCGTTGATATCACCATGTCAGCTTTCTCGTATTGCTTTAACTGTAAAAAATGCTTGTAAAGGTGGCGCTAATTATACAGGGCCGCACTATAACACATTGCTTTCCAAAAAATACGTCTATAGTGTGTGTAAGTGCATATAAAATGTACAAAAGTGATGCAGAAGGATTTATGTACTGCTATACGAAGCGGTTACAGCTCAGTTATCACCAGCCTTAATGAAACAATATTTAAAACGATATGTGTTCCATCTTTTAATAATGTAAAAGAAAAGTGTGACTGGCTGATCTATCAATGCACAGACCGCTGAACAGATTGAGTTGAAATTTACAAAAAAAAAACCCTTTACAAAACCTAAAACCTAATGAAGTAGAATATTGGTAAATAAGCGAAACTGCAGTTACTACTAAATTTATTTGTAGTACGATTGTTTGTATGATTTTTTACCTCATATGAAATTTGATAAATTTGAGGTAAAACACTTCTTAGTGTTGGCAATATTTTATTTTATAAAATATCCTGAAATACGTTCTTACCTTTAAGAGAAGGTCAAGGTATATGATTCTCAAGTCATGATCGTTCAACAGTTTGATGGCCTGTTCGTAATGATGGGTCGCCTTGTCGTATTCATGCATCAGTACTAAAGCTGTGCCGAGTTTCTTGATCAGTTGGAGATCTTTTGGGTTGCCTTTTAGGGCCGTTTCGTAAGAATCGGCTGCTTGGATTGGCTCTATAAACATTAAGCATTTTAGTTAGATAACT
Organism: Hemithea aestivaria; assembly: GCA_947507615.1. Taxonomy (NCBI): domain Eukaryota; kingdom Metazoa; phylum Arthropoda; class Insecta; order Lepidoptera; family Geometridae; genus Hemithea; species Hemithea aestivaria. The sequence goes on along the minus strand of OX382332.1, from coordinate 12,888,162 downwards.
CCTCTTTGATAATAACCTATACAATATGCCTACTATGAGTATACTACTTACTACATACAATATGCAATATACAATTAAAATTTACAAATAAATAAGTATTATTAAAAATTAAACAATATCTTGTGGATAATATTCTTCCATTAATTTTTCTAAAACAATGTTAGTTGGATTAAATTTCTCATTGTGCCACGCCAGCGGCCGGCAAAGCGCCAGAAACGACTTGTTTATTTATTTGACTTAATATAATAATATAATGTGACAAAATTTTGAGTTATTTACGTGTTTCTACTATTTTTAGTTCAACCCACAGTTTTAGGTAAAGAAAATATTCCTTACCATGAATAGACATAAAGGCATCACCCATCATAGTATGAGCATCAGCCATTGGATGATTGCTAACAATCTCTTTAAAACACGACGTGAATTTCGCTCTGTCTTTTTTTTCTTTCAAGTAAATATGCGCCATTTTGCTGTGAGCTTGGAAGTAGTAAGGCTGGCCTGGTTTGATTTCGTTCAGGATGTCTATAGCATTGTCTATGTCTCCTTTTTCTAAGGTTAAGTCTGCGCGAGCTATGAGTAGTCTGCCTTCCTCTGTAGTATAGGAGAATTCTTGGATTGCTTCCTGTAACATAGATTAGGTTATGATATTATGATAGATGATTTTTATTTTTATTCAGAGAAGATTTGTTAAAAAGTACCTTCATATAGATGAGCATTGTATTAATAAAATTTACCTACTGTTGGAATCTTTTTCAAATAATGATTTAGGTAAATATATTTAAAACACTACCAGTTGATCAGTATTTAGGTTTGATTTTAAAAAACAACAAAGTCATAAAATAGTACAAACTTACTTGCATCGCTTTTCCTGCTTCAGCAAACTGCGCCAAAGCAGTATGCACTTCAATGATTTGCAGATACAGTGTAGCCTTATCAATGATGTTCAAATCAGATTCATACATTCTGTTACTTATAACACTTTTGCTCATAGTTATTTGAAGACTTGTTGAAAAGCTGGATAATGAGTCGTGCAGTTGCTCTGAACTTTTAAGGATGACTCCATTTAAGAAATGGTACATAGCACTGTCTCTTACTTTGAAGTTATAGCTAAGGCACATTTCTAAGCATTGAGAAGCTTTTGTGAAGGCTTGCTGTTGTATATAGATCTGAGCGAGTAACACTTGACTGCCGGCATGGGTACTGTCAAGCTCATAAACTTGTTGAGCCATTTTCTGAGCATCATTTGCAAACCCATACAGAAACTTCAGCTTTGCCAACTCATACAAAGCTGTTATGAGTCCTGGACATATCTCACATACTTTATTTAGCATTTGAAAACAGCTGGACACTGAAGAGTCACTTGCATCTTGGTTGTACAACAAATACCCAACTATTACAAATGGTTTCTTAGGAAGGTGCTTCTTATATTCCTTGTAAACTTCCAATATGAAATCCGGGTCCAAATCTTTAATGTAAGCAAAGCTGAAAGGATTGCCAATGGCAATAGTCAATTTAGTCTCAAAAGCTGTGTTAAGAAATGCCACAGCAACTGATGAACTCTTCACATTTAATTGTGCAGACAGGTGATACAAAACTGGCAATCTTGATGGACCTTGCATTTCAAATAACAATTCGACTTGCTGAGCTATTTGCTCTGTTGGACCATTCTCAAACATCTGGCATAAGGTCAAGCCACAGAGTGCACTGATAGAGTTACTGTCCAACTTGCTTGCTGCTTTGAAGAAACTTAAAGCTTCTTTATACTTTCCCTGCAGAATACATTGGTAGCCTACTTCACTGAGGTACTCCACATTGTTAGGGTACATTTCAGAAGCATACTGAGCGAATCTATACACTTGAGACAGAACTGCACTAGATCTCCCACATATCTTGGAAAAAATCTGGGTAGTGTTATAAAATTGGAATCCATTATGAGCCTCCTTGTTTTCCAACAGAGTGAAAAACCTGTTTAACAAATCAGCTGCTTCTATGTAATCAGTATTTTTGCACAGAGCTAGAAATATCTTCACTTTCATAGCCTCAATATTGTCAGGATCAAGAGGTAAAATTCTGTCCATAGTATCAGCAACGGCTTCCCATTTTTGAAGAGCAAATTCATTCTTCATTTTCTCAACTAACGGTACCACTTGGCCTGGACTGTAGACTATCAATCTGTCCAGACTTAAGTTAGATCCATCATGATCTTTAGCAAAGTACTTGAACTTGGCGAGACCCAGTGTAGCCTCAACATTCTTATCACTCCTGTGCAGGGCTAATTCCAAACAATCTAGAATAGACATCGGCATCTCACCTATATTCATGTACATATCATTCCAACCCTTCAATATTATAATATCTACATTATTTGAGTCCTTCTTGAGAGCTTTATTGATGTAATCAGAAGCTTTTTCATATCTTTCTGCTAGAGATAGGAACAATCCTGCATAGTAGAAAGACATAGCATTTCCTAGTTTCTTTTCTTCTTTTAACTTTGACTCCAAGTTATATAAAGCCTCTCTATCAGTCGTAGTTAGGAGTTTATGGCCATAGATAAGGGCAATGACCACAGCCAACTGAACATCCCTTTCCATTTGTAAAGGAGTGAGCTCATTGATACCTTTTTGGATCTGACCTTCAAGTAAACTACCCAATCCATAATAAAAAGAAAATTCAGCATTTTCCCCATATTGTGTTGAAGCTTGTTTTGCTATATTTTGAGCATTGCCATAACACTTTTCCCGTAAATAATAATGAATGTTACATCTAATCCACGCTACCTCCATTTTAACCTTCTATTTTAATGTTTATAGCCTTGTACCTGTTACTATTCTTCTTATAATAATCACAGAGGAAGTGACATTGGCATATCACATCTAGCTTGTTGTCTTCAGCATATTTAAATGCACTCTGTAAAATACAAACAAAGGTTTTGGAGTACTACAAAAATCAATTATTTGTATGCTCGTATTTGCATAGTTTTTTATTTTATTTTATTGGCTCTTTAGTACCATCTGGGCTTCTGTCGATTTTGTTATATTAGAACAGACACACTGTCGATCAGCCTGTTCATGAAAACATTTATTTTGTGCATGTTAGCTCAATCCCAGTCAAACCCTTAAATCTAAAAGATAACTGTTACCGAGATAACAAAATCATAAAGCTTAATGGAAAATACAGTAGTAACTTAGCAATTTCTATTTACATACCTCAGCTAGAAGCTTTCCAACGCCCTTTCCTTGAAACTGTTCTGGCACATCAGTGTGGACGAATGTTATGTTCTTTCCACTTTTCTCATAGCCTAGTACAGCTTCTACTGAAATGGGAGCTAATATTATGAGTTATTGAAGTAAAATTTAAGTATATCGTGGTAAAACTAATGCCGAAGGCAAATGTAGAATTTCTTACCGCCGTGCATGGATACAACAAATCGTTGCTTAGCAACATCGTTGACGACCTTTAAAGCTTGTGTTGAGAAAGCTCGAAGGCCGGCTCTTGTTAGCATTCCCGACATGAAAGGAAAATTATTAATATCACCGTTATTCCAACTCAAAATAAGTAATTACGCAGCCAATAAATCGTTATCGAACATGAACAAATGTAAACAAAAACAAAAAATATCGTTCTTGACGTTGACATTTTTGATAGATGTCACTTTGATATTGACAACTATACTTTTTATAAAAGAAAAACGCACACTGTCTAGTAATTAGTTTGTTTGCCATTGCTAATTCGTTAATTCAAAACGACTCCCATTATATAAATTATAAATTACTAAATAAATATGTCTAGCTAAATGATATTAGAAAATAATTAGGGAAATGCAACAATATAAAAAACATACGTTGTCACCAAAACATTCTTATGTCTAAAGAAATTCAAATATTATATTAGGCAGGTACCCTACGCAATGAATTAAATAATTTTAAAATATCGTAGTATTGAAGGACCTCTGTATTTTATAGGTAATGATCAAGTTTTTGATTCATAACACTTACGCATTACGCAACACACCAATAAAGATAAAAGTTAATCAAAGCTTGTGATCGAAATAGCTTGAAATCTTTATAACATGCTCAGCCAGACCACAAAAAATAGATTGCCCATCTTTTCTCAAATGAATCTTGGTAAACGACCCGTTGCGTTGGCCTTGACCGCACTTATGAATCACGATTGAATATTAAGCTTTTTGAACTTTATTTTAAGCAGAACCAAAACACGCTCTGGAGACGCGGCTATAATAAGCCAATACGCTGATTAACATAATTTGTTAAAATATGGCGATGAGTTTAAATTTAGATACCTAAGTAATATGTAATTATAATGTAACTACTTATCTCAGTATATTGGACAATGCTTTTGTTGTGCCTATTAGATGTCTTGATTTTTTTAAACATCTAGGCATTACCCGCTCGGACTCCTTTTTTACGCGGAGAAATGCATTTATGCATACTCGGACCTCCCGGGGGAGAGGCACAGGATATGTGGGACTCAATTGCCGTCAGAAGTGCAAATCCGGCAATAATATCCACTAAAACCCCTCGGAGGGCCGTCTTTCCGCCTTTATGGGGCAGGCGGCAGGATGGGTCGCAGTCGCATTCACCATCCCACCCTGGCGGTGGTCCGGTCACTTAATCCTGACCCTAGGGCGGATAGGCATAAAAGAATTCCCACACGTTAAAAAAAATGAACTTACGTCAAATCTATACCGGACCATATTATAAAATATTAAGTAGCTCGTACCTTAATTAATTATGTTAATTTAATGTATACTTTACGAGTCCATGGTTTATTTTATACAACAAATAAATCTGCCTCCAGCCAAACAAGCGCTAATCGCTGGTAATTTGTAGATAATGCTAAAAATATTGGCTAAACGGGCTGCTTCCTAATTACATGGAAGAGATAAATGACACATCACAAATCGGATGTCCAAGCAGCAAAAGACAGGTCTGTCCATTATCACATAACCCATGCATCCAGGGGTCCAAGTATGTTGACTCAGAGAGCAAAGGCTGCGCGTGCGACGGCCGGCAGTCACAGACCGGGCGCAGCGCGCGCTACGCGCCCATACCGCGCAGTGGATCAAAACATCGCGTACATTATAATAATATTATTATTCTTTATATAAACATTGGACTGTTTTACATAAGATTTAAGGCTAGTTTTTTAATTGGCATTGAATACTGGCAGGATTAACGACTGATTTTAATTAAGTGTCTGTTGTTTATACTCTTTAATTAATAATTACTTATTGTTTTGCAATGTGCGATGTACCTACGTAATACGTAATAAGTTTTATTATGAGTAAATGCATTAATGATATTAATTTGATATGAGTGTAAATTTTAGTATGAGAATTATCAAATTAATCGCTGGGTATCTTTTTCGATAAGCCGTGTGTATTGCTAAAAATGCGCTGGTACACTCACGACAGTTTATAGGCGCCTAATATCTAGGAGAAAAATAGAATTCCTTAGTATTTTTATTCAGACTTTCAGAAATATGATCTTAGTTATAGCATAACAAAATACTGCATCAAGATTCGAATTAAAAAGATGTTTTTAACCAAAATTAAAATATGCATTAAAACTAAAAATAACTCGCAGGAGTCAATACGTCACGGTATATGAATCCATGACAGAATGCCTAAATTAACATAACAATTAGCTACTTAATATAACACTCACCATATCCTTCTATGTCGTAGAAGGCTTCGAAGCCTTCAACCGATACGGAATGCAAAACGTGGGTGCTATTATTAAAATTCTGACCCACGATTAACTCAGACGATCCTCTTTTATTTTTGCAGACGTGAGAACTTTTTAGTAGAATTTCATGCCAGTTACACTTAAAAAGTTTCTAGTGAAAAAAGGCTGTATACCAACCCAAGTGAAATATTTCAGTGTAGTGTGGTGTGTGAAAACAAGTTTGGTTGTGGATTGGTCATATGGGGCAATGCGTGTCCCGGGGTCATTCGGACCCGTACTCCCGGCACTTTGACGCTGAGAGCCTCGCCAGCAGTATTGGAAGCTGTAGGAAGGTAAGAATTACTTTCATTTCAGCGGTATACAAACTTTATACTGTGTTTTTAGTTTTTAGCTCATAAATTGATGACTGATACTGATGATCCTGAGACCCATTATCCAGAGAACAAAGGGACAAAACTAAAAAGAAATGATAATATCAAATTTAGATAAAAAAATTACATATTATGAAAAATACTTACTTACCTACTTATTTGATAATATAAGATTTATTTATTATGGAAAATCTCTATCTGGGAATCGTTGGAGGAGGAAGTCGATGGACCAAGTTAACTAAATAACGAAATTCTATAATATATTTTGTAACAAGTGAAATTTAAAAAATACTTTTTAAAAACAAGCTTTAATTATTGTTATCATCTTGCATCATAAAGTACTCGTCAAGACGAATCAAATGAGCCCAAACTCGATGGGGTTGCGTTGTTTTATGACAGAGTTCCTATGGCCACCTTCCAGCTCCATCATCAGATCAGCTCGATGTCATAAAAATATTGCATTGTCATCCGATTTACATACGCATGCAAATTTTCAGCTCAATTGGAAACCGGGAAGTGGGTCAAATTAAACTTGCAAGATTTGATTACAGACAGACAGACAGACAGACAGACAGACAGACAGACAGACAACAGACAGGTGAAAGTAATATAAAGCTTGTAAAAACATCTCTCTTTAACACAGTCTTATAGATAATATCAGCCTACACCAAAATATTGTTTGGACACGAACAAGATTGCAAAGATGACTATGACACAAAAACGTGACTTTTAGCAACTTCTAAACTAGATTAAATCTTAACATTAAACTTATTTAGATTTTTATCTTTTTTACGTTTGTACGTGATTTTAATGAAATAATATAAAAAAATGTTCGCGTTGTTAACTGATTCCTTTACCTTAAAAATCAGAAAATAATAAAAAAAATGTTGTTTTAAATCTCCTGACAAAAAACAGTTCAGACAGTTTTGGAACCTGCATCATAATTATGTTTGCCATTAGAGTACCTGGGTCATCTACCTTTCAGGATTATTGCATCTCTTTTGACAAATCTTATGTTGCATCTCAAATCTCAACGTGCAACGGGTACCTAAAAGGTGAACATGAGGGAAAAAACTCTTTTGCACTTTTCAGGTAGCTGGCTGAAAATAAAACTTTGAAAAGGGAACCAAAACAAAAATTAAAAATTATAATATTATGAGCTCTCTATAAGCCGGCTACCAAATGTTAAATCAAGATGGCAGCTTCTAACTTCTAAGTTAAGATCTCAGCTACCTAGGGTTAGCCGCAAGTCGCAACCGCAAACCGCGGCGTAACGAAGTTATCGTGTTTTTGTATCGGCTAGGCTTTTTAGTAGAGTAGGTTCTTGAATATGTAGGCGTACCTAAGAAAAGAAATCCGATTGGGAAGCCGAGATTGCTTTGAAGTCAGATCAAAGATAAAATTCAAAGAAATCTTAATTCACAAAATGGATTTCTTCAAATAGGTACTCGTTGCCTATGGACTATCTTTTGCAATAAAAATTAACAAAGTAGTTAATAAGATTTTAGTACAAAAGCTCTACCCAAGGAAATTACCTCTATTTGAGAAGGAAATTACGAATCTAGGTACTTAAATGGGATTATTTTTTGGAAATACGTGTGGTGGTGCTTGGAATAAAAGCCAGATATTATAATAAAGCGATTTTTTCTATCATGATATAATATAAGACAGATTCCACACAGACATACATATGTATGTACGTTAAATGTCTCACTAAAAGCTCAAAAGGGCCTCTGCGCGTTGAACTTTTATGTCTTCGTGTCCGCGTGTACCCTACGCCTAAAAAACAAAAACCAAAAAAATAAAAATAAAAGCTTGGGATTACTCAGTGCAGTGACATTATTAAACATACAGTGTCATCTAACATAGTCGCATCTGTATGAGATATACTACGTGTTATTAAGGTTATTGACTGCCAGAATCTAACATTCGTGATAGAATAACAAGTGAAATTTAAAAAATACTTTTTAAAAACAAGCTTTAATTATTGTTATCATCTTGCATCATAAAGTACTCGTCAAGACGAATCAAATGAGCCCAAACTCGATGGGGTTGCGTTGTTTTATGACAGAGTTCCTATGGCCACCTTCCAGCTCCATCATCAGATCAGCTCGATGTCATAAAAATATTGCATTGTCATCCGATTTACACACGCATGCATATTTTCAGCTCAATTGGAAACCGGGAAGTGGGTCAAATTAAACTTGCAAGATTTGATTACAGACAGACAGACAGACAGACAGACAGACAGACAGACAGACAGACAGACAACAGACAGGTGAAAGTAATATAAAGCTTGTAATAAAATAAAATCTTGCGCGGCGGCTTTTTGTCTTTCCCATTAGATCCTAATAAATGTTAACTATGAGTAACAACTTTGACTAATGCTTATTAGGTACAGTGTGTGCAATTTCGTAGTTAAAAATGATTAGCATGAAATACTAAATGAAAGAATTATCCGTGAGAAAATTAACAAAACACTCATAAAAAGGCTGTTTTGACGGGTCTTATAGACAGCGCAGCGTTTATGTAGGAAAATATGGAAGAATACACGCATTAAGTATATTTATGCACTTATAGGGAAAATTTCGGTAATAAATTAAAGTTATATTTATATTTTTAAATTTCAGAAGAAGAAGTAATGAACTAAAGGTCATTAAACTGGACATAGCCCTATCTGTTTTGTAGATAAGTGATGCCCCGTGACCGATTACTTCACTCCAGGAAATCGAAGCTTTCTTTACATCTCTATTCTCTATGCTTTTAATCATTATAATTCCCGAAACTCAGCTGTAACTTTATACTACGATATCGATATAGCTTCATAAGGCAACAAGAGAATGAAGTTAGTTCCCTAGACTCCGACGTAATGCTATCTCTATACCTAAATCTAATCAGCAAATAATAAACCGGAAATTGTTCAAGGGAGAGTCTTTACACTCTATGGTCAGCAGGCTTTACAATCCACATCGATGTGTTAAATGGGAAAGCAAACCCTTTAGGATTTCATGGGTTTGATTGCTATCAGACAATTCCGTGTCGAATTTGTCTCGTAGGTAAGTTACAACTTTTGAATGATAGCTCTTCTTCATAATATTTCATTTTTTTAAATATAATAGGTGTAAAAATAAATATCTCAAACGTGTAACGTTACCTACGTTAAACGTTTTATTACATTGATTTTGGTATTAAAGACAGAAAATAGATATTTTGTTAAGAGCACCTCTATGGAAGTTTCAGAGCCCTCTCAATTTTCTTAAGGGAATTAAAGTTTTAAACGAAGATAGGTTTTGCCAAAGCTGCCTTCCACCTCTAGCCAAGTGCTCAAAGGTTAACGCTTAAAATATATAGGTAGGTACTGTAGGAACTGCCACAAAAGCCTTTTCGTCAATATTATGTGTGAAGTGGAGCTAGCCTAATAAGATAAGATGAGAATACTCTTTATTGAGACCAATACAATACGACTATTTGACAATTTGGTTTGGCCTTATCAATGTGAGCGATCTGTTCAAGAAACCAACCTTTGTTCGTACAAACGTTCGTACGTTTCTCCGTACTCGTGTACGGAGTAATAATTGTCTGATAGAGTAAAAGTGGAATTATATTATTAAAGCATTAACACTAAAATGCACTAGGATTCTGAAGGAAGTCTTATCAACACTCATTGTGACTTGACCACCTCTGTGGCGCGGTGGGCTAATACCCGCTTGCAACGCAGAAGGTTGCGGGTTCGAATCCCGCATGAGGCAAATATTTGTGTGATCCACAGGTATTTGTTTCTGGTCTGGGTGGTTTTCAATATCTATTATAAGTATGTATTTACAAAAGAAAAGTATACCTATAAGTGTTATATCCGTTATCCTAATCACCATAATACAAGCATTAAGTTGCTTAGTACCTATGGGGTTAGATGGTGCTGTGTGAATTGTTCTGAAATATTTATATTATTTATATATTTTGTAGACTGCATCACTGATTGCCTTATAATCTACATAGATAATTACCCGGCAACTGCCAAGATGGTAATAACGTTTTCACCATCGCCTCGGATTCAGCGAGAGTTTCCAAGCCGTTAAACAGTCTAACAGGGGTATGTACTAATTAACTATGAAATACATAGGTACACTCAGCTTTCATGCGCGGACTTGTAACAGTTTTGTAAAAGTCGTTTAGCGACCTTGAACTTTAATGTTTATTATGCCCTTAGGCCTAAAATAAGCATCTGTTAGGTACGAGTATTACGCAAGGAATTTAAGTTGTGTACAAACGCAAGTAGTAACGACCCTGCCTTAAATTTCAGGTCGTTTTAGGAGTATTTTTCTTGACTCTTAACTGCAGGGTGTAACATTGAAATGGCTGTTTAAAGCTTACGAGAGCCAAGGTTATGGAGGCTCAGGACTGACTCTTGAATTTAGTATGATTCAAAAATTACGGTAAATGCTTACCCCTACGATAAATTCCTTATTCGTAGGGGTAAGCACTGTTCTACCTTTTGATGCTTATTCTAAGGTTCCACTACTCCTTCTTCCTTTGATGACAGAAACATTTTGTTTAACAGACAGGTGTATAATAATATAAACAATTTACTAATGAATGTTATAATAAATGGGTGTTTTTGAAAACAAAAAGAAAGTCCGGAGAACACCAACTGCTTTAACTGTAAAGCTGTCAGTGATCACTTACGTAAAAGACCTGTAAAAGGGCACGATTAATGCACATATGTACATTACATACAGTTTCGTAATATTATAGGAATCGATTGCGGACATTGCCAAAAACGATGCGGTCGAGCGATATCGCATCACGAAATATTTTCGTTACGTGATGTTGAGAGCATCTTATCACGACTCACGATCTTTGCTACCATGTATGAAATGTATGTCTACGATCTTGATTAATGTGGCCAAAAATGTTGTTAATGTTTTTGATATACAATGCCGACGGCAACATGCTATATGGCAGCATTTTACATTGCCAGCATTGTAAGCCTGATTTCATAAACTTGGGGCAGTGGCAAGTAACCTAAGAGTTTTGATTTATTGAGAGGTTCGAAACGAGAGGTGTGAATTGAGAGGTTTTTAAGCGGTATCTTTTTCTACGTTGACTTAGAAATTTAATTTAAGGGGCCATAGATCTGAGGGTAGATACTAAGTATAATTTCAACTCGCTCCATGCGTTCCCGAGTATGAGGTCCTTGACATAAAGAAGGCGCGCAAGTGCTCTTTTAGCGTAATTCGTTTTTTCTTCAAATCTCAAAAGATGAAAGCTGGAACATGCGCCTATTAAGATAAATCGTCTGTTACATAAATATACAGGATAGAATGTAACGTTTTGCTAACATCTCATAAAATAAACCAATCAGAAGAGATTAGCATAATAACATAGCTACAATTAATTGGGCGGAAATAAATAAGAAAGTATGTTTCCGCAAATATGTCCGGTTAAATTTGAATTCAAATACTTGTAGAGCTCGCGATAAATCAGATTAAAATATCTTGTAATCATACGTAACTTGATAGCTTTCGCACAAGTAAGAAATAGCCATGGGACTGACTCAGTGTGGTTAAAGAAATTTGATATTCCTTTGGTTACGAATTTCTCCCTAGTACTTATTATGATAGTATTTATATGTTAGTGAGTATTTATATGAGTTAAAAATACGTAAAAACTATATTAATACTTATTTATTACTTCGATAATTAATATTCTATCGTTTTCTTAATGCATATCTAATATCTATTAAGTAGCGCATTTTATTATAAAGGACTAAAAACTCAGTAGGTTTTCTATTTCATTTCGATTTTTCTCTTGTGTATGTTGATTATGTAGTATTTGAGAGTAATGTCTACTATTTTCTCCCTCTTTCTCTTACTTTTATTTTAGATGTCATGTACATCTTTTATAAATATTCTCTAAGCTAAATCTGTTCAAATTATTATTTACCTGTTCTCAACAAGTTTATTAGATGTGGTTTTTATTGATATGCTTTTCGATATACCTAAGGTATTTAAAAACTTTAGATTAAATTTTAATGTAAAAGAACATGTAGGTACCTATGTAAATAAGAAGCATATACACTTATTACTTGAGACACCCACACACACTTATTACTCGTAGAGCGAATGGGGAAGGATCGGGGAGTGAAAAGGGCGTACTTGGGACGGGCTACCGGCAAGCGGCCGGTGGGGCGTCCAAAGTACCGCTGGAAGGACGAAGTGATGAAAGACCTGAGAGCGCTCCAAGCTGAGTCTTGGGAAGCGACAGTGCAGGGCAGGCAAGAGTGGCGTCTTCTTGTGTCGGAGGCCAAGACTCAATTTGGGTCGCTGCGCCATCTTAGTTAGTTGTTACTTATTACTTTTTTTTTTTAGTGGCAAATGCCTTTATTGAGAAAAACAAACTAACAATACTACAGCTACTACAGCAGTAAAGAACACTTTTATTAACCACAGATCGGCCGCAAGCCGATCTACAGAAAATCCAAGTGCTCCAAACCACTGTCAGTTGGCAGAGTGCCCAGAATGCTGGCAGCATTGCCACGTTGAATGGCAATACTTATACGTTGGGCCAAATATACCCCAGCATTTTGGTCACACGTCGCCTCGACCAAGCGCTCAGATAAATTTTGGAAAATGCGGTGAGCTCCCGGACCCCAAGGACCCAAAGTCTCTACCCCAAACGGCTCAAAAATGTAACCGCTATCGAGGTTAGCATATTTACGCCGCTTGAGCCGCTCAGCAGAAACTGCCGCCGCACCAGCCGCAATTTGAGTCCCTGGAAGATGTGAGGGCGCCAGTGTATCAACGCAAGTCGCGTCCCACACTAACGGCCGACCTAACTTCCAAACTTATTACTTGATTGTTATCAACTCATTCCTAATAGATCAGCTAGAATATCTAATAGATCTAGCATTTTGATTTTGCCTGCAAAAGAAGCAACAAAACACAGCTGACCTTTACCTGAGACTAAGTAATCTCTCTTCTTAGCTAGCACGGATTGTTCGTGTCGTGCTGTCAAGTCAAACTTATACATTTATTTTTTATTCATTATAGGTAAGCCTTTGACCACGATCTCGCGTGATGTTAACGACGATGCGGCCGTAGATGGCAGAAGACTATACCTAGAAGGCGGGATAAATACCTCCCTGACTTCACTAATTATCATGTAGGAACGCGGTCACAATGACCGCTTGGCGGACACGGTTTTGTCCAGTGGGTGGTAACTAGCCACGGCCGAAGTCTACCGCCAGTAAAATACATTCTCAAAAGTAGCAGCTAGGTAAGCGCAAGATGTTCAAGCCATTTATTCCTGACAGAAGCATAAAGTAACTGGTGAATCTTGCGCTTACCTCTCCAGTTGACCACTTTCCAGTGCTCCAGTCACGACTTGAAATGGCGGACAATAATGTTATCATGGTGTATTTTTATTCAGTCTGCTTTCCACCATCAGTTGTCCAGTACTGCACGACTGTCCTAACTCGTGACAAAGCTGTTAAATTACTGTAATCGCTGGTATAGTTAGATATTGCGAACGTGTTGCGCAAAATTTAGGTGCTTATGTTTTGGATGACTTGCGTCAAGTTTAACTACAGTTACTCATGCCTGTGTTTGGAAAATATTTTAATTAAATAATTTTATTGCTCTATATTATGCTAAAGAAAACTAAGGGTTTCCTCCTGTTATGTAACTTTTAGCTTTGTAAGTAAAGGTACAATAAAATGTATTTTATCCACGTCATCCATGCATAATGCGCATTACAGGCCTACAGGTGAACAAAAACTTGATGTAGTGAAAGTCCTCAATGGTAATGATCGTACAAGTACAAGGCAAGGTAAGTGTACTTAGTGATCGTATGTAAATCAGACTAGGTATCGTGCTACACATTCACAAGAAAGTGTTGTAAGCCGCTTTGGTACTGTGCATTCACTAATGTCTTTAAACTAAAAGGCTTTTATTTAAATAGGCTACAATAATCGAGCACTGTAGACTGTAGAGTAATACTATTAAAACTCTACCGACTATTCAGAGGGAATCTTCCTGTGTCTATATTTATGAGCGGGAGGTGCCTTCTGATCTATCCTTATATATTTTTTTTTCAATTTCCAACAAAAAAAAGTTTTTTTGTCATGGAACGATAAGACACGTACCAATTATTGTAATGGCCGTAGCATGACACATAGGATCCCGCAGAAATGTCAAGAGTAGAACTGTCATCACATACATTGTACTTTTGTGAATGTATGGGATGACAGTTGACTTGACAGCAAGACAAGTCTACGCAGCGTCTGTGCTTGGCCGGTAGGTGCTTATCCAATTTAATCCAATATCAAACATAGTACCACTAATATCATCCTGAGATATTAGTAAAAATTACTGGGCATTGGGTATGCCCAATCATTTCACTGGTAAAAAGATTTATATTTTATCGGAATAACTTTTCATGTTTACCAATTATTTGAAGTTTGTACCGATTTGGATTTTGTTTGCATCGTTTGGTTTGAATTTTGTTTTACGTAATATTTATATGCACGTCTATCTTAAAGTCGTAACTATTAGAAAACATTCCCACGGCTATAATTCTCAAATACAAGAATGAACTTATAATATTTAAATGCAGAGAAAAATATAACACACAACATAAATATAAAATAAACAGCGGGTAAAATTTACTTCTAAAATAACATTTTTAACTGTTTAGACAGATCCTGCTATACAAGTCCAACCTACGCAATTGTGGTTTCCTGCATCATTTGAGTGCCAGGCACGTGCTCCGAGCCTTATGAGGCAGCCTTTTTATCGCTTATTCATACTGACTACGGACACTTGCGGCTTTGAAACTTAAGAACCTCAAAGTGTTATCCGCTTTAAAGTTAAGTTGTAACTTGAACATAGGTACCACTTTAACATTTCACTTAATATATTATAGGTGTTAGGTATATGTACGTATCTAGATTCTAGATGTTATTTCATTGTAAATGTAGTGGCTGTTGGTAACTTTTTTTTTTCAACGAAGTAAGCAGACGAGCAAGACACTCTTCTGATGGTAAGAGATAACGCTATCCATAATTAGTACAGTGTCACCCAGGATTTTACTAGGTTCACTAACTACAGAGTCTTTCTACCGAAGCATAGTAATGTTTGCACATCACTGCTCAGGCGGTAGAATAACTGGCACTGTTGGGGTACCCACCTAGTCGACCTCCTGCAAAGGAAGTCTACCCCCGGTAAAGTTTGTTACTTTGATAGAGTAGATTTCGTACACAAATATAATTATGGCTGCATCGGTCCAATAGTTCGATGACGGACGAAAATCGGATGGCCGTAGTGAGGCTACACCTGATCGTCATTTTACTATTTTGATCGAATTTAGTGCGGACGCTCACTTACATTGTTATCCCAAATGAAATGCAAAACTTTACCATACAACACCTCTGAATAGATTGTAAAATTCCGTTTCAAAGATTTTATAAATTGCACATTAAAGTTGCACAGTGCAATACTTTAAAGTTGCTAAAATCCAAGCGAATCTCCAAGCTAAGATAAAACACACGATCTTATTTCCGCACGTAAATTATTAATCCATGCACTTCTAGAAAATTATCCCATGAATATTAACGCTGTACGTACGTAGCTGCAGTAAATTAAAGGTCTTAGGTCATGTTCTAGCCAGGTAGATTAAAGTTACGTTAACTTCTGCAGTCTACACAAATACTGGATGTAATGGACCTCGGAGAAATCAGCCTGTGAATAGTGTGAACTTTATGCAAGCCTGTGTACTTTCTTTAGTGTAAGGAAATATTAGAAGTGCACTGGGGTCGCAGAGGGTAAATTATTGCAGAATTTAACTTTGATGAAAACTTTATGCAAGCAGATGAACGAGCCGATTTGTTAAATGATAACACCTACCTATTACAGTACAGTCGCATTATTGTTAGCAATGTATTCACGAGGTCCTAAGGAACACTTAATACTGCGCTGCTCTTAAAGAAACAGTGTTATGAGCCCAGCAATTTCCCTGGTCATTTTACCCTACCCACCTACCCAACCAGAGCGAATTGCGCCAAAATATTGGGTAAGGTCGTGGTAACTAACCCAGAGGGTAACTCGTATTGACAACTCACTCGTTTGAGGTTTGATGGCGCTCTGTGAAATTTTCTTCATTATTTTTTATAAACTCATAAAATTATAGCAGCGATTTCGTTTAAGTCTATATAGCTTTCAGTTCACCTATGATATAGGAGAAATGCAACAGGTGGATCGACAGTGCTCTGCTAACCGACAATCTAATCCGGTCAGGCCGTCGACGAAGATCTAGTTACGTTCCAGGTCAATACCAGGTACTATGAGATATTATGATCTAGTTCTTATAGGTCAGTTGAAGTGGTGAATTGGTTGTACTGTTTCACTTGACATTTTATTATAACAGAAGGTGTAGCGGTCTAATGCAATAGCTACAACAAACAGGCTCTGAATTAAATTTCGGAAGCGGTCATATATATAATTTATAAAACAGTTACGTAGCTAGAATGTTGCGAAAAAGTTGCCAGTTTTAGTTGCTGCAATAGTTACTCATTCTTCTTAGCCCCTTATTTGCTACAGAGCTACTACAGGGCCCGTAACAAAACCTATTAGAATTAGTTCGAGATAAAGGTGTAGTGAGTAGTGGCACAGTGGTTCATTAGAATATTTAAAATTCATAGGTTCTCTAAGCCAAACGGTTTCAGGGAGCGAGAGACCCATTGGATGAGATGTCTATACGAATCTTAATCTCGAAAAAACGATTGCTAAATTTTTATTCCACGAATTTAAATGGATTTTACAATCGAAATCATCATCTATCGAATCCGTGATTGATTTTCCTATAATTTTCTGGCCAAGAAATATTTTTCCCAGGCAGTTTACGATAAGTATCAGCTCTCCTAGAACTGTTACCTAGAAAACTTTCTCTCTAATCAAGGCAGGTGTGTTTACAATGGTGCATTGTTCTGGTTCTCGATAAGTTGCTTTGTTAGGACAAAAAGTGGAGTTCTTCGCTTCCTTGTTGGAGCAATTTGTGGGATGGTTGAGGTAATGGTGCAGGCAAACCACCGTCATTAGGCTTCAATTGCTGCATCTGCAGTTATACATATATACTGGCATTTCTTGTTGGAACTGTGTGGTACACTTGACATGAATCACGAAGATTTGCAATTTTGATTCCAATTTTGTGCAAAAATGTTATATTTTTAACGAGAAAGTTAATCTGTGTCTACAATTAAGTCCTTGAACATAAAAAGGCTTTTTTATGTCAATGTTTATAAGGAAATAAATGACGTATTGGCAAAGCTTTATAACACCTTTTGTAGCCGACACCTTAGTCTACCTCTCCACCTGCGATGACGATTTATGATTTGTTAAATCCATATTGGTAGAACTACGAGATATGACGGAATCTTTTACTAGAAGGAAGTTTTATTTGTTAATTTGAAAATTATGGCAAAATACCAAACATCATTAAAATTTTGTATCTGGATATTCGTCCACCACCGCACCGTATTTTTATATCTCCTCAAAACATTATATAAAAGAAGTTAATGCAGAGAATTAACTTCTATATGTTATATTTTTAACAGTACCGGTATTAACAGTATCTAGGAATCTTTGATTGGACAGAGTAGAAAAAATAGAGATGTAATTAAAATTTTATGATGGTCATCAAGCAAAACTATGCCATTTACCATCTCAAATCTTATTACTTTCTTATGCTAATTTAGAAATGTGTGTGTGGGTTTTGAGTAAATTTTATTGATGCTCTGAGCTTATAATATTGGCTCGATATGGTAATGCGTAGGCTTGAGTCCATGGGCTGTTAACGATAGTTGGCTACTTCTGATATGCTCAAGTGAAAGTCAAATTACATGTTAAATCTAATCTTAACAGCAATGCAGTTCGTGGGAATTATAGCATGTAATGTAACTGGTCGTAAGTATTTAGTTATATAAGCCTATAGCTTACACCTACTATTATCTGGTTTATAAAAAAGTAAGTGCATCTGTGCATATCGGCCTCTTTAAGTCTACAAATAATTATTGTAACCTCTCGTATAACGTCTTGACAATAATAACTGGCTACATACAACGAACTAGGGAGTACATTATTTCTTTGTAGGCTACATAGCATATTTTTATTTTAAAAGTACTTAGTTCTTCTATATTTAACGCTTATACCGCTTTATACCTTTCATTCCTCCATTTACTCATTCCCCCTGATCTTCGCTCTTGGTCTCAGCGTGGGACTAGGTTTTTTAAAACATGTTATAGTTGCTTTCGATTTAAATCATATCAGGTTTATATATTCTCTTGTAATGAGAGTGAACTAGCAAACTCCACATATATGTTCGTAGATTAATGAATTCATATTTTTGACGCTGATTTCTTTTCCTATGGTGATGCAATGGGTAATGGGTATCGTTAATTTATGCAGAAACGATAAAATCGTCCAACCAAAATATTTCTCATATGTAAGAGATTTGAATAAAGTAACATATTACATAAGTTTAAAGCACTATTTCTCATTGCAACGGAATCATTATAAAAGATTCTACTATCGTATACATTCGCACAACCTATCATTATGAATAAAATATCAACGAACAAAATTGATTGTTTGCAATGAATCTGTTCTTGAAATAATCAATAGAAAGATATTGTAGTAGGTTTTCTCAAAGAGATATTATAATGAGAATTTAAAAATGTACTAGACATTATGTGAGAATTTAAAAATGTACTAGACATTGCAATGACAGTTGCCGTTCGTCTTTCCACGTCTTTTGGCGTTCCTACACAAACATAGAGGTTTCGCCTGTAAAATAAAAGATTGCTATGCCAATTGGTATGAAGAGCACAGTAACAAAAGCTTAGCCAAAAATTCAATCCCTAATCCCTTCAAGCCAGCGTTTTTTAAGCCTGCTTATTGGAAGCCCAATCTCACTCGAGTTTGGACTTTTTACATGGACCAATAACTCATCTTCGATCGTTACCGATAGAAAACACGTCCGATCAAGATTATCTATTCTAATAAATCATTATTAACGAGAGTTATCTCACGATCGGAATCATAAATCCATCTAATCAGTGTATCCGCGATGATAATTGCCTTCTTCCGTGCACACTCTTCGTTTTCTAGCTACTGTGGTTACGAAATATGGATGAATTTTAGGAATGTAACTGAGAAAACTTAAAATCTCACATAGCCTTTTCAATAAGCAAAACCATTTGTGGCTAGTTAATCGTACCGTCGCGTCAGTCGTAAGCTCATGTTGCAGGCCTTGTAGTAATCTTGGAGATCTGAAACTGTATGTACATAGGTTAGCTACAACAATTGTGGTTTGACTCTGACAGTGTAAATTGGGTAATCTATGCTGTTAAGAGTGTAAACCCTAATTATGAATGTTATTATTTGTGTCTCATCCCGTAGATATCACGGGTAAAAATATAGAGTCCCGGGGTACCCGGTGCTTTGGTAGAGGGCCTTTTGACAATTTGCTCTAAATGGCAATTTGACAACAACCGACGATTATCCTGTTTGTATACTATGGAAATGCATTTGCAGGGCTATTCACTTATCCGTTAGGGAACCGAACCGAAGACCGAATTGTCAGAAATGTATGAAATGACGTATTATTAAATCGATACGACGTAATACGTAATTTCATACATTTTTGACAATTCGGTCTTCGGTTCGGTTCCTTGACGGATAAGGGAATAGCCCTGCTGAAAAGTAAAAATACTTGTTACTGCCGGACTGTTGTAGAAAGTTATTATTAATAACCATAACAAAATAAAGTCTTTATTACTACTGTATAATATTAATTGAAAGCGTCGAGCGACACTTGTATGGCCCGAGGTTGATTGCATGTTGGTTCACAGTAAACGTCAGGGAAATTAAAAGTTGTCAGGTTTTACTGCCGTTTATGGGCGATAGAGACCGAGCAAGATTACCTACCCTGCTACTCCACCCATTCCTGTTAGTACAGTTTTTATAAGTTCTTTATTATATCGATGAATAGTACATACTACATACAATGATAGATACATTTTCAGCAGGCAGACTAGTTGGTATTTTTTATTATTTTGATCAGGACTTTGTAGTTATTCTTATTATTTTTGGTTTGTTTTATTTTGTATGTTTCCTAATATCCCAAGTGTCTCGTTAACTATACGAGTACAGTACATGTTTATTTCAAGCTCTTATTATTACAAAAACAGTAAATTAAATCATATTGACAGCGAAATGATGGATATTTTACCAATACAGACAAAACCATCAGCATAATCTAGGTAGGTAACAATAAACATCTCCAGTCTGGGCTAATAAATAGAACCTTTTAAAGACTCTATTCACGATATCAGATAAATAATTGCCCACCGACAGATGGACATCTCAATTAAATTATTGTGATCGGGGCTATTCAGGTTTGTGCGGAACTTTCGAACCCTTTCACTGCTCTACCCTTTCAACGCGTAGATTGTTGGTACAGATCAGTTTCGTTTGGAAATGCCAGGGTAAGGCTGATGATCTTTGTGAGATAAACTATTATACTCAGTCTCTGCCTACCCCAACGGGAACCAGGCGTGATTTTATATAGTCTACAGGCAGGTTTGAAGAACTACATAACATATAAATTATATCCTAGGTAGGTAGATTTATATTTTATATACGCGAAAGAATATAAGTATGAATGTGCGTGTATTTGTACAATACAATACTCTTTACAAATTACATTATACATATAATGCTAATGATACTATAAAATAAATATACTACTATAATACATATTATTAAATACACTACACATTATATAAACATACAATTATACATACATATACTTTTTTTGTATAACATTGTATAAAACTAGCTGTACAAAGCGGTTTTGCTAGCTGAAAAGCAGCGAAGGCCTTTTTTTCCACGATCGTGCGTTTTGTACCCTGTTGATTTAGGCGTAAAAAGGTAAAGTAAAGTAAATTTTTATTAACATAAAATTACATGTACAAATTATGTGAATCCATAGGTACCCAAACTAGTTAAAACTGTGTTTTGGGGACCACGGACCAGTGGCTTCTCCCATACAGTGGCTCTTAATAAAATTATGTCATTAACAATATGAGGTATTTATAAGCAAAATCTAATATATATCTAATATAAGAATATTGGTAACAGATACATACAAAATACATATAGTCACGTCCGTAATGTTGAAATTATAATATTAGTAGGATGTCAACTAGAATTATATCAGAATCACATAACCCTAATTTGTAAATCGAGTAGTTCAATCTGTGTCCCTTTTCAGCGCGTTTGAATAGCGGAAGCAGCTCATCAGCTCTGACTGTCCCTCCATACTGAATTAAGCCATTTTAACATTTATGGTGCTATGGTATACTTATAACGGTAGCATTATCGCATCGGAGACGCGTATTGAAACTTAACACGACATTTTATTTTTAATTCATTAAATTACAATAAATGTGTGCTTCGTTTGTTTGTTCATTTATAATATGTATTGAATTAAAACGCAGTTATGTTGTTGCTTACAGATTTTTAAATTATAAAGCAGGTACCTAATAAAATAATAATATGACCTCTATTCAAATACTCTGGAAAAAGGGGATTGTCTCAAGAAAATATCCG
This sequence comes from Hemithea aestivaria, assembly GCA_947507615.1. Lineage (NCBI taxonomy): Eukaryota > Metazoa > Arthropoda > Insecta > Lepidoptera > Geometridae > Hemithea > Hemithea aestivaria. Next base: position 12,866,418 of record OX382332.1, on the reverse strand, counting down.
TGGATATCTGTTTCTTTTAAAAATATTTTAGTTTAGTCACAGATAAAAGAATAGGTTTAGTTAAGATTTTTTGCCTAATTATTTCCTTTTTATCACTGATGATCGTGCTGAAAGACGGACAAAAGGCCCTAAACAACTATCGGGCCGGAGTTAGTTTTTGCGTGTCACAAAAACCAACCACAATTTCAATCAAACGCGTTTATAATAGAGTTTTAACATTCTATGGTAATTAGAATAGCATTATAAGTGCGTTCTAAGCACCCACCTGTTAACAATAATGATGTAACGTTTCAAAATGAAGTCAGCCTAGTTCACGTACAAGATTGAATCAGATAAAGGCGTCAACAACGACAGCAAATATTGCGTTAAAGACATGCTAATGTAGCATCAAATTGAACGCAAGCATGAAACTCAATTACGTTTGGGAGGTTTCGTTTTTAGGGTTCCGTTTTCGAATGGGTGAAGGGGAACCGTATCAAGTATAATGCTGTTCTTTTGAACTTTAATAGGTGGACACAGATTCTAAAAAAATATTAACTAATTAAATAACATGTAACGTTTGTTGATATAGCTTGTTTTATATACATTATTTTCTCTACAATCGATTTTCAGGAGTATTTTACAAATTTTGTCAATATTGTAGAGCTGTGTGTTATATTAGTTTAATAAGAGACTGTGAAACAATTAAAGTTATATCAACATCATTGGCCACTGAAGACCGGACAACGCCGATGTTTCCCATTTTTACAAGCTTTATATTACTTTCACCTGTCTGTTGTCTGTCTGTCTGTCTGTCTGTCTGTCTGTAATCAAATCTTGCAAGTTTAATTTGACCCACTTCCCGGTTTCCAATTGAGCTGAAAATTTGCACGCGTGTGTAAATCGGATGACAATGCAATATTTTTATGACATCGAGCTGATCTGATGATGGAGCTGGAAGGTGGCCATAGGAACTCTGTCATTAAACAACGCAACCCCATCGAGTTTGGGCTCATTTGATTCGTCTTGACGAGTACTTTATGATGCAAGATGATAACAATAATTAAAGCTTGTTTTTAAAAAGTATTTTTTAAATTTCACTTGTTTATTACAAGCTTTTATTTACTTTCACCTGTCTGTTGTCTGTCTGTCTGTCGGTCTGTCTGTCTGTCTGTCTGTCTGTCTGTCTGTAATCTAATCTTGCAAGTTAAATTTGACCCACTTCCTGGTGTCCGATTGAGCTGAAATTTTGCATGCATGCATAAATCGGATGACAATGCAATATTATTATGACATGGAGCTGATCTGATGATGGAGCTCGAAGGTAGCCATAGGAACTCTGTAATTAAACGGCGCAACCCCATCGAGTTTGGGCTCATTTGATTCGTCTTGACGAGTACTTTATGGTAATAATAATAAAAGCTTGTTTTTAAAAAGTTTTTTTTTAAATCACTTGTTAAAGAATGATTGTGGTACTGGTTTTCTCAACTATTTTCTACTAAGACATATGATTTTTCTATTTAAGTATATTTAATTATAATTTGAAAAATCATATATTATCTTAGTTTGAAGTAGTTGAGACAACCAGTATAGACACAATCTTTATTTAAATAAATAAAAAATTGGCAAAGTCGGAAAAGGAAAAATAGGAGGAATAATTCAAATTTAAACCTATTAAAAAGCTTCTAAGAAATTCATCTTTTCTTAACGATACAAGGTAGTTTTGTATGACAAAACGCCTGCCAGTGTTAAAATAAAAAAAAAATACAAACTTTAATCATTAAATCAGTAACTAGTAACAATCTACACGGCGAGTGGAGATGGCGGCGGTCGTTGCCGTTTCCTGCGGGGCTGCATTCCTGAGGGAACTGGTCACAGATTAGCGGCCACTGGCTTAGCTCGCGTGTCACGCCTGCAATCTGCATCGACAATCGTTTCTTATGTACTTGAGAACGTAATTTAAAGCATGTTAAAAATACAATCTAAATTGCTAGGACTTGGAATTCTAGGGTTTGGTAGAAATTGACGAAATTTTTGAGTTTCACCTACTTATACCTTTTCTTTTTTTCATCATCAAAAGCCTATTTCCTAGTCCTAGACCTATTCCACTCAACTCGGTGCTCCGACTTTCTCCTCCTTTCTATTTTTAACCCCCGACGCAAAAACGACGGGGTGTTATAAGTTTGACGTGTCTGTCTGTCTGTCTGTGTGTGTGTGTGTGTGTGTGTGTGTCTGTCTGTGGCATCGTAGCTCCCAAACGGATGAACGGATTTTAATTTAGTTTTTTTTGTTTGAAAGTAGAGTTAGTCGAGAGTGTTCTTAGCCATGTTTGGTGGAAATCGATCCAAGATGGCCGCCGCTACAAAATGGCGGATTAATTTTTTCTTCCACGACCGTATCGATATGGATATCAAATGAAAGGGCTTAACGAGTAAAATACAGTCCACTATATAAAATTTCAAATCCAAGATGGCCGCGATAAAAAAAAATTGAATTACGTATTGCGTTGGGGGTTTTTTAAATTTTTAATTTAATTCACTTGTTACTAAGTACAAATTAAATAAGGCCGTTGCTAAGGTTCAAATATTAAATCGATTTAATCCGTCATTACATAATTATGATACCCTTATATAAGTTTTTCGACGGGAACACGCTACGTAGCACCTTGATCTGAAATAATTGCACGCTACAATGTCAAGGCCAATAAAGTTTAATGCGCTATATTTCAGTCGATTTTTATTATACGTATATCTACAAAAACGTGGTATAATATTTTTTTACATTTTTATTTAATGAACTAGCTGACCCGCGCGCACTTCGTTGCGCGTGAGAGTCAATTAATAAAGCGAATTTGGTGCTGCTATGTTCACTATGATAGTATTTCCATCCCCGTGACTTTGTAAGCGTAAAATAAGGCATGGCTATATATTATTTGCTCCCGCTGTGGGTAGCGAAGAATATCGGGTTGGGTATTTCTATGCAGTTTTGTTCGCTACCGTAGAAACCAATCCTATGTCCTTTCCCAGAGGTCAAATTATCTCAGTTGAGCGGTAGTTTATCGCCTTCATAAATTTTCACGCCTCTTTTCAGGAATTAAAACTATTTGTGGTCCTTTCCCGGTAACTCTTTAACTTATCTCTACTGTAATGTACCTCAGCTAAATTATTATTCGTTACTAATTTCTCACACCATCCTTCCCGCGACTCAAATCAATTCCATGGTTCCTGAATTCCCATTAAATCTCTGATCCTCCTTCCCCCTCCTTTAATACTTAGTCTCCTTAAAGTTAATTTCTGACATAAAAAAACTATTCATTAACAGAACTTAACAAAATATCAGCTCATTTTCGGTTCAGCGGTTACTAATTTCCATGCAAACGTTTTTGTGAAAAAATTCCTGTTCTGGTGAGAATTTCACAAAATCCCTTCTTATCGGTCGCCTACGTTACATAAAGAATACGTTGTCCAAATTTTAGCTAAAACGAAGAAGCGGTTACCTTTCCTACACAAACTGGATCCCTCTTTCCTCCCCTCAAAGGTTGATTTCTGGGATAAAAAGTATCCCATATCTTTTTTTAAGACTTAATCTACCTTTGTATCAAATTTAAGCGCAATAGGGTCAGCGGTTCTAAATTTCCCATTAATTTCTGTCAAAATAAATATTTAATGTTCCTAAACACAACTCAAACCATGATTTTACAAAATTTCGATTCAATCGGTTTAGTTGTTACGGATTTGCATACAATTGTTTTTTGTAAATAAATCCCGTTCCAGTGGGAATTTAGCAAAAGCCCTTCTCGTGAGTCGCCAAAACCACCTAAAAACACGCTATCCAAATTTCAGCTCAAATAAAGAAGCGGTTAACGATTTCTTACGCAAACTTGCACCCCCCCCCCCCTTTCCTCCTCTTTAATGTAGATTTCTGGGATAAAAAGTATCCCATTTTTTAGGACTCAATCAACCTCTGCACTAAATTAATTTAAGCTGAATAGGGTCAGCGCAGCGGTTCTAAATTTCCCATACAAACTTTGACCCCCCCTTATAAGTTAATTTCTGATATAAAAACTATTAAAAATTTCCTTAACAAAACTCAAACCATCATTTTACAAAATTTCAGCTTAATTGGTTTAGCGGTTACGGATTTGCACACAAAAGTTTTTTGGGAATAATTCCCGTTCCTGTAAGAATTTCACAAAATCCCTTTTTATCGGTCGTCTTAGTTTATGTAACTAAGAACACGCTGTCCAAATTTCAGCAAAAACAAAGAAGCGGCTAACGATTTTTTACACAAACTTGCACCCCCCTTTTTTCCCTTAAAAGTTGATTTCTGGGAAAAAAGTATTGCATATCATTTTTTAGGATTAGATCTACCGCTGTACCAAATTTAAGCTCAATAGGGTCAGCGGTTCTAAATTTCCCATACAAACTTTGACCCCCCCCTTTACCCCCCTTAAAAGTTAATTTCTGACATAAAAACTATTCAATGTTCCTAAACACACTTCAGACAATCGTTTTACAAAATATCAGCTCAATCAGTTCAGCGGTTACAGATTTGGATACAAACGTTTTTTAGAATTAATTCCCGTTCCCGTGGAAATTTTGCAAAATCCCTTTTTATCGGTCATCTACGTTACATAAAAAATACGCTGTTCAAATTTGAGCTTTAAAAGATGGCCGGTTACTGATTTTCTACTCAAACTTCTACCCCCCCTCTTCCCCCTTCAAGGTTGATTTCTGGGATAAAAAGTATCCCATATCATTTTTTAGGACTCAATCTCCCACTGTACCAAATTTCAGCTCAATGGGGTCAGCGGTTTTAAATTTTCCATACAAATTTCGACCCCCCTTTACCCCCCCTTAAAAGTAAATTTTCGTCAAAAAAAAATTAATGTTCCTAAACACGATCTAAACAAACGTTTTACAAAATTTCAGCTCAATCGGTTCAGCGGTTACGGATTTGCATACAAACATTTTTCGGGAATAATTCCCGTTCCCGGAGGAATTTTGCAAAAATCCCTTTTTATAGGTCGCCTTCGTTACCTAAAGAACACGCTGGTTTAAATTTCAGCTTAAACAAAGAAGCGGTTACCGATTTCCTATTCTAACTTTGACCTCCTTTATCCCGCCTTAGAGGTTGATTTTTGGAATAAAAAGTATACCATACAATTTTTTAGGACTCAATCTACCTCTGTACCAAATTTCAGCTCAATAGGGTCAGCGGTTTTAAATTTTCCATACAAATTTCGACCCCCCTTTACCCCCCCTTAAATGTTAATTTTCGTCAAAAAAAAAAATTAATGTTCCTAAACACAATCTAAACAATCGTTTTACAAAATTTCAGCTTAATCGGTTCAGCGGTTACGGATTTGCATACAAACGTTTTTCGGGAATAATTCCCGTTCCCGGAAGAATTTTGCAAAAATCCCTTTTTATACGTCGCCTTCGTTACCTAAAGAACACGCTGGTTTAAATTTCAGCTTAAACAAAGAAGCGGTTACCGATTTCCTATTCTAACTTTGACCTCCTTTATCCCGCCTTAGAGGTTGATTTTTGGAATAAAAAGTACACCATTCAATTTTTTAGGACTCAATCTATCTCTGTACCAAATTTCAGCTCAATAGGGTCAGCGGTTCTAAATTTTCCATACAAACTTCGACCCCCCTTTACCCCCCTTAAAAGTAAATTTCTGACAAAAAAACTATTTGATGTTTCTAATCACAATCCCAACTATCGTTTTACAAAATTTCGGCTTAATCGGTTCAGCGGTTACGGATTTGCATACATTCGTTTTTCGGGAATAATTCCTGTTCCTGAGGGAATTTTAAAAAATCGCTTCTTATTGCACGATGAAATCTTCTTACGAATACGCTGTCCAAATTTCAGCTCAATCCGTTCAGCCGTTTGGGCTGTGCGTTGATAGAACAAAAGTGTACGAACGATTTTATATAATAGATAAGTAAATCTTTAGATAGATATAACCAGTGGCGGATTTACAGTCTAGGCCGCCCTAGGCCCCAGTCCATGTAATACCTGCATCTACGTCGTATATAACATGTCTACTCCTACTTACTCCTTAACACATTCGGTGCCACCGACTCGCGAACAAAATGAACGTGAACTCGCATGGCGAGTCGGTGGTACCGAATGTGTTAAACAGTGGCGGATCCAGAATTTTTTTTTCTTGTGTTTGTACATTTCAACGTTTACCTACAATTTGAATCTCTAAAATAGGAAATGTTACATCTCTGACAAGAACGTGTGCGTTAAACTCGTTCCGAATAGAATAAAATTTGTAATGCGCGAGCAGCTTGCTGCGAGCGCCGAGAAAATTATACGTTTCAGACTACAAAAGATGTGTAATCAGAGCCGGTTTTAACAATACCAGCGCCCTGGGCGAGATTTCTACGGCGCCCCCTAAAAAGCAATTCAAACCCATACTAAAAAGGAAAAAATTCCAGGATTTTTTTCTGGGCCGATTCCGATGGGCAAAATCATGGGCGTATCTAGAAAAAAATCCAACTTTCCAGCTTGCTGCGAGTTCCGAGAAAATTTTGAATTTTTCAGCACGAATGATGTGCGTTTAGCTTGCTCCGAGCGGCAAAGAAACTAAATTAATATTCTTATTTATAAAAGCGCGAGCAGCTCGCTGCGAGCGCCGCGAAAATTTAGATTTGTTTAACACGAATGATGTGCGTTTAGCTTGCTTCGAGTGGCAAAGAAACTAAATGTCCTTATTTATAAAAGCGCGAGCGCCGAGAAAATTTTAAATTTTTCAGCACGAATGATGTGCGTTAAGCTTGCTTCGAGTGGCAAAGAAAGTAAATGTTCTCATTTATAAAAGCGCGAGCAACTCGCTGCGAGCGCCGAGAAAATTTTGAATTTTTCAGCACAAATGTTGTGCGTTTAGCTTGCTCCGAGCGGCAAAGAAACTAAATAAGTATTCATATTTATAAAAGCGCGAGCAGCTCGCTGCGAGCGCCGAGAAAATTTAGATATTTTACAGCACGAATGATGTGCGTTTAGCTATCTTCGAGTGGGAAAGAAACTAAATGTCCTTATTTATAAAAGCGCGAGTAACTCGCTGCGAGCGCCGAAAAATATTTGAATTTTTCAGCACGAATGATGTGCGTTTATCTTGCTTCAAATGGCAAAGAAAGTAAATTTTCTCATTTATAAAAGCGCGAGCAGCTCGCTGCAAGCGCCGAGAAAATTTTGAATTTTTCAGCACGAATGATGTGCGTTTATCTTCCTTCGAGTGGCAAAGAAACTAAATGTTCTTATAAAAGCGCGAGCAGCTTGCTACGAGCACCGAGAATATTGAATTTTTCTCAACGAATTATAGAGCCTGTGGCGCCCCTTTTATCCGGCGCCCTGGGCGGTCGCCCAACCGCGCCCCACCCTAACGCCGGTACTGTGTGCAATGAGCTCGTTCTGAGTGGTGAGCAAAATACATAATATTCTATTTACTCGTATAATTGCGCGAGCAGCTAGCTGCGAGTGCCGAGAAAATTTTATATTTCAGGCTACAAAAGATGAGTTCTGAGCGGTGAGAAAATAAATATTCTTATTATAGAGCAGAGCCACCGAGAAAAACCCATGGTCCCTTGAAGCCTTTAAAATATTTACGTACTTTTAGTTATTTCTTGTCATCAGTGATTTTTTTGTCACGATTGGCCGCCCCTAATATCTGGCCGCTCTAGGCCCGGGCCTACTGGGCCTTAGGGCAAATCCGCCACTGGATATAACTCTTTTATTTAAAAACCGATTTAAATAAAACCAATACTATTTACAAATTAGAGAAATTTGCAACGTTTTAGCGAAAACTGCATACAATTCGGTTGTGCCGTTTTATCACACATAAGTAATAACCTTTTTACAAATTAAGCCTAATAAAACTACTCTGGTAAATTTTCGTTTATGGCCACATCGATAGATGGCGTATTTTTAGTTTGTCGCACTTTTTGCTTTTTGATTTTTTTGAATTGAATTTACTTTATATTCTATTACTTTTACTTCGAAATTTTGATGTAAATTAGGGGCGATGTGTCCGATATAAATGATTATTATTTATTTTATTATTTTATTTTACATTTCCCTAGGAAAAATTGACAAAATGTTTTACGATCTAGATCGCGCAAGCGACTTTTTCGCGTCGTTTTGTTCATATGCGTATTTTCACAGTTCACCTTAGTAAAGGATCACAATGAATGGGGAGAAATTTCCATTCTTATTATACCTAGTCAGGTCATAAATTCTGTCACATGTTTAATATAAAATTATTGGAACAAGTTTATTTATTATGTAACCATTTATATACCAAAATGAACTTAACAAAACATAGATTCTTATGACAATAAAGTTTATTCAAAATGACCTCCGTGATTTTGAATACAGGCCTTCAATCTGCGCGGCCAGTCGTCTATCGCAGCACGAACGAGGTCCATGTCAATATCGGCTGCTGCCTTAATCAAGGATGTCTTGAGTGACTCCAAATTGGGATGAGGCTTTGAGCACGCCTTTTCCTCCAAGTGTTGCCATATCTTGTAATCTAACGGACTCAAATCTGGACTGGAGGAGGGCCAGTCTTCGTGCCGGATGAAGTCGATTTCACGCGCCGCCAGCCAGTCTTGTGTGCTCTTCGCTCTATGAGCTGGCGCCGAATCTTGTTGGAATACCCAGTGCCTGTTATTGAACATGGTATGAGAAACAGGTTCCACAAGGTTCGTCAGGACTGTATTTTGATACACAACTGCATTCGTTTTTACACCTTTCTCACAAAAATGTACCTCTGTTAAGCCCCAATAAGAAACTCCCAACCATACCATGAGCGAGGATGGAAAATGACCTCGTTGGACACGCGGAATACGGTTGCTCGCTTCTTCACTACTGTGTGCGTACACCTTATCATTTTGTTTGTTGTAGCTCTCTTCTACGGTAAAAATTTTTTCATCCGAAAAAAGAATTTCTCGATATTTTTTTCTCGCGTACCGCTTCAACAAAGCGCGGCATCTCTTCAGTCTCAGGTCCATTAGACGAGCATTTAAACGATGTCCTGTTTTTCTTCGATATGCCCGAAGCCCTAAGTCTTCATTTAACACCCTTTTCACCGTGGTTCTGCTTAACCCCATCTGAAGGGCCAACAGTTTCTGCTTACGTTTGGGATTTCTTTGAATTCGCGCCTTCACAGCTTTTATCACTGCTGGAGTCCTAACAGACCGAGAGCGACCACTTTTTGACCTGTCATCTACACTAGAGTCTTCATTGTATCGTTTGATGGTACGATAAACGAATCTTTTGGTTATATTCAAATTTTTCAGTATGTCAAAAATTTGAATTGGCGCGTAACCGCAACGATGCAACGCAATAACTGCAACACGGTCTTCTTTAAGCGTCCACTCCATATTTAAAAATGAGTAAAATTCTAAAAAGTATACATTTTTATTTTCATGAACAATTCGAAATTCGAATTCAATAAACTTTTTTGTGGCCAGCATTCTAAAAGAAAAGTTTTTACTGTGTGACAATACTTATGACCTGACTAGGTATGTATGGATAAAAATTTCTTGATGTTGTAAGTACCCAAATTAGACGACATAAATCCCTATCTGGCTTCTTTGAACATCGCATCGTGCCTAAAGTAGTCTAGTATATAATATCTACTTTAATTATTTTTTGCGTAACCATAAAATCTTGCTCAAATTTACACAGCGCAGCGTAACATGCCTAACAAGTCTGTAGCATGTTTTAAAATATCTTACAACATAAAAAAAACATTCTAATTAGTAACTCCAGAGTTAATTTCCGAGACTAGAGAATGCAAAAAAAACATAATAAAAGTCTTAAGTGAGATTTATCTCTTTATTTGTGTACTAACAAAAGTGAAACTGGGCATTAAACTTTATAAAAAGTTTTATTATTTGGGAGAATATTACTCGTATATTTTAGGTATGATGGGAGTTTAACAGACAATCGACAATGAAAAAAACTGAGCAATTAATTTCTTTTGAGCTGCTGGGTCGTTGCACTATCGAAGATACCTAATTCACATATTTTAAGCTGCAAGACTAAAAATCTATGTGCTGGATTATTCGGTAGCCAACATTTCTGCAAGGCCTCCAACATACATGATATCTTATTAGAGAATACCGGGACCCACACTTAAACGCGCCTCAGGATACACGCCAAGATAACCACGCCACGCCACGATGGATAAACGCCAAGATTAAAAAAAGTGCCACACGGATTTGAACCCAGGTCCGCCGTTAATAAACCTGACATACGACCAGCACAAACCAGCACAAATGAAACAAAGTATGATGATGAATTGAAACAAAAAACCGACGACGAAGAGAAACAAAATCAAAATACAATGAGATAATTTGATAAAGAGTCTAATCCCTCAAAGAAATGCTACAAGTAACAAGTTAATAGCAGTATATTAAAGTTGCGTTAATAACGCAATAAACAAATTATCAAAAGTTGGTGAAGTTGGTGAAACCAAAGCTTTGTGTAGAGTTTACACGGTCCAAAGAATTCAGGTTGTTTATGTAACTATAGCATTGTTGTTAGACAATGCGCGACATACGACAGGAAACTACACACAGATTATGTGATAATTAAAATTACTGCATCGCTAAACTGGCGTAACACTTTTGTAATAGAAAACGAAGCTAGTTTTGGTTCTATATTGAGAAACAATAATCATTAAGAACAACTATCAAATTTTATGACTTACGTAAAATATTTTAGTTTTATTATAACTTATACATAAAATATATGGATAAATACTTACTATAAAATGATAAAACTGTTATGTTCCAACGTGTATTGTAAACTTATTGAAATGTAGTTAAAGTAACTTATTTAAAAAATACGCCCTTTTTATTTTCGGCAACATCAGGTGAACGTAAACAACGTTCATATCAAAACGATTTTTTTTCTTAGTTAATTTGAAATAAATAGATCTTAGACTATTTTTAGAATTTAGATTAATTACAGATTATAATAATTATAGTCTTAACGGTTAGTTCATTTTATTCATAAGACTAGCTGACCCGCGCGCACTTCGTTGCGCGTGAGAGTCAATTAATAAAGCGAATTTGGTGCTGCTATGTTCACTATGATAGTATTTCCATCCCCGTGACTTTGTAAGCGTAAAATAAGGCATGGCTATATATTATTTGCTCCCGTTGTGGGTAGCGAAGAATATCGGGTTGGGTATTTCTATGCAGTTTTGTTCGCTACCGTAGAAACCAATCCTATGTCCTTTCCCAGAGGTCAAATTATCTCAGTTGAGCGGTAGTTTATCGCCTTCATAAATTTTCACGCCTCTTTTCAGGAATTAAAACTATTTGTGGTCCTTTCCCGGTAACTCTTTAACTTATCTCTACTGTAATGTACCTCAGCTAAATTATTATTCGTTACTAATTTCTCACACCATCCTTCCCGCGACTCAAATCAATTCCATGGTTCCTGAATTCCCATTAAATCTCTGATCCTCCTTCCCCCTCCTTTAATACTTAGTCTCCTTAAAGTTAATTTCTGACATAAAAAAACTATTCATTAACAGAACTTAACAAAATATCAGCTCATTTTCGGTTCAGCGGTTACTAATTTCCATGCAAACGTTTTTGTGAAAAAATTCCTGTTCTGGTGAGAATTTCACAAAATCCCTTCTTATCGGTCGCCTACGTTACATAAAGAATACGTTGTCCAAATTTTAGCTAAAACGATGAAGCGGTTACCTTTCCTACACAAACTGGATCCCTCTTTCCTCCCCTCAAAGGTTGATTTCTGGGATAAAAAGTATCCCATATCTTTTTTTAAGACTTAATCTACCTTTGTATCAAATTTAAGCGCAATAGGGTCAGCGGTTCTAAATTTCCCATTAATTTCTGTCAAAATAAATATTTAATGTTCCTAAACACAACTCAAACCATGATTTTACAAAATTTCGATTCAATCGGTTTAGTTGTTACGGATTTGCATACAATTGTTTTTTGTAAATAAATCCCGTTCCAGTGGGAATTTAGCAAAAGCCCTTCTCGTGAGTCGCCAAAACCACCTAAAAACACGCTATCCAAATTTCAGCTCAAATAAAGAAGCGGTTAACGATTTCTTACGCAAACTTGCACCCCCCCCCCCCCCCCCCCTTCCTTCTCTTTAATGTAGATTTCTGGGATAAAAAGTATCCCATTTTTTAGGACTCAATCAACCTCTGCACTAAATTAATTTAAGCTGAATAGGGTCAGCGCAGCGGTTCTAAATTTCCCATACAAACTTTGACCCCCCTTATAAGTTAATTTCTGATATAAAAACTATTAAAAATTTCCTTAACAAAACTCAAACCATCATTTTACAAAATTTCAGCTTAATTGGTTTAGCGGTTACGGATTTGCACACAAAAGTTTTTTGGGAATAATTCCCGTTCCTGTAAGAATTTCACAAAATCCCTTTTTATCGGTCGTCTTAGTTTATGTAACTAAGAACACGCTGTCCAAATTTCAGCAAAAACAAAGAAGCGGCTAACGATTTTTTACACAAACTTGCACCCCCCTTTTTTCCCTTAAAAGTTGATTTCTGGGAAAAAAGTATTGCATATCATTTTTTAGGATTAGATCTACCGCTGTACCAAATTTAAGCTCAATAGGGTCAGCGGTTCTAAATTTCCCATACAAACTTTAAACCCCCCTTTACCCCCCTTAAAAGTTAATTTCTGACATAAAAACTATTCAATGTTCCTAAACACACTTCAGACAATCGTTTTACAAAATATCAGCTCAATCAGTTCAGCGGTTACAGATTTGGATACAAACGTTTTTTAGAATTAATTCCCGTTCCCGTGGAAATTTTGCAAAATCCCTTTTTATCGGTCATCTACGTTACATAAAAAATACGCTGTTCAAATTTGAGCTTTAAAAGATGGCCGGTTACTGATTTTCTACTCAAACTTCTACCCCCCCCCCCCCCCTCTTCCCCCTTCAAGGTTGATTTCTGGGATAAAAAGTATCCCATATCATTTTTTAGGACTCAATCTCCCACTGTACCAAATTTCAGCTCAATGGGGTCAGCGGTTTTAAATTTTCCATACAAATTTCGACCCCCCTTTACCCCCCCTTAAAAGTTAATTTTCGTAAAAAAAAAATTAATGTTCCTAAACACGATCTAAACAAACGTTTTACAAAATTTCAGCTCAATCGGTTCAGCGGTTACGGATTTGCATACAAACATTTTTCGGGAATAATTCCCGTTCCCGGAGGAATTTTGCAAAAATCCCTTTTTATAGGTCGCCTTCGTTACCTAAAGAACACGCTGGTTTAAATTTCAGCTTAAACAAAGAAGCGGTTACCGATTTCCTATTCTAACTTTGACCTCCTTTATCCCGCCTTAGAGGTTGATTTTTGGAATAAAAAGTATACCATTCAATTTTTTAGGACTCAATCTATCTCTGTACCAAATTTCAGCTCAATAGGGTCAGCGGTTCTAAATTTTCCATACAAACTTCGACCCCCCTTTACCCCCCTTAAAAGTAAATTTCTGACAAAAAAACTATTTGATGTTTCTAATCACAATCCCAACTATCGTTTTACAAAATTTCGGCTTAATCGGTTCAGCGGTTACGGATTTGCATACATTCGTTTTTCGGGAATAATTCCTGTTCCTGAGGGAATTTTAAAAAATCGCTTCTTATTGCACGATGAAATCTTCTTACGAATACGCTGTCCAAATTTCAGCTCAATCCGTCCAGCCGTTTGGGCTGTGCGTTGATAGAACAAAAGTGTACGAACGATTTTATATAATAGATAAGTAAATCTTTAGATAGATATAACTCTTTTATTTAAAAACCGATTTAAATAAAACCAATACTATTTACAAATTAGAGAAATTTGCAACGTTTTAGCGAAAACTGCATACAATTCGGTTGTGCCGTTTTATCACACATAAGTAATAACCTTTTTACAAATTAAGCCTAATAAAACTACTCTGGTAAATTTTCGTTTATGGCCACATCGATAGATGGCGTATTTTTAGTTTGTCGCACTTTTTGCTTTTTGATTTTTTTGAATTGAATTTACTTTATATTCTATTACTTTTACTTCGAAATTTTGATGTAAATTAGGGGCGATGTGTCCGATATAAATGATTATTATTTATTTTATTATTTTATTTTACGTTTCCCTAGTAAAAATTGACAAAATGTTTTACGATCTAGATCGCGCAAGCGACTTTTTCGCGTCGTTTTGTTCATATGCGTATTTTCACAGTTCACCTTAGTAAAGGATCACAATGAATGGGGAGAAATTTCCATTCTTATTATATGTATGGATATGGATATGGATGGATATAACATAATATGAAATTCCTTTACCTACGATTGTCTTAAAGCTTTATTAGGACAAATAATAAAAAATCTGATTTAATTAACCCATTGAGGTAAGGTTATTAAAAGATAATAATCTCATTGCTATTTTATTTAGACAGGTGAATGATTGAGTTCAATTGATCGATATTTAGATTGAATCTAAGAAACAACTCGTCTAACGAGTCTTTTGTGTTTTGATTTGTTGCTAAATTAGAACAAGTTCTTACCTGGGGCTATTGCTACAACGTAGGTACCTATATAAAATAGATTAAATTTAATGATATTTGACCCATTTAAAACTTAGGTTATATACTATACTGCGTTATCATTTATAACATCGGCGTCGATAAATGAAATGAAATGCTTTGTTTAAAAGAATGTAAGTACAATTTGGTATTATTTTTGCTTTAGGTTCTAGACATTCTGCCTCTTTGAGGCATGCAAATTTTCAAATATAACTATTGATATCTATCAACTTACCATAAAAGCTCGTCTTGTTCATTAATTGCATAAAAAAGAATTCGCTTCGCAGTAATGGCAGTTTCTTATGGAAACTGAAACTCCATTGTGATTAGAATTAAGATGAGAGAATGTGTAGGATTACAATGTTTTTATGTCCATCAAGAGCAATGTTTTGTTGGTATATGTCATCATCATCAAACATATTGTATGTATTACCTACATAATATGTATATGGTAGACGATGCATGTTTTTAATGCATTGTCTCACGCGTCTTTACCTACTTACCATGTTTATTTTGGGAATGAGGTCCATACTTACGCCAAGTATTCTAAAAACGGACACCTCTTTACTAATTCTCGTGTCCATCTCTTCATTTAAATTGCTCGCAACGTCTGAATGTTCATCAATAGCCATTTCAAACACTAAACAATCAATGTAGTCAATCAGTTGTAGCAACGTTTCCTTGACATTTTCCAATTCGTATTATGATCTCACGACCGCTCTGCCATCCTTTCGAGATAGCGATCGCAGCCAATATTTATTTACGTTCATTTTCTAACAATAAATATCATTCTATAATAGAACTGTTCTTTGTCTGGTGCTTGTTAGTCGATATTTCTCTACCAGCACGAAAGGTAGTTACGTCATACAGGTAGTCGTTTTGATGCTTCGGTAATTCTGTCTGTATTATTATAACTTCTTCATTTACATTTCCATCGTTTATTTCTTTTTGAAACAAAGAAACCTATCCATGCCTATGTCTACGATTCCAAGCCATACCGTACCTACCTGAGTAGTCCTAATATTTTTTTCACTCATTCCTTGTTTATTGCCATGTTTTAACATCTTGGCTGGTGTCTATACATGCTTCAGTAGGAAATGGACATTACCTAAATCTATAGACAGTATTTGATGTAAAAAAAACAATTATAGGAAAAACCTAATAACAAAGTGAAGTGCTTTTCAGTTTATTTCCTTGTAAGACTTGAAATATTATTCTTCAACAAAGAAATTGGTCGTACGAGGCACCTGCTCCGCCGTCGCAGGATACCCACAGGTGCCGATGTGCCAGTTTCTACGCCAGTGATCGTGTTGTACCAACCAGTACTGAATAGTAGTGAATGCCCGCATGTCCCGAGTGCCTTGACACAGTTAATGCTCACAAACTATTGTTTACACTGTGCCTAACTGGGGTTAAACTGTGGAGTTCAAGTTATGGTTGCACCTGCCTCTATCGTGGAAGAAATAAGGGCAGAATAACCGGTTTCCTAATTATACCTACTGAGTTATTGGTAATTCTGTACTTTGGTGTATAAGACCTTATTTTGGAGCTATGATTAGGGTGCCATTATATGTTGAACATTTACATTTTCGAGTTAAGCATTTAATTATTTCAAAACATGAGAGGACAAATTTTAAAATTTAATAAGAATATAACCCTGGTTATATTGGTTTTGTGAGTTCGGTCCCACAATTATTGACATTACAAGAATGCAAAGTAGCGAAAGTACATAAAATATTAATATTATGTAGAGACAAGGTTAGTAGCATATAATTTCATAAATTATCAGTACCACTTACTACGATAAATGGAGCAACTGTCAGCAAAAGATCGTAAAAAATAAAAATGTAAGAAGCAAATAAGAGCGAAAGAAAGGTACAAATAATGAAACAATAAAACATTCAATAGGGTTTCAAGTTGTACCTACACCTAGATGTAAGTATAGCCTCAGACGGAGGTGGCGTAGGCGGTAGGTTTCGCGAATCACAATAAAGTAGCCCTAAGCAAATGTCAAAACAGCCGAGAAAGAAACTCTCGAGAGGGCACATGCGCACTGAGGACTCGATCAATGCACCGGAGGGGTGCGCGCGCCACCCTCGCCCGGACCACCGCTATCTACGCAGTTCTCAAAAACACTTGCCGTGATACCCAACGCGTTTATTTAATCTACTAAAAAACATTAGCAATTGAATCCTAACTTCCTCCTGCAATCAATTCACCAAAAAACCACTCGCGAACCGCATCCGACGCGAGGTTACGTCTCATTAAGGACACCTACACCTTTCTCGGTAACGCAGACCCGCGAGCAGTCTTGCACCAAGTCGGCTGCGTATCGCGTGACTCATCGGACAATCCCGAAGATTTCAATCGTTCAATTAGTTACGATAGTGTATCGGAAGAGTCGGTGTTGTGTGTAGCTGTGACTGCAATTAGTGCCTCGGATGCCGGTGGTCCGGCCGCGCGCACTTGATGACGGGGCCGCCGGGGCCTGCTGAGGAGTGAGGAGACCAGCCGCAGAATGGACGACTGCGACACTATATTCTATGACGACGACGCTGAAGCTCACTGCGATATGGTATGTCCACTTGACCTTGACATAAACCTTCGCTAAGAGCTAGACAATGCAATTAGTGATGCATCACCGTGTTGATTTAGTTTAGATGCCGTTAAGATGTTTGTAAATGTGATTCGCACAGTGGTGTTATATAACGCGGAAACGATATGTTGAATGTTTGCACAAAATGGACGATTTTCTCAGTGATGCAACATGGTGTCCAGTGTACCCGATCAATTTCGTGATTGTTCTGCGTGGCCATTGTGACAATTCAATGCAGTAAACGATTCATTGAATTGATTTAAAACATCAACTCTGCATTTCACGAACGACCTTGCAGACACCTACACTGAGGTAGCAAAAGCGGCACACCACCGCGTGGCAGGTACAGCAGACAGTAAGCTGAGGCAATTAGGTACTTATATTAATTATTTGAAACAAATGACTTTGGTTGGAAATTACAGAATTTTATGGCTAAACTGCAATTTAGGAAAGATATTATCTTGAAAGTCTAAGATTAAGTTGAAATTAGAAGTTTGAAGCGCAAACAGTGGAACTGTAAGTAAAACCTTCCTAAATAAAAACCCAATTCGCCTGTTTTTGCATATTTCCCGTTATACCAAGTTGTACCGTAAAAGCGAAACCATGTAGGTGAACCATTAGCCAAAAGATAACGGCGATGGGTGCAAAGTTGAGGAATGTCTGTGGGAATGAGAAACAGTCTGTTAATTAATTGGGCTCTGGCTTCCAAATTACATTGTTAATTAAAGCAGTTGTCTAACCTGGCGCTGAATTATCTTGGTGCCTTCAGTGTAAATGACTACCTATTACAGAATAGCTTACGTGATTTCTTTTGTCTTCGTGTTCATTTTTCTCATGTCTAATTAAAGAGATTTTGGAATTCGTATTACAAGAAGAATTTAAGAGTGAGGATTCTATAATTATATTATTTATTGAACATTCTGGTATGATTGAACACTAACCATTGCATGTGTACAATTCCCTTTCTCCCAAAGGCGTCGAAGCTTTCAACAGATGAGTAACTTAGAAATTCCATTACAAATTACTATCACATGGACGCAAACTTTTAACTAGGCAATTAAAATTAATTATCAATGAGTATTATACACTTGAATGGCTTATAGTAATCAAGTGAAAGCAAACAATGGGTTGGAATACATCATCATCATGTCAGCTTGGAGTTACACCCACGGGTACTTCACTAATTGAGTTTATGTGCGTGCGACTGAGAAACCGTTCCAGAAAGCATCGCATGATTCGAACAAGTAACAATATCTTGTATCGTTGGCAATTTGATGGAACTTGTAAGCTGATTCTATTTTGGTCTAGACTTAGCAAACTTTGCTGGGAAAAGAATACACATAAAGATTGCCTGGGTTAAGTTTTACTTTGTTTCGTATAGACTTTTAGACCATGCTTGGGCTAAATCTTTGCGCTATGCCAAAATCTCAAACCATATCTATTAAATGTGAAAGTACTCAAAATTTGAGATTTCGAGGGAACTTTTATGACAAAGGAGGGTTCCAGGGGGGGTCTGCATAGAAGTACAATATAATGTAAGAGCATAATAAATGAAATGGCTTCTGAATAAGCACATAATGCTCTTATGAAGTAAATTGTCATAATCAAGCCTACGAGAAAATTATTCGTATTGCATTTACTAAAACAGAAGTTTCAAATTATATAAATTAGTTTTGCCATTTGCCACATCACCACATCTATACCCCAGTTCACCACTTCGTGTGTAAAATTTAAAATTACTAAAGATTTGGAAAGACCGCGGAAAGGTCATGACATATCCCAAATTGTACCAGTTGTTATCAAATCTTTTATTACTACACGCTTACGAATCAAATCTCAAATGTGATGATTACTATGGTTAAATTTTTACTATTGATTGTATCTGTAAGAAAAGGCCTACTTATTTAATAAATGAAAAGTACCTATAGAGAGTGTGGATGATTTGTGTTTGTTACCTTTTCAAATCTAAATACTTAGTTAAAACGATTGAGTTGAAATTTAGTTAACAGATTAAGCTATCTAATTACGTGTAAGCATAATACGTACCAAATTTCACGACCCTTTTTTGAACTAGGAAAAATGCGTTGCGTAGTCGGACATATTATAAAAATCCATGCTAAATTCTAATACAATATAAATTCTAGCAATATAAATTTTATAGCATTCTTCTCCAAATAACGGGTCTCGAGTTGGGTGATGAAACCGCAGTTAGAGTCAACGGTTACTCTATTATTAAGAATATCTATATCTGTAGATCTGTAATTTTGTAGTTTTAAAAATAATGCAATTAACTTAATTTCGAAATGTTTCAAGGTTGTTGGTTTTGTTGTTAATTGTTGATTTAAGATAGCGTGTTTTAGACGCCGTTACTTATGAAGCCGCTTAGCAAATAAACTTGCTTGTTTAACAAAATGTGTATACAAATGAGCCACATGCAATGTCAGGCACGTTGAATAATTTTGCAAAAAGCTTTAGGCTTTTAGGTTTTTTCTGAAAAGTATATTTCGAGTTGACTTGCTTTTTTTACGACCTTCAATATTATTTGAAGTACAAGGTTCACAATTCTACATTTAAGTTTTTTTTAAAGTTATGTTCCTACCTACCTATGTTCACCGGTTACCTGCTGAAGATGCCTGAATCAATTTGAAAGATTAGTTTTTCAAAGGGTACCTTTCAAAGGGCCCACGCGGTCAGATTTAAATTTTATCGAAATCTGTCAAATGATTTTCAAGTTATGAATTAAAATGTGCATCTCGAACTCCCTTAATAATATTTAAAAAAACTCAGCTCGGTCTGCTTAATAATATTTAAAAAAAACACTTGGAATAATAAAATTTATCTTGAGAAATATGAGAACAGACCACATTTTATTCAGGCGTAAATGACATCTTACTTGTAAAATACGGTATCAGTTGCGAGAGTGCGTTAAACTCCATAATTTAGTAATGTCATGGCATCAAGTAGTTTGACTGCATGCAACAAAGGAATGCTCCGTTTGAACAGATGTTTCTCGAACAGCTATGGGGCATAGAGCCTCTATCATTGTAGGGCTGTGGCTTATGAAAACAGCTTTTATATGAATACTAGTTAAATTTACTGTTTTGAGGAACATCATTAAAACTGAGATGTAAGACATAAAATAAATGTTACAGGCCATTTCATATCGTCATCATCACTGTCAGCCCATGTCGTCCCACTGCTGGGCAAAGGCCTCCTCCCCTTCGTGCCATGCAACTCTGGCCTGAGCAGTTCGCATCCAGGTCTTTCCTGCGATTGCTGCGATGTCATCCACCCATCGGGCAGGTGGTCTGCCGACGCTACGCCTTCCGTCTCGAGTTCTCCATTTAATATAGCGCCAAATAAAGCAACTCAATGCTTTATTTAGTCATTAGTCCCACACACCGTCCTCCACCCCTCGGCATAGGGAGACGATGCCTAACGCATTTATCCTCAGAAAAAAAAAGGTGGCTAGATAGTTCAGGCTTCATCTTACAGCCAACCCTAAGATAATAGTCGAGTGTTTCATGCAAATAGGGCTCCCAAGTACACAGATGTTTTGTATTGTGATGTAAGATAAGGTTTGGTCTATGGTGAGCGGACGCGGGGTCCACGACCGCTTAATGACGGTACTGCTGCACATATTGAGGACTTGCATAGGAAATTATTAAGTACAATCACAGTTTTCTTCCGTTTGCCGTAGAAATCATGGTGCCATTGGACGCTGTGATTTTTTTCAGGAAGGTAGGCCTATTAATATGCACCAGCACTTTGTCACACTTCGCATCAACCATGCGTTGATATATTTATGAAATCGCGATGACCTGGCTGCCTCCAAGCCCCCACGGACTTAAAGTCTCTACCCTTAACGGCTCAAATATGTAACTGTTATCAAGGTTTGCATTTAACGCCGTGCCGCTTGAACCTTTATTAATAAATTCGACTTAAATCCATACATATAATAAGAATGGAAATTTCTCCCCATTCATTGTGATCCTTTACTAAGATGAACTGTGAAAATACGCATATGAACAAAACGACGCGAAAAAGTCGCTTGCGCGATCTAATTCGTAAAACATTTTGTCAATTTTTCCTAGGGAAACGTAAAATAAAATAATATAATAAATAATAATCATTTATATTGGACACATAGCCCCTAATTTACATCAAAAATTCGAAATAAAAGTAATAGAATATAAAGTAAATTCAATTCAAAAAAATCAAAAAGCAAAAAGTGCGACAAACTAAAAATACGCCATCTATCGATGTGGCTGTAAACGAAACGTGACCTTTAGTTTAATTTTGGCTAATTTGTAAATAGTTTGTGTCACTTGTGTGGTTAAACAACACCACCGATTTGAATAAAATTTTCACTAATACGTTGCAGTTTTCTCTACTTGAAACTTAGTGTTGGTTTTAGTCAAATCGGTTCATAAATAAAAGAGTTATATCAATCTAAAGATTCGCATATAAAATGCTAATAAACAAGAATGGAAGTCAGAGGAACCGCGTAATCAAAAGACAAAACCTCATCGAGTTTGGGCTCATTTGATTCGTCTTGACGAGTACTTTGATACTATATAGTAACCAGGATCTGATATTGGAGCTGGAAGGTGACCATAGGAACTCCGTGAATAAAAGACAAAACCCCATCGAGTTTGGGCTCATTTGATTCGTCTTGACGAGTACTTTGATGCTATATAGTAAACAAGGTCTGATGATGCACGACGAACGTAAATATAGTAATAGGTATCATTTTGCACCTTATTTTTAAACAATGTAAAATCATCAGTAAACAAATTAGAATTCATTTAAATTAGTAAATGTAACTTATTTCCAGCGCCAGCGGAAAATAATGGAACTAATCTAATGTGCGCATGACGCGTGTATATATCAGTAATAAGTATCTTTTTGCTGCTTATTTTTAATTTCTAAAACATGTAAAATCATCTGAAGATAAATAGAAATTAATTTAAAGTTCATTATTTTTCATACAAAGTAACGCCACGGAACTAATGTCTTAGGAATCTATTATATAAAATCGTTCGTACACTTTTGTTCTATCAACGCACAGCCCAAACGGCTGGACGGATTGAGTTGAAATTTGGACAGCGTATTCTTAAGAAGATTTCATCGTGCAATAAGAAGCGATTTTTTTAAATTCCCTCAGGAACAGGAATTATTCCCGAAAAACGAATGTATGCAAATCTGTAACCGCTGAACCGATTGAGCTGAAATTTTGTAAAACGATTGTTGGGATTGTGATTAGAAACATCAAATAGTTTTTTGGTCAAAAATTTACTTTTAAGGGGGGGTAAAGGGGGGTCGAAGTTTGTATGGAAAATTTAGAACTGCTGACTCTATTGAGCTGAAATTTGGTACAGAGGTAGATTGAGTTCTAAAAAATTGTATGGTATACTTTTTATCCCAATAATCAACCTCTAAGGCGGGATAAAGGTGGTCAAAGTTTGAATGGGAAATCGGTAACCGCTTCTTTGTTTAAGCTGAAATTTAAACCAGCGTGTTCTTTAGGTAACGTAGGCGACCTATAAAAAGGATTTTTTGCAAAATTTCCCCGGAAACAGGAATTATTCCCGAAAAACGTTTGTATGCAAATCCGTAACCGCTGAACCGATTGAGCTGAAACTTTGTAAAACGATTGTCTGGAGTGTGTTTAGGAACATTGAATAGTTTTTATGCCAGAAATTTACTTTTAAGGGGGGGTAAAGGGGGTCGAAGTTTGTAAGGAAAATTTAGAACCGCTGACCCTATTGAGCTGAAATTTGGTACATAGGTAGATTGAGTCCTAAAAAATTGTATGGTATACTTTTTATCCCAAAAATTAACCTCAAAGGCGGGATAAAGGTGGTCAAAGTTTGAATGGGAAATCGGTAACCGCTTCTTTGTTTAAGCTGATATTTAAACCAGCGTGTTTTTTAGGTAACTTAGACGACTTATAAAAAGGGATTTTTGCAAAATTCCCCCGGGAACGGGAATTATTCTCGAAAAACCTTTGTATGCAAATCTGTAACCGATTGAGCTGAAATTTTGTAAAACGATTTTTGGGATTGTGATTAGAAACATTGAATAGTTTTATGTCAGAAATTTACTTTTAAGGGGGGTAAAGGGGGGGTCAAAGTTTGTATGGGAAATTTAGAACCGCTGATCCTATTGAGCTAAAATTTGGTACAGAGGTAGATTGAGTCCTAAAAATGATTGGTATACTTTTTATTCCAGAAAACAACCTTTAAGAGGGGAGAAAGGGGGTGCAAGTTTGTGTAAGAAATCGTTAACCGCTTCTTTGTTTTCGCTGAAATTTGAACAGCGTGTTCTTTAGGTAACGTAGGCGACTTATAAAAAGGGATTTTTGCAAGATTCCCCCGGGAACGGGAATTATCCCCGAAAAACCTTTGTATGCAAATCCGTAACCGCTGAACCGATTGAGCTGAAATTTTGTAATACGATTGTTGAGGTTAGGTTGAGGAACATTAAATAGTTTTTTGTCAGAAATTAACATTTAAGGAGGGGTAAAGGGGGGTCAAAGTTTGTATGGGAAATTTAGAACCGCTAACCCTATAGAGCTAAAATTTGGTGCAGAGGTAGATTGAATTCTAAAACATGATATGGGACACTTTTTATCCCAGAAATCAACCTTTAAGAGGGGGAAAGGGGGGTGCAAGTTTGTGTAAGAAATCGTTAACCGTTTCTTTGTTTTAGCTGGAATTTGGACAGCGTATTCTTTAGGTAACGTAAGCGACCGATAAAAAGTCATTTTGCATGCTAAAAGTAAAAGTTTGTATGCCAATCCGTAACCGCTGAACCGATTAAGCTTGAATTTTGTAAAACCACTGTTTGAATCGTTTTTAGGAACATTGCATAGTTTTTATTTCCGAAATTTAATTTAAAGGGGGAGTAAAGGTGGGTCGAAATTTGTATGCGAAATTTAGAACCGCTGACCCTATTGAGCAGAAAATCGGTACAGAGGTAAAATAAGTCGAAAAAGAAAGAAATCAACCTTTGAAGGGGAGAAAGGGGGGGTGCAGGTTTGTGTAAGAAATCGTTAACGCTCCTTTAGTTTTATCTAAAATTTGGACAGTGTGTTCTATAGGTAACGTTAGCGAAATTCCCACGGGAACGGGAATAATTCCCAAAAAACGTTTGTATGCAAATCCGTTACCACAAAACCGATTGAGTTGAAATTTTGTAAAACGATTGGTGGGGATGTGTTGAAAAATGTTATTTGGTTTTATATGACAGAAATTTACTTTAAGGGGGTAAAGGGGGGTCCAAGTTTGTATGGAAAATTTTGAACCGCTGGCTCTATTGACCTAAAATTTAGTACAGAGGTAGATGGAGTCCTAAAAAATGATATAGGATACTTTTTATCTCGGGGGGGTGCAAGTTTTTGTTAGAAATCGTTAACCGCTTCTTTGTTTTAGCTGAAATTTTGACAGCGTATTATTTAGGTACCGTAAGCAGCCGATAAGGAGGGATTATGTAAAATTCTTCCGAGAACGGGAATTATTTCCAAAATAACTTTTGCTTGGTAATCAGTTACCGCTGAACCGAAAATGACCTGATTTTTTGATAAACAATTTGTTCAGTTAATGAATAGTTTTTCATGTCAGAAATTAACTTTTAGGGAGAATCAGAATTAAAGAAGGGAGGAAGGATGGTAAGAGTTATAATGGGAATTCAGGAACCAAGGGATTGATTGAGTCGAGGGAAGGATAGTGTGAGAAATTAGTAACCAATAATAATTTAGCTTAGATACATTACGGTAGAGATAAGTTCAAGAGTTATCGGGAAAGGAACGCAAATACTTTTAATTCCTGCAAAGTGGCGTGAAAATTTGTGAAGGCAATCAAACAACCGCTGAACCGAGATAGTTTGACCTCTGGGAAAGGACAGGATTGGTACCTACTTTCTTACGGTAGCGAAACAAAACTGCGTAGAAATACCCAGTCCGATATTCTTCACTGCCCACAGCGGGAGCAAATGTTATAGCCATTGTTTAAACAGGCCTATACTTATTTTACGCTCACAAAGTCGCGGGGATTGAGTTACAATCATAGTCGAAAAGGCAGCACCAAATTTTCGCTTGAATAATAGACTGTCACGCGCAACGAAGTGCGCGCGGGTCAGCTAGTAGCATAATAAATTCAATGATATTCTACGAAGAAATAATGTATTGTCATATTATCTCATAAGTTATCAAAATCCCGTCACTCGTTACCCTTTCCAGGCAGCACGATTCGCGACATAAAAGAGAAAAGTTAGGCTTTCCCTGAAAATTTCTTTAACCCATCTTACACACGAATGTGGAACGCTGGAAAAAGGCGGTTTTGTAGATAGGTTTTGTACATACATATTTATAAAAGCGAGCCACCCACTTAACAAAATGCTCGAGAAAAGGCGTAAAGTGGGGACTGAAAAGTGCCTATGCCTAAGATTGAAGAGTTTTCTGTTCACCCTTGTATAATAAAACCTGCGGTGTTTACTTTTGCTTTTGCTACAGAACTTGGTAAACCTTTTTCTACTGCATACGTAAAGTATTCTTTAAGTTGTTCTTATTATGATCACTCATTCATTGCCATACTAGGTTTTATTGTGCTTTTAACCGTAAGCAACTTTGATCGCTAATTAGCTGCTTTTTAGTGTGATAACTTATCTAATCTTCTCATTAACGTAGATAATTTGTAGTTCTTTTTTTTACTAAGTAAGTAATTCATGTAGAAAACCTCTCAATTATAAACAACTTAGACAACTACAAACTAACAACTTAACTATTATAAACAACTTTAATCGCAAAGTTAAGCACTCAGTTCAGTTAGGAGCTATCGACTACCATCGTAGGCTATAATAAGTCAATAGCTAGTTACAGACATGAATCCAGGGGGAGGCTCTAGGGCTAGGGCGCACAGCGGTCCAGCGGCGGCGGTCCTATTTGTTAAAATGTTTCGTTGTTTTATTTGGCTCATTCTCATGGAATCGATTCTCATCGTCACCTTCATGGCAATTCTTATTTATTGCTTATTTGCAATGTTTATGTATAATATTGTATAGAGCTGGATAACACGAGTAAACTTTTATATAAATGATTTAAATCGTACGTTTCATTTCGAAGAAAAACAGTTTTGAAATTTTCGACGCCACGAAAGTGATTCAGTCATTATTTTTATACAACTTTTTCAAGTAAAACCCTTTTAAAAGACTAAATCTACCAAAAATGTACAATAAAACGACATTTTACGTAAAAACAAACCTCACTACAAAAGAAAATATGCGTAATTTGAGATACTACTTTACCATTCACTTAACTTTTTTATTAGTCAGAAATTTGGTTTGTATGTATTAAAACCCTAACATAACAGATACAGTACTTTTAAGTAGGTAAAAAGGCCATTTCAAAAGAAAACAATACACAAAAATCACTTTCGTGGCTCAAAAATCACCTTCATGGTAAAAAACGCTATGAAGGTGATGCCACGCTGGTGACGAAAATATCCCTTTTTGGTGAAATTCTGGAAAGTTTAGGTATAATGTATAAAATTAAATACTACATCTTTATTTCGCACATTTTGGCGTTTCGAAAAGCTAGCTTTGATTTTAATAACTAAAATACAATTCGTAAAAATGTTGTCCATGCAAGTGATCGGTACACCCATGAATAAATTGAAACTTAGCAATTATATTTTTTCCCACGGCTCGATAAGTCCTAGATCCTACTTCTACGATTGCAGAACAGGGCCATCATTGAAATGAATCGAACTCTGCATTGGATTGTTGATGTTATGTTTCACAACAACCGTTAAACTACGCAAATCTAAAGCACCTAAAATCGTGTGACCGCCGCATTTTATTATTTTAAATTAAAAATAATACTGAAAACTTTTTTTTAGCCTGTAGACCTTAAAGTATATTTGTTTGCGATAATTTTGGTATATTTTACATACAGATACATGAAAATTTATTAAAGCAGTGCCCAAATGTTTAACTGCAACGCAAAGTGTGACACCATGAGAATGCGAAAAATGGCCCCGATTATGACCTTTCATGTAAAATTTTAGTATTATTTTTTGCGTCTATTATGACAATCTTCATTTATTTTGTAGCTTAATATATGTTTTATCCACCTATCTACAATTCATATCTCTGTCTTTAACCGTTTAGGAAATATAACCGTGTGACCATCAAATTTGAGCTAAAATGAGAATGAGCCATTTATAACTTAACCTTGTTTAAGAAGCTGTCACGTACAGACCTATTCAATGTCAATATACAAATCCTCTATTTTCTTCTTATTAAATTTTGCACTTTAAATTAGTTTATAAATGTCAAACTTCTTTTCAACAAGCAGACGTCCCGCCTAATGTATGTAGGTCGTAACGTCGTCTATAGACGTCTATAACACCAATAGTGTTTTGACGCAGTGTTAGTAATTGCCGGCGTATTCTCGGTCAAGAAGACAGTAACTACATAAATTTGCCGACTTCTTCAAAATCTTTAGCAATAATGGCTCCTTTAAGCGAGGTCAAGTCCCCCAAAACGTAAGTCCTGGATCCGACCCTGGCCAGTAATGTTTATTAGGAACAATTTGTGAGCCAGTGTAGCCGTCAATTTATTACA
Organism: Hemithea aestivaria; assembly: GCA_947507615.1. Taxonomy (NCBI): domain Eukaryota; kingdom Metazoa; phylum Arthropoda; class Insecta; order Lepidoptera; family Geometridae; genus Hemithea; species Hemithea aestivaria. The sequence goes on along the minus strand of OX382332.1, from coordinate 12,838,611 downwards.
GCTAAGAATGAAGTAGTACCGTTAGCAGGGCGCAGTCTCGTTTGATGAAGAATGAAGGGTGTTCCCTAAGACGTAAGTCCTGGATCCGACCCTGGCCGGTAATGTTTAGTGAGAACAATTTGTGAACCGGTGTAGACCGTCAATTTATTACAGCTAAGAATGAAGTTATACCGTTAGCAGGGCACAGTCTCGTTTGATGAAGGGTGTCCCCCAAAACGAAAGTCCTGGATCCGACCCTGGCCGGTAATGTTTAGTGGGAACAATTTGTGAGCCGGTGTAGACCGTCAATTTATTACAGCTAAGAATGAAGTAGTACCGTTAGCAGGGCGCAGTCTCGTTTGATGAAGGGTCAGACAACTGCGAACGCATTTTATTATGCGTCTATAAATTATAGATTCTATGTGAACTCAATGGAGAAACAGACGTTGTTTTTTAAGTTGAAGTATGTGCACCTTGGGAACGAGAATTACTCTATTTTCTCAATAAAAGCATTTTACCTTAGCATAAAAAATACGTTTATTTTATAAAATTCTAGCTTGCTTTTACGGTAGGGAATTTTGGTGAGGAATATTGGAGTAAGCCGTGCCCAGCTCCCGTTGTAAAATCACACATAAATATTATAAATGCGAAAGTTTTTAAGTTAATATGTATGTTTGTTACTTCTTCACGCCTTAACGGGAGGACGGATTGAGCTGAAATTTGGTATAGAAATAGGTTAGAGCCTTGAATAACATATAAGCTACACACACTACTAGTACAGTGGGTAAAACCGCTGGGCGTAGCTAGTTAAATAATATCTCCAAAAGATTTTGCATAAAACTATTTTAGTAGACAAAACGCCGGCACGCAATTAGTCAGCAATTTCCTAGCTTTTATAACATGAACCATAGTATTGTCCGCATATAAAAGTTATACTCGTGTGGCACTGAGCCAAATATTAACTACATTTCTTCGCCAAGTCACGATAGAACCTCGAATAATGCCTAGGAATGCCAAGATCGTAATGGTGGCACTTCACATTGCTACTCGTGTTCGCGTATACGTCCTAAGTATGCGCCCAAAAACGGCAATGAGATGCGAAGAAATTCGGACTTCAACAAGAATATAGCAAACATATAGCCATTTAATAGGGCAAGCGCTAGTCGGGCTATGCGCAATATAGGCTTCCGTATACTGGTAAATTATAACAGCCTGGACTTTCATCAACGATATCTTTAAAACTAATGAAGATATCTTAACCGCTATAGTTTTCCTGGAAATTTCATGGTTGAAACCATTTTTTGATTTTTTTCATATTTTTAAAGCAAGTAGTTTAACTTTTAGAGGAGGAATCCGGGACGCTCAAAAAAGATCTAAACTAGAATATCTTTCAAATGGATCACTAATTATATTGCCCTTATCTGTGCAGAATTACAGCTTTCTAGGACTTATACTTTCTCCGTAAAGCCGCGGACAGACGGACAAAGCGAAACTATAAGGCTTCCTTGTTTACTACGGAAGCCTAAAAACCGAACGCGAAGAGAGATGTGGAGTGCCACCATAATATGCATTGCATTACTACCACAGTAGCAAATTCAAAAGCTAGACGCCCTAAACCTTGGCAGTCAAGGTAAATGCACTATCGATTGTGGTAGAGCCCCCACAGCCTGATAACTCAGCCTGTCTTTCAGGGTATTGCGGCGTTTTACCTTTCGGTTTACGACTTTTGGGTGCGCTGCGCATTTTATTGCCAATTTCAGCAAGCGAAGATTGGTGAGAATTTGGTATGTGAAAAGTTGCGACTGTCTGAATAACTTACTTAGGGTTACTAAAATAACCTTGGAGGAATAGTTTGTGGTAACTGTGGTTGATTTAAACTCACGATGGTGAAATGCGGTTGGAAAATTAACAAGCTAGGAGTTTCAAATGCAAATTTATTATTAAACAGCTTGGAATCGCATAATTCACTTACACACTCAAATTTAGGTTCAGTTAGATTGTTTTATTACATAGTTCCATATGAATTCCGGCTCCATAAAAAGATCATCTCTATGACACATGAACAAAATTTTGCTCAAAAGAGCAACATGTGTTGCTTAGTGGATTAAATTTTAGATTCCAGGAACATCAAGCACCATACCGTTGGTTGCCCGTTGCGGATATTTTTTTAACTTAGGAAAAATGCATAACGCGTTATCACCCCAAACCGGGGGCGTAGGGTGGTATGAAGAACGGACTCCTCGGCCGAATAATTAACACAACGGCGTTTTATCCTAAAACTTATGTCATGTCGGCGTGTTTCCCTCATCCATAGATTTAGATCTAGAAGCATAAGGGGGAAATGGCCCCTTCACTTTTTCCTGGCAATCATTTCCGCTACACATCGTGCAAACGGAATCGCTTTATGTTTCATATGCTTACATACTTCATATCCTGCACACGTGCAGAAGTATAGATTTAACCACATCCTTTATTATGTAGTTTAAAGGCCTAATAAATATGATGGTTTAAATAAACTGCACTTTTCAACCGAACACTACGGTACCGACTACCGACACAGAATTTATAAGTTTTGGATAGATACATTCTTTTTTCTAAGGTTTGGAACACGAAGTTTCAATCTACTTTACTTATATCATAAAAGCTATCTATGGGTTCCAAATTACAATTAATCCATTGGGCAGTTTGAGCTCTGCGTTGATAGATTAGGTAGTCAGTATACAGAATTATTTAACACATTCGGTGCCACTATGACTCGAACAAAATTAATGTGAACTCGCCTGGCGAGTCGGTGGCACCGAATGTGTTAAATAAAGGTAAAGCATATGGGCGCAGTCAGTCTTGCATTAAAAACATTAATGAGTGATCGTAGAGCTGCAATAAGAGTGGTTAGTACGCGCCCACCATAATAAGCCACCATCAAGCGTAGTGTACGAGTACATGGCGACCGGTCTGACGTGGTAACGGTGGATCAGGTTGTGCTCGGGGCATTCGTCTCATTTGTTTGTGACTCGACTGCGTTACGAAACGAACCTTTTCAATAATATTACGATAATATTTCATTTACACAATTATATAAATAGCTGCAGTAACACAAGATAAACCTTACTGAAATATTTGATATAAAAAATTAAGCTAACTTCGTTTTGTCATCCGTAGTTTATATTAACATACACATATAATCAAGGTTTGGCTCAAACTTTAAACGTTCTCCTGGTGGATTCAGCTTATCTACTAGCTAGTGAAATTACTGGGCTGTAGAGTCTTAACATCTTATGACTCTTGAGTAAAAAGGTATTGTGCGCCTAGAATTTCACATAATTTTGAAATCCTGTATGACTGAGTGGCACTGTACTGATAATAATGGGAAGGGTCATCTCTTACTAATAGTAGAGCGTTTTTCTTGTCTTCTTACTTCTCTTCGCATAAAAAAATCTCAATAAGATTCAAAAGACTGACTGAGATAGGCCTTTGACAAATAGCTTTCTTCAATGGGTAGTTTCTCTACCGAGCATTTCTGTAGCAAAGCAATGCGTCTTTTATGACTATAAAAGAAACTGCGATAGTGTTAAACAAAGCAACTTATGCATAGTCTTAAAAGTTGAATCGTGATAGCGATAGCCTAAAGTATAATGGTTTTATTCAACTTTCCATTTCTCCATTCTTTGCTTTCACAGCGTTGCTAAAGGGACTGATATAAGATATTATGATGGCTATCAGTCTCGCTTGAGAGTTATCCAATTTGGAACCAAAAGAATTGATTGTCTCGATATACAAAGGAGGCCATCTGTCTACGACGGTTCTGCGGATCTCAGTGTGAGAGCTAATGTTTGGTTTTATTTAGCAACTTCTATTCAATTTTCCCCCATTATTGTGTTTTTTTTTCTTTTGCCACCATAGCTTGAAATATTTAGTCGGTGTAAACGTTATCGTATCTATAATATAGTTGACCTTTAAAGTTATTTTATTTATCTAAATAAATTTGCAATCTATCGTGCTCAATCGGAACAAAAATCGGATTATAATTCTTTGTGCAGGAGATGTAAGTTGCAGTCCAATAAAACATTAAACATTGACATTTACTTCGCACGAATAATGTACGATATTTTCAGTAACGTAAAAAAATACAAAAAAGTGAATTTGGCTTTATGAATGTGAACTTTATCTCTCTGATCCCTTTATTTACAGTCACCATATCGGCTTCTAAAAAATAGCTTAAAATTATGTATGAAGTGCCTACAAATACGTACACTAGCTCTCAGCCTAACTTTTACTGCACCAATTCACGACACGTACCATTGTGTGAGGCTAAGTGTCGATGCCTGAATAAGAAAAAGCTGATTTTTCAATAGCTTCGAACAATGTCATTGAATTTAGACCTGTTCCCATCGATTGAATTAGAGGCTGTGAAAGTTTTGAGCCTATTTCAATACACAAAAGATTAGCGGATTCGTATTATTTTAAGGCAGAGAGCAATAATAATATACAGATTTCTTCTTCACTCGTTTCCTCAATGTTGAGGATCGTGACTCCATCCTTACTGTTTATCCAGACCACCTTGTTTCAATAGTTACATATTACACAAGAAATTTTGTTGTTTTCACCAAAAAATCAGGAAGAGCCTTGTTCTCCAAATCATAATAGAATATAATCGACTTTTTCTTCCCCGCTGGGATTTTATTCTTCTGTTTTCTCACATATTCCATCAATATTATTATGATAATTTTATACACAAGATTATAGGAGTTGTTAAATTATGTTTAATGAATTTTTCACACAACAAACTGATATTAAATGAAAACACCGCGTTGCAAAGACAAATCTGAAGCGATCCATTTAGTAGGTAGGTACTAAAGAATATAGCAGCTGGAAAGAAATCTTTCTGACTTCAAAGAAAAGATTGCCAATCCCGACATTCTCACCTGACGACAACTATGAATTTATTCCCAAACCTGGAGGCAATAATACCTACTTTTGGAGTCAAATGGGTATAATAGGTACTAGATTTACCATCAAAATCTTGGGATAGACTTAGCCCTTACAACGAAAACCCGGATGTACTAGCGCGATGTCTGCCTATAATACAACTCTATGCTCGTTCATATTCCATTCCCTACATGCAAGTAGGTACATTAGCTTGTATCATAAACAGAAACTGGGTTCTATAATGTGGGATCGATGGGTTTATTAACATTGAATCGACGTATCTTGCAACATAATGTTAATTTATGTACGAAAGCCCCGTATGAGATAGAGATAAGATTGACTGTGGACTGTAAAGTAACAACTACAAAGCTTTACGAAATGTACAGCTTTGCATGATTTCCTATTAGAATATAACATGTTATTACGTAAAATACGACTAGTTAGATTTTATGGGTATGCATACGGACTTACGGTATCCACTCTACATAATAATAAACGTGTGTCTCTCTGACGAATCCTTTAATAAAATAATTTAAAATTCAGCACCTTTCTTGGTTATTTCTATGATTTACATATATAGTCCAGTTTATCCTCTTGCATACATTTTAATTGAACAAAAGCCTAGTCCGTCCCTAGCTTACAGAAGGTCCGTTGCGATGCGCCTGTAGTGTACTTTAAGATAAAACAAAAGCTCATGAAGAGCTTTAATTCTTATAACATAGTAGGTATGTACGAAAGTGATGCAGGAGAATATTAATCGATTTGACATACCTGCTGAAATGTATCGCTCTTAGCGAATTTTTAGCTCTTGTTACCACAGTACGCAGAATAATGAAAGATGAAGAGAGATAAGGGGTAGCTTAGTAAAAATAAAACAAGTTACATTTTAGCGGGTATAAAAGCGCCCGGCACAGCTATTAGCTAATTCATATAAAATTAAATTATTATATAATACTATTGTTCTTAAAATAACTACTTTATGTGCACAAAATATTTACATAAGCACGCATTAATAAATTCTCTTGGCTAATTATACGATTACAATTTACAAAAACATAAATGATTTACTCACAGCATAAAAATATTTACCTGGTTACTTATTGCATTCATTAAATTTTTATGAGTAATGAAAAACTGTATGTTTATGAATTTGTACGAAATCAGATGGCCTTAAGATTGTTTCAGTAAATCATTTCCTTTATGTTTTAGTAGCTTCATCACAAAGTTCATCATATTGTTTTTAATAGAAAAAAAAAACATAAAATTTATTAATCTCGTTCTTATTCAATTTTTCTTACAATCACGTATCCACGTTGCCCATTTCCTTAAAAACTTTTTAATACTTACACATTATTGTTATATCTTTTCATCGACGAGGGAATCCTACACACCGCCATGCGCCCCCGACGCTATGCGATTTACGACCCGTAACATTTTTCCAGAGTAAAAAAATGAAGTAAGTTAGAATAATGAGATTATGGAGAAGAATACACAAGAGCTTACTCTGTCGTCCTCCGCTGAGCAGCGGCTGGAAAGACTAACTCTGCGACTTGTGATTCCGCAATGTGAGAAAACAAAACGTTTTCTAGTATTCTTTTATCTGTGACGTTTTGAAATTATAAAGTTTTAACTTTACAACATTATACTTAATTAAGAACAACAACATTATAATTAAGATTTATCTTAACAACATTATAATTCAGGTGGAATTCAATTAGCTTAAGTGGTAAGTCTCTGAAGTAATTTTAAATCGTCCTTGCTTTTTGTTCCCAGGGCCACTCTGAGTCGAAGGGTGCAAAGAAAAGGGAGAAGAGCGCGAGTGGCAACGGCAACAGCAAGCCGAGTCGCGGTGTGGCCACGTCGTTCGGGTTCCGACGGCGGCCGGCCAGCACCTCGCGAGCTGATGACAATGCTAGGAGGAAGCAGAAGCTAGCTGCGCACGATAAGAATGGAAATGGAGGTGTGGATTTTTTTCAAGTATATTAATTCCTAAAATCTAGATTAGGATGAAGTTGTTAGTGGATAAACGGTGAGAGTTATCGAATGGTTCACAGATAAGCAATCGGTGCAGCAATCTCGTAATCTCTCAGCCCCTTATAATAGCAAGAGTTGAAAAAAGTATAGAAACGTTTCCGTTATGAAGGTATTGTTTGAACTCCAACTCCAACGACTCCAACAGAGCAACAGGTTACCTTACTTAAACTGTCAGAGTCTAATCACAATAATTATAATAGGTTGTGTGGCCAACATATAGGTTCGCAGTTTCAGGTCGACAATGATTGCTCTACATGACGTATTGACAGCCTCATTTTAGTATTTCCTAATTGATGCCGGGTTCACAGTTCATCCTCACAGTTCTACGTTTTTAGAAACTGACTGAGCGTTTTTATAACCCAAGCTGCACCCAAATAGGATCCAACAATAACATTATATGTCTAAGCCGTCTTCTCTCTTCCAGGTTCGACAGACGACCTACGTCCAGAGGATGTCCTGTCAGGGCGGTCGACGCCACTCGCTCGACCACGGAAGGAGACCGCGGGATTACCGCTGCGGTCCAACAGGTATGGTAAATTTTTTTCAACTGCCAAACATCAGGCTACCATTGCCAATAGTAATATTTTTTCTCTAATATGTAATATTTTTAATTTTTTTAATTTTCTGTCATGTTTGTGGTTTAATAAAGCGTTTTCTACTCTATATATAACAACTAACAACTCTATATATGTATAACTATACAATTTTATCCCCCGATCTATGTAAGTCTAATACATCGCATCTTACGTACTACCTATAGTATATGCGCTTGAAATGTTATCGCCTCCACCAATTTTCGTATAAATTTCATATCTCGCGAAACAAATTGTATTTGTTATGAGAAGGTATGAGAACCGTAAACATACTAAAACTTTCATTATATTTGGAGTTTGATCGGTAACAAAATTTATATAATAGAAAATGTATCCCTTGGCGAAATTGACATAAAATAGGCTAACCACTAACGTTGCTTACGACCTAATTCTTTGCAAACTTTAGCTCCTAATTTTATTTTTATAGCAAAAGCGGTTGTGATTGCTATATCATTCTTCAAGGCACTAAAACCACCAACAAACTTTTACCGCAGTTTTTTGTCTATGTGACAGACAGTTAAACTTTAGCATTTGCGGACTTAAATAAATAACGAGTTTCGTATAGTTACTAACAAACAAAAAACGACAAATAGGTAAAGATTTAGAATGCTTTTGAATCCGAAATCAACGTGCTTAAATTATAATAACATACACACAAAACACACAAGTAGCCACCATTAGCCTGTTATCAAATATAATAAATTATTTGATGGACAATGTGAATGACCCACCCTTGACCCCGTTACTTACTTCATCATTATAATTTTTATACCTGAACTAGGTCGATAGACTTTAGTAGGTATATTTCCAGTATTGTTTACTTTCCCTCCGTGCACGGTTGGCTAGAAGAGAGCACTTAGAGCGTTAAGACCTCCAATTGGTACACCATTAGTTTTAATTTGTTTTTTATTTGCAATCTTTACTTTTGTTTTAGGTTTTTTTTCGGGCTTAAGAAATGTTTATTTTCTCAAAAGAATAACATTCACTTTTAGTTGTCTGGAAGAGATCGCTATTAGCGATAAGACCGCCAATTGTTACACTGTTTACATTTCTAATTGTATTTAGTTCTAAGTTCTTGTAAGTTGTATCAATTAAGTGTTATCTAATCTAATCTAGGAAGGTACATGAGAAATGAAAGAAAAAAACATTTTTTTCTAGATCTTCTCTTGAAATATTATTCCCCATTCCCCTGTAGTCTTAAAATATAATACTAGTTAAATACAAATACAAATCATTTATATTCGCTCACATTGGTGAATACAAGTTTACATATCTCATTGTTAAAAATTATAAGAGCTCCATGTCTCATCTTCAGGCATGCAAATTTTTATAAAAGTTAATACATATTATTGTTAAAAGTAAAATTAACAAAAGGAGAAATTCACACTCACAACATTTTAGATTGTCGGATTTACAAATTTTAAATTTAATTGTCAATCTTAATAAATTATAAACGTGAAAGTTCGTAAGAATGGATGTCTGGATGTCAGGATGTGTTTGTTACTCTTTGCCGCCTAAACGGGTGGACCAATTGAGCTGAAATTTGATATAGAGATAGCTTAGACCCTAGAATAACACATAAGCTATAGAACAGCGGGTTAAACCACTGGGCTCAGCTAGTATTAGCATATAACAGTTCCAAATAATAATATTTAAATTGTAATTTTATATTTCTGTCATTCAAAAAGTCTTCAAAATGTTATATAATGTACCTTTAACTAAATTACAATAAGAGTAGGTGATAGTTAGTAGTGACAGTATTTGTCTGAATTGTTTAGGTTCGGTTTCAGGCAGCAGCCGGCAAAGACGGCGCGGGTTGCTGACGTCAGCGTGGCCGCCGAGCAAGCCTTCGGACCGACTAAGGATAAGGACACCCACATCAACAATAATGCACTAGGTTAGTACTTATACATTATGTACAGCCCCTTTAGCATAGTAAGACATTGATATAAGAGCAGCAACTCCCGTCCTACTGCAACTGTTAAGATTAAACTGACATATATCAAGACACTACTCTTGCTACTAGCACTGTCATTGCATACAATTTGATGCCAATTAAGACAAGAAATAGTCAATTTAAAACACCAGTAACCTCACAGTACCAAGTAGCTATCACCACAAAATATAAAAAAAATATATAATAATATATTCGTGGTACATAGGTACAGTCAACTACAAAGAGATGTATCCATGTTAGGCTTACAAAATGAAGTAAATTTTCATTTGACACAATGAACTACTCTTGGTTCGTGACATAGCAATCAAACTTTATATTATCATCGACTCGTTTAATATGCAACAATGATGTATCCCACTACTTTTCCTTAGGTGATACATAATAATGGCATTTAAAATGAATCGAAAATAGTATAAGATTTGGTGGATACAAAAAATGTCACGAAATAAGGGTAAATAATTTTTGCATACTAAAAGTTCCTTCATTTTGTAAGACTAACATGGATACATCTCTTTGTAGTTGACTGTACATGTCATACACAATCGCTTAAACAACATATTTGTGACATTTTATAATTTGTTACATTTTACTCTCATTCATACAAAAATCAACATCATTTTAATATTCCATCTGAATGAACACAGCATAAAGACAGGTGGAGAGACTTGGGTAAGGTCTTTGTCTAGCAGTGGGACAGCGACAGCATAGACTAAATTAAAAAATCCATCTGAATACTCTGAATAATTTTTGTATGAAAGTAAAATGTAACAAATTCTCAAAAGTCACATATCACATGTTGTTGTTTATGATGTTGGCTGCCTAGTCCTTTAAGGTTGCTGGTGTTTTAAAAATAACATTGTATAATACACCACAATGGGCGTAAGTAATTAATATAGTCTGGATTTTCTCTATGGGTCTAGATGACAAAAGAAGAAACAAAACGCGAGAGCAATCGCAGTCTGTTTAGTTTGATGTATATGTATAAGCATGTTTGCAGAAACGCCACATTATTATGTGTGGCGAACCCCAAATGTCCGAGTTTTCAGGTCATGTAAGCAAGGGGTTTTTCCTTTAAATCTGTGTCAGCATGACCTAAAACCAAACACTAAATTCTGGTTACCTTTGGGACTCTTTAGGACTTTCAATCTAATTATTATTTATTTTGAACTAGCGCCCTAGATTCGATATTCCCCGCAGAGTAACGGATTCCATAAACAAAGACCTAATTAATTATTGCGGTTTGATCCACGTGACATGTTGCTGGGCTGTACTCACGTTTAAGCAGGTACTTTTTATAGAATAAAACGTGAAACGTGACCAAGCTCAATATACCTAGTTTCCTATGTTTGTTACTTGTGGCTGAAAATGTTTATATTTTTGGCTGAATCTAGAGTAGAAATTTGGTATGTATGTAGGTAGTACAGACCCTGAAATACTGTACCTTTGTCATGTAAAGCCCAGTTTTATTCTACTTACATATTATGTTTAACTTTAAAGGTTACCCGACAAATACTTGCATCAACGAAACACCTATGTATATTGTTAACAGTGCTGTGATGCAATGTTTTTCGCAGCAGCTATTAATTTGCTCTTAATAATGAAACTTTTGTATCCATGTTCCAGATAAGAAAAGTACAAATACCTACAACCAGCTGGGCCTGCTCACCACCCAGGTGTCAGGCTCCGGCGTCACCAGCATCGTCGGTGCGGGGGTGCCCAAGTCCGTCACCAAGACTGTCATATTGACTTATCAGCCGCAACAGTATTCTAATGTGAGTTACATTGTTTTAAATCAAAACTTTTAACGTGGTATTAAGTCTGCTGAAAAAAACCCCAATATACCACCAGCCTACCTTCATCACCAGCTTATTTGTCCGACAATACGTCGGCAATGACCATCGAGGACATATTCAACCGACACCTCTCGGTAGCACATCTGAGGGGTTAGACAAATGACAATCGCGTAACGCGTTTTTCTACAACTACTGCTTTAGTTACAAGCCAGTCGCTCGTCTTAGCCTGCTGGTGTTGAAGAAATAACCTCTCATCATCGATGGGCATCACCATGGATGAGAAAATCCGTGTGTACGTGTGATGAGAAAGTAGTATCCAGCATTTAAATTCCAGCTGACTTAGCAAAATTCACCTGTGCTCTTATAATCCAATACTAACCTTCAAACCTTTCTCCAGGATGGTCGTAGAGTGCCAGCCAGGGAGCCGACCCGCGTAGCAACAGGTCGTGGACCGGCGGACCGTCCTCCTGGGAAGTACACCTTCCAAACCAACCAGCTACCACGCCCGCAGTATCCTTCTGTTAAGAACATCGACTGCAAGGTCACTAAACAAGTAAGATTTATACGATCATCATCACAATCATTTATTTGCCTTTAACATGAAAGATGTACAAGTAAACAAGTGAATTAAATTAAAAATTTAAAAAAACCCCCAACGCAATAGGTAATTCACCATTCTGTGGTGGCGGCCATCTTGTATTTTAAATTTACTATAGTGGGTTGTATTCTACTAGTCAAGCCCTTTCATTTGATACCCATATTGACGGGGTCGTGGAGAAAAAAAGTAATCCGCCATTTTGTAGCGGCGGCCATCTTGGACCAATTTCCACCAAACATGGCTAAGAACACTCTCGACTAACTCTACTTTCAAACAAAAAACTAAATCAAAATCCGTTCATCCGTTCGGGAGCTACGATGCCACAGACAGACACGTCAAACTTATAACACCCCGTTGTTTTTGCGACGGGGGTTAAATAGTGTTAAGTAAAATAGTAGATAAGCCATTATAATCTTATAAATAGGATGCAATGGATTAATTGTTTTGCCTTTGGTCCCCTCCAGAAACATGATCTGGAAACGTCCCTAATTATTGGAAGATCCTGGATCTGTTTTTGGCATTAGGCGCTTCTCTGCATTTAAAATCAGTGAAAATTATTTTAATTAAATATCAATACGAGGGGCATGCCGACAATCATAAAATAGTTTATATATTTAGTGTATCTCACTCACAATTTTTTAGAGTAGTTTTTTTCCTGACTTCATATTTTATTCGTAGCTTTAAAGAGGCTCAAAATGTCAATGATCATGAGAAATAATAAATTCCCCTAATCCTGTATTTTAAATTATACTTGCGGTACAAAGTATAAAGTTTTTTTAGCCGCTAGTTCAACACGGAAGACTTCTTAGATTCTCAGAAGCGGTTTGTTAACCTCTAGTTAATACGTAAATCTTTTGATTAGCCAATAATATTATGTAACCTAAAATGACAACTATAATAATAGTTTCCCATAAGAATTAATTGCACAATATTACCTGTTATTAGAAAAGTTACTCTATTGCTGTGGAATAAAGCATATAGTAGCTTGAGTTTAGATGTAGGTCATACCACATCTATTTCAGTATTGACTCTTTGGAAGCCGGTCGCCATGTGCTAGAAATAACCCTACTGCAGAATGCATCCACTCTGCTTGACGTGAGGGATACACGTGAGATTATTTGTAATTTCGGGAAAGGCCTGGATTAAAAAAACTTGAAATATGTGGGGTAGTCGTTATATAGGTCGTGCAAAAAGGCCATGAATATAGTAGTAAATGGAAATGTTGGATACTCTGAAAAAGTACGGTTGAACTACGGGAATGAGGATATGGGTACTAGGCACTAGGGGAGTGAACGAGTACTTATAATATTATTATGGCCTCATATCATGAATTGTTGTTTATTTGTAGCAAATCTATTAGAATACATGATAATTATACTAAGTACCTACTAAGTTACAACTTACGAATCCCTGAGTACTAAGCGATTTGAAGTTTGACTTTTCTGCAAATTCATTTTTATTTATTTAATACTACAACATATCAAAACTTGATAACCAGCATTTGATAATATTACATAGGTTAGCCGCACATTTTTTATGACCTGTTGTTATGGAAGTTTCTCTAGGACAGGAGTACGTCATACGTCACCAAGTGTTGTTAAGGAAGTCGTATGGAAGTAATATTTATCATAGGATCTCCTCATTGAATGAGGAACATTATTATCGTCTTAATAGACCTGGTTATTAATATTATAGTGTATGCAAAATTCCTAGACTAAATCCAATTAAAACGCGGTAATTCTTTACAAGAGCACAGAGTGTGAAGACATGGTTACAATGATTCAGTGCCTTTCGTTTACAGTAAACCCACACATGTTTAACCGTTTTGCAATGCCTCGTCTAATTTGAGCAATTAAATTATACGAGCATTTTCACATCGTCCCAGACCGTAACATGACGTCTCTTACGTAAACACTATTTTTTAATTTACTTTTAATAATTCTTTTATTAATTTTTGCGCAAAATACTACCTACTATACTGTGTTTGCTGTTAATTATGTTTCGCACAATCATCAAGTGTACAAAGTGAGTATAACGATTTATCCCACGATAGATCTCGAGATGTGTTCGCTACGTGTGTGATTGTTTTGTTTATTTTTGTAGTAGTTAAGTAACAGTTATACTACAAGCCATTTCGACATAGATCGCCGAAGGGTTCTTGCCCTATCCATTCAGCTATGCACTTTTGATACTACAGCATGGTTCAATTGGTTAATATTTTTATTAATTAATTTTCCACTTTTTTAACCTGGCCAGAAATATCCCAAGACCGTGAAAAGCTAAAGAAAGTTAGGGAGGTTTTTGAACTGAAGTGTGTCAAAAATGACTAAAAATATAAAAAGTATTCTTTACTGCTGTCGTAGGTGTTCTCTGTTTGTCACAATTGAAGGCCCAAAAAAACATTAAGTAGTGAATTTGTTTTAATAAGTGTTTTTTTTTTCAGGCTGTAAACAACACGCGGAAGGCAAGTGCCTCGGATGGCTGGAGAGAAGGTGAGTCCAGTTTCTTATATAAACATAGACTAGTAGTCACTAGACCATTGACGTTGTACGTAAATTTAAAAGTGTCCAAGGTCTCTTGCTTTCAACAGTCATAACTCGTAGTTATCATAAAATGCAATTGATCATCCTGCTTTCGTAATATTGGATTCTTGCTTAACTACATTCTTAAAAAGTTCCTTCAAGAGTGTCCCGGGCCCCGTATTTATCACTTTAATATCATATTTATAGTTTTCATAAAAATTATAGAATAATGCTTAAATGTGTGACTTTTGTGTGTATACTACATTAAATTATAAACTAAACAATCATCGTCCAAACGAAAACGTTCATTTACTTTTTTCTATTTAGAACTTTTACAATTCAATAGGTAGCGCTTCAGGAACTGCAAATTAAGCATCTCGGCCTCCCCTACTATTTATTATTCTGATGGATTTTTATCCATCAGAATAATAAATAGTAGGACAGATTATAAATAGTCCTTCTTATATCCTCCTCTCTTTCCTTTTTTTTCCTATGGATATAACACCCCTTCGTTTTTGCGTCGGGAGTTAAAAAGTAACATTCATATTCCAGGAGCAAGTTCAGCAGTGTCTGCAGTGTCAACAGACTCAGGAGTGTGGACGGGCGGGGAGGGAGGCGCGGGCGAGGTGTCCCCTCGGTCTCGGGCCAAGAACCGACCCAGGAACCTGGAGATGGTGATGCGTGGATCGCATAATTTCCATCTTAGAGAGTTGCAGGACGATGACCTTGATATTATGGGTGAGATACGATATAATTATCTTTATTTTACAACTGTCTATACTTCATGTCATTCACGGGGTAGACTTCCTTTGCATGAGGTGTCTAGGTGGGTACCGCAATAATGCCAGTTATTCTAACGTCTAAGCAGTGATGTGCAAACATTACTGTGCTTCGGTAGGAGAGCACTGTAGCAAGTGAAGTTACTTGGCTGAAGACTTAACAAAAAAAAATATTGGTTTGGGTTTATGGTTCATATGGTTATGGACAAAAAGTAACAACGTTCATAATAATCTAAAATTTTATTAGGTACGTCATAGTTTCTCATCAAGCACAAACCAATAGTTTCTTTATAAATAAAACATTTCAAGAGTTTTGAAAACCGAGGCTTAAAACCAGTTTCGAACCCAGAATTCGAAATCCTTATTAAAAAACTTTGGTTTCCAAAATTGCCTGTCGCATTAAAAAAAAAACCATTATCAAAATTTATCAAAAAATAAATACCTATATCTTTAACAGATGACGCAGTAGTAACCGGTCACGCCGTGATCCCTCTCCCCAAACTCCCATCTTCCTTCGACGAGGTCCTGTCACCAGAGTACGACGTCTCCCCCACTCCCACCTACCGCCCTCCCTCCCCCATCCTGCCCAAGCCGCAGGAGGTCCAGAGCTCTCCGATGTCCACGTTGGAGAGATACAGGAACAGGAGTAGACCGACCAGGATCCAGACCAGCACGGAGGAGGAGAAGTTTGTCCTGGATAGGGCGCAACCTGAGACTTTGAACAAACAGGTGAACATTTTTTTAGTTAGAGAAAGACAGATAAAAGCTGGTTGCCAATGTGATATCGGTCCATACCGACACATCGTTGGCTGAAGAAGATAGAATTAATCTTTCACGAATATAGGTCATACGGTAAAAGTTTAAAAATCTTTTGTAAAAAGCTGGAATCTTAAATGTAGGACGCTTACTTAGATGCCTAACCCTACTTAGTAAATACTTAACACTTATACTCTTAATTTTTCTACCTGGTGCTTAAGAAACCCAGACGTTCATAAAACGTTGCATCATTGTATAGACTATATTATATTCTGAACCTTCATCGAAATTGTCATGCTCACTCTTCTTATGATAATAAATGACGAAGAGAGATCATAAGCTTTTGTATCCAAGATATAAGCTTTCACTGTTAAAATCAATATAATATTTGTTCCAGAACTCGTTCATAAAGTCATCGAGTGGAGTAGTATCACCGCAGACGGTGAACTCGAGCAAGGAGTCGAGCCCCTCCTGCAAGAGCGAGGAGAGTCACTTCACGTGCAGCGCCTGGCAGACACACGCCGCGGGAGAAGCTATGGCTAACAGGTACATATCTAAATACACAAAAGAAAAGAGTGACTGACTGATCTATCAACGCACAGTCCAAACAGCTGGACGGATTGAGTTGAAATTTGGCATACATGTAGGTTTTAGGACGAAGATCTCCGCTAAGAAAGGATTTTTCCACGCAGGCAAAGCCGGGAGCATAAGCTAGTTTTCTACATACAGGATTATTTTTGAAAGACCAACAACCCCGCAGGACCAGACAGCCAACATCATAAACAATAACATGTTATATGTGACTTTTGATAATTTGTTACATTTTAATTTCAATCTAAATTAAATATAAATTTAATATTCCATCTAAATGAGTTGGCACAGGATAAAGACACGTGGAGAAGTTAGGAGAGGTCTTTGCCTAGCAATGGACTGCAAAGACTAAATAAAAAAAAAACCATCGGAATGCTAATAATTATAAAAGTAGAATGTAACAAATATATTATCAAAAGTCACATTATGTCGTTTATGATATGAGTCCTTGCTTACCTCTGGGTGTGTCCACTCCAGAATTTCAGTTCTTTTTATCCAATTCTTTTGCACTGAATGTTGAGTATCCATGGAAAATATTCGTTCAGTCAAATCGTGTTCACACATTTTCCTGACAAAAGTGTTATAAGGATGTCCGATTGCAAAAACTAAAGAAAATAAAGAATTATGTCGTTAAAGTAATAGAAATTACTATGAAAATAAAAGAAAATAGAAACGGAACATAAGAGGAGTGGGGTATTTAGGAGTATTAGAAGGATAATAAATGCATTTTTTTTCTAGGTCACAAGACGACGTCTCCTACGCGCTAAGTGTATCCAGTTGCGAAGATGACAAGTCCAAGTTTGAGAACAAGGAAACGCAGAAGGTTCCAGAGATAGAAGTAGAAATCCCAAAGAAAACTATTGTGATCATGGACGAGCCCCCACCGCCTCATCCTCTGCTGATGAAATCTTTGACCTTGAGCCAACATGACTCCTTGCGAGGACCTATGATGGGTAAGAAGTTACTAATAAAAAATAATCACTTAACTTTGTAACAAAAAAGTATCCGTTTCTTTTAGATATTTTCTGATAATACGTGTAGGTGCGTACTAATAAAGTAGTGCAAAAAACCACTTGTCCCCACTAAATCGTAAAACTACTAAATGAACAACTTTCTTAATCCTGAAATTCCTAAATTACCTACTTTTATTTAAGAGAGTGGAACTGCTAAGTAGTACTAACAAGTGAGAATTCAAAAAACTTTTTAAAAACAATCTTTTATTATTATTACCATCCAGCATCATAAAGTACTCGTCAAGACGAATCAAATGAGCCCAAACTCGATGGGGTTGCGCCGTTTAGTTTCAGCTCAATCGGAAACCGGGAAGCGGATCAAATTTAACTTGCACAAGATTTGATTACAGACAGACCGACAGACAGACAGACAAACAACGGACAGGTGAAAGTAAATAAAAGCTTGTAAAATTAAAACTCATTACAAGAAAAAATAACTTGTACCTATATAAAGTCTTCTTGTAAGCAGTCTTTGACGTAAAAAAAGGGTTTTGTTATTGGTCTGACTTCTTAAAATAAAATTCGGTTTCATGCGTGCAAATTAAATTAATTATAATTATCATGCATCTCTTCAAGAACAAAGTTATTAAAATAAACTAGGTATTTCGTTTTAATGGTAGTATTATTATTGTTGCCTTTTTTATTTAGTTTTAAGATTTCGTAAGGACACGTTGCTTAATATTTTACGTAAATAATGTCTTAATATTATGTCTTATTTTTATTTCTTTATTGCAATGTACTTTTATTAATTATTTTAGCCTGGTAAGTCGTTATTTTTTGTTTTAGTAAAACCCTCTTAATGTATCCATATATCCATTTTATGCCTTCATTTGAATTATTGATTAGGTACCTAGTACCTATTAAATTAGATCACGTTTTCAATCCTTTCTACTTTTTATAATATTAATATTATTATCCTATGTACTCGTATTTTTCATGTTCCCTTTCCAGTCTTTTTTCCCTTTTTCCAAAACTGAGTGATACATTTTTTGCAATTTGGCGTTTTGTATCATATTTTTGTTGGAGTAGACCTACATACTTACTTATATGCAACAAATAACTATTTATATTTTTTTTATTTCCAGGTTCAATGACAAGTTCAAACTACAGCACCACAAGTACATGCACAAACCAGAGCGCCGAGCACCACAACCTGACTCTCACTCTAGAAGAATCTAAGTTCGACATGTCCGCTCTAGAAGCTTCCACTCAGAGCTTGCTGGACGATGAGACGTCACCAGCAGACAGCCTTATATCCTCTACAAGTACGAGTGACTCCAATAATGAGATGATTGAAAGAGATGCCCCGTCTATATCTTCGGCGTACCAGACTGCTAATACGAAGACTAAGTCGCCTGAGCCGGTAGAGGAGGAGGTGGATGGAGAGGTTCTGCAGATTAAGGAGATTAGGTGAGTTGGTTTTTGTGACGACATTGATAATGGGGAAATTAATAGAGAAATGTGCACATAACATTGATGATAGACACCCTCTGTAGAAATGAATCTGCAGTAACTTTTCCCCTAAACAGCTTATTTTGCTGTTTTCTTTTAGTATTACTTGGTATTCTCTTGATATTCAAATTTCAACATTTCATAGCCCTTGAATTTTTTCGTGTACCTAAGTCATGAAAAAAATGCGATTTACATAATATCAATTTGTTATCTAATTTGAGTAAAAAGACACCGCTGCAACGGTCTCTTTTTTACTCAACAATATTTTGAGTTATGCCCTGTCCTGTGCCAATCTGATCAATGTGCGACCTGCTTTCACTATAATATCATCTATCCATAATCGCTGAGCATGGAGCGAAGCATTTGGGCTACGTGCTGACTGATCGATGATTTGTTTTGCGAGGATGCTTGTACGGTCTACCGTAACAATAATGTAATATTATGATGTGCGGACTCGTATTACATATTCTAACTAATATACTTGTAACTGTAACATAACATATTTAGTACTAATAAAGCATCCGTGCTCACTACACGTGTGTCGTACTCATTCTCGTGCCCTCTATCTACGAACTCTTAACTAACTATTAAAGGTGTAAACCGTACATCTTTATGGTCCTTCGAGCGACTAGCTAAATAACAATTCGAGGCCCGTACATCTTTATGGTCCTTCGAGCGACTAGCCAACTAACAATTCGAGGCCCGTAAATCTTTATGGTCCTTCGAGCGACTAACTAACAATTTGAGGCCCAAATATCTTTTGGTCTTCAAAACTAACTTGAACATTTGTACGCGCTTGGACATTCGTGTGAACTTACCGTGATTACATAAGTGTCTCTGCAAGTACGCAACAGCAACAATCTGTGGATATACTATCTACTTAACAACTATTTTTGAGGTGTGGTTTGTGTTTCTTTTTGCGGTAGCAAATCGGTTCAGTCGGCCTCCCACAAGCGGGTCTCACCGGCTGGATTGAGAAGGTGCATATACCGTAGAGAGGATATAGATCACATTCTCAAAAAATGAGCACCGTCGAAGAAATTATCGACACTCAACAACAACTTCGAGAGGGCATCGAACAACTACAACGAAACTTTAAAAAGGATGGAGCCGAACGCAAGACTCCAGCCTACATCAAGAAACGACTTGAAACCCTGGAAACCTACTGGACAGAGTTTCAAAACAACCATACCAAACTTTACAACTATGAAGACCGTAACTACACATATTTTACGGAAAATCATTACGAACAAACTAAACAACTCTACAACGAAGCTCGCCGGTTTATCAGTTCTGCTGCTGAGAGCGCCGCGAGCATCCCTCAGAAGCGTGACAAGTCACCACTACCACGGAAACAATTACCAGGTGAAGCGTCCGTTGCTGAGAAACAACAACCAACTATCAACGTTCCAACAATGTCGCAAGGTAACGCCAGCAAGACCGACGAAATGCTGCGCAAACAACGATCCAACTTTAAGGCATTTACCAGAACCATTGGAACAATAAATGTCGAAACAATAACAGAGAAGTGGGAGTTTGATGACACTCTCAAAATGATAGAAACAAGGTGGAAGGCAATCGATTCCCTCCATTGGGATATCGACTGTGAACTAACAACCAACAACACTGAATACGAACAAACCTACGAGATCTACGAGAAACAATATCTCAAACTTAAAAAAGAAATAAACTCAAAAATGTGGTCTTTATCACACAAAGACAAATCAACACCGAAAATAGAACTACCAACATTCAGCGGCTCTTACACTACATGGACGTCTTTCAAGGACTTGTTCATCGAGACGATCCACACTAATCCAACACTATCAAGTGCCCAGAAAATGCAATTTCTCAAGGCCAAACTTAAAGGTGAAGCGGAAAAACTGATTCAACACTTATCTATCAGTTCCGAAAACTACCAAATCTGCTGGGATATATTAAACCACAGATATAATAACAAGAAGCTAATATTTACATCTCACTTAAACGCTATGCTTAACCTACCTACTATACAACAACAAACATCTACCGCTATCAAGAAGGTCCATGACACCGCAACCGAGTGCATAAATGCTATCAAAAACCTTGACGTTGACACCTCGACTTGGGATCCTATTTTGGTGCATCTACTGTCGCAAAAATTGGATTCCGAAACCTACAACGACTACTGTGAATCTGTAACTGAACCGAGAGAGCTGCCAAAATTAGCCGAATTTTTGAACTACCTTGAAAACAAATTTACAACATTGGAATCTGCACGCCGCAAGCAACAGACTTCATCAACCGAGCAACAACAGTCACAACGTGGTTCATCTTCATACAACAGAGTCCAGCATAACTACAAAGCATTTACCGCAAACCAAAATTGCAACAATAAAACAAACCCAAACCAACATAACGCAAGTTGGAACAAAGCACATTCCGTTCCCAGTAACGTGAGGTGCCCACATTGCAAAAAACAGCATGGACTCTTCCATTGCAACGAATTTCTCCAATTTCAATTGCGAGAACGCCGCTCTGTTGTTGCAAAACACAATTTATGCAAAAACTGCTTGTTTGACCACGAGGGCAAGCAGTGCACTTCAACAAAGAGATGCAGAGAATGCAATGCTGCTCACCATACTCTTCTACACGACCAGTCCTTCCGGAACAATTCGGCTAAACCACTCCTGGATGGACCTACTCAACTAACGCCCTCAACTTCAACTAACACAAACTTATCAACAGAACGAATTTCCGAGACTCTTTTGGCGACAGCACTGGTGAAGGTCACGACTAAAGACGGCTCGCAAATTATACTACGAGCACTGATCGACCAGGGGTCTCAAATATCATTGCTAACAGAAAACGCTGCCCAACTGCTAGAAATACCACGTAAAAAATTTAAAGGCATTATTTTCGGCGTTGGAGCACATGAGAGCAACTGCAAAGGTGCAATCGACATAACTTGTACATCTATTTACACCAAAAATACATTCCAAACACGTGTATACGTTATGCGACACCTAGTAAACAAACTTCCAAGCCGAACATTCCAAGCACCATCCACTTGGAACCACCTTGAAGGCATCCAACTAGCCGACCCGGAATTCAACATCAGTCGACCGATAGATATACTATTCGGAGCCGACGTCTACTCTAACATTATCTTGGGCGGTATCATCAAAGGTCAACCGACCCAACCTATCGCACAACAAACTCAACTTGGCTGGATTATATGTGGCAATATGACCACATCCTATCAATGCAACGTCGTACTCAACAATTTGGACGACATCAGCAGATTTTGGGAAGTTGAAGACGTCTCTGAAGGCGGCGACATGTCTACAGATGACCTTCACTGCCTACAACTATATCAAGCTACAACGAAACGCAACGAAGACGGACGCTACGTCGTACGACTTCCTCTTCACGAAGACATCAACGAAAAACTCGGCGACTCCAAGCCGAAAGCAACAGCACAATTTTACCAGCTTGAAAGGAAATTTGACAAAACAAAATCCTTGGCTGTAAAATATAAACAATTTATGTCGGAATACTCGGAAATGCAACACATGCATCAAAGTACTTGTAACGAGACGCCGAGCTACTATTTACCGCATCACTGTGTGCAACGGGCCGACTCCACAACAACGCCACTTCGCGTCATATTCAACGCATCAGCAAAAACTTCGTCGGGCTTGAGCCTCAACGATTTGATGTACGGTGGCCCAAATTTACAAACAGATTTATTTTCACAAATTTTGAAACTGAGAATGTACAAAATTGCACTCACTGGTGACATATCGAAGATGTTTCGACAAATTTTGTGTCATGAAGATGACCAAAAATTCCAAAAAATACTTTGGCGAGACTCACCTAACGAACCTCTACGAGAATACGCTCTAGCAACAGTTACTTACGGTCTCAAGGCATCCCCGTTCCTCGCGATGATGACCCTGAAACGACTTGCAAGTGACGAAAAACACAACTACCCTGAAGCCGCTGCTATTCTGGAATCATCCTTCTACATGGACGACCTGTTATGCAGCGCACCTGACCTTGAAACAGCAACAAGGATCAAAACCGACCTAACAAACTTACTCAAGGCCGGAGGCTTCCCCTTGAGGAAGTGGTCATCAAACAATCGAGTACTACTCGAAAAACAACCTAACGACGAACAAGAAACATTTGATTTCAAGCACCAAGAGACTACAAAAACCTTGGGTCTACGCTGGAGTCCTAACGAAGACAACTTTAACTTTCAACTACAATTTGAACCGAACACATCAACCAAGGTCACCAAACGGAAGCTACTTTCTGAAATCTCGAAGATCTTTGACCCACTGGGGTGGCTGAGCCCTGTAACAACAAAACTAAAACTATTATTTCAACGAGTGTGGCAACTTGATCTGCGATGGGATGACGAAATTCCGGTGGCTGTAAACAACGAATGGGAGAAAATTAAAGCGGAACTACATGAAATCAACGAGATTCAAATCCCCAGATGGCTACAAGTCAACAAGGGAGACGACCTTGAACTTCACGGCTTCTGTGACTCATCGCAAAATGCCTACGCTTGCGTTATTTATTGCAAGAACAAGACAACTAACGCAGTCGTGATACTGGCGGCGAAATCAAGGCTTGTACCTACAAAGAAAACAATAACTCTACCAAGGCTCGAACTATGTGCAGCGCAACTACTCTCAAAACTAATGCTGAAAGTTCAAGAAAGCCTTACAAACCACAAGATTACCATTTTTGGGTGGTCTGACTCAACGGCCGTATTGGGTTGGTTACAAGGAGACCCCAATCGCTGGAAGCCGTTCGTGTCCAACAGAGTGAAGAAAATAACTCAAGTTATTCCAGCAAACTGCTGGCGCTACGTGAAGTCCTCAGAAAACTCAGCTGATTGTGCCAGTCGTGGCATTTCATCGAGTCAACTGAAAACTCATCAACTGTGGTGGGAGGGGCCAGAATGGCTACCAAACTACTTACCTTCTGAGGAACCGCAACCTCACGAAACTACTGAAGATCTGAAAAAACTACAAACAAACGTTACCGTGCAACCGCCTGCATATGACGTAATACAAACCTTACTCACGAGAAACAGCTGTTTGACTCGGGTTACTCGCGTTATCGCTTGGATACTACGCGCAGGAATTCGTGACGTCAACCGGCCGAAGCATTTAACTGCATCTGAAATCAGAAAAGCAAGAAATATTTTAATAAAGCATGTACAACTTACCTCGTTTGAAGACGAAATCAAAAACCTGAAACAAAGCAAAGAGCTGGATCGAAAATGCAAACTTCTACCTCTGAGCCCATACCTAGACGACGAGGGAATACTCAGAGTGAAAGGTAGCATAAACAACGCCAACATTGACAATGAACAGAAAAATCCCATCATCGTACCTCACGACGGCCGCTTCACTGAACTACTCATCGATCAAGCACACAAACTTACCTTCCACGGTGGTGCACGTCTTACCTCAGCGAACATACGAAAACAGTACTGGATAATTGGCGGCAACAGGGCTGTCAAAAAACGAATTTACAACTGCATAAAATGTAGAAGGCAAAACCCTATACAACCTAGTCAACTGATGGGAGACTTACCGGCGCCGCGGTGTAATCCGACCCGACCGTTTTATCACACGGGCGTTGATTACACTGGATTCGTGGAAATTAAATCAAACAAAGGCCGAGGTATAAAAACCACTAAGGGTTACATCGCTGTCTTCGTGTGCATGGTGACGAAGGCAGCACATCTGGAACTCGTCTCCGACCTCAGTTCGTCTGCATTCTTATCAGCTCTGCGGCGACTGGCGGCACGACGGGGCGCTCCACGTCACATGTATAGTGACAACGGGACAAACTTCCATGGAGCTAACAACACTTTAACGAAAGAATACTTTGATCTTAAGAACACACCTGACCCGGACTTCTACTCAGCGATAACAGATTTGAACATTGAATGGCATTTTAACGCACCTTCATGGCCTAGCGCAGGCGGACTCTGGGAGAGTTGCGTGAAAAGCCTGAAGCACCACCTGAAAAGAGTTCTAGGGGAACAAAAACTTACCTTTGAAGAGCTGTCTACGCTGCTGGCACAACTGGAAGCCTGCTTGAACTCGAGACCTCTTCAACCTTTAACAGAAGATACTGAAGACATCGACTATCTGACACCGTCGCACTTCCTTTCAAGCGGCCCAACTTTAACTATTATCGAAACTGAAACAGATCAACGAACAAGATGGCAACTCGTGCAAAAAATCTTCAAGGACGTTTGGAAGAGATGGCAGTCAGAGTACTTAACACAACTGTCGTCAAGAAGCAAATGGCGACAGCCTAGAGAAAACATGAAGATAAACGATATTGTCGTGATCCACGATGCCAACCTGCCACCCGGAAAATGGGCTCTCGGCAGAGTTGTGGAACTTCACCCTGGGAAAGACGGCTACGTACGAGTAGTGACTGTCCGTACCAAAAACGGCACACTGAAACGGCCTATAACGAAACTATCTAAACTACCTATAGCTAACGAAGAAGACAGCAAACATAATATACAAGACACAGAAACTGAAACTAAAGAAACAGAAACCAACAAGAGCAACGAAGAAGAATCTGGAAGAACAAACGAACCTAGAAAACAAAGAAAATGCAAACGATTATGCAACTTTATCACAACGATGCTGTGGATGTTATCATTCATCTCGCCCGCTCGTTGTAACTACAGCCTTACGAACGTAAACAACAATCAAAGCATCTACTTCGACAAGGTCACGGATATGCACCTTGTACGCGACGAGTGGAAGCTTATCGTATACTACGATATGAATCCGTATTGGCAAGGTATACAAACCTATAACAATTACATAACTACACTCAACGAATCATGCTTCGAATCAGACAGACATGTGCAATGCGAAGTAGTGCTCCTCCAACTGCAGCATGGGCTCACAGAGCTCACTTACTACAGTAACATGCTGCTTGGCAACAAAGTCTCCGAACGCAGACGTCGAAGAGGACTCATAGACGGCGTTGGATATCTAGCTAACAGCTTATTTGGTGTATTGGACGAACGATATGCTGAAAAATACGAAAAAGAAATCGATGCTCTAAAGGAAAACGACAAACATCTCGCTAAGCTGTGGAAAAATCAAACCTCCATAATAGAAGCTGAAAACAATATCCTCAAGAGAGTAGAATCGAGCATAAACAAACAATATAACAAGTACAAGGAGCACGTTAACAATTTAATTGAAGCCACGAACACACTGGCGACTCAAATTACACTCATCAAAACAAAGAATGACTTCATAATGCTGTCTATAATAGCGAACAATATTTTAACCAACTTGCGAAATCTACAAGAGACTTTACTCGAAACTATTACTGAAATCCACTATGGAAAATTTAACATACATTTGCTAAGTCCGCAACAACTTATCGATGAACTTAACATTATCTCCGGTCAACTATCAAAGGATTTAACTCTACCTATCGACAACATTCACATCGATCTGAGGAAACTATATCATCTTCTGAGGGTCAAAGCCATCATGAAGAAGAAATATTTCATTTTTGAGATCAGAATACCTTTGGTGACTCGAGACTCATATGAGATATTCAAGCTCATAACTATACCACAACAATTACGAGAATCAATGGTGACTATTAAACCCATTTCTTCTCACATCGCTATCAATCTACATAAAGATGTCTACATACCGATGTCTACTAACGAACTGCAACGCTGCACTCCATTCAACGACGCAACTTTGATGTGTATGCTGCAACGACCCATCTACTATTTAAAGCCAGAAGACAAACTCTGTGTCAAGGACGACGAAACAAGTCAGTGTGAAATGACACGAACAAAATGTAACGATGTATGGACAGAGCTTAACAACGTGAACACTTACCTTTACTTCAGCTGTGGCCAAGTCGCTATCAGAATCATATGCGAGCATCAAGTTACCGTC
This sequence comes from Hemithea aestivaria, assembly GCA_947507615.1. Classification (NCBI taxonomy): domain Eukaryota; kingdom Metazoa; phylum Arthropoda; class Insecta; order Lepidoptera; family Geometridae; genus Hemithea; species Hemithea aestivaria. The sequence continues at coordinate 12,811,651 of OX382332.1, read as the reverse complement.
GAACGCGTCACTAAGGCCGGCATTATCACTCTCGGCGATGGGTGCATTGTAAAGAGTGACTCACTGACTATATACTCGCACATGCAGCTATCTAATACGATAACAGTGCGATCAGCTGTTCAGAACGTAAACATTCCATCAATTAACAATGTATTCAACTTAACGTTACCTATCAAGAAAGAACTTTTATTTTCAACTGAGGCCGAGGATCAAGAACATCAACAATATTCAGCTCAACTAGAAAACATTGACAAACAACTCCAAGGAATGAAGGACGACAGTCTACCTAGCGATCGACTGTCACAACACGACAACCATCAGTTCGCCGTGTTATACATTTTGACCGGCGTTGCTCTCATCGCGGCTGGTGTATACTTGTGGCGGCGCGTGCGGGCACGATATTCTGTCCCCTTTCACGCGGCCGCACACCAACTACCTGAGCCTACAGTTCAGCTCAGACATCTACCGACGACAACTGCAAGCAACGACGAGGATTCCTGCGGGGTTCGATCCTGGTCCCGCGTGGACAAAGCCACGTCTCCTCACCTACCTGCATTAAGTGATAGTGTAGTGTGAAATTTATAAGTTTTATCTTAAGTTTAAATTTGTTCTTTTCTCGCCCTCGGGAGCATGTACGGTCTACCGTAACAATAATGTAATATTATGATGTGCGGACTCGTATTACATATTCTAACTAATATACTTGTAACTGTAACATAACATATTTAGTACTAATAAAGCATCCGTGCTCACTACACGTGTGTCGTACTCATTCTCGTGCCCTCTATCTACGAACTCTTAACTAACTATTAAAGGTGTAAACCGTACAATGCTCATACGTTTCCTCGCCCAGTCAACCACACGACTAATCAATAACAATTCTTCTCTTCCCCAGCAATGATCCCCAAGAAGAAAGTGTAGAAGCGAGTAAGAACGTGTCCCCTCAGTCTCCGGGCACTCCCACACACGCGTCAAACTCTCTGTCTCTATCTGATGGGAGGGACTACTTCGATGATGAAATCGCTGACCAACCAGCACTGCTGTTCAGAAGTAAGAGAAATTTATAATTTTAACATTCAACGCTAAATCTATCTGAATGTTTGCCTATTTCTTGGATAAACGACGATGAAAAACTCAGTGTCTGCCTACAGTCTACGAGTAATTTCAGAAAAGACAAATAAAAAAAAAATGTGTGCGTGTACTAGTGTACACACGTAAGAAGTGAAACTTCTTTAATTAAATTAAATTTTGAATTTATAATTTTTTTTAATTCATGTTCATTGGAGAAAGTGAAAGTACTCTTCGTCTGAACCAACCTTGGTAGGGGCAAGAAACAAAAGATAGCGTGTAACGGAAAAATGTGACGCGTAACCGAAAAATGTGACGGTAATTTTTTTCCAACGCCGATAAAGAAGTTTCACTTCAAAAATGTGTGCGTGTACTAGTGTACACACGTAAGAAGTGAAACTTCTTTAATTAAATTAAATTTAAATTTTAAATTTTTAAATTCATGTTCATTGGAGAAAGTGAAAGTACTCTTCGTCTGAACCAACCGTGGTAGGGGCAAGAAACAAAAGATGACGCGTAACCGAAAAATGTGACGGTAAATTTTTTTCCAACGCCGATAAAGAAGTTTCACTTCAATACTCAAAGTAAAAATAATTCACTCATTTTGGAAATTAACACTGAAGTCAACGCAATAAAGGAAAGCTAGCATATTGATGCGCTTTTGTGCTTATTTAGTATCCAATTTATCTTTCTGTTCCAAATTAATCTGTTAAAATTCTCAAATTTTTATGCAAGAATATTAAAAGACGAGCCCGAACTTAGCCTGATGTAAATAATTCTGGATAAACCCTTAAAAATACAATTTTGTTGTAGAAAACACAGATGGCAGTCCTTCAACTAAGACAGTGGAGTCAGAAGCAAGCCGACAGCTGCGGAAGTCCAGAGAGAGGATCAATAATTCTAGTCCACTCACTCAGAGGAACAGAAAAAGTATGATAGCTAAAAGTATAATAATAATTACTACATTCTGTGATTACGACTAATCATTGTATTAGCATAATATTAAAATGCCGGAAAACGTCCACTGTAAAATTTAAGCATCCGTCTTTGAGTACATGCACGCATTGAGATATTCTCTTTAAAAATCCTTTTGACATTTTGCAAGTGACTTAGTTTAAACTTATATGCGAGGTGGAGCTGGCTCTTTATACAATGCGATTTCACGCAGTCAATAGGTAAGATGAGATAACTTATTTCTTTCAAATACTGGAGGTACCACCACAGCCTCTGTTAATAAATCTTCTGTTTATATTCCATTAGTCTGTAAGAAATTGCCTTGTAAGATAACACCGCCAAGCGTTTACCTAGGTCACCTACTCTACGCCATACACCTTTTATAAGTTCTTTTATAAATTCTTGGTGGCAATAAAATGTTCTTCTATTGTATTGTACAGTGTGCAGTAGAAACGCAGGCGAGCGCACCCCGTCCCTGGACACGTTGTCGAGCCTCGCGTCCGACGACCTCATGATGGACCAGGACCTGGCGCAGTCCATCACCAGTCTGCAGAGCGTCGATGATTATATTGAGAGGTAAATAATGTGGGCATAAACCAAACTTCATTGTCGTTCATCATAAATAAATTCTCCAACAGAACAGGTTACCCTACTTACACTGTCAGAGTCAAATCACAATTTTTATAGGTTTGCCACCTATATGTTGCAGTTTCAGGTCGCCGAGTTTACAACAGGGCCTGCAACATGGCCAGACGACTGCATCCGACATATTTTATAGGTAACAGCCGGATCATAGGCTGGATGTCTTCGGCACTTTTGTTAGTGATTAATAAAACCGATCCTGGAGCGGCAGCGTCAAACACAAGTTTGGCAAATGTATGTCGCAGTAGGAGGATTGTAATATTCTTCTCGTCCTATTTCGAGAGATTTTCGAACCAAGCCCTGTCGTGAAATTTGCTGCCCTTCTTGATGTTAACTCTAATCTGGAGTACTTTGAAGTTAAAATTTTACAAAATATTTCCATTTAATAACTATCGTCTATCAGAAAATACCTATTTTATAAGAAGAACGTGCAAGAAACTTACAAGGATTCTTTTTTCAAATTATTTTACCAGATTGGACAGTTCCCTCCGCAGCGGGCTGAACTCACTGGACGAGCGCCAACTGCGCCAGGAACTATCCTCGTCTGGCGCGGCGGTGCGTCAGTGGAGCCAGCTGCTGGAACAGAACAACTTCCTCGACAGGCAACTGGCTGCGATGGCGCAAGGGAGACACGACTCGCTTACTGCCAGCAACAACAGTCTTGCAAGCATTGGGTGAGTTTAGTATATTTAGATTACGTATATATTTTTTGGATGGTGTATTCAAGGACAGGCAAACGCAGTGTCGGTCGTCCAGCAGCCAGATGGATGGACGATTTGGTATAAATGGCGGGTCACACATGGGCCAGATTGGCACAGGATAGGGTTGAGTGGCATAACTATGCTCAGCAGTGGGATGTAGAGGGCTGTGGATGATTATGATGATATTTTTTGATAAATCCGAAAACCGAGCAACGAGGGATAGAAGTAGGATCGCGCACCCTGACTATTAGCCGAAATATACGCTAAGAAGGTAGCCTTTCGATACCACATCAGATCAAAGAAGAGAAAATGAAATGGAGAGATCCCGTCTTATTTATATTTATATCACGACACCCTGTCGACAATAGGGATGTTGACATGCTCAAAAAATTTTAATACTTATAATAAATTATTATCGGTCTGTAAATACTTAAGATTCGTATTTTTTGTTTGTGAATAAAATAAAAGTAACTGAGATATAACGCTTACTAGTTGTTAGGTGGGGACGCACTACGTCACTATTCTGTACAAAATGTACCGACCCGAGTCCGAACAAGTGACATCACAAACTCTCACCAAGCAACTTTAGTGCGTTGTACCACTCACAATTTTATTAAATTTACGAAGATCGAGACGGTCGCATATTATGAACGTATTCAGGTCAATATAGAGAATGATACCTTTTAACGCCAGATCCTATTTTGATTAAGGCATTTGAAGAAACTCGTCTATATCATGCAAGTTATCTCAAACATTCCCACGATGGATGCAATTGTTACGAGAAACCAATTATGAATTATTGTCAGTCCAATTCAGGCGTTCGTAGAGTCAATTAATTATAATTCAGCAGTTTAAAGAGTTCATCGGTGAACATTTAAATAAATTTGAAAAAAAACTATGATCTACACTATACTAATTTACTTAAATTAAATATCAAACAAAATATTTTTAAACGCAAAATGCATAGAAAATTGGTTGTATTTTTAAAGCTTATTAAATTTATATAACCCCACCGTTTACGTGTTTTGCTTAGCTTTGAATTTAGTTTTTTTTTCTAAAAGAAATACAGTTAAAATTTTGGAGTTAGTAGGTACAGAATATTACATTTTTTCTGAAGAATTCAAAGAGAGGTCAAGATAAATGACTTATTTATTAAAAAGCATTATAGATCAATATTTTCCAGGAACGCTACGAGCGTAAACAATATTGTTCTCACAAACAATAGACTGTTCAGCTGTTCACAATAACACAAACAAGTGATGCTAAGAATCGCAACAGATGACATGTCTATGGAACGAGCACTTCCATTCAATTTAGCTCAAGGCGATCTGCTCCCATTTATACGAGCTAATATGGTAGCTTGTTAGAAGTTCATACTAGTTTTCTTAACATAATATAGACCTTTTGAGATGAGACTGCAACTAGAGTCCGACCGAAACTGGTTTTACGGCCGAAACCGAAACCGAAACCGAATGTTCGGCCGAGGCTTTAGTTTCGGCCGAAACCGAAACCGAAACCGAAACTCACATGGTTAAATAAAAAAACTTTAAAATACTGAAATTTGGGGCATTTTACCCATTATTCTGCATTAATTAGGACATAAAATGGAAGCACAGCATTTAATTGGGTTTTATAATTGGGTTTTATACTCCAACAGAACAGGTTTCCCTAATTACACTGTCAGAGTCAAATCACAATTTATAGGTTGTGTGGCTAACCTATATGTTGCAGTTTCAGGTCGCCGAGATTCCTACAAGGCCTGCAACATGACCTAACGACTGCCTCCTACATATCTTATAGGAAACAGCCGGGACCCACAGTTTTACGTGCCTTCCGACCGAAACACGGTAGCGTCCAGGCGAAAATCTTTGCCACACTGAGATTTGAACCCAGGACCTCCGGCTTACAAGCCGGACGTATGACCACTGGGCCACGGACGCTACAAGCATAATAATATTAAGTTTGATGCATCAGTTGTAATATAAAAAATATAACAATAATATTTTAATTTTTTTTAGGCTTCCGTGGTCAACAAGGAAGCCTTATAGTTTCGCTTTGTCTGTCCGTCCGTCCGTCCGCGGCTTTACGGAGAAACTATAAGTCCTAGAAAACTGTAATTATGCACAGAGGAGGGCAATGATTAGGGTAAGAGAACGGTTACAAAAATAAATTTAAATCAATTAATTTAGGGTACCTCCCAAACTTGTAAAATGGGGATGATATTTTTTCTAGCTGATCCCATCATTTGGGGTATTGTTGAATAGGTATTTTAATGAAGGACATAATATATCTAAAGAAATTTTTCGATTTAATGATCCATTTGAAAGCTATTCAAGTTTTTTTTTTTTGGCGTCCCCCCGCCCTCTAAAATCTAATCTACTGGCTTTCAAACACTGTTAAAATCACGAATATAGTTTCAACCATGAACTTTTCAGGAAAACCATAGCAGTTAAGATAGTTTTATAAGTTTTAAAGATATCGTTGATGAAAATTAAGGCAGTAGATATACGATTTGCTAGTTCTACGGAAGCCTACATTGCGCGTAGTCTGAATAGCGCTTGGCCTATTTAATTAAATTAGGTTCTTATAGCAATACGTTTATCAGTTATCAATTATAATTAAAACACTAATTGTTACTGTTTCATTAACCCCTTGATCCAGGAAAAACTTCCAGTTCAAATCAAAATTGACATCTATTATTTCTAGCTTCTTTAAAATGAGGTTCAAATTCGCATGCGCGAAGTATTAGTATTTTGAAATCTTACTAATTAATCAAATTAAATTAAATAGTCATTTATTTCGGTCAATAACCATAAATCTAGTGTAACGTTTCTCACTTAAAATATTAACAAATAATTAAATAAAAAATTGGCTGTACAAAAAGAGCACTAATTCATTTTAATAAGAATTGATAATTAGAATTTTTGAATAATTAATAAAAATAGAAATAACAAAATTAATGTCATATATACTATATACTACCTGTTATCTTTTTGCTCAGTCAAAATATTCATCCATATGCTTTGTATAGGACAATCAAACCTAGCAACAATCATCTTCAGGAGACCATTGTTATTGCTATATGTGCGTTGGCGAAGGGAAGCAACATTTTTGCGGATTATAGCATGGAAGCCATCAGTTCGTGCTTCCGCGAACATTAAGCATAATCAGCGGAACACGTTCAGGCCTAACTTTACCACTCTTGAAAATGAGCACTTCACTTTTCTTTGTGTTATACCTGTGTCCGAATTAATACTTTGGTTTGTACCTATTTGTTTGAATCATCAATCTCTTTTAGGTACCTCTATATAAAAATAATAATTACTAAAATTTCTACTACACACTTAGTTCCAGTCTCAACAAAGATAATATTATCAAATCACACATTTCAAATTAACAAACCTATATTACAATTTTTAGTCGTCCATCAAAGCGTTGTCGCGAGAAACGAAGCTAGGCGAGCGTGCACGACAACTTCCGAAGGGAGTTTCGGTTTCGGCAAAAGTTTCGGCCAATTTTGGCCGAAACCGAAACTTTCGCCGAAACTCGATTTTTGGCCGAAACTCGGCCGAAACCGAAACCGAAACCGAAATTTCGGTCGGACACTAACTGCAACCTTTTATGGGATAGAAAGATAGAACCTTAGACCTTAGATCATAAATCGAACTAAACTGGATTTGTCACTGTTAGGCGTCCCCCACTACCAAAATATGGACCGCTGGGCATAAAACTATAAGTATAACTTATTACATTCAACTATAACTTATAGTTGTCACAATATATGGGTTATCCCTGTGTGCGTATTTGTGCTAGTGTTTGTCAATGTCGGGTGCGTGCGTAGTAAAGTTGTCGATTCATTAGTATGTAGTATACCTATAGAAATTGTTTTGTATGGTAGGTACCATCGGATTAAAAAATGTACACAAACATAGATAGGCTTTAAGTTTAAGACAAACATATGCTCTTCTTATTCATTAAAAGAAAGAAAACTAAAGAAAGTTAATCTACGAAAGGAAGTTACTAAAGTTACGAAAATAGAACAATTTCAGTTATTACACCTCAATAACTTTTTACGACGGCGTATTTCAAAGTGATCCCAAGTATTCTAAAAATAATTGCGATATCCGTTATCTGACGTGAATCAATTAGTTAAAGTGCTTTCAAGGGCCGTGTGGCTACCGTTCACAATGATCACTTTAAAGTGTAAGGTCAACTCAACGATATTGTTATCACCGGACATTGAATTCATGGTAAAAATGTCTGGAGTTAGCATATAAAAGTACGTAAATTTAACAATAGTCGGCGCTCTATTTCCCGTAAATATTTGTTATCATTCAAAAGGTATTTTTGGCATTTTGCTTTACTTTTTTGTTAAATTTTGGGGTCACAGATGAGATATGACACTGGGCTACTTGCACCGACGTGATATTAGTATTTAGTATTGTACTTACACATACTTTTTACTACTTTATTAATTGCCGTAAGTAAATATCGGTAAAAGTGCTCTTTGCACTTCATTTACTATGGACAATATTCGAAGTAAAAACGCAGACATGACATCCTGGATTTGGTATACAATGGGTCGGATAATACCGTGGGTTTGTATAGATATATACTAGATACCTTTACATTCCTATAATTATGACCAACACCAAGGCCTTTGTGCGTGATTGTTCTCAATAATATCTACTTCCACATCACGAATCTAATTTAATACATATATTATTGCAAATGAGATCAACGGCTTTTAGATTTTGCTTATGTTACGAATTAATGGATTTTTCATTATTATTCTAAGCAACTGGTTTACTAATATGTATAAGCAACTTTTATATTTATTTCATACACTCAATGTGAAATCATTTAAAATTTCACAATTTTAATATTATTGTAAAGCGGTTTATTAATGCGATAATGCGACATCATGTCTAGATTAGTTACTACGACCTTACATAATATTCTCAAATAATTCACTTTGGTCTGGGAGGGTAGTTCAACTGCATGGGCGGCTGGGTGACAGCTAGTGTAACATAACAAATTTTTTACTAGCTGCACACAGCGGCTTTACTCGCTGTACAGTGTATACAGTAAGCCTATATGTTTTTTCTGGGTCTAAGCTATATTATACCAAATTACAGCTTAATTGGTCCACCCATTTAGGCGTGAAAGAGTAACAGTCATACATACATACATACGAACTTTCACATTTATAACATTAGTGGCATTCGTCGAAAATATGCAAAAAAATGTCAGATTAATTTCACACGAACACACACGAGTATTAAAAAACTTATTTCATTTTAGCGACAAGCGAAATGTGAAAATAAATAATTCGGAATATTAAATTTTTGCATCATTTTCGAACAACATTCACTAGATGTGTAGGAAACGATTCACATTCTAACAGAATAACTTCGCATCTTTGACCTCCATTCTCCATGTATTCCATGATCAATGGCTATTGTGACGGGCAGATAGCGTGACAAAACAGACGCCGAGAAGTAAAAGCCGAAGAATACGTTTTCCCGCTGAGTGCAATTTTCGAGGTGTAAACTATGCGCTAGTATTACCAAGGTACTTTGTACTTTTACGAATAAGTTACCTAAATGTTTTAGTTGTATGACGTGCCAATGACCATAATAATAATGTGTCATCGTATCTATTTAAATTTAGCCTTTTTATTTAAATAAGCACAACACTAACTTATTGCAAAAAATGTTTATGCTGAATGCTTATGCTGTTGAATGCTTATGTTTAATTTATCTTTATTTTTTATACATATGTAGTAAAATGCACACTGTGGACTGTGGGTGTCTACGCAGTATCTACTATTTTATCAATTCATGTCCATGATGTGATTTACAACAATATGTGTATCCATATATTCTTATTCAACGATAGTTACCATTTCCTAGCATCTTGAAGTCGTGAGTCTGTTGCAAATTTTAATGTGAGCACGAACACGAATCTCGGCACCTTTTGTGTGTTTTTTGTAGCGGTCCAGCCGGTAACCGACGCGACGGAGCTTCAGTTTTTAACGGTTGCAAATTATTACCGTGCTTTTTCCTTTCGAATACTTTACAATTTTTCTTACCTGCCTGTATTTTGATCTTTATTCAAACATGTCTTCTATTCATCAAGGCATTACCAAAACGTGATTTAACTAGAATTTCTCAATACCTGCAACGAACGTCTGTCAAAAAACTAATCGACAATATTACAAAACCGCGTCAATCCGTCATACCCGGTGTTAACGAGTCGATTTCGCAAGACAAATTTCGCGGCTACACAGTTTTTCATGGTGAATTTGACGGCGAGCTTTGTGACGAAAGGTCCTTGCACCGTGAGGTAATCAGAGAAGCCAGGGAATGAAGCATCTCGATATGCTGCGCTCGGGCCGACGCGACGGTTGACGGCGCGTTTGGCTTAGTTTGTGACTCGTCGCGCTACGGGACGTACGTACAACCCGCATGGAACTCGATAGCAACACGTGTTGTGGTCTGAAGTGACCTCGCATGCACGATCGCCTATTTAAACGATCATTCGATACGTCTATTGCACGGGTCACTGAACCATTTACGAACCGAACGAACGCGCAAGCTTCCGAAAGCTCAACAAATATTTGAGTGCTAGTGATTATTGTGAATTAAGGTAATATTGTAACGCGGAAGTAATTCCATGCTACACTGGATCGGATATGCGATAGGACTGGAAACCTAACGCGGTTAATTGAATTATACGCAGGTAGGGACAACGAAGCGACGTCGCAATTTCTGATTTATATATCAATCTAAGTACATTTGTTTTAGTAAAAGGTTCAAATTAAAGTCGTTTAAATTGTATTTAATACAATTAATTGACATGGTTACAGTTACACTAGTTTAAAAAAACTAAAATGTTATGGATTGAAAATGTCACTGAATTTGCCTCCTTTCAGGTAAAGCGTATAAAAAGCTAGCTACATTACTTCTCTGTATGACTAAACATATACGTTCGTCTATTAGATCCATAGCCAGGGTAGGTAAATTGTAGATAATTATTAATTAAAATTAAGTAACTCAAAGAGGGGTCAGATAAAAACATATTCAAATCTAAATCAATTTGTCACTCAATAGAAACCTCCTTACCTAAATACACCTTTTGAGTTATTTATTACAAATTATAATATATTGATTTAACTTATTTTAGAAGAAACTGGATGTGAATTAATAACAAAAAGACGACATTACTGTCTCAACAGGATAAGAGACATCGTAAAACATTGAATCGTTGTAATTTAGGTCCAAAGTTAAATTTTTATCGTCCAACCATTTTGTTTATGTTTGACAGCTGTTTATGTTGATTGATTGCCAAGTTATGTAGTTACGGTTTGGTATCCTCTGACCATAATGTTCCTACTCTAATATAGAAAAATCTACAAATCGTTTTCATATTTTAATAGATGATAATAAAAATGACAGCCGACATATTAATATTCTTCTTTTAAATCTATCGTGATAATTTAAAAAGATCGACGTAGCTAAAAGTAGGTAGACTATTATTATAGATGTGATTAAAATATTCGAATGCAGTTTTTGCGGCACACGCTTTTGTGAAATAAAAATTAAGTGGAACGTTTTGACGAAATATACAGAGGGATATAATTGGTTATCGGTTAAAATTATTATGCCAAATATGATCCTTAAAATAATTAAGTAGATAAAGCATATTGTACATAATAGTGCACATTGTTATTGCGACAGTCAATGACAGAATAATACCAGCTTTATCAACCATCCTGTTCCTAGATATAGTTTAATGTGTTTCCTTTGTTAAATGGAACATTTATCGTAATATCGATAAACGGTCGTAATCACTTAGTGTTAAATATGAAAGTTTATAAATAAATATAACAGATTTCTTTTTACTTGTTTACTTAAATATAATAAGACGTTTCTTCGCGTTCGTAACAAAAAAAATAACAATTAGTCTATTTGTAGTAGGGTAACCTGTTCTGTTGGTTACGTATCATAATACCTACGGTCATTTCAACTACGGTCGATATAACTACGATCGAATAGCCTACTGTTCAAAATGACTATTGGAAGTTTCGCCCACGTTCATATAATAACTATTGGTCGAAATCACTACTGGACGATTCGCCTACGGTTAACTCAACTACGGTCGATTGAACTATGGTTGATTAAACTAACGGACGATTTGCCTATTTTTGACTGAACGGACGATTCACTTTTTATTTTTAAAAGATGTTTCCGGCTATTATTCATGTATGATATCTAAAAATTACTTGTTTTTAGTACAGAATTATGGGCAAACCGAAATCAGTTGGTTAGGTTAGGTTTGAACAGTGACCACAATGAGCCATATACGAGTTATTTTTGATACCTGAATGATTTCTATCTGTAGATTCACAGACAGCTTATTATGCCGCGATCCCATGATGAAAATGATTTTTTTTTTTTTTTTTTTTTTTATATTAGAGCCCAACAAATAATATATTATTATTTTTGTTGTTCTCTGTTTATATTACAATCTAGCCTATGACTTAGGCTAATAGGTAATTTACATTTAACTTAAATTGCTAGGTAGACTAAAACTAAGAATGTGTCCATTAACACTTTTCTTATTGTCTCTATTAAGGGGAAGACACTTTGTTCATGTGTTCTTTATGCACAATGCATATGTAGCACTTTCACTACTTTGCACTATTCACTATTACACTACACTATACTAACTCGAACGGTTTCGTTCGTTTGAGTCTTCTTTTTAAGTCAGTGGTGTCGAGCAGCTGGATTGCTTTGACATTTATATGTTGGTGAAGCCGTTTTTGGTGTGCTTCTGCGTATTTCTGAATGATCAGATCAACGAACTCTATATTAAGGTCCCGATGTAGTTCGTTGTTTCGTATATACCAGGGTGCATTAACTATTTCCCTTAGTACTTTATTCTGGAACCGTTGTATAACTGTCACGTTAGTCTGTTTGGTGCAGCCCCACAGCTGACTACCATAAGCCCACACTGGTCTCAGGACTTGTTTGTAAAGCAGTATTTTGTTCTGTATTGAAAGCTTTGAATGTCTTCCAAGCATCCAATGCAGCCTTCTATACTTCAGCTCAAGCTCTTCTCTTTTCTTCTTGACATGAGCTTTCCAGCGCAGCTTCGTGTCAAGCGTCATACCCAGATATTTCGCCGTGTTTTCGTAGGGGACTTGTTGTTTATTGATATAAATTGGAACATATTGACTTTTCTTGTTGCTGAAGTCTATATGAATTGATTTGGATTCATTAAGTTTTATCCTCCATTTTTTTGTCCATTTATAAATTTCATCAATAGCGTTTTGCACTTTATTCACTGCCTCTCTATGAGTACTACCTATGCCCATAACAGCAGTGTCATCTGCAAAAGTTGCCATAGTATTCTCTTCTAATTCTGGGATATCACGTGTGTATAATAGGTACAGGACCGGACCTAGTACACTTCCTTGAGGTACCCCAGCTTTGATTTCTTTTAGTTCTGAATAAGCATCTTCTTGCCTTATTCTGAAGTATCTGTTTGATATATACGACTCAAGAATATCTGCAAATTCTTTTGGCAGGCTCATTCTGAGTTTATATACGAGGCCATCGTGCCAAACTTTGTCAAATGCTTGTGCCACATCTAAGAATACAGTACAACAAACTTTTTTATCTTCTAATGATTTTTCTATCACGGTAGTAATTCTATGCACTTGATCTATAGTTGAGTGCTTTTCTCTAAACCCAAATTGGTGCTCAGGGATTAGGTTTTTACTATCAAGAATAGGTCTAAGCCGTTTAAGAAGTAATTTTTCAAATAGTTTTGACATCACAGGAAGAAGTGAAATAGGTCGATATGAAGTGCTCTCATGCAGTGGTTTTCCGGGTTTTGCAATCATTTTTACCTCAGCAACTTTCCACAAATCTGGTACATACTTTAATCTCAGCGCTGCGTTAATTAAAGTTGTGAGTTTGACCACTCCCTTCTTAGGAAGGTTTCGTAATAAATCACCTGATATTAGGTCATATCCAGGGGCTTTTCTCGGGTTAATACTTTGTTTTATTTCTCTTATCACTTCTCTTGGCGTAGTAAGCTTTATGTGATTTTCAGTTGTAGGCTGAACATTATAGTTGGTAGTTAAATAATCATTAGAATTGCTCTCATTTGGTTGAAAGATCGTTTCTAAATGCTCTGCAAATCTTTTTGCTTTCTGTTCATTATTTACTGCCCACTTCCCATTTTGACACTTAATTGGTGGGATTTGGTCAGTCGGTTTCTTGAGTCTCTTAGTCACCTTCCATAGTGAATAGTCAGTAGAACGGTCATTGGTCAATTTTTGAAGACCTTTATTGGTGCAGTCATCTGTGAATTTCTTAATTTTACGATTTAATTTCTTTGTTAAATTGTTTAATATTCTTTTGTCTTCTGGACACCGTGATTGGTGCCAAGTATATCTTTGTTTCCTTTTTTGCGAGATCTGTTTAATGATATCTTTCGGGTACGTGTTCCCCTTTGTTTGGGTGCTATTAAGAGTCGGTGTGTTTTGCCAGGCTGTTTCTTGAATGATTTTTACAAAATTGTCAAGTTCAAAATTTAATTGTTCTGGAGTTTTAAGTGGGACTTTTAGATCAATAAGGTTTTCTAAATCAATCTTAAAACTTTCCCAGTCTGTTAGCTTATTAGTGAGAGTAACGGTATTTTCTTTTAGTAAGGCGTTTTCGCTTATTTCTAGATATATTGGAGAATGGTCTGAGTTCATATCACTGCTTTGATATGTTTTTATATAAGTGTTTGATAGGTTTTTGACAATGTAGAAGTCAATAAGATCAGGAATTTTATTGGTATCTGTCGGCCAGTAAGTTGGCATGCCAGTTGAAACAGGATCACATTTCAATTCTCTGATTGCTTTCAGCAGTTCTCTTCCTTTCGTAGTAGTTAGTCTGGAGCCCCAATACGTATTTTTAGCATTGAAATCTCCTCCAAGAACAAATCTATGGCCAAGACTCTTTAGAAATATTACATATTGATCTTTTTTAATGGCATACCTTGGTGGGCAGTAGATTGCTGCAATTGTCAGTGGATACGTCTTAGTTTGGACAGTGATGGACACAGCTTGAATCTCGTGTTCTTCATATTTAGCGTCTTCATAGTGTGCAAGGCTTTCTTTAACGATGACTGCACTACCACCTCTTGCAGTATTATCAGGATGTAGAGCGTTGTAGATTTTGTAACCCTTAAATTTAATAAATGATTGTTTTGTGAAATGTGTTTCAGATATTAAACACACATCAACATTTTCTATATCTAGGATTACTTGCAGTTCGTTATGATGTTTAAGTAACCCATTTGAATTCCATGCCATGATCTTGATTGTGTTAATCATTTTTTTAGCTTGGAATTAGCTCCTTTAGTGCTATTTTCAATCTTTTTTAATCTTTCATCAAATGAAAGCATGGCTTTTAAAATGTTGTCTAACTTTTGTTCATTAAGTGAAACTTGTGGCAAGTTCATTTCACTTTTCGCAGCATGGGCATAGGATTCACTAGAGGCATTTGTGTGCGGTGTATTTGTTTTTGTAGGACGTATTTCGGGCATTTTGGCAATCTTTTGTTTATCTCGCGCAGCATTATTCTGTCGTACCATAGCAACCTTTTTGGTATTTTTGTTACGAAGTTGCTGAATTTCTTTAGCTACTACGCAACCCCTATAGTTTGCAGGATGTGGGGCTCCGCAGTGGACGCACTTTGGTTTTTCTTCCTTAGGTTTTTTACATTCTTTAGTGTAATGCTTTCCTGTGCATTTTACACATCTTGGCTCCTTAGAGCAGTATTTTTGGGTATGCCCATAAGACTGGCATTTTTTACATTGTGGAATTAATTTGGTAGTTCTCAGCGGCTGCATTTCTACAATACAGCCTAAGATGTTTTTAATACTGTAAATTTTGTTTATGTCTTCGTTATTATCGAAGGTGATCATAAACATGTTGAGCGGTTCTTTGGTTTTCCAGCTCAGTTTATTCACCGCTTCGATTATTTTATAGCCCTTGGATTTCAAGTCATCTACAATTCGCTCTGGCTTGCATGTCGATGGCAATTTTTTCGCCATTACTCTTATTGGCCTCTCTTGTTTGTTTTCGTAAGAGTGCCATAGACATTGATTTTCGGCGAGGGTTTTTGTTAATGCGCGGTAAGTATCACCATTAGCAGCATTAATTTTTACCGTCTCACCACTCATCATTTTTATGCTAAAAGTATTAGCTGCCTGATTTTCTGTCAGAAAATCATAGAAGCACTGGTAATTTTTCACTCCATCCACAATTATTGGTGGTGGCTGAGGGGTTTTACCACTCTTTCCTTTGACGTTTGTGTTTTCTGGACTCGGCACATCGATGATAGGTGAGGTGTTCAATTTTCTTTTCTTTCTAGTTTTAACGCGAATCCATTCCGTTTCGCGGGCGAGTTCCTCTTCATCCGTGCTGTATTCAGTCTGGACGGCAGAAACATTCGTGTAACGGGTGTCACGGGGTGCCGGTGCTGGTGTTGCTGGCTTATTTTCTGCAAAGCATTTAAGTTGCTGTTGCAGGATATTTATCTGGCTTTGTAAATCGTTTACTAAGCCTTGTAACTTAATTCGTTCATCACGTTCCTCTTTGTAATGTTTGTAGAGGACACGTTCTGCTTCTGTCGATATGGTTACTTTGGATGGAGAACATTTATTGTGATCCATTTTTATATTTATAACTATCGCCTTCGCCTTAACTGAGTTTCCGTATATTCCGATCTTGCATGATCGTGATCTAGGTCATCGCGAGTAGGCCGCCGCGACGCGACGGTGCGGCCAATAATGATGCGTTTGCACTTTACACTATAACCGACGCGCGGTCGCGTATGACACTACTGATCTAGATGAAAATCGAACGATCACTGATCACTGACTTAATTGGTTATCGGTTAAAATTATTATGCCAAATATGATCCTTAAAATAATTAAGTAGATAAAGCATATTGTACATAATAGTGCACATTGTTATTGCGACAGTCAATGACAGAATAATACCAGCTTTATCAACCATCCTGTTCCTAGATATAGTTTAATGTGTTTCCTTTGTTAAATGGAACATTTATCGTAATATCGATAAACGGTCGTAATCACTTAGTGTTAAATATGAAAGTTTATAAATAAATATAACAGATTTCTTTTTACTTGTTTACTTAAATATAATAAGACGTTTCTTCGCGTTCGTAACAAAAAAAATAACAATTAGTCTATTTGTAGTAGGGTAACCTGTTCTGTTGGTTACGTATCATAATACCTACGGTCATTTCAACTACGGTCGATATAACTACGATCGAATAGCCTACTGTTCAAAATGACTATTGGAAGTTTCGCCCACGTTCATATAATAACTATTGGTCGAAATCACTACTGGACGATTCGCCTACGGTTAACTCAACTACGGTCGATTGAACTATGGTTGATTAAACTAACGGACGATTTGCCTATTTTTGACTGAACGGACGATTCACTTTTTATTTTTAAAAGATGTTTCCGGCTATTATTCATGTATGATATCTAAAAATTACTTGTTTTTAGTACAGAATTATGGGCAAACCGAAATCAGTTGGTTAGGTTAGGTTTGAACAGTGACCACAATGAGCCATATACGAGTTATTTTTGATACCTGAATGATTTCTATCTGTAGATTCACAGACAGCTTATTATGCCGCGATCCCATGATGAAAATGATGAAAGAAGATGCCAAGATGCCAGAAGATGCAATTACACAGTACAAATCATTCAGTAATAAGAAAAAAACTTGTACCTGGCGCTTCGCCGGACGCTGCCGCGGCACGCTCGCTTCGCTCGCTCGGCTCACGCATTGTGGTCACTGTTCAAACCTAACCTAACCAACTGATTTCGGTTTGCCCTGAATACTGTACTAAAAACACGCGGAACATAGAATTTTTAAATCGTAGGTGAGTCGTCCATAGTTGAATTAACCATTATCTCAAATGAACATTAGCCGAATTGTTCGTTAGTTCAGCTGACCATAGTTTAATCAACCGTAGGCGAGTTGAACTTTAGGCGAGTCGTCCAATATGTGTAATGAACATAGGCGAATCGTCCGTAGTTGTATCAACCGTAGTTGAAACGACCGTAGGTATAATGATACGTAACCGTTCTGTTGGAGTATAAACCCCAATATTATTATTTTTTTCAACAAAACAAACGGGGCATGTTAAATGAAACCATTAAAAATACTGCTAAATGCCAAATAGCTAATTTCAGATAATTCAAAAAGATTTGTGGGATATAGGCTTTTATAAATGCACTGAACCAAATCAGTACAAAATTGACTGATTTGGTATAAAGAACTTCTACAAGAGAAAATACATTGGATAGCTTATAGTTTTAACATCAAGTTCAATAAATTTCGCATTCAGTAAAGTATCGAACCATATTGCAGTGTGAACATTCCTATCTTATCGGCGTTATCAATACATTCTTGGCTACATATTGACTCATAAACTTACAATAACTGAACAAGATATTCTTAATGTTTTGTACATAGTTATAATAACTAGTTCAATAGAATCATCTTTTGTTTACAAAAGTAAAACATAATATTGATTGACTGACTGATCTATCAACGTATAGGTTAATCTTTTGAACGTATTGGGATACAATTTGGAACAAAAATACATTTTATTACGTAGATCTCAGCCTAAAAGGATTTCTAGACACGGACGAAGCTTATTTTTACTGTTATTGGTTAAAAAACATTGATATAATATGAAAATATTCCATTTTTCAAAACTAGATAATATTATTTTATATAGATACGATTTAGGAGTGAAGAAGTAATAATTAACATCCTCATTAACCCATCCAAACATAGCATTCATAATATCAGTGGAAAGTAGGATTACTGGGATGAGAATTCTTAGATCAATATCAAAAACAAATATAGAAATCGTAAACAAAATTACGTCAATATCAGCTATGTTAACAATGACATTTAACAACGCTGAGTTTACAAATAACAATCAAATGAAATCAAATTATCGGATACCATAAAATCGCGACAATCATGAAGATAGTAAAATAAAACCGGCAAATGTTGTCCGAACTGGTCACCATAGCAACATTGAATAAATTTGCGGCACATTGAGTACTGCCCAAATGTTAAGGACAAGACTTTATTATTACATTAATAAGTGTTATTAAATATAGAAAAATAATAAGAGCTATTAAATATACTTAGAAGAAAAGGTCTAAGGTCTTCTGCGCGTTGAACCTTTAATGTTTTCTTGTTTATCAAATGAGTTTAGTGTGTGGATTATTTATTATCGAGTGTTTGAGAAAGAAATAAAAGTGACAGATAAAAATATGTACGGCGAGTTCTCGTGAGTTGAAAACAAGTGAAATTCGTATCATAAACTTATTTTTAGATTGTTAAAATCATGCTAGCGTATATTTTAATAGAGGTAGTCATTAACTGTACGACGCGCTGAAGTAGTAATAATTGCAGTGTTTAATTTTGTACAATTGTTAGTTAAGAGCTAGTTTTGTTACGAGAACTACCGTTTATTTGCTACACTTTGGATGTTAATAGAATTTTATTTGCACATTTTGCATTTGATTGTAGCTTTTCGAGAAACCGTTTAGTTTTTTCAAGTATGGAGACTATTACAGGCTTTTATTTACTTTCACCTGTCTGTTGTCTGTCTGTCTGTAATCAAATCTTGCAAAGTAAATCTGATCCACTTCCCGGTTTCCTATTGAGCTGAAATTTTGCATGCATGTATAAATCGGATGACAATGCAATATTATTATGACATGGAGCTGATCTAATGATAGAGCTAGAAGGTGGCCATAGGAACTCCGTAATTGAACGACGCAACCCCATCAAGTTGGACTCATTTTATTCGTCTTGACGAGTACTTTGGTGCTAGATGGTAATAATAATAAAAGCTTGTTTTTAAAAAGGTTTTTTTTTAATTTCACTTGTTTACATTTTACAATGGTAAAAGTTATGCAGCTGACCGCTTGAGTGACTGTATTGAGAATACTGAATACTGACTGAGCCAATCTGAAAAACGCTTTAGGGTGTCATAAGCAAGTTTGTTTTTTAGTTTCATTCGTATTTATGTTAATAATTTCAGCTAAATTTAATTCATCACAACAGATAGAATTGCTAACATTGTGTTTAAAACTTAACAGTCACGGTTATTGAAAAATCTGTATCTGGTAAATTTTACTTTAACAAAAAAAATACACAGACGGAGTTCACACGGACATTCTTATATATAATTCACTTCACGCTACCATATATTTCCATAAAATGCGTCCGTAATGTTCAGTAATGATGCACTAAAGCCTCCAGACCTACCGCAATACAACCATTAGCTTTGTATGACCACTTTCTACGTAATGGTCAAATAAGCGACAAAATATTATTGTTGTCCTGAGAAAGCGTAAAAATGTCATTGAAACTAATTCGCGAGTTGCAATCGTTTTCGTGACTAAAGTCAATAATCGCTAACCTAGTCGATTCTAATTAAATTGATTGAGACACAGTTTCTTAAATGATTAATGAAAAATTTGACGCTTACAAGATATAAAAAAGAAATATACCAGCAAAAGCCACTACCGATATTATGTTATGACGAGTCCCAAAGTCTGTTTCTCATATACTCGTCAGTTTTGATTAAACAGTAAAATGAAATATAATATTATTTCATATACCTATAGGTACAATATAAAAAAAAATCCTTAAATCTAAATACCTAAGATACACTAAATACTATCTAAGGAAATCTAAAAGCTATTCTTTATGAGACTTATTTGCAAGATGCTGCCTTTTTGAAGTGCTGCGTGCACGTGTATCTCTTATTATTATTTTACGTTTAAATAGAGGTTTACTTGTATAATAGTCGTTACAATGTTATGACACCTGCTTAAAAGTAGTGACTTAACACATAGACTTACAAAGTAAATATATATTGGTTGAAAAGTTTTCAATACATTAAAAAAGATGTGCTACGAAGTTTCTTGAGTTTTCTTAAACAAAAGACTTCAACGAGATGTGCTTTATTTTCCCCAAAATATTGCCAAACTCGTTTAAAATTTTCCTTAAATTTGTTATAATTCGAGACACTTCCGCGTCGAAGAACTAAGGATGTAGAATTTAGGTATCTACTACTACCCAAGTTCACGATGCCTAGAATCTCCATAATTCCTGTTTTGAAATGAAAAAAGTTCTCGAAAGTAGTACCTAACTGTCAACGAATTAAGGTGCTTATCTTACCGTTTCGTAACATTTGAACGCGTTTGAGTGACATGTTATACTGCTTGTTACTCGTTATATAGCTGTATTTAATTGAAGAGTAAACGGTACATAATAATTATTTGACACACTTATAATGAAGGGGCCCATAGACTGGCGACGGATCGCATGCGATCTGCCGCTTGCGATCGCATCG
Source organism: Hemithea aestivaria (assembly GCA_947507615.1). Taxonomy (NCBI): domain Eukaryota; kingdom Metazoa; phylum Arthropoda; class Insecta; order Lepidoptera; family Geometridae; genus Hemithea; species Hemithea aestivaria. The sequence goes on along the minus strand of OX382332.1, from coordinate 12,790,785 downwards.
AGAAATCGACTTCTGTGGAACTAGACTGTGTTAAAAAATGCTGTGTTGAAAACCTTCTCAACTGATTAAATCCATTCTTAATGTGGTTGTCTGGAATCACTTAAAGCGATAAGGCCGCTTATTGTAGTCCAAATATTATCTATGTCTAACTTTAATTTATATTTTATAACTATATAGCTTTTATGCTCGCGTCCTTGCCCGCGTGCGGCAACCATTTCTTAGCGGAGGTTCCAAATTTCAACTCAATCAGGCCTGTGGTTTGGGCTGCGCGTTGATATATCAGTCAGTCAATCAGTCACTCTTTCTTTTATATACATATGTATTTAGAAATTAATTTCTTGTCTAGTTTTGTAAATGTTGGTCGACAAAACAGAATACATTTATTTTATTTAATATTATCATTATTGAAACTTAATATTATACAGTGTAGTTGCAGTTGACCTGTAATGCGATCATCGCATGCGTTATATTGCAAGGTAAATATAATAATACCTATAGACAGATATCTCATATCTCCTTATTAAACACAATAAAAAGGAAAATTAAATACACAAATAATGACTTAACTAATGTGAGTGTTACAGTTGGCGGTTTTATCGCTAGTAGTAGTAGTAGTGATCTCTTCCAGACAATACAGGAGGGAATGTTACAATATACTTATTTTAGAATGACGATGATTATAGAAATGTACTTATATGTAAGCATAGGCGGATTTAGGGGGGGGGGGGCAGGGGGCCAAGCGCCCCCCCCCCCCCCCCCCCCCCTAGAACCATTTTAGAATTACGAATTTTGCACACATTTCATGGTCAAGATTATAATAACGTCTGCACCTTGCCCCCCCCCCCCCCTCCAGGACCAAATCCTGGATCCGCCAATGTATGTAAGTAGAGAAAAGTACACATTATATAGATACTAACATACCAATATTACACCATTACATCAACTCACTTTTAAGAAAAGCAAGAACAGCGACATAATAATTTTTCGACGGTTTGTATGAAATTGCGTTCAAAAAATTGCAAGAAGTGGCTGAGAATATTGTATCGACTACCAATACTTCTCTTTAAAAACCTGTTGCAATATACCGTAATAAATTAAACGCCTCGACCATTTCGGGTCTATGATCTAAGAATCTCAGTTAGGTTTTGCATTATGCATTAGGCTATCTAGAATCTAGTCCAAAAGTTTAGCAGGATGTATATCTCGCAAATATTAACTATAAATTATAAATCAATCGAAATTACCTAATGTGACAGAATTAGAGTAAATTAGCATTATTTATTCCACTATCAGATTCTCGTGGCTTTGTTCGTGATTAAAATCCTTTCCTAGCGGAAGTCTACATATTAAAGTAGGTACCTACTAAAATATGTAAATGTGTTCGGAATTGCGACGCATTTCTTTCAACGGTTTGAGCTGTGCATTGGTAAATCAGTCAGTCAATTAGTGAGTTAAGCTTGCGTTATGTATACACAGACTTTTTTATATCGGATTTATAACGGACCGTGCAGCAGGGCTATTCACTTATCCGTTAGGGAACCGAACGAAAACCGAATTATCAAAAATGTATGATTTGACGTAATACGTCGTATCGATTATAATTAATACGCCATTTCATAATTTTTTGACAATTTGGTTTTCGGTTCGGTTCCCTGACGGATAAGTGAATATCCTTGAATTGAATTCCTAAAATTCTTTCTTAGCTTTTTTATTTACGTCATAAAAACCTATCTGTATTCAAATCTGAAATCTGACCCCAATCCGTTCAGCGGTTTAGCTGTGTTTTGAAAGATCAGTCAGTCAATCAGTCCATTGTATCAGTCACGCTTTCTTTTGATATACATATTTAAATAGATTATATTATTATGTATATTAATTAATTCTTAAGGATGTAATTTAAATAAATCGACTTTTACGATTATATGATCGCTTTCGATTAAATATGTGTGAACGATTTCGATCGTAAACCCCGCAAAATATGGCTTAACTGATACATAAAATCAGTTTAATAATACAGTTAAGTAAAAAAAACTTTCCTTTGTACGATTATGTCGTAATATTTCGCCTTTTCAACAGACTTTTAAGAAAGGAATTATTTAAATTTCTCGGAATCTTTTTTGTATATTCAATATTCACTGATTACTCTCACCCTGAGCCTATTTGGATTTTTTTTCAAGAAAGGTGGACCTGACCGCCTTACTCCAATTAGGTATATAAATTAATCAAAATCGGTAGAGCGGAATTTTTATTTCTGTCTTCAGAATATTTTTGACCGACCCAAGTTTGCCATAAACTACTATGGCTACTCCGGTCAGTTATCGTTCTATTATTCTTTGACGAATTAGATTTTTTCGTAAATCGATCGAATGTAGTGCAATCTCGTGTTACCAAAAAGTCCATGAATATGGTGGATAGGTAGTAATCCGGGAAGGGGGCGCCCGAAAAAGGTTTGGATGAACTGTGTGAAAGAGGATATGCGTGCTAGGGGAGTGGATGCAGATATGACGGATGATAGAGCAGAATGGAGGCGAAAAACGTGTTGTGCCGACCCTACCTAGTGTGGGATAAGGGCAGGACGAAGAAGATCGAATGTAGTGCGAAAGCGCTCTTATAAAACAGTTTAAAATATGCTATCCACAAAACAAATGCTATCCTTATACCTACCCAACGCGTACCTACCTACCTGTAGGTAGGTATGTATTACTCAAATATGCGTGACAAGTAAATAAACAATAGTCTCCATAACATATAAAACGAACCTTATCACCAATAATATGTAGGTCTGAGTTGAGTAACTTCACATGTTCATGATTAACCAACTTATAGTCACCACTCCGGTTCCGAACGGGAAAAGTGTAAGCACGGCTTACGTTTAATTTAATGCAAATGGATTTAAATAATAAGAAATTAAAAACAGTGCTCTAAATAAGGTTATAAAAGAAAAAGTTAAATTTAGTGTCGAAAAAGCAGTAATGTGAACGAATTTTATAGAGCAATGCATACCTGAAAACAAAAAGTTTAAAACATGACCCTTTAGATTAGCGTTGGTTTGAACTTGATGCAGTGACCCAAACAAAATTAATATAGGAAAAGACGTTAAAAGCAGTGTCGTAGTCAACGCTCAAAGCAGTTATGTGAACCGACTAAAAGACGCTAAATGCAATAAAACACAAACAATCAAAAGTGATCGAAGATATCAGAGTGGACTGAAAAGTGATACAAATGATTGTGAACGCGAAGGCAGAAGTGATGACGATGGAAAAACAGACAGTGATGCTGGACAAGGAAGCGCCTGTAAAAGGCATAGTGGCTCAAGTGGTCACCATGCTCAATGGCCAAGCACAGAGGTACGTACATTCAAAAATTTTAAGTCACAGCAAATAAATCATTTTAGATAAAAAACTTGGGATACAGTATGATTTTTTATATTTTATAGATATTTTTTCTAGACCTCTGTATCTCATGAAAATTTGAGAAACTGTTTCGTCTAGATTTGATAATGAAAAAAAAAATTAATAACATTATTGGATTAAGATGCTGCATTGATTAACACCAGATTTAAAATATTTTAATTAACCATACCTATAGAAAGCACGAATAAAAAAATCACGTCAAAAATTCAATCCAAAAAGAATTATAGTTTTAATTCAAGCAAATGTTTATTCCACATACAAATTTCATAGCAATATAATCATAGAGCTAAACCAGCAAATTGCTATATAAATTACTAATCAAATACTGTTCAACAAAATAATTATATACTCAGAACCATAAGTTACGAATAGTTACATAAAACGGTATATCCGGTCAACGCTTCCAAACATGATATTTGAAATCTTTACAATAAAATATTAGCTAATCTTTTTCTATTATACATACATCTATAATTAAATGGACATCTATCAGTCTATGGGCTAATCCATCGTTATATAAGAACTTGAATAAAATTCGTGTCATTCATTAAAGTTGATACCATATTAGGTATATCCTACTTCTTTTTAAATACTTCACGTAATTTTATTTCATCAAGTGGCTACTTTCGAATCAATAACATCTACAGACTTAAGATGTACAGGCAGGCACCGCGTTTAAAAACAAGATTGACGCCATGAGGTATTAAAGAATACGTTTTTCCAGTAAGCGTATTACTTAATCAGCCACTTGAACGTCTCATGCAGTTACTGATGTTATCTTCATGTAAGCTTCTAGGTTATTAGAGCCTAGTTTTTAGATGTTATGGTATGACAATATTATGTGTGGCAAAACAGTTTCCAGGACGTCACTAAGATACCGTCAAAAGACCAGTTCAAGCTGCTTATAGCTGAGTTGGGGACCGATTTGTGACATACTTTTAATTTCTGTTTTGTTTAAAAAATATAGCTTCAAAACGTGCGTGTAACAATTAAATGTTTTTCTAATTTTATAAAACTCTTTAATTTATAGCTTACAGCTTTTTTCTACAAATATAAAAACGAGTAAATAGACATTATTAACCTTGACTTTTATTTGTTTTGATACGCGGTGTCTGTCTTAATAACATATTGTGTGATGACATCATATTCGTATTTATAATATCTTTGTCCTATATCAAGATCGGAGATACGATGTCCTAGTTAGCTTCTAACTTCTAAGAGACTTGACATTTTAAAAGGAGTCAAGGTTCTTTGTGGGTTGCGATTTTGGATCATCAACGGCACTTACGCCTACAGTATTGTTGCAATAAATGATGCCTTGTAAGGGTACCTACTTACCGGAAGATAATACTGATAAGTTTAATTTAAACAGAAATGTTTTGTTTAGATCTGATGCATTATAATCGATGTTTTATACTCTTTAAATCTAAACGGCTAAACAGTTTGCTAAGAAATTCGGTAGGTATATTATATCCCATCAAAAAAATGAAATTAGAGCCAAGTTCAATGATTAATCCTGAAATAGGTATATTTATAACATAAAAATATTCTATTACAACTTAATATCTTATAGCGTCTAAAGTCCAAACTTAATGTTTGGTACTTAGATGACGGAACTTTAGGAGGTGATGCGGGAACTGTACTTGACGATTTAAAAACTCTTATAGACGAATTTCGTCTCATTGGCCTAGAACTAAATTTATCAAAATGTGAAATTTTTATTTCAGATACATGTTTGGACAAAGATTTGGTACTTGATCAATTCCTTCGTTTGGCACCCAGCATAAAAATTGTCGATAAGTGCTCACTTCGCCTCCTTGGTTCGCCGATCCTAGACGAATCCTTCCCACCTTTTGTTGAGGAAAAAATTCAAAATTGTATGATGGCCTCGGACAGATTGATCAAAATTAATGCCCACATGGCATTTACTATTATCAGGTATTGTTTGTTTGTACCAAAATTTACATACGTTTTACGATGTTGTCCATTGTGGAAACACAATGAGCTTCTTGTAAGCTTAGACAACGTCATAAAAAATACCCTGATGTCGGTCCTGAATTTGAGCTTGGATGACAGGGCTTGGTCTCAAACCTCCTTACCTATCAGGTTTGGGGGCCTGGGGGTCCGTAAAATTTCTAGTGTCGCTCTCCCGGCTTTTTTGTCCTCAGTGCATAGTTCGGACAATCTCATTCAAAAAATACTCGCTCCCTCGCGAGACCCCGCATTATCATCTTTGGCTATAGCTAATTCAGCTGAGGCAAAAAATGCTTGGGTTGCAGCTTGCCCCAATACCGATTTACCTAAAGTACCATCTTCACAGAGACTGTGGGATGGGCCTCTCTGCGAGTTGGCACGGAATAGTCTAATACAAACGTGTCCCAACTCGTCAGACCGTGCCCGACTTCTAGCAGTCTCTGTTAGGGAATCTGGTTTTTGGTTGCAAGCCATCCCTTCCATTAATACTGGTAATCTTTTAGATTCATCTGCTTTTCGTGTAGCTGTTTGTTTGCGCCTGGGTGCAGCATGTTATGTAGGTCACCGCTGTCAGTGTGGTACTGCAGTCGACGAGCTCGGTCACCATGGTCTCTCATGTTCTCGGAGCGCTGGCCGAATCTCCCGCCACTCCCGTCTCAACGACATCATTCGCCGGGCTTTTACCAGCGCCAATGTAGCAGCCATTCTCGAACCGAATGATGCGTGACGATGGTAAAAGACCTGACGGTATGACTTTGATTCCCTGGAAGTTAGGTCGGCCGTTAGTGTGGGACGCGACTTGCGTTGATACACTGGCGCCCTCACATCTTCCAGAGACTCAAATTGCGGCTGGTGCGGCGGCAGTTTCTGCTGGGCGGCTCAAGCGGCGTAAATATGCTAACCTCGATAGCGGTTACATTTTTGAGCCGTTTGGGGTAGAGACTTTGGGTCCTTGGGGTCCGGGAGCTCACCGCATTTTCCAAAATTTATCTGAGCGCTTGGTCGAGGCGACGTGTGACCAAAATGCTGGGGTATATTTGGCCCAACGTATAAGTATTGCCATTCAACGTGGCAATGCTGCCAGCATTCTGGGCACTCTGCCAACTGACAGTGGTTTGGAGCACTTGGATTTTCTGTAGATCGGCTTGTGGCCGATCTGTGGTTAATAAAAGTGTTCTTTACTGCTGTAGTAGCTGTAGTATTGTTAGTTTGTTTTTCTCAATAAAGGCATTTGCCACTCTTATAACTTAAGTTAATATGCTTGAGATCTGATTTGGCTAGTTCTCTTATACGAGATAATATTAGATACCTGCCTATAACAGTCACGAAAGGGCCCTATGTTCGATGGCTAGATTTTATCGACAGTTTTAGTAGTCAAGTTAATTATAATAATTCGTATACAATATGAGAACAAGCCAAGTAAGAAGAAAATTGGTATTATCCCTTGTCGCATTTAGACAAGGTATAATGCCAATTTTCAGTAAAAAAATATATTTTTATGGATAAGAGTAGTTCAAATGGCATTGTTCCTTTATCAAACTAACGAGTGATGTGGAAAGAAAACATTTACAGGAAGCGAAACAGGAAACAATTCACAAAACTAAACATTAAATAGACAATGATGTAGGTTGGGTTGCAATAGCTATCCTACTCAATACCGTGACCCACACAATGGCCAAGTAGGTATTGTTTGTCACAACGTGGGTATTAATTAACCAAGTAAACCACGGTAATTTAACTTTAAGGTAAGCTGCCCTTAATTCTCAAGTTTCACTTTGAAAGGATTTTGAGGTCACGGTCAAGTTACTTAAGCCAGACAGATTGACGATCTAAAATTCTCAGACAATCCCAGATCTCTTTAAACGCCTTTAAAAAGGAGGTTCACAATTTGTCGGAATTCGGAATATACGTATTACACAATTTTTCATGTATGCTCATCGATTGACATGAAGACGCCTGAATAACTACATAGTTTAAATAAAGTTGCTTCACGCGTCTGTCTGTAGTCTGTCCATATGTATGCTTATATCTTTTAAACTAAGCAACTTTTTTCATTTATCGATAGAGTGTATCAAGAGGAAGGTGTTTGTAGAAGAACAGTGATAATTTTCTATTAAAAGCGACGAAGTGCGCGCGGGTCAACTAGTTGATTTATAAAATTATTATTTTTGTTTCAAAAGGTACCTAGACTATCCTAGGTCTCATTAAAATATTCTCGTTTAATAGCAAGTGCGAAATCAGATTTTTTTAAAGTAGGTATCTTGTTTCGTAAAGAGAAAAACACTAGTCACATTTTTAATCCTTGATATTACCAATTTTTATTATTAAACAGTATTATTATAGTAAACCAAGTTCACAAACCTTTTAAAGCAACATTATTAACGTTAATAGGCAAAACATGTTCAACATCTACATTCATAAGCATGTATGCGGGCTCGCGTCCCCTTTTGTAGAAAAACGTGGGTTCCCTTTTAGGACCACTACGTTATAATGAACATTTTAATTACTAAGGTTGTTGTTCTAGTAGACGTAAGGCCATGAACATAAGGAGCAGCGCAAGTGTGGCGATTCTCTTATTTTGATGTTTAATTAAAGCCGCGTCTCCAGCTACGTTTTTGGTTCTAACATTCAACATGAGCATGACAACATTCAAAAACAAGTGAAATTTTAAAAATACTTTTTAAAAACAAGCTTTAATTATTATTATTATCTTGCATCATAAAGTACCTACTCGTCAAGACGAATCAAATGAGCCCAAACTCGATGGGGTTGCGTTGTTTTATAACAGAGTTTCTTTGGCCACCTTTCAGCTCCATCATCAGATCAGCTCGATGTCATAAAAATATTGCATTGTCATCCGATTTACACACGCATGCAAATTTTCAGTTCAATTGGAAACCGGGAAGTGGGTCAAATTAAACTTGCAAGATTTGATTACAGACAGACAGACAGACAACAGACAGGTGAAAGTAATATAAAGCTTGTAAAATCTCGGCGATTTTGACTTCTTGTTTGCTCCAAAAATATTTTTTGCTTTCCATATCCGATAGAAAGCACGTACAACAAAACATAATATCAATATTCATCAAAAGCGCAGAGTTTTTTTTGAATCACAACATGTTTGTGTTGAATGTTTGAGACGCGGCTTTAAACATTCGTAGTTTAGTAGTCAATATCATCAATTTTAGTGAAAACTAGCTTGGAACAGCGGTTTTACCTTTACGGTGTAAAGTACATGTGTTAATCCAAGGTCTCAACTACAAAATTTCAGCTCAATCGGCTCATCCGTTTAGCTGTAAATAGTCAAAAGTAATTAACATGCAAAATCACACACGAACTAATTATAATATTATTAATGTAATATAAGTATGGGTTTTATATATTAAATGTAATAAGTGCTCACAACTCGCAAATAGATAGAACTAAAGGGACAAAGATGACAACACAACACACACACAACCCCCCAATAAGAGTCATGGATGGTGCATACAGCATATGAAATTCAGCCGAATGCCGATTGTTCGGTTCAAGCTGCCGAAATTCCGTTAAACCGAATGTAAAACGAACTTCGGCCCATCCCTAATAATTATGTATTATTTATAGGTAGATACCTTGTGGTAGGTAAATACCTACCACAGTCACTATTATCATAACAAGTGAAATTTTAAAAATACTTTTTAAAAACAAGCTTTAATTATTATTATCGTCTTGTATCATAAAGTACTCGTCAAGACGAATCAAATGAGCCGAAACTCGATGGGGTTGCGTTGTTTTATGACGGAGTTCCTATGGCCACCTTCTAGCTCCATCATCAGATCAGCTTGATGTCATAAAAATATTGCATTGTCATCCGATTAACACACGCATGCAAATTTTCAGCTCAATTGGAAACCGGGAAGTGGGTCAAATTAAACTTGCAAGATTTGATTACAGACAGACAGACAGACAGACAACAGACAGGTGAAAGTAATATAAAGCTTGTAAAAAGGCGTAGACACTGCATTGCTCAAACAATGATCTTATTCACAAACCTATAAGTTGAAAACTATGTTCGACTACCCACATAATAGATCAGAGGTTAGTTAACTTACCTAACAACGACCTAATAACATAATGAGAATGAGGAGACAATGCCAAAGCTAATCTATTAGTAAAATATGCAGGTTCGTATCCAACAAATCGTCTTTCTAATGACTAATCACTCCGCTTTCACAACCCATACAAAAACGGAAGAAAGAGTCGTAATGTACCTACAATTTAGTTAGGAATTGCCGCAAGTTGCTCATTTCCAACGAGTTTTATATTGTAACTAAGGAAAACAATAATTACTAGAATTAGTTTAGAAAACATAAATGAGGAAGTCATAGTAAGCCTTATTATCAGTCCAATGAGGCAATGGTACGATCTTTAATCAGATTTTTATAATGAAACCTATACTCGATTGTATACGAGTACTTACTAGATACATACACGAATGCCAAATCCAAACTCACGCCTGCATAAAACTTTGGTTATAGGTATCATATTATGAAATAATTGCGCATCGTGCTAGCAGCACAACGTATTAGCGTGCGAGTCATATTATTATAGGCCTAGCAGCGCAACCAGTTAAAAAGCCATGTATTTGTTATTACAGTTTACAGATAGACTCTTTTTCTACATACCAAATTTCAGCTCAATCGGTTAAGCCGTAAAATGGTCACGAGGTCACATCCACTTTCGCATTTCTAATCTAAGTGGAACATGTAGATGGAGCCAAAAGGTGCAGAAAAAGCAAAGGTGTTCTATGCGCATATATACAAACGAGCAGGCTTACTATGGGTGCCTCGTTAATTTATAGCAAACTCATTCCAGTGGTTTACGTCCACGATATTGTGACTTACTCGGATAACTATCAAGTGCGCTTCGGTTCGACGATCGTCGTGTGCCGTGACTCGTGACCGTTGCTTAGGGGACAGCCAATTAAAGTTTATATGGACAGTCTTTTTGTGCTTATTAAATGAGACCTTTTACGCGCTTATATTTTAGTCGAATAGCGTTATTTGAGATTAAAAATTTGCTAAGCAGTAAACAGTATTTTCAAGAATACTTTAACATTGAAAAAATACAATTCCCATCTATTTTCGATACTGATACCGTCTACCTACCTTATTTCTTTTGTATTTGGATCTCGTTTTCTAAGAATACTATATAGAACTAATACTAAGTAAATCTATTAGTTGTTTACGAGTATAACTATAAATCACAGCTCAATATAGCGTGATTATGAACACTATTCCAAAAGAAAAAGTGGCTCAGCTGTTGCAATATATCAATTTGGCCTTTTGGGTAAATAACTAATTAATGTTAAGTGCCTGCGATTCGTCTGTCAATTGGCAATTTCCTTGAAGTACATGAATGGTTAACTGCTACAGCTGACAGATGGCCGACGTAAATACCTTACAAAGTATATATTTTTTTTATAAATTCTTAAGATCCTTTCACAATTGGATTTCCACGGCCAGGTGTCAGCTCAGTCGCATCATAATAAGCAAGGCAATTCATGGTTGGTCTTGAAATAAATCAGGGTGAGGGGTGGTTATTGAACGGGCTCGCGCATGCGTATTGTGAACTCGCAGATGGCATGGGGCAGATCCTTACAAAACAAACAAACGTCGCGGAGCACGCACGCTTCGCATTCACTCACAGCTGATCGGCATAATCTCTCTAGATTTGAGTCTTCTGTGTACGATTGTTGCAAAACAAACAAGTGCAAAAGAAAGTGGTAATGTCGGCGCGCAGTCACCGAGCGTGACGCTAACTGTGACTGCGAAGTGGATATCGAAGCGTTTTGCTTCTCCGTTTCCGATACACCTCGCCGCTCCATTCGAGCCTCGTCAGAAATGTCAGCGGCCTCTGACGTGTGCAATCCCGTCACGCACCCTCGCCCCCGAGACGCGACTCGATGCAGAATCGAAACCGTGTCGTCCTCACGCTCCGTAAACGAGCCACAGTTATAGCGGTCTCAAACAGAGTGCGAAAAGAAAACCGCGATACGTTCGGCTCGAATGGACGGGGTCGGCGGCGCGAGATCAGATTTTTCCGGAGCGAAGTGTGCGGCGGCGGTGGGTAGCGCGCGCCTGCTTCAGTCGGGCGCGTGCGTGCGCGCCGCGAGACTGTCCCCATGCACGGCACGCGTGGCCAAGTTGCCGCGGCGCCGGCCCCCGCGCTCACCCTGGGAGCTCGTCGCCAGAAGACGGACCTCCACGTGGCGGAACCCATCGTCACCCGCTCCGCCAGCCCCGCACCACAGCCCAGCCTCCGCAGTCAGAGAGCCAAACAATACAGGTCCACAATCATTGTTATGTGTCAGATGCTCAAGCTTGCGTGATTTCAGTGTTCACTTTCTAAAAATTATTTAAGTAATTCTAACAGCACGTTTTCAAGAAAATGAAATCTATAAAATTATTCGATACCCGTATCTTTTTAGTTTTGCGTGTGTTATCACAATATATCAAGTGTTTAATCTTTCTCACGTATATAAGCTACGTACAATAATTCGAATTATTAGGTATAATGTTTCTATTTTTGTACATACTCGTATAATATAGTTTATACGTAATAAAATTTTGTGTTTTTAATTAGTGTATTTAAAGTAGGTTGCATAAGTTTCTTATTAGACACTAAGCTGTTCTAACTTCCACATTTACCTCAACGAATATCAAAATATAATACCTATTATGACAGAATATAAACAGGAATGTACGAAGTCTATCGCATATAACATTATCTACCAACCTAGATAACGTCTTTATCTATTTTCGATCAGAGAATTGAAATATTGCAACACACATAAATGGTACCTATCTATAAAGAGTGTCGAGTAAAAAAGGCAAAGTGACCGAAACCCAGCGCAAGGTTTTGCGAGAGGCGGTAGGGGTCTGCCTCAAATCTAGGCTAAACTCGTATAAAAAACTAGCAATAAACAAAAACACATCAAGGCTAGCAACATAGTGCGTTTCCGCGGATCATACGAGTACGTGTAATCGCTGAATTCGTTCACAGGAAAATCATATTACCTGTATGTAGTCTGACACAATGTTACATTTAAAACGCTTAGTTTTCAAATTTTGTGCCAGTTGAGTTTTTTTAATTATGAGCGAATTAGTTTTAAAACTTTTTACCACATAATTAATAATTGAAGGCGAAAGTTTCTGTATGTTTTTGTTTTCTCGGTCTAGTCGAAATTTTGCATAAAGCGGTAGCTTAGAATCTCGACAATGAGCAAATCAAGTGCGTGATGATAATTATTTATTTTATTTTTTTAGCCATGGTCGTCCCACTGCAGGGCAAAGGCCTCCCTACCTTCCTTCCACTTTTTGCGGTTTTGGGCTATTTCTGACCAGCGTGATGATAAGCATGATGATAAATGATAAACAAATGCATTTTTAAGTTTAAATAGAGTCCATAAAAGCTGGTGCACAGCAGCTGACTACTGCTTTTTATATCCTACCTAATTTGTTACAATACGTAAAAAACGTTTTGATTTCAGTATATTATGCACAATATTTCGAAGTATAATAGTATAAACAGAATTGTACCTTTCTTGCACGCTTCATTGAATCATTTCGTAACCGGATATCTATTCGTTTTGTTTTACAATACATTCTGCGTATTTTAAACTGTGTTACGCAGTTTACGATAAAATTGTTACGAAAAAATCAGAATTTGCATGAAAATATAAAGTTCAATTCGGAACTTGATAATAATATTATAATATATTATAATGTTTTCATTTTTTGAATATAGGTATGTACTTTACTATTGAAAAATCTCGCTAATTCTTGTAACACAATACAAACAATATCGGTAATTCACTATGTTGTTATGGTACTTGAACCCCAAACTTGCCAGCGAAATTACTGGACATGATAATATCCAAAAAATATATACCTAATAAATAATCTTATAGAGGTACAGCACCTGTAGTACCGAAATTCAAGAGGCTGGGTGGTACGGTAGAACTAAAATATGATCAATCATAATGCTTACCATCGAGCACCTGATTTCCTCATTTTATCACTCATCATATAAAACACTGTAAACTAAAATTTGGATGTGATGTAACAATTAAGGTCATACTAAAATACTAAGCCGCATAAACTTTAATTAGAGTTAGACCTTTTTTGTAAGTACCTATAGGTACCAATAGTATTATTTCCATGAAGTGAATCATTAATCATTGTTAAGGCCAAGTTGCAACAAAAATTGAAATATACTCGGCTAAATTCAAATGGCGATATTACAAAATAATAATATCTTCTACGACCATGATTAAAAATTAAATACGTGAGATATTTTTGCTTCAAGGCAATATTAGCACTGGCCTCAGCTTTTTATTAATAACTGAATATACGCTTAGATTTCACAGATCTTAAACATCACTTCATAGTATAAATTTAAAATAAAGTTGCTTCCCGCGTCTGTCTGTCCTGTCTGTCTGATATGATGATGATGTATGATAATGATGATGTATGATGATGATGATGTATGATATGATAATGATGATGTATGCCAATATCTTTAAAGCTACGCAACGGATTTTCATTAATTGATAGAGTGATTCAAGAGGAAGGTATAATACATGTAATTTTCTATTAAGCACGACGAAGTGCGCGCGTTCCACTAGTGTTATAATAATTAACATTTTATACTATCGTAAATGTGGGAAAAGTTATTATTATACTTACGTAAACAAGCTCCTTTCAGCGATTTCCCTCGTTAGAAAGTGCATAATAACATGTTTTATCTTATAAAACATCTTAGAATAGAATATAACTTTATTGCATAGTAAAAAATATAAGGATACTTACTGAGCTAGATTTCTTAAATGCTAGGTAAACTAGTAAATTATCGCACTAGGCGCTACTTCCAGACGACCTCGGAATGGAAAAGGACATAATATTATAAAATTAATAGATGATGAATGATGGTATACAATATAAGTTGTTACCTACATAAATATGCTTATGTATATTTTAGATATTATGTACCTCGGCAATTTCTATAACAAACTTTAGTTCAACCTCCACAATGGCTTATTTTTAATACAAGCTTTTATTTATTTACAGCTGTCCATTGTCTTTCTGTAATCAAATCTTGCGAATTCTATCTTCTATCTGGGTCTGAACTCCGTAATTAAACAACGCAACCCCATCGAGTTGGGCTCATTTGATTCGTCTTGACGAGTACCTACTTTGGTGCTAGATGATAATAATAATAAAAGCATATCTTTAAAAAGTATTTTTAAAAGTTCACTTGCTTTTTGTTCCAAAAGGTGATTAAAATCCACACACATCTGTCTTACCTTAAAATGATACAAAACACCGGTGTGGTTAAAATTAATCGTAGTCGTAAATTTAATTAGGTGAGTTAGGAATTAGGTGTCACCCTGTAACCGAAGACCCTGTCTCGCTAATGAATTCGCGGCGGATGACTCATTCACACACCCTAGTTCAGCCTACACAGGCTTAAATGGTAGTCTTGGAGATTACGGTTCATTTTTGGCTAGAAACAGTAAAAATTAATAAATTGTAGTATATGAGCTGAATAATTAACTGTTTTGTTCACTAGAATAAAGATGGGTATGGATTTGAGAGAACTGAATTGCACTGAACAAATAAGGGTAACTCCATACTGAGCAGTCGCGTTCATCGTTTGTGTGACCGTTATGTTAGTGCAAGCCGTGAATATAATGCAGAAGCGTTATACCAATGTGCGGCTTCTGTACCTACAGCGGACAGCGTAAATGTAAGCACCGCAACTGGTAAGCACTCATTAGCAACGCATCGTAAGCGCAGCGTGCGCCCGGCGCGGCGTTGTGACGCTTACTCCGCGTTGTCGCAACGCTTACTGACTCGTTGTGCGCGTCGTTCACACGCTCAAGAAACGCCCGCTTAATGACAGAATTGCTTCTCGTTGAATTTAATTAGCTCAGCATCACAATTTCCATCAATGTCTACTCGACGCCCTCTGCTACTATAAATTAAGAATAGTCGCCCATGCGCGTGACAGGAAACTGGCAATTTAATGACAAATATACGTTTACCAGAGACGAGTTTTTATGAAAATTTATCAGAAACGACATTTACTTATGATGAACTGTTGCAACATCATGACTAGGTGTACTGGGACATAGCGAGGCTGATTTATGAACACTAAGAACTAAATAAATGATGCGGGGCAAATGTTCTCCTAATATACATAGAACATTCTTCACGTTTCACTGCCTAGCCGATCCTCTTCCGTCTAAGTCAATAGTTTTATTACGAGTACATTCTAAAGTTAGTACATATTTGTTTCTAGAACGCCCATCAAACTCCGTCCAACAAGCCTTCTCCGTGGTACGCCAACCAACTCTGCCCTCCATCTTCCTCCTCCACTCTCAGCAACCTCCCCTATATAAAATCTAAATAATTAAATAATCATATAACATTTCCAGGGCTAGCCTGCCAGTCCGCACGGCGCGCCTGCTGCAGCGGTCCCGTACGCAGACTCCTTCGGAAGTCAGCGACGGGGCCGCATCGCCGGCGCCCGCCTCGCTGCTGCAAGACGTCGTCGACATCAAGACGTTGCTGCTGCAACTCAAGCGGGTCTTGCAAGAGGTACATCACTTACAATTATAACTTGTAATAAGTATTTTTGTCCACCGAGGCGTAGTTGCCAGAATTGTGGGAATGTTGCCAGTATTCAGGTCATGCTGCCAGTATTTTGGGCATGTTGCCAGCATTCTGGGCATATTGCCGGAATTCTGGTCATGCTGCCAGCATTTTGGGCATGTTGACAGCATATTGAGCACGTTGTCATCTAATAGTAGTTTGGAGCACTTTGATTTGTGTCAGTGGGTTCTTTACTGATGCAGTATTGTCGCCTTTTTAATAAACGAAATGGTGGAATATTAAGTTTCAAGTGTTCTAAAACGTACGCAAGTGGAAAGTGATAAAAGCATAAGTTATGAGACCATTTGCGTCTGGCTTCGACACTTTACAAACGTGAAAAGTTTACAACTGCAAATTTTAACACTAATTTATAATATTAATAGACAATATCAGACTGAATCTTGACCACCTTGGCACGATAAAATAATAATATATGATAAGTATAGGTAGTTTTATTGACCACACAATGTAAAACCACAAACCTAATTGTGTTTCCAACATGACAAGGATTAAATTCTGCATGAAATTTAAACTAAATGTAGTGTGACCAAGAAAGCTTTTATAGATGTGTTTAATATATTTTTGTTCTTAATGTGCATGCTAGATCACCAGTACATTTAATTTCCTAAATAGAAAAAACTATAATATGGGGCTGTGAAATATATTGTAGAATAACTGGGCTGAAGAGTCTTAAAATCTAATGAGTCTTGAGTAAGAAGTGTTGTTTCACCTAGAACTTTACATCATTGCTAAATCCTGGGAAGAACTGAACTATCTCAGTGTTATCTCTAACTATCAGGATAGAGTCTTGCTCGTCTTCTTACTTTTTTGTATAAAAATAAAAAATGTCTGTCCCAAGTAAACACATTTAATGGACTAAAATTTTCTGCGCATTGTTTTTTAGCATTACAATGAGCATGGACATTATACTTGTTTATCGTTAATTAAGTGAAAGATCGCAATTTCCCCTTTGTCTAATGATTTGTGCGACTAGCATGCACATTCACAATGCACACGCACTTTTAATCAAGTATATTGGCCTAGAAACTATTCCCATGCCTTATTGAAAAGGTATAATAGATTTGGATTCTCCTATTACTCTAAAGTCAACACCAAACCTATGGATATACGAGTAAATAGAAGAATGTCGTTTAACATCCGATAGATATTATTTTTGCTGCTTCAATTGTTTCTTTTTATGAAGGCTTAAAGAATCCTTTTAGATATATTAACTTTTAGATAAATCTAGGTTTACATTTTATTTTTACTTTTAAAACCCTAATACGACTAGGTATCGTACAGTTTCGTTATTTGTTTATTAACTCTTTCATTATAATTTCTAGATATAGCTAAGTTCTTTAAAATTTTACAATATCAACAGTTCAAAATTGATTGATTAGTTAATTTTTTTATTTCGACGTATAGTTAACATATCCCATAGTTACCCCTACCCTACATAATCACATACCTACTTAGTAAAACACTGCTACAACTCAAAAAGTAACTTTTTATAATTGCAACCATAAATATGTAGAGATAAATTTAATTTTTGATTTGTGCCAGTGTTTTATTAAGGCTCTTTACTCCGCGTGACGCTCTTTCACTCGCACTATTTGATAACTACATTTTGAGATGTAACTTCACAGATTTTTTTTCCTAGTCTATACTTTCCCACTGCTGGGCAAAGACCTCCCCCAAATCCCTCCACACATCTCTATCCTGCGCCACCTCTGGCCAATCAGTCTGGTGCGCGTCTAGATCGTCTCGCCACCTTTTTCTAGGTCGGCCTCGAAGACGCCTTCACAGAATAATTATCTTTTTGAAAATTCCTCCAGGGCTTGAGGAATTTTCAAGCAGGGAATTTATAAATGTATCAAATAGTACGAGCGAGAGAGCGTCAAGCGTAAAGAGTGTTGAATGTGCGATAGTTTAGTTGTTTCTAGAAGTATGACTAGCCCTAGTTGTCGCTTGTATTAATAAGATTATGTTCGCGTGTATGTAACGTTTGTTTATTTGGTTGCATCGCCTTGTTTGCCGCACGCAGCCCGGGGAGGAGCGACATTCGTTGAGTGTAAGTATTGCCTAATGCAATCACACTACTTTGAATACCAGTAAATCTTCTGACCTAAAGAGAATTTAAGATAGAATAAAATAATACTTTATTGCAAACCAAAAATATACAAAAGAAGTTATTACTATAACATGTTATAAGTAGGTTAACAATCGGCGGTCTTATCGCACTAAGCAATTTCTTACAAACTGAAATAACCTAAGATTTTATTACCTTTTTTACCCAAAGTTTTTTTAAACCTAAGATTTTATTAATCAAAATTTAAAAATATATATTGTTTAGAATAGAACACTTTTAAATGTTAACAATTAACAATATGATAATATTATTAAAGAATCTGACACCCTTTCGGAAAGTAGCTCTATGAGATGAATGGACAAGAAACTCAAAGGGATCAAAATAGTGAAGCACTTAGTACAAAAGATAGTTTAAGTTTGTATTATAGCAAATTTTTTTATCTGATCAATCTTATTATTTGTTTCACGAGTAAATTAGTTGCCTTTACAGCATAACGTCTCTTTGTTGTATCGTCTTGTTCATATAAAAAATTCTTTTTCTTTTCTTTAAAAAACCGTAAATATATAATCCTATTATTTTCCTAATGATGAAAGTCCATTTATCTATTAAAAATATGACATCTTCCAGATAGATTTACTGGTCTTCAAATATAGTGCTGTCTGATACAATTATACACGATCGCCTGTTATACGCTTATTTGCACACCGCATTACGTTTTTCATCGAGCTTGTACCTAATAACTACATTTGTATGCATGCAAATTATGATTGTACATAAGGTGGAACGGTAAGAGTTTAGCTAATAAGGACGGCTATACTGAAAGAACTTGGTCGGTGTCGATTTATGTGTGGATTGTAGTAATTGGATTGACTTCTAAGCTAAGTATATGTTATAGAATTAGCTACGTAATACATTATTAGTGGTAGTTTTCTAGTGGGTTAGGTTAGTGTGGGGATTGTTCTAATCAAGGTTACGTTTGGAGCAAAATCCATTAAAAATAGAATTATGCTATAGGATTGCACTTCTGAATTATAACATCAGAAGTCTTCAAAAATCTCGCCTTCTTTTTAAGAATAATGCACCCAACTAGCATAGGTCATTTTAAAAGTATTATTCTTATAAGACCTGTTATATGCGCGTGAGTCACATGACTAGTTCTGTGAGTTTCAAGTAATAATAAAAGCGGCTAGCTAAATGTATTAATAAAATGTGTAAAAAACAAGAAATAGATAAAAAATAAAGATCAAAAATGAATATAGCTGCGATAGAACATTTCAATAATAATACCAAATTTACAGATAACAAGATGTATAACAAGAAATAGAGAAAAAATAAGGATCTAAATTAATCTCAAATGAAAAGAAACGAAATGCAGCGATAAAGTCAATAAATTCAATTATACCAAACCTAAACATAACACTTACGGCAATGAAAATATAATAATTGATCGTAAAATCATGCAAGCAAATCGCAAAGATAATAAGAGAAACTAAATCTCTATTGAAAGAAAGTTCATTTAAAATGTTGATGAATAGAAAAGAACAAAATATAAAGAAAGTCAAACAACTTAAAGCAATAAAAATACAACTAGCAATGAGTGCACTGACCATAATAGAATAAGGACAAGAAGATGACTAGCGATGACTGTATTAGGGGTATCAAGTAGATTTTCCTGTACCTACCTAAAAAGCAAACGAGCTAGTAGAATTAGTCAGTACTGATTACTGTAATGAGAACACGTCTATATAAAGACGTTGCTTATGGTTGGCAGCTATAAAACTATTAACTTTTGATGAAGTTTATTATACGAGTATAAAGCAATGATAGGGCTAAACTACTTGCAATATCTACTTTAAAATTATAAATTATTTTCCGAAAAAAATAAAGGGATACAATAAGAGAACTTTAGTTTCTCGCAAAGTACCTATTTGCAGACGGGCGGTCGTCGACGGGGGACTGGATGCCAAGGCTCTGCCGATTCCCAGTCCTCCGTCACTTAGACGATGCGGGAGTGCCGCCGGGTCGTTTTAGTGGGTAAACCGTGCAGCTGTCCTGCACGGGAGTCCCACATAACCCTCCCATTCCCTCGATGGGAGGGTAAGCGTAATGCATTTTTTCCCGCGTTAACAAAAAAAAAAAAAAGTACCTATTTGCTTCAAGATTTACAGGTATACGAAATATTAGGCATGAAAGAACGCTGTAGTTGTAGTTTATAAATACGATCTTATCAAAAATGATTCATTATGTCCGATATTATAAATGTTTCTACCGATAAAACTGATAATAATAGTGATACATTTCGTATTTTACGTATCAAAATAAAAATACCAAAAGTATTAATTGCGGAAGTTAACACAATAAACAACTTTAAAATTTACCGATTATAACAAGTCTGTTTTTCTGTGTTAGTAAAGGTAACACAATTGGCAAAGCCATTGAAGAAAAATCGTGAGATTTTACCCACAGATATATGAAAGGTATCGTGCCTCAGCGTGCTTGAATAACGAGAAAATGTATGTGAACATAATATATAGTCGAGGTTCCTACATGATGTTCAACATAATAGTGATACACAAGAGAAGGCTAAACAATTCCCAGAAGATAACGACTAATGAGCTAAGCACATGTTTAGAATACTATAGTTAGTGGCCTTGATCCATATCAGTCTGAAGCATCATGTTCTCTAATCTCTTTCTGGTGTTTGTTGTCTTACAGGTTTTTCTCATTGAATATCTTTTATCATTTTAGTTTTTATAGAATTTGATGTGGAACTTTAGATGTTGTAGCAAAATTTGTGGTGGCGGTAATTCATTTATTTCTAGACTTTAGACACTAGTCAAATCAACTTATTAGCTCCTTCTACGCTTACTAATTCTAATTTTCAATGGGAATTTTGGATATTTTCTAGTATGTATTAGTGTTTAAATTAGATGTCCAAGTTAGATGTGTGTTATTTCTATATAGAGGGCTCAACATAATATTAGGTACACATATCTGTTTAAAACTTTACTTTGTCTATCAAAACTTATAACCCAACTAGCTTGGTGGCGGATTATCATCATAATATAAGTCGTACCAATAAAGACTTATTAGTACGACTATACAACACATTAATAAGAAACATAGGATCCAATTTGTCCTTTAAATGAAGTAATGTATTGTATACAGAGCGAGACTCTCGACCCGTTGCTTGCGGCGTGCGCGGAGAGCCCCGCGCGCGCCAACGGGCGCCGCCCCCCCGCCTCGCCGCTGCATCCCGACGCGTGCGCAGAGATGCGCCGACAGATATTGTATCTACAGGTAACTAACTACCCTTATCCTACCTTCAACTAATACGAAAGAAAGTAAGTGTATGTATTTGTTAAACACCTTAAATTAGTTATTTGGTAGAGGTACGAGTACATATGTAGCTGGCTGTATATTAGAATAACATAATAGACTTATTCTAGTGGGTAAACGCGCTGGGCGCAGCTCATCACTTATAAGGGTTGATGTCTTATGATTGGGTAGTTCCCCAAAAAAGTCTACACTGTGAACTTCCCGAATGTCAATAGTGTTGACGGCGGGATGTTACCGATGGGGAATCACCCTCTTGGTTTTAGCCAAATATTGTATCTATCCTGTGCGTATATTTTATTACCCGTGTTCATAATATTTAATTCAGTTCAGTTACAATTTACAATCCAATGCGGGTTTGATTTTATTCAGGATCTAGTAGAAATCAAAAGAAAATAAACGTCAATAGCGCTCTTGAATGTCCCTAGACTCCACTTATATTACAAGAACAGACGAAAATATGCTCGGAATTATATAAAGCCTGATTTAAATTTACACTAATTACGAATATTTATTTCAAATAAATGATTTAAATATTCAAATCACAAATGTATTTGTGCAGAGGAGAAATTTTATAAATTTAATTTCAAAATTCAGCGATATTATAATCGACTTTTACAACAACTTACTCAAACAAAAATACTAAGTAAAAACATACATACATGGGACTCTTCAAAAGACAAGTGACAAACCAGAAGACCAATGTGCATACCAGCTATGCTATACCCTGGTTTGCAAGTGTCAATAGAGGGCGATTACCATTCACCAACAGGTGGGCCCATCTGATGGTGAGTGGTCTGCTTGTTTGCCACCTAAAGAAATGACTATTGTAATTCCAGGGTCAACTGGAGGAACGTGACCGGCTGGTGCGTGTGCTGCAGCAGCAGATGCTGAAGATGTCCGAGAGCCACGAGCCGCGGTCAGATGACACTTGCAACGTTGCCACGCAAACAGATAGGGTAATTTCTTTATCTTCAGACTGTTTTTACTTTGGTTCTCTCTTTAGCTAAGCAGACCGCTCGCCATAGTTGCGCAGCGGTTTTCCCTTGTTTAGGGTTACAATTGGGTTTTTGAGAAGGCATTATTAATATACGAGTATAAACATGTATGAAGTTTAACTTGTTTAGATAATTTAACTATAAAATGTCCAAGGCAGCAAGAAGTGAAAGAGTTATAGCCAGAAAGCAGGCCCTGGTAGTAGCCGGGAAAATGCTCAGAAGAAGATACTTGTATGAAGATGCACTCGAACAATGTCCGGAAATAACAAGTACATATTATGTACTTCTTTTTCGTCACAATAAAATGCTACAATGAGAGACAGAAATGATTAAGACAAGTACTCAAGTACATGATCAAGAAGAATAATATCTCGTATCTATAAAAATGAATCATTATTTCGCATAATTTCTGTGCAAGCGATTAATTAGTGACATAAAAGTAATATAAGGAAAGTTTATCATTTAAATAGGTAAATAAATATTTCAAAGAAATTATAATTGAACATAATAAGGTGCATACAACACTGAGAGAAATTACAAAGAGGCTATTGAAATCATAATGTATTAAGATCGCAGCAGTAAATCTTGATAACGTGTATTCACATAAATCAGAGTTATGTGAAAATTGAATCGGACAGTTAATGCCAATAATATTTTGATTTAGATGTTAGATTGCCTAAGAGTTTTAATTAGCGCTGTAATGCGATTATGGCGTTCAGTGAATTGCTTTCATTTTGAAATTAAAACATTTAAATGAAATAAACATTCTAAATGGGATGAATGAGACGGATTTACAAAAAGATTTGTTAGTTAGTGTGTACCTACCTGTTTCATAAAATTAACGAATTTATTTGCACATTTCAGTTACGGCCGCCGATGACCACGTCACTAACGAGTTCAGACAATTCAGGATTAGTGAGGTAATCATATCCTTTGCAATAATTGACTCTTGCGCACACTTTACACCGGTCATTAATTTCTTCACGGTTATTGTTCACTTTTACAAGATCTTTGGTACATTATACGAGATTATAACACTTTTAAGGTGACGCTACACACAGGCGGGAAAGCGGTCTTGGTGGAGGACGGAAGTTTTGTAATGTTTCAAAGCGAATGCGGGCAAAACAAAATGAAAATCGCGACCGCTTTACCGCTCCATCCCACCTCTGTCTGTCGTCAGCTTTAGCAACGGAACCGCAGTCATTCTGTCTTCTACAATCTTAACAAAAGCGAAAGTGCATTTAATTAAAGTGTAAAACGTACATAATAAAAGTTTTATGTTCATTATCAACAAGAGCAATTATTCGTTAGAATATTTCCACGGTAAAGAGATATACAGTAGTTTGACTCCATAGAAACGGCCGGAATTTGGGAGTGAGTAGATGTGGGCAGATGTGGGTAGAAGTGGGTATATAATCCAGAAGCGGGTGCCACGCAGCGACCGGCGGACGTCGCGATAGTTTTTTGCAAGTATTTAGTGTAATTTACGTTATTTACTTTGGACGTATGTATACATAATATAATAAATTATATAAAATGGCAAAAAATAGCATTCGATTTTATGCTGTTTTTGAGGTAAGTTAGTATGAAGTTATTATAATATTTATTTTTAAAAGTATTCTGCTGAAGTAAGAGTGTGAGTAAGAGACCGAGTAAGAGTCCGATTAAGATTCCGAGTAAGAGTGCGAGTAAGAGACCGAGTAAGAGTGCGAATAAGAGTAAGATTCTGAGTAAGAGTTTGAGTAAGAGTCCGAGTAAGAGTCCGAGTAAGAGTTCGAGTAAGAGTGCGAGTAAGAGTCCAAGTCTTGTCTCTTGTCTTGTCTCTTGTCTTGTCTCTTGTCTTGTCTCTTGTCTTGTCTCTTGTCTTGTCTATTGTCTTGTCTCTTGTCTTGTCTCTTGTCTTGTCTCTTGTCTTGTCTCTTGTCTTGTCTCTTGTCTTGTCTCTTGTCTTGTCTCTTGTCTTGTCTCTTGTCTTGTCTCTTGTCTTGTCTCTTGTCTTGTCTCTTGTCTTGTCTCTTGTCTTGTCTCTTGTCTTGTCTCTTGTCTTGTCTCTTGTCTTGTCTCTTGTCTTGTCTCTTGTCTTGTCTCTTGTCTTGTCTCTTGTCTTGTCTCTTGTCTTGTCTCTTGTCTTGTCTCTTGTCTTGTCTCTTGTCTTGTCTCTTGTCTTGTCTCTTGTCTTGTCTCTTGTCTTGTCTCTTGTCTTGTCTCTTGTCTTGTCTCTTGTCTTGTCTCTTGTCTTGTCTCTTGTCTTGTCTCTTGTCTTGTCTAGATAGTAGCTTAAGTAAGTAGATGATATGAAATAGGTAGGTACCTACTGTATGCGGGCAGCGGCTGCCCGGCAGCCCTATGACTTGCGCATGTACCGCGAGACTGTAGGTATTTATGTTCAAAAATCACGCTCAGTCAAACTACTGTATATCTCTTTACCGTGATATTTCATAATCAACCTAATTTGTCTCGATTTAATTAATTACACTATTCAACCTACTAATGCGAAGTGTGTACCTACTCTTGTTGTCACAACGATCTTTGTTACTCTTTCACGTCTTAACTGGTGAACCGATTGTGCTTGAATATGATGGCATAAATTTCGAATAACACACACACACACTTGGAATACAGTGGGTACCGCTGGGCGCAGCTAGTTTGAACATAATTTCATCTCTTTTTAGTTACATTTCAATGAACTGCTTGTGGTTGAATTTATAGTCTTATAGCTACTGTGGTTTCGTTGCTATTAGGTTTATTCTGGATACCTCTTAACAGCCTAACATAATATTTTATGTTTACACCCGTTTAAGACAACATTATAACTACCGTCACCGTTATCTGCTTCTATACCTAAATCCTTTGCTTCTATCGTCAACACGTCGTTGCTTGTTATAGTTCCTTTATTATTACGTTTATTTATTTATATTTATTGTTTTAGGTTTATCTTCGCATCGATTCAATCAATTGTTGATTCACTGCACACATCCCTATCTGTTTTATACATCGCACCAATTTACCCCACACATTATTTCACACAATGTAGAGAACATTGCAGTAGTATCATATCTAACTTCACCACACCTAAATGGATAATTGTTTTTAGGGAATACATGAATAAAAAGATGACATTTGCTCCAACATCTATGTGTAGGATAACATTATCAATATCTCCCTATTTTACTGGCATTTTCATTTAAGTTTAATGATTTCTCATGGGCATCATGCAATAAGATAATAATTCCAATGTTATCATAGATTTTATAATAATTACGAATCATCGTATCAATCATCTTTTGGTTTTATCTTCAGGCTCAGAAGAAATCATCAAATCGAAGTCCCGAAACTATTCTAATTCATTTATTTTCATTTCAAATCCAAACAGCATCAACGTCGATGCCCATTTTACCTCTAATTGAAAAAACAGCGCATTTATCATTGTCATTAAATAATGTTCATTGAATTGTTACTTCCTCATGCTGCTTTATTCGAATTGAAATTGGGCGATGCAGTTTCCACTTGGGCTCGAGGGTTCGTCCGTCGGAACAGGTAGCGTGGCTCGATTGCTTGCTCGCTCTTTGCCTGTTGTGCTCCGTCAATGTGTTGTGCTTATTGCATCTTTTGTATCGAGCACCGGGGGACTTTTACGACAGGGATTTTGATGATTACTGCTACAAACTTTTCAAGTGACATGCATGCCCCTGGTTATTCAATTCGACTTTATACTAACGTTTGTAAAATGGTTGAGTGCAGTGTTGTTTTAGAGAGAGTTTTAATATTACACATGTTTATTGTAAATACTTCTATCTATTACATTATAGTAAATATTGGTGCTTAAGAGATTATGTTAATATTTAAGAATGATGGAGATATAAACTGTGTTACATATAATCGGCGTATAAGATATCCAAAACAAAATCGAAATAAAGATATATTTATAAATAGCAAAGTATGCAGTATAAAAGATAATGAAAAAGACTACAACAACATTAAAAATAAAACTAAATAAGCGATAAATTCTGGCGAAGACATAACAAAAATCTGAAGGTTTATGTATATGCTTATATTTTTTGTTTGATATAATTTTGTAAATAAATTCGAGGGTACATTTAAAAGACAAAAAAACATTCGTGAATAATATTTTGCATGAGCATCGATCGTGACTGTATCATGTCGGATGCAAATGCTATGAAGACATTAAAACGAAATGAAGCGTACAGTATATCGATAACGTCTCAAGGGCACAAACAATTACTTGTGTTCTATGCAACATTATGAAATCTATTTCTGTGATTTCTACATGAATTAATGTTTAAAAATATGGAAATTTATCGTGTAACATAATTTTGGCACTACATTTTTTTTGTATAAAATGTCAACGATATATTTAAGAGCTATTGATTTTTTTTTTATTTTAACCTGTTGTATACTGATATCAATTTGGCTTCTAATGGTTGAAAAGTATATTAAAGAACGGTCTAACAGTTTAAATGTTTATCTAAAAATACAAAAGGGTTTCTCTTGTTAACTAATGTAAATAACATTTACATTATGTATAATAATATATTATATACTATGCCTAAGTTCTTTTCATAGGCATATAACAGGGTGCTATTATCGGCCCCAGGGCTTTTTATAATGTGTGACGACATTCTAAAATAGGTTATACAACATTTTTACCGCACTATTGATGCAAAATATATATACAACTAAATATATCGCAACTTTGTAAAAATTATATATAAACAACTTATCTTTATTTAATTTTGTGTATAATATTGAATTAATTATAATATTGCTCCAAAATTATTTTTGCATAGACAACATAATTAATGCAATAGGTATTTAAAAAATTAAGACTTAATTTGGAATTAAAAGTTATAAAATTATTTTTAATTAACATTTGTTTTGTAGATATACATTCTAAATTTCCTATACTTTATTTTTATTGGAACCAAGAAATATTTACGAGTATTAGATTGTCGAAGCTTTAACAGCACTAGCACGATTTCGCGATAAACAATTGGCTTATTAATTAAGAGAATAGTTTTTGGTGGTTGTGTGTAGGTAGTCGTGTGTTTCTGACTACTATGTTTATATAATTTTACTTTGATTATGAAACTTTTGTCTGTGTTACACGCTGCCTCTTCAGAACGTAAAGGTGAGGGTGTATATACTTATCGCACACACTTCTTTTGTACATAATCTTTACCATTTTGTTTAAGACTCCTTGTCATATTCTATCTAAGATCTCATTTCAATGAAGGCATACCTGGTTCGATTCTGGAGTTCCCAAATATATGTGTACAGTGTACATGGGCTGGTGGTGTGTTTGATCTGTCAAAAAAAAGTCCGTCTGTCGTGTCCTTGACTAATCTTGCAGAATTGAAAAAGTCCAAAAGCACTTTTGGGTACTTTATGCAACACTTCATACATTTACCCACACAGATATCTGTCTTTCTAGTGTAATTAAATAGATCTTATATTTCCAGTTGGAATGAGCAAGCGAGCGCAAGAAAGCTGCCGTCGTACAGTGAAGCACAAAAGACTAAGAGACCTGTTACCAACGGGAATGTGACCAAAACATGTCAGTGCGGTGCGAGGAAAGTGAACGGACTAACAAACGGTGAACAAAACACACAGACGGACAAACGAACGGACGCCGTTCAACTGAGGACCACCAGCCGCGTCGGCTCCAAATATCTCCAAGCAGTCGCGGGTACAGAAAACAGGCGCTACATAAAAAGAGATTCCTCTGTCGGGGAGAAAACAGACAGGAAAATGATGTATTCGACCAGATCGAAATCGATTGAGAACTTCCAGCATCAGAACATGGCAACTTATCTAACAGAGATGCCCCTAGCAAAGAACATCATAGAGGAGACGCCGCTGATCAAACACCACACTTCATACGGGGATCTGTATAACGGAAGGATCAGTAGCAAAGAGAGTGTAAACGGAAACAGACACAGTCCGAGCCTCAATGGCCAATCAACAGATACGGATTACAGTTCCGACGGCGGATACAAGTCCCTCCCCTCTTCCATCAACTGCAGTAGTTCCCCTAAAAAGGTAAGTGGAATCCCCCGACGGTCCATCGAACAAAAATTCATATCCACTAAACACGTCAAAGCGAGCGCCGTTTGATCTCACCACTGTGTGTGAATTTTGTGATAATTTCGAATGAGTGTTTTAGCTAGCAAGTTTTACACGAATGCATTATTATTAACAGCATTGATTTCAAACGTATTGATTTTTAATTGTTAGTTGGCAAGTCGTGAAAAACTTGTTAGATGTCTGAATGCTGTGCCATCTGAATGCATGAAGACCGACAATATTGTGTAGTTGTTGTGTTTGTCCCGTGACGTCACAGCGGGTGTTGCAGCAACGCTTATTCGCATTTATATCTGGACGCGGCTCGACGTGAGGCTAATATCACTTTATAAGCTACGTTTAGTTATAATCGATGCCAAATTATAATCGATAATATCATTCGTGTAATACTCACACTCTACCTTGGATTGCGGAACTTTTAGTTTCAGATTTCTACTTTTTGTTCTAAGGCACACTTTACACATTATTTGTCTCGATACCATTAGACAGACCATCCACAAAAACGTTTCCGAAGAGTCTTGTCTTAACAGGCGCAGCCTTTCCTTAATGTTTCTCTCACAGGAGCATTATTTTAGTTGTTAAAAAAAATCAAAAGTGTATGATTTTATTCAGAAGAGGTACATTTCAGTCCGAAATTTTAACAAGTCTGAATGATGAAACTGAAAGTTCCGAAGTCCCGTTGATCTCGAGTATAAAATATTTTCATTTGACATGAAATTGTATTGTTTCAAATTATTATTCGCTTTGCGTTGTGTTGTTTTATTTAACGAATTTGACCTCATGTGTAATGACAGTAAAGGTGCGTCCACATTGAGTTAGTTTTTGTGAGAAATCGGGCAACATTTGATAGCAAGAAAGGTATTTATTGTTACAGTTGTTAGTTAATTTGACAATGTTTAAAATAGTTTATCAACTTTTATAGGTATAAAGCTTTAGTAAAGCAATAACAGTTTTCGCATAAAATATTACAAGGTTAAGATATGCATATCTATAAGATTTAGTTACAATAACATTTTGCCACAGTAATGTTTTGTTACTACAGTAAGTTGTTGCTATATTAATATTTTCCTACAATAACATTTCTTGCTGTATTAACATTTTACTGCAGTGATATTTTGCTAAAGTGACGTTTTGCTACAGTGACATTAAAAACTAGTTACGTTTTGCTACAGCGACATTTTTCTGTGGTGACGTTTTGTTACAGTGACTGCGTACATTCGTTGCTATATAATGTATTTAAAATGGTCACAATAAAGAGTATTTGTATTGTATTGTATATATTTCTCCACAAAAAATAACTCTATGTGGACGTACCCTAGATATATCTGATTAGAAATTTTGTAGATTTAATTTACAAAGTATACAGGCGATAATATTATCTTAGATTTTCTATGGTAGACAAACTAGTAGATAAAGCTGTAATATGTGATAAGAGTGGCTGTAAGAACTTATCTGTATTTTTATTTATCCTTGTATCTTCCCTATTATTGTAATCGAATAATTGTAATCAATTATGTATTGTATAATTAAAAACTTGGATTTCTTATACGAATAGTTCATTACAATTAAGAAGATTATTAAATTTAACACAGTAAGATCTTTTGAAATTGAGTCGCTAGATTAAAGCAAAATTAAATAGTTTAAGTTATATTTTTTCTACATTTAATTTTAGTAGAGCTCTTAAATTGGTAAAAATCTATTCGTATAAGAAATGCAAGTTCTTAAACATTATAAAAATTAAATTTGTAAAAGATTTGTAATAATTTGCTTGTTGGAGTTGTGTAGTATGAGATGTTAGGTATCAATTGGGTACAAAGATCACTCGCTTGTAAGGCATTTCAAATACGTCATTTTAAAGCATTTTTGTCATTAATGTAACTTTAGTGCAAAATAGAACAATATACAAAGCCTAACGTTTCAACTTGTATCCTGTATTGATACCTTAAAGGTCATACACGGTCGACGAATCGAGATGTCGATGGAAACATTGAAATGGTGGAATATGGAGAAAAATTATTGTACAATGGAATCGATGTCAAATCGAATTGTTTGTGGACATGCGATTCATCGACCGTATATGAGCCCCATAATATATTAAATTTGTGTATTTGTATATTATCTTATGGCTACTTAAATTAATTCATTATATTGCGCTTTCCTATGTTAGTAATAAGTCGAAGCCCACTAGCTTTAGTGAAAATTATATTTAATTTTAACTTTGGAGTTGTTTCAATAAATAATTTTAATTTTGATCGGTCTAGTTTCATTTTATCTTGTATGTTCCACGCTGTTGACTGCAAATGTAAATAAAGATATCGAGGGTCAGCAATGAGTAATCATTATGAAAATAATGATGTAGCACTCTCAAGACATTACGATAAATTACCGCTGGGAAAAGACACTTTTTGATAAGGGTCTAACTTCATAATGATTATGCACATTTTGGCGTAGTGATCATTGGATAGGTAGAACTGGGCTTACTAGGTTCTATAGGGAAGAACGACATAGCAGTAAATCAAAATGTATTTATTTAAATAGGCTACAATGGAGCACTTTCACAAGTCATTTTTAGAATGTATTGATTAATTTTTAGATTCTACTACGAATAAATTTAAATACATTAAAAAATAACTAAAATCAAAAAAAAAGTAAGTTTCTCATTCGTTATCCTTGTTGGTACTCCAAACTCTATTATTTAAGTACCTTCGACAACCTCTGCGGCGCAGTGGGCTAATACCCGCCTGCAACGCAGAAGGTTGCTTATAAAGCGGGTTCGATTCCCGCATGGGACAAATGTTTGTGTGATCCACAGGTATTTGTTTCTGGTCTGGGTGGTTTTTCAATATCTATTATAAGTATGTATTTACAAAAGAAAAGTATATAAGTATTATATCCGTTATCCTAACCACTATATTACAAGCATTAAGTTGCTTAGTTTGGGGTTAGGTGGCGCTGTGTGAATCGTCCTGAAATATTAAAAAAATATATATTTAAGTACCTAATAATAAAAATTGAAGTTAAGTACACCCATTCATAATGTTAAGCGATATACAGTCTATTTTAAGTAGTAGAGAAAGAAACCCTAGAGAGTGGTTGTAAAAGCTCTTGCATCGTCGTTTTATCTTATTAATATTATATACGTGAAAGTTTGTAAGAATGTATGGATGTCTGGATGTATGTATGTTCCTCTTTCATGCCTGAAGGGGTGGACCGATTGGTCTAAATTTAGTATATAGATTGCTTAGACCCTGGAATAACACATAGGCTACAAGTACAGCGGGTAAAACCGCTGGGCGCAGCTAGTATAAATACTAGCTCCCAATTTCCCAAGTTTCCTAATTTTTGACGCTTTATGTAAACATAATGTGTTAAAAATTGGGTAACCGACTGTTCCTTTGACCTTTACATAATGGAAATATCACAAAGGTATACCTAATCTATTATGTGTATGTTAGTTATAAAGTTTATAGTTAATATTGGACCTTGTCCGATCGATAAGCGGGTGCGTGCTAGTCACTCGGTAGCGGGGCTTGGGGGAGATCGTTGGCGAAACTATTATAATTAACTATTATAATTATTATAATATATTGTCATAATAGTGATATCATATCGATGACATTGTGTCGGCAAGCTTGAAGGTGGGCGTGTGTGTATTTTGTTTACTTGTTTTTATTTTTAAATCGCGGATGTTGAGGTAAGTTTGGATATTTGCTCATAGCTGTAGAGAGGACAATGACTGATGTCTTTTAGCACCTTTATTTAAGTCTTTCTTTCTTTTACTGTATTATAGGTGTCTTAAATGCTGTCATTAAGTATTTTTAGTATCTTTTTCTACCAAAAACAATGTATTATTCTAAAAGGAGAATAATAGTGTTTATTTTCGTTTGGCGACTGAGTGTGAATATATTTGAGCTTTCTGAAAGTTAGTGCAAGGTAACGAAAATAAGAATGTACAAACGTAAATAACCCTTTTTTTAAAAACTTTAACAGTCATTTGGTAACTTTATTAGCTACGCAGAAATTATGACATTCAAGTATTTTTTCATAAATACTTATTCAGTTCGTTAACCGAGAATAAACTCATAATAATTATTGCACATAGGTACCTAGTAGAGGAATATTACATAAATAATATTATCTGGTAATAAATAAAATATTATGCACTTAATATTAAAAGCTTTGTTTACACATTCATTAAGGAATTTTACATTTAAATAATTTTAATGTATAATTTTTTAATTATATAAAGAGGTAATCTGACTGACTCATCATCGCATCGTAAAGACAAAACCGCTCAGCCAATTAAGTTGAAATTTGGACAGCGTGTTTAAGAATATGGGAAGTGTGCAATTAAAATAATACCCGCTGAACCCAATACAGCTAAAGCTATTAAAATTATTCTATAATTTCCCAGGATGAGTCCCGACAATAGAATAATTTAAATTTCTAGGTATATCTGTGTCCGGAGACCCTCGTTTTAAATTCCAGTGTTTGCCAAAGTTTTGTTGTTTGCCATTTATTGTGATTGTCATTCTACTCTACAGTGTAAGTGTTAATAAGGTTTAGATCAAACTGATAAAAGTTTTTTAAAAACCTCAAAAAACTCAGAAACGGTGCGTTCTAGGCGAAAAATACCGAAATTTTTAGGGGTAGGGGGTTGAAACATTAGGAGCTGGTTCCGGAGCGCTTCCCGGGGCGGGGTAATATGGAGGGGGGCGAAAATTTCGGTATTTTTCGCCTAGGACGCACCGTTTCTGAGTAATTTGAGGTTTTTGAAAAACTTATCTTGCTAGTACTACTTATATGCTAGTTCTATGGTTTCGACACAAACTTTCTCATGTATTGTTTATTTGTCCACCGCGAAGGCGGATGATGAGATATCGGAGGTCACGCGGTGTCAAGACTACATCTAGATAGGTACCGCTTGAGATGCGTTACTTAGTTTGATGACAGTGATGTCATTTGCTGATTAACTGGCGGTCTTTAAATAAACCAACACTCCAAAGACGCCGACCTGCCTTTTTGTCGGTGGGATAGTTTCTGATATGGTAATTTTACAATAACTAAAATTCCGTTTCAATGTTTTTAAATTACCGGTGTTTCCGGCGACATGTCAGCTAGTGTTGGCGAGCTTTTTATACCCCTATAAACCACTGGATTATGTCGACATGGCATCGGTGTGCTTAATATTATTAATTTGTCCAAAAGCATTATCATCTTTTAGATCTCTAGAGATAGCTCTATAATTTAGACTAGGTGACCAACTAAACGCTTTGCGTTATTTATGAGGACGGCAATGTTAATATTAATTCAATATATTGAAATCAAGTGTAATTAGAGAGTAAAATCTACTTACTCTATACAGAATTCAGCCAATATGTACCTACAATATTTTTAATTTCGTATTCATACATGTTATTTAAGTGAACCTACCTATAGATATTCTTACGTAGGTACGCGTACGTCATGTATAACAAACTCGTGTAAATTATTTTATTACTATTTTTTTTTCTATTTTAAGACCGGAACTCTCAAGTTATAATAACAGGTACATATACTCGTAAGATGCTAAAGATTCCTCGTGATTGGTGATGCAACTTTTCGGTAACCGCTTCAAAACTGGTCGTAAAGAAAATTGCAATGAACTTGGCCGAGTGGCGAGCAATGGTAGGCTGGTAGTGAAAGTTTTAGTCATCTACATGTAGCCGCCTCTGACGGGCCATTCATTTATATTTTACGAATTTTAAAACTATCGCGAGTGTTCTCTATAACAAGAATAATAAAACGTCTCATATTATTAAGAATATCTCTAATCTCTACCACGGTTTCGGATAATTTATTTCGGACAATTCTTCCTTTGCAGGAGGTCGACTAGGTGGGTAACCCAACAGTGCCAGTTATTCTACCGCCTAAGAAGTGATGTGCAGGCATTACTGTGCTTCGGTAGAAGGGCACTGTAGCTAGTGAAATTACTGAGCTGAAGAGTCTCAACATCTTATGACTCTCATGTATATGAAGCGTTGGCGCAGGGCACCATAATTTTACCTATGTAAAATCCTGAGTAGCACTGTACCATGGGCAGCGTTATCTCTTACCAGCAGGAGAGCGTCTTGCTCGTGTTCTAACTTCGTTGTATAAAAAAATAAAATACGATGTCCTTCATAAGGAGTTAATGCCTGCAGTACCCGACGCTCACTTCTATTTTATTCTCGTACATATTTTGTTAGGCCTGTGTCAATATTATTCAGAGGGCGCGCTCCCCTATCTTCTATTTAAGAAAGATAACACATAACCTTGTATAATTAATAGTTATACTTTATTGTGTAACAGTTACTTATCAAATTTTGTCGTAGAATGTAACCTAATAAATAGTGATGTCTAACAATAAATAGAGATTACCGTGGCGTGAATATTATGAAATTACTGATTTCTGTAATAGTGTATTTTTAACTGTCGACGAAAACGGACGAATGTAAGTTTAACGTTTCTAGTCGCTTTTTTTGTGTGTTTGTGTCATAGGAAAAAAACTAAAGGATATTTTTACTCAAATTAAGGTAAATGGGAAGCTAATTTTGAAAATCATCAGATATTCCTGAAGAAGTTACGATAATAATAAAATTGATTTCTTTCCTCTGAACTTATCGGATATTTTTTATTGCCTACTTATTTTGGAGTAACAAAAATATTTTTTTCTTGTATTAAAATAATATCTATTGAATTTAATTTATTTGGTCTAATCGTCACGATGTTGTTGTTGTTGTTGATCTTAGTAAATAATAACAAATATAAAAGTTTTATAAGTGTTAAAATTCAGACATTTCCTATTTACTAAAATAAACATATTAGTAACATAACATAGTTCCTAAAACATTTCTACGTACGAGTATATTTACAAACAGTGCAGTTAGTTTCGCAAATATAATTGAGGCCAGTAAAACCGTGCATTAAGCAATAATTATTATTTACTAGGTTAGTGTTGGTTACTTTACAGAATACTTCCATACATAATTATGGAAATTTAAACAGTTTCAAAATCATAATATTAAATAATCATAAGATTTAAGGATTATCAAATATATTAAACGTTAATTGTTTTATTTGTGATTATTGTGTGCAATAAATAAAATAAAATTATATCATTTATTTCAGCCAAAAGCCATATTCTAATACAATTAGAAACTTAAAATTTATATCCAAGTACACATATTTAAAATAGTAATTATTAAAATTAAATACAAATAAAATACATTGAATAAAATAAAATAAATTAAAACAAATCCCATAAATTACACAACAAGATTAATACAATAAAATTATAAAAAAAAAAATTAAAGAATAAAGAGTTATCTATCTATATATCTATCTATTATAAGATTTTAGAACTATAATATGTATAAAATTAAAGAATTTGTTTGTGTCCCGCAATTTAACCGTCATATGTTATTAAATTAATTTTGTTTCGTATTTTCTATTTCGAAATGAATAAAAAGCATCATCAGAGAGAGCACGTAGTCGATAGTTTCGTAATATTTTTAAGCATCATCATATCAGAGAAAGAGTACATATTATCATAGTTGATAGTTTCGTACTGAATATTTTTAATTCACATTATTTTATCTTTACAAATTCCGGTTCACGGTTCATAATAAAGCGCCTATCGTTATCGCAACATTTTTAATAAGTTAAGTCTGTTTATAAATATGGTTCCATTGACCCCGGGTTTTATCTGTAGGTAGAGAGGCGAGTGTGCATTTACGATGGCAACTCTACAAAGGAAGGGTCAGTCGAGAATTGCGGACCATGTGTATACTTATTGTGCCTTTTGGATAGCTGTGTCGGCGTTGCCTGCCTTGGCCATCTCTTATGTCGGTAAGTACACCTTTCTTTAAGTTATTTGCCAAAAAAAAAACCGGTCAAGTACGAGTAGGACTCGAGCACCGAGGGTTCCGTACAAACCTACGGGTTTCTACGGAACCCTAAGGAAAAGTGGGTATAATATTATGTACTGAAGGTTTTGATTCCCTTGCGAGTACTTGTGAGTTTGAAAATATGCGGCTAAAATTGCTGTTTCTTTTGATTGCGTTGAAATAGAGGTTCGATTTTTTCTCAGCTTAAAGTTATTATAAAGCTGAGTATTTGGTATGAATTTAAATTTAATACCTGTACGCGTTCTTGAGGAAAGGGGTAGTAAATACAAAATTATTAAAAATATTTTTTTATATGATGTAACTAAATATTTACAGTTTTCGCAATTTTTCCTGTGCCTATAATTTAAGACGTTGCTGCGTACTAAATTTCAAGATTCTGAGTTAACGGCAAGTACCCTGTAGGTTTTCATTCCCTTGAGAGTAGTCGCGAGTTAAAAAATACTGCTAAAATTACTGTTTCTTTTGAATGCGTTGAGATAGAGGTTTGATTTTATTACAGTTTAAAGGTATTATAGTCTTGAGTATTTGATATGAATTTCAATTTAATACGTTTACGCGTTCATGGGAAATAAGGTAGTAAGTATGAAATTATTAAAAATATTTTTTTATATGATGTAACTAAAAATGTACAGATTTCGTAATTTTCCCTTTATCTGTGCTCTAAGGAGTTGCTTCGTGCCAATTTTCAAGATTCTAAGTTCACGGCAAGTACCCTGTAGGTTTTGATTTTTTGAGAGTAGTTGCGAGTTTAAAATTGCGACTAAAATTGCTGTTTCTTTTGAATGCGTTGACATAGAGGTTTGATTTTATTACAGTTAAAAGGTATTATAGACTTAAGTATTTGATATGAATTTCAATTTAATACGTTTACGCGTTCATGAGAAAAGGGGTAGTAGGTATAAAATTTTTCAAAATATTTTTTTCATATGATGCAAATAAAAATTTATGGTTTTCGCAATTTTTCCTTTATCTATGCTCTAAGGAGTTACTTCGTGCCAAATTTCAAGATTCTGAGTTCACGGGAAGTGCCCCGTAGGTTTTGATTTATTTGGTAATGTCGAAAATTTGCTGAAATTTGTGACATATTCGACTATATCTTTTGATTGCGTTGGCCTAGAAGTTTGAAATTTTCACAGCTCTAAGAGGCAATGGACCTTAGTATTTCCTATAAATTTCAGTTTGTTACCTCCACGCGTTCCTGAGAAAAAGGGTCTTGACAGACAGACAGACAGACAGACGGACAACAAAGTGATCCTATAAGGGTTCCGTTTTTTCCTTTTGAGGTACGGAACCCTAAAAAAAACATTTAATTTTGTAAATAACTAGTTGACCCGCGCGCACTTCGTAGCACCTAACAGAAAATTATCAGTTTCTCTACTTTACTCGTATTATGCCGTGTATTGTGTATTATAAGGTTCATAATACCTATGAACCTTCCTCTTGAATCACACTATCAAAAAGTCGCATCAAAATCCGTTGCGGAATTTTAAAAATCTTAGCATACATAGGGACAGACAGAAGCCCGGAAGCAACTTTGTTATATACTATGCGATGATTAATACAAGTCTATGCGGAATCCGGGTTCTATAGGCACAATATTAATTCATTTCATAACTTTAAATGAGGTACCTAATATTGATATCTTTACTAAAAGGAGTATAAATGGTCACCTATTTAATTGTTGTTCGATGAATGACTCAATAAAGTACATGAGCGAGACATTAAGATATGACTTCAGGACTAGCCAAAACATCAACAAAGTAGTCATTAATGATATTATGTATTGCGAAAATTATTTTACATGATATTAAATAAAACTACTACTTTTATTGACCCAATTGAAAAAAAAAGTAAATTTATAACATTTTTTTCCCTGTCAAACAAAAGTAAAATATTCCCTCAGAATCTCAAATGGTATGCAAAAACCTTCCCAGCGGAATCAAGTTTTTATAGCTCAAGAATAAAACGGAGAATAAAAATCCTAAAAGGTCAATAACGTACTAGCAATTAGACATTGGACTAGAGGCAGGAGACATAGAGGGTTTGGCAGCACTTGACGGGGTGACTGCTTTTTTTTAAGCACCATGGTCTAACATATCGTATATCTACCATATACTTAATTTTAATTAATTAAATTTTCACATAAATTTCCAGTGGTTAGAGTAAGCAAGCACCTATGGCTCAAGCTCCTTTCCAGCAGATATCCAGACTTGGAATTCATAAGGAACGATACAGTCCGGTCACTTTTGGATACACATAGGAACCAGGGCATAATCAATGTGCTGCTTTCGATTAACGGTAAGATAATAATAATGACAGCGAACAGTTCTTTATTTCGCCTTTTCTTCAAACTGGCCGATATGAATTACGTTTCAATATTCAATATCCCATTATAGCCTGTTACATGTCTAAGAGCAATTCCGCACACCCACATTATTACTACATTCTGTGTTTAAGAAGGCACGTAAAACTGTGGGTCCCGGCTGTTTCCTATAAGATATGTAGGAGGCAGACGTTAGGTCATGTTGCAAGCCTTGTAGTAATCTCGGCGACCTGAAACTGCAACATAAAGGTT
This sequence comes from Hemithea aestivaria, assembly GCA_947507615.1. Classification (NCBI taxonomy): domain Eukaryota; kingdom Metazoa; phylum Arthropoda; class Insecta; order Lepidoptera; family Geometridae; genus Hemithea; species Hemithea aestivaria. Next base: position 12,751,673 of record OX382332.1, on the reverse strand, counting down.
GGCCACACAACCTATAAAATTGTGATTGTGCTTTGACTCTGATAGTGTAAGTAGGGTAACCTGTTCTGTTGGGAGTATGAACCCCATTTTTTTTAATATCCAATCTGATTTCGTGAAAGGATCCAGCGTAGTCGTAGCTTTCATCTACAGCTATCCGATTTCTGTCCGTCCTCAGACTATTTTTGATATAGTTTTGACTGATTCGGATTGGATATCAAAAGGGCTCTTAGAATTATGTTGGGCTCTAAGTCTTTTGCACCGCGCTTTTCAAGCTTAGGTCATTGTGATATTTCACAACTAAGACCTATAAGTTTTTAGAATACTAAATGTCCAGTAATTTTCCTGCTACTATCTTACTGGAGCAATATCGCTTAATATAGAGCAGTCATCAAAACTTAGTTTATCACCTTTCAATTATAATTGGACTACTCCGTTACAATACAACTATGTATTAAGAATATTACCCTGAGTGATTAATTAAATATTTTGTATTGTTCAACGACCCTTTCTTTTCCAGGGACATTAAACGCAGACCGCATAAAGAACGAGCTTCTCCAACACGTAGTGGACAAAAAGGACAAGAATGGCGAGCTCATGTTCCCTCGGTTACGTCACCTGCTGGTGTCGTGTTGGGGCAACTATGCTTGGGACGTGAACATCACCTTTAGGCCGGAAAACCACTTTATTGTCACCAATCCTGTGTATAGAGGACGGCCGGTGGGAGAAAATAATATACAGGTAAGTAGAAAACTGAAGAATCGGAAGGTAAGACCATGATGAAGCCTATACCCAGCAGTGGATGTATACGGTCTGAGAAGATCGGTTTTTCTCGTCTGTCTTAGTTTCACTTGAAACGTTTTCATTTATTGAAACGTTTTCATTTATTATGAATGTTATTTTTTTTTAATTTTTATCATGTTTGACACTGGCATAATTTACGTTTAGATTTTCATTTCGTCATGCTCATTGTATCAGATAACTGAATTCACCCATTATCAATGACCTATTAACTATTTATTTCAGGAGTATGTCAGCGAAGTAGTATCCAAATACTTTCCAACCGACCAGCCTCCATGGCAGTACATCATCATACCATGTGTGGCAACAGAGCCCAAATATTACATCCTCGTCAGAGTTCACCATCTTCTTCTAACTGGAGAAAAATCACTCAACATTGGAGATCTCTTACTCGTTGAACAGTTAGCCCCAAATGAAAGAGTTTCATCCCAAGATTTCACACAAAAAAGTCCCTTAACAAAACTGTTCCCTGCTCCATCCGCCATACCAGAACTTTGGGGCAAGTTGAATGAAAACTTATCCAACGCTTGGAATGAGTTCGTTTCCGAATACGACCCCGTAGAAAGTCCTCGAGCTTTGAAAACTTTGCCTGGAGCGTTTCATATAGCTGGACTTGTGTTAATATCGGGAGCCAGTGCGTTGAGAGAATTGACCAAGAAGTGTAATGGAAGAAACCATTCGGAAGCGCCTCTCACTGCGACTACATTTTTGGCTGCTGTACAAAGGGAATGCAAGAGGAGGAACTTGACTATACCAAAGGTATTTGTAGACCACTTCAACTATAACATTCCTTTATGCTAAGAGTATGATGTCAAAAAACTATTTGTTTTTCAGATAATCCTTTCCCCTCTCGTAACATTCGATCCAAGGAAATGGCCTAAACGCACATTCAACACTGCACTTGCATCAACACGAATATTCTTCAAACTGCCGATCCAATGCTATGATGAGATGAAAGCATTACTAGAGCTGAAGAAGACAGGCCATGTGAAACTGTCTAACACTCTGACCTGGAAATATGCTGAATTGGCTCAGCTTTGTGTGAGAGCAACGGGCGAAGCTTGGCGGGGACTGGTGGAAGTATACAAAGCACCAGCTCAGTTATGGACTGATACAATCGGAGTTGAAGAGAACCATAAGCATTTGCTGCAGACTGTGTCTTTGTGTGGTAGAAAGGTAAACGTTATAAATTATACCAAATTCAGGATCCATATTTTAAGTGAATTGTTCTTCATGTTTAGTATATTATGATATCAATGATAGAGCTATCCGTTTCCCTAAGTTATAAAAAAGAGTATGTAGCTTTTCACTATCTTTTATTTTAACTTGGCGTGTCAGCTGCCAGAAGTTTTTTTTTGCTTGAATAGCTGTTTCCTAAAATACCATGTAGGGTCATAGATAAACTGTTGCTAGTATTTTAACCATTTTACAGGTGGCAGCGTGGTCTCGCCCAGTCCCACGAGTGGGAATAGAACGAGCGGCACGAGCACTCGGAGTGTCCAGCACTGATATCTGCCTCTACGCAGCCACGGAAGCTTTGAGAGCATTCTTAGAAAACGCGCACACCGAAACACCTGACGTCATACTGACTACTGCTAGAGCCGCATCCGAGGATTTCTTGTTTACCTTTGCTGAAGGACAGGGGAAGACTTTTAAAAAGTCGCAAACGGGCGGTAAGTTTATAAATAAAGGGGGAACATTTTGGAATTTAATACGCATTTAGCGTAACTCTTAATATTGTTCTAAGTCTATCTTCTCATCAAAGTAACACGCTATTGGCAGAGATGGCAACTGTTGTGATATTAATGCTTAATGATAGTAGGAAAGAGTTTCCCAAACATTCTGCTGAGTTATAAAGATTTTTTTAATCTCAGATCGGTCAGATTTTGCTATGTGGTTAAGTAGAAGACGAGCAAGACGCTCTCCTGATGTTAAGAGATAACGGCTGCCCATAATCAGTGCAGTGCTACTTAGGATTTCACAATTATGTGAAATTCTAGGAGCACTGCACCAACGCTTCTTACTCAAGAGTCATAAGATGTTAAGACTCTTTAGCCCAGTAATTTCACTAGCTACAGTGCCCTCCTACCGGAGCACAGTAATGTTTGCACATCACTGCTCAGGCGGTAGAATAACTGGCACTGTTGGGGTACCCACCTAGACGACCTCCTGCAAAGGAAGTCTACCCCCGGGCTACTCGTATAACACTAAAAAAATGCCAATGCCTCATGTTCCTGTCATGTCTTTTCGTTTCTAGGCATGATCTGTCTATCCCTGCCAGTAGGCGGAACCCCCCGCCGCATAGCCTCAGTAGTGGAGCAAGCCTGCAAGAGGCAAGGCGCTCTAGCCGGGGCGTGGGCCGCTCAAGCCAGATGTGGAGCCCTAACCAGAGCCGTACCGTCCCCCTTCGCTAAGCTAACATTGAACATGCTGTCGAGGAAGTACGCCGTGTCGTACGCTGAAATTGACGCGCCGGTGAACGCGAGGGAAAGGACGACGGTTTGGGGACAGACTATAGACACTGTGGTTTATTGGAGGCCACCGCAAGCTAATATTAGTAAGTATTTTAAGAATTTAATTCTTCAACATAATATCATATACGAGTCTTGTTCAGTTTAGAACGAGGATCAGGACCTTACTAAATTTAGGGGTTTACAATAGAGGAGATGGAGTGAAACTTATGAATTAGTTTTAAATTGGCGATAGAATCGATCTACAAAATTAGTAAAACTTATTCTCATAGTAAATTGCTCATCGATTTATCATTTCAAAGACGAAATTTGCCAGCGATTCAGTTCAACATACACCTTGATATCGACTTATTTACGATAGAAATCAGCATTATCTCGTCTAAATGGCTATGTGAATCCTTAAAATTAACTTATCCATGATGTTATTTGTTGAATATCCATTACTTTTCCAGGTATGTCCCTAACAGTGATGCAATACGCGGGCACCGTTCGTCTCTCCGTGATGGCAGATGCTCGACTAACTCCCTCGCACACCATCCCAGCCACAAGATGGCCGGTAGCCATCGATCAGCTCATAACCAAAGTGGACCAAGAGATCGCTCGAATAGCCGCACAATCAAGCAACGTACCAACCATCATCACTACAAGAGTGACTGATGAAACGCCTGTGCTAGAGGAAAGTGAGTCTTTAGGTGCTTTACGACCACCCCCGACCACTGTGGTCAGTCCACCGCCTTTTAGAAGGCGCATTACACATCATTAGAAAGCCATAGTTCTATTTTTGTGGTGATTTTAATATGAGATAGAAGTTTACGAAAATTGCGGGTTGTACGCAAATTTTAAACGTAATATTCAGACAAATTGCGCTATTTAGAACTTTTTAAATTTCACATTTAGTTTCACAGTTCCTGTGTTAGTTGTTAATTTAATATTACAAATTAAAAGCCCATTCGAGCTGAAATATCATGAAATAAAACTGAAGGCAATACCACTCCTGAAGGTAATACTATTCCTGTAATGAAAATTGAAACTAGGTACGTAAGCCTATGGAGTTTAGATTCGAGTGTCTTCACAAAATCTCTCTAATCCTAGACTTAGACCTTAAAACCTAGATATTACTTTTGTAATAATAACTTTTGAGCAATCAATGACTAGTAAATAGTTTATGGCTAAATAACGAAGCATTACATTATATCATGTACCTTGATTATGAAAAGAAGTACCTACTAAATTCCAAGTAGATGTAAAAGAGTACTTTAAGTCCAGCACATTTTTGAACGCTACATGTTGTGTTAACGAGCGTGTGTAGTTTATCTAGGACCTTTACCCTTTAGACCTAATTTGTAATGCTTTTAGAAACACTATTAGAAGTAATTTACATGTTAGACTGATTTTACAAGTCCAGAGCTGACTTGCTATATTTTAGACTTAACGATAATTAATGAATTTTATTTAATTCATATGATATGTAACATTGTTTTATTTATATTGAGATAATCATTTTTGTTTATATGATGTAAGAACAACATGTTACAGAAACATTAATTCAATTTGAATTTATGAACGATTTATGGCGTGTTCCGACGCGATGTTCAATGAAACATTCCATAATTTCCCATTTATATATAATATTTGTAGGAATATTTAATCTAATGTTTCTGCAACTTGAAGAATAAGTGATATTATTGTGATATATGACCATATATCTTATATAATCCAATGAGAACTCGTAATGGCATTTTCTAAAACAAGAATAATACTTATTTTTGTGTTAAAATAAAGATTTTTATATCACAAAATAAATAACTATTTATTAAACCACAAAATCGGTCTACAGAGCCATAAAATCATTACGAGTCCTCATTAAAACAATTTTTCAAAAATCCTCAATACTATATTTAAATGTTTGTAAATAAAAAATAAATTTTCTAATAAAGTATTTATTCATACCTTAGATCACTTTTTCTTATTTTTCCGCTTACCCCCTTTAGTTTCGGATTTTCTCTTTTTATCTTCTACTTCAGTTTGGTCTTGTTGGTCTTCTGGTACATAACTGAAGCCTGGTATATGTGGTTTTATAAGTTGGAAGACAAGTTTTCTGTGTTGTAAGTTGCTGCTGTCCAAACTTAGTCGAACTGTCAACTCGTCGAATGTTTTGAGGACGACGTCACCGCATTTTTGTACGTGCTCCTGTAAATATGATAATAATATGATTGAGCACACATTATAACAAGTGTATTTTAAAATACACACATATACCTAGTCAGGTCATAAATTCTGTCACATGTTTAATATAAAATTATTGGAACAAGTTTATTTATTATGTAACCATTTATATACCAAAATGAACTTAACAAAACATAGATTCTTATGACAATAAAGTTTATTCAAAATGACCTCCGTGATTTTGAATACAGGCCTTCAATCTGCGCGGCCAGTCGTCTATCGCAGCACGAACGAGGTCCATGTCAATATCGGCTGCTGCCTTAATCAAGGATGTCTTGAGTGACTCCAAATTGGGATGAGGCTTTGAGAACGCCTTTTCCTCCAAGTGTTGCCATATCTTGTAATCTAACGGACTCAAATCTGGACTGGAGGAGGGCCAGTCTTCGTGCCGGATGAAGTGGATTTCACGCGCCGCCAGCCAGTCTTGTGTGCTCTTCGCTCTATGAGCTGGCGCCGAATCTTGTTGGAATACCCAGTGCCTGTTATTGAACATGGTATGAGAAACAGTTTCCACAAGGTTCGTCAGGACTGTATTTTGATACACAACTGCATTCGCTTTTACACCTTTCTCACAAAAATGTACCTCTGTTAAGCCCCAATAAGAAACTCCCAACAATACCATGAGCGAGGATGGAAAATGACCTCGTTGGACACGCGGAATACGGTTGCTCGCTTCTTCACTACTGTGTGCGTACACCTTATCATTTTGTTTGTTGTAGCTCTCTTCTACGGTAAAAATTTTTTCATCCGAAAAAAGAATTTCTCGATATTTTTTTCTCGCGTACCGCTTCAACAAAGCGCGGCATCTCTTCAGTCTCAGGTCCATTAGACGAGCATTTAAACGATGTCCTGTTTTTCTTCGATATGCCCGAAGCCCTAAGTCTTCATTTAACACCCTTTTCACCGTGGTTCTGCTTAACCCCATCTGAAGGGCCAACAGTTTCTGCTTACGTTTGGGATTTCTTTGAATTCGCGCCTTCACAGCTTTTATCACTGCTGGAGTCCTAACAGACCGAGGGCGACCACTTCTTGACCTGTCATCTACACTAGAGTCTTCATTGTATCGTTTGATGGTACGATAAACGAATCTTTTGGTTATATTCAAATTTTTCAGTATGTCAAAAATTTGAATTGGCGCGTAACCGCAACGATGCAACGCAATAACTGCAACACGGTCTTCTTTAAGCGTCCACTCCATATTTAAAAATGAGTAAAATTCTAAAAAGTATACATTTTTATTTTCATGAACAATTCGAAATTCGAATTCAATAAACTTTTTTGTGGCCAGCATTCTAAAAGAAAAGTTTTTACTGTGTGACAATACTTATGACCTGACTAGATACATACACACATACACGTACATTTTGTTACATACGTACATTTTGTTTTTTTTTGACTAGGCTCGCATTCAAAAATTTCGGGCGAGCCGCAAGTTTTAATTCATAACTATAAACGTGGGCAACATATTTCGATAAAATTTATTTTGTGTACTTTCGAAGTGGATTCCAAAACCAAAAAGTAAATTCCTTGTAAATTTGACTAAATAAAACTAAAACTTAAAAAAAAACATAGTTATCACATATTTTGTTTCTATTGTATATATTTTTTAGAATTATTACACCTTTATACAAATAATATATATCAAACTAACTCGTGCTCGCGGCTTTGCCCGCGTGGTAAAATCCTTTCTTAGCGGAGGTCTAGAACATAAAACCTACCTACATTCCAAATTTCAAGCGTATCCGTTCAGCGGTTTGGGCTGTGCGTTGATAGATCAGTCAGTCAGTCACTCTTTCCTTTTATATATTTAGATGACATACCTCTTCATTGTAGGAGAACTTGTCCGATGGTAGATAAATAGGTCCTTCGAGCCCGTACTTGGGTATCAGCACTTGTAACGCGTTCCTCTTCACCGCCAACACTACGGCTGACTCTATTTCCACACGATACTTGAACAGTATCTGAAAATAACCAATAAATGGTTAACACATAAACTCGGTCTCTTAATCTATAAGTCATAGAGGATTTTACTTAATTACAAGCCTTTATTTACTTTCACCTGTCTATTGTCTGTCTCTCTGTCTGTCTGTCTGTAATCAAATCTTGCAAGTTATATTTGACCCACTTCCAGGTTTCCGATTGAGCTGAAATTTTGCATGCATGTATAAATCGGATGACGATGCATTATTACGACACCGAGCTGATTTGAGGATGGAGCTGGAAGCTGGTAATATGAACTCCGTAATTAAACGACGCAACCCCATCGAATTTAGGCTCATTTGATTCGTCTTGACGAGTACTTTGGTGTAATTTGGTGGCGAGGCTTGTTTGTAAAAAGTTTATTAAAAATTTCACTTATTATTTTAGGTATCTAAAATAAAAGCAGCCATAGAAACGTTTTCTTGACAGACGTCACTTCATTTGAACTAAGCTTCAAAGCAATTTGATCTCTAAGTCCTATCACAAGGTATACTGAGTTGTAAGATAACGCCTAGGAAATTGTGTTACAGACTTTCGCTACTCAAAGTAAATTGATCCTAATGTTACCACTATAAGGTCTCATATCAACTTACATCAGTATAATCAACTTACAAAGCCACAGAAGCTCGGCCCGCGTTTTGTGCCTGTCTGTGTCTGTAGTACAAGTAGTCACTCTCAACTCAGCTCGTTTATTCACTCGACCCATAGTAAAATAACCTTTAGCACAATAGCAATAAGGTCTAATATCAACTTACATGAGTATTCAAAGCCACAGAAGCTCGGCCCGCGTGTTGCGCCTGCCTGTGTCGATAGTTCAAGTTGTCACTCTCAACTCAGCTCGTTTATTCACTCGACCCATAGTAAAATAACCTTTAGTCCAATAGCAATAAGGTCTAATATCAACTTACATGAGTATTCAAAGCCACAGAAGCTCGGCCCGCGTGTTGTGCCTGCCTGTGTCGATAGTTCAAGTTGTCACTCTCAACTCAGCTCGTTTATTCACTCGACCCATAGTAAAATAACCTTTAGTCCAATAGCAATAAGGTCTAATATCAACTTACATGAGTATTCAAAGCCACAGAAGCTCGGCCCGCGTGTTGTGCCTGCCTGTGTCGATAGTTCAAGTTGTCACTCTCAACTCAGCTCGTTTATTCACTCGACCCATAGTAAAATAACCTTTAGTCCAATAGCAATAAGGTCTAATATCAACTTACATGAGTTTTCAAAGCCACAGAAGCGCGGCCCGCGTGTTGCGCCTGTCTGTGTCGATAGTTCAAGTTGTCACTTTCAACTCAGCTCGTTTATTCACTCGACCCATAGTAAAATAACCTTTAGTTCAATAGAAATAAGGTCTAATATCAACTTACATGAGTATTCAAAGCCACAGAAGCTCGGCCCGCGTTTTGCGCCTGCCTGTGTCGATAGTTCAAGTTGTCACTCTCAACTCAGCTCGTTTATTCACTCGACCCATAGTAAAATAACCTTTAGTTCAATAGAAATAAGGTCTAATATCAACTTACATGAGTATTCAAAGCCACAGAAGCACGGCCCGCGTGTTGCGCCTGCCTGTGTCACTCTCAACTCAGCTTGTTTAGTGACTCGAACTAAATTAATCTTTAGTACAATAGCAATAAGGTCTAATATCAACTTACATGAGTATTCAAAGCCACAGAAGCTCTACCCGCGTGTTGTGCTTGTCTGTGTCGATAGTTCAAGTTGTCACATAAAGACTCGGCTTGTTTAGTGTCAAGTAATGCCGCATGAGTTGTGTCACAGCCTATTGTAGCTGCTAAGAGACGGTGTACTATGACGTCAGCGTATCTGAAATAAAAATCATTTATATCAGACTATTTAGGTCCATATTTGTCTAGTATAGTATTCAATCTAAGCCTAGGGTTAGTATCACCATTAAAAACAAGGCAGGGTTATTATTTGAAATGAGAGCAATAATATTAGTGTAAGTAGATTTGAAGTTAGTATCCAACATTGGAAAACCTTTATGAAAAACTTTTTCTTTTATCTTCGACTAACTTTTAATATTATTTTTTTTCATATTATTATAACCAGTAGACCCGTGCGCGTGATACTGGAAAGCGACTTAGTTTTATTCTACTGTAGTGATGTAAGATGTACATAAATATATATTTATTTCGAGGCAAACCTAAAAATTATAATTACTCGCTAGTAAATTAATTATAATTAAAACTTACCTCCTAATAGGCGACGTGAAATGCGTGTAAATAGGGCACGCAAGTCCGTAATGATAGAATTCCTCCCTAGTTTTGCTTCCACTGGAGAAATAAACAGCTTGTTGCATGCAACGGGTCGCCATTATCCTCAGTAATGTGTTGAAATACGGTCGGCCTGGTATAACTGCTGCGTCTAGAGACTTTGAAAGTGCTGCATTTGTTGTCACGTCTAATTCGAAGCCCTATAACAACGGAAAAAGGACTATTTTACTTTGCAATGTCATACAGTATTGAAATAAGGTCGGCCCGGTATAACTGCTGCGTCTAGGTACTTTGATAGTACTGCGTTTGTTGTGACGTCTAAATCGAAACCCTATAACAATGGAATAAGGACTACTTTACTTTGTAAAGTCATACAGTATTGAAATATGGCCTTCCTGGTATAACCGCTGCGTCTAGGGACTTTGACAGCGCTGCGTTCGTTGTCACGTCCAATTCGAAACCCTATAACGGAATAAGGACTATTTTAGTTTGCAATGTCACACAGTATTGAAATACGGCCGGCCCGGTATAACTGCTGCGTCTAGAGACTTTGATAGCGCTGCGTTCGTTGTCACGTCTAATTCGAAACCCTATAACAACGGAATAAGGACTATTTTAGTTTGCAATGTCACACAGTATTGAAATACGGCCGGCCCGGTATAACTGCTGCGTCTAGAGACTTTGATAGCGCTGCGTTCATTGTCACGTCTAATTCGAAACCCTATAACAAGGGAATAAGGACTATTTTACTTTGTAATGTCATACTTTATTGAAATATTGCCGCACTGGTGCTGTGTTAAGAGTTACATATCATTCTAAGCCCTATAACAATTGGATAAGGATTATTTTGAATTAACAGCTTCTTGCATGCACCGGAGGAAGAAGACAAACGACACATGATAATATGATTAGGACTATGCCTAGCGACACATACACCACTAATTATATTGACGATGTAATATTATGTCACTTCCATTTTTTTGCCAATATGCCACGTTTATATATAATATTTTGAAAGCCAACTATAAAAAAATACTTGATTTTTTAATTGTTACCTGTTGACTAGCCGCCTTCAAAAACGTGGTGAAATAGGTCTGCGGCGGCGACGGATGCCTCCGCAGTAATGCGCTCTGCGGGAAGTCCGTGGCCAACTTGGAAGCAACGCTGGTGTTGGCCAACAACATGAACTCTTCCACCATCGAGTTGGTGTCGAGGATCTTCTTCGCTTGGACTTCCACTGGGTCGTGGGTTTCCGAGTCCACCTAAAATTATTATTATGTATTACATAAGTAACCTTATAAAGGTCGCCGGAAGACGCTGGATGCAGGTCGCTTCCACCCGGTACATATGGAAGTCTAAAGGGGAGACCTATGTTCAGCAGTGGACGTCTTACGGCTGAGATGATGATGATGATGATGACATAAGTAAAAGCCGCAAACGCTGGATGCAGGTCGCTTCCTACCGGTACATTAAATATGGAAGTCTAAAGGGGAGGCCTATGCTCAGCAGTGGACGTCCTATGGCTGAGATGATGATGATAAGTAAAAATGCAACACTGGTGTTGGTCAGCAACAGGAACCCTTCCACCATCGAGTTAGTGTATTATTCGGATAGGTAATCGTTGTTACTTTATATCAAACAAACGTGAGGGCTTGATTGGGGATAATAACTTACTTGAAACAGAATCTCAGGCCTAGTCAGCAATAAAACTCTATTTGCAAGGCCAACGGCGCCATTCGGTCTCTTGGCGAGCTTGTATAATATACTGCTACGTCATCGTTTCTAGCACTATTAACTAATAATATAACTCATTTGAAACCGTATCTCAGGCGTAGCCAGCAACAAAGCTCCGTTGTCGAGACGCCGTGGTTACAGTTTCTTGGCGAGCTTGTATAATATACTGTGACGTCATCGTCTGTAGCATTATTAACTAATAATATAACTCACTTGAAACCGTATCTCAGGTGAAGCCAGCAACAAAGCTCCGTTGTCGAGGCGCCGTTGCTTCAGTTTCTTAGCGAGTTTGTTCAGTATACGAAGCGAGCGTGCGATGTCGTCTAGCCTGGTACTGTCTATCGCTATTTGAGCTTCTTCGTATGTCATTGCTGCAGCTGACTGTAATCATAATAAGTTTTCAATAAGTGTCATCCGTTACCTTTAAAATAAAATGTCATATAAATAATAAAATATAAATAATTAAGGTTTATAATTTTATACTCCAACAGAACAGGTTACCCTACTTACACTGTCAGAGTCAAATCACAAATTATAGGTCGTGTGGCCAACCTATATGTTGCAGTTTCAGGTCGCCAAGATTCCCACAAGGCCTGCAACATGACCTAACGACTGCCTCCTACATATCTTATAGGAAACAGCCGGGACCCACAGTTTTACGTGCCTTCCGAAACACGGTAGCGTTCAAGCGAAATTTTTGTCACACACTATAATAGTAGGGCGAACCACTCGTCTGTTCAGCTTCTATTTGTATACAGAATAGAATAGAATAATACTTTATTGCAAAGCAAAAATATACAAAAGGTCTTATTACTATAATATGTTATAAGTAGGTAAACAACCGGTGGTCTTATCGCACTAGGCAATTTCTTACAGACAACCTGGGAATGGAACAGGACAAAACATACTTTAAAAGACAGTGGTGCGCAATTTGTACTGGTGATTTGTGTATATGTTGCGAGTTGCGGTTCAAGTCCGAAGTGCTGTTACATTTTACATATTATGTAGGTTTAGCCGGCCAATATTAGTTATAGCCAGTCACTGCTAGTGAATCTTAGGGGTATTCAATTAAAAGTAAAAAGTTAGTCTTACTTTTATAACGCTCTTGTGGAACTTGGTAGAGACAATATTGGCGTTCTCATCGATTTCCCAGACGCAAGAGAACGCCAATCTCTCTTCACCTCCGCGCAATGAGCATAGATTGGAACTGAGCAGATCTGAAACAAAATCCCTCAGTATCATAGTGGACAGAATTTAAAATTCACATTTTTTAATGTTAATGAGTGACAAGTGCGGATGGCCGATGGGGTCGAAAAGTGCTCAAGTGGAGACCACGGACTTGCAAACGCAGCGTAGGACGTCATGACATGGTGGACAGATGACCTTATAAAGGTCGCCGGAAGACGCTAGATGCCTCTTTTAGTCTTGATAATCTTATCTTAATAAATATATTATAATAATCTTATTTTAGTCTTCAGACACTGCGGTATAGGTGACGAGAAGACTCCACGAAGTTTTCCCAGCCCATCCCAGCTGAATTCTTCGAATAGCCGAAATCTCGAAGTTGTTTTTACCGCAGTCCCTGAAGACTAAAGTCTTCAACCAATGCGTCTTACCTGTATTGACATACGAAGCCGAAACGTGGACACTTACGGTTAGATTGGTTCACAAGTTTAAAGTTGCTCAGCGAGCTATGGAGCGGGCTATGCTCGGCGTCTCTCTAAAGGATCGCATCAGAAATGAGGTGATTCGGCAGAGAACTAGAGTTACCGACATAGCCGAAAGGATTAGCAACTTGAAGTGGCAATGGGCTGGTCACATTTGCCGCAGAACCGATAACCGATGGGGTACACGTGTTCTAGAGTGGAGACCGCGTCTCGGCAAACGTAGTGTAGGGCGTCCTTGGGCGAGATGGGGTGACGATATCCGGAAGGTCGCGGGGAGCGGGTGGAGGAAGAAGTCAGAGGACCGAGTTGAGTGGCGTGCCATGGGGGAGGCCTATGTCCAGCAATGGACGAACGTGGGCTGATGATGATGATGAATCTTATTTTACCTGGCACCATATCAATCCTTCTATCAACAAGGTAGACAGTGGTAGCTCTAGACGAGGCCTCCTTGTCTAATGCAGTGTTAGGTCGCACAAAGTACGTCACGTCCGCGATATGTACGCCCACTTCGTACGCAGTCCGTCCGTCGTTGGTACGCACTTCACGCGCGTGGAGAGCGTCGTCGATGTCCGTGCAGCCGGGCGGGTCCACGGAACATATCGTTATATCGCGAAGATCCACGCGCCTTTCACGTTCCTGGGAAAAAATCAAGGGTGTACTATCTATCTATCTTTAACGGGGGCTGGCAAATGAACCAGCAACACGTCGACCCCTTGGGATCTATTGTGTTTACCCCTACCTTATCGTTCCCTACTCATGGAAGAAGTGGGTTATTAAGGCGGTGGTCCCACTTAGAGGAAGAAACCTATACTCCTCTGGTTTGGGAAATGCAATCCCAAGGAGCCTCATGCGATTCGTAGCCAATACGTCGCATTCGCATAAAATGTGCTCCATTGTCTCCTTAGGTGTACTATAGTACTATGTGTAATCAAAAAACACAATAATTATTATATTATGGTCTGAGGGCCTATTGGCTATCGCCAAACGTCATTTAAAACACTAGAATCCATAGACAAAATTGCGTACATTACTTGCTTAAGCCTCCGCGTTAATATGACTAAAATAACAAACGCAACAATGTACATTGAAGTTGTCATTAATCGTAGTGAATGAGAATTAGCCAATAGAACCAAGGAATTTGACTCGAGAAGCGCATGTAAGTGTTGCAGTTTTTCTGCAAGATGATAATAAGATTAGGACATCATGATGTCAAACTAACTAGAAATGGCAGTCCCAATCACCATAATCTAAATATATTAAAGAAAAAAGTGACTGATTGACGGACTGGTCTATCAACGTACGGCCTAAACCACTGGACGGATTGGGTTGATATTTGGAACATAGACAGATTTTATGACGTAGACCTCCACTAACAAAAGATTTTGCCATACGAGCAAAGCCGCGAGCCCAAGCTAGTTTACCATAATTTATAACCAAGACATAGTTCGTAATTTGGATATTTTGAAGCTAGAGCGAGCAGAGACTATAGACACACTTTAAATTCACTTTGATGTTCAAAAATATAGTTATAAAGGTAGCAAGTACTAAGTATATACCTCTTTAGGTATAGTCCAATCAGTGGGCGGTAGACAAGCTAACACAGCTTCACTGAAACGCGCGTGTGGCACGTCGTGTTCTAATAGAATCACTTCATTCTCTGCGTTCTTATCGCCTGGAAATAATAGTATCTCTTAATAATACGAAAAGTTTAAATAGTGTATTGAATAAATAGTGTGGCTTAAGGCGGGGCTTTACGAGCAGATTAGGTATTTAGTGCGGGCAAAAGTTGCTCAGAACGCCCGTTGGAAACGTGTGGCGTACGCTTATCGTAAAACGTGCGCGGTCATTGACCCTTGGTGATTGATTCTTTGCATGTAGTTAGCACACACACATTCACAAACACGTCAAACTTATAAAACCCCGTCGATTTTGCGTCGGGGGTTACAATGTGCTAAAATTTTTGGACGAGATCGAAAAAATGAGACACGAGATAAATATTATAGATACACGTATTTTTTGTTGAAAAAAAAAACAAAATTAGATTACATTTAATTGATTAGATTAGATTAATTAAATTGGACCAATTAATTAAATTAAATTAAAACAATAATTCAGATAAATTCAGAAAAAATCTGATAAATTAAGATAAATTGAGAAAAATCTGATAAATTCAAATAAATTCTAAAAAAAGTCTGATAAATTCTGAAAAAATCTGGTAAATTCAGATAAATTTAAAAAAATCAGATAAATTCGAAAAAAAATCAGATAAATTTTGAAAAAATCTGGTTAATTCTGATAAAATCAGATAAATTCGAAAAAAAATTAGAAAAATTCTGATAAATTCAGATAAATTCGAAAAAAATCTGATTAATTCTGAAAAAATCTGGTAAATTCAGATAAATTAAAAAAAATCAGATAAATTCGAAAAAAAATCAGATAAATTCGAAAATAAATCAAATAAATTCTGAAAAAATCTGGTTAATTCTGATAAATTCAGATAAAATCAGATTAATTCAGATAAAATTAGATAAATTCTGAAAAATTCAGATAAAATCAGATAAATTCAGATAAAATCAGATAAATTAAAAAAATCAGATAAATTCGAAAAAAAAAACAGATAAATTCGAAAATAAATCAAATAAATTCTGAAAAAATGTGGTAAATTCAGATAAATTCAGATAAAATCAGATAAATTCAGATAAATTCTAAAAAATTCTGATAAATTCAGATAAATTCAGATAAATTCGAAAAAATCAGATAAATTCGAAAAAAAATCAGAAATTCTGAAAAATTCAAATAAAATCAGATTAATTCGAAAACATCAGATAAATTCGAAAAAAAATCAGATAAATTCTGAAAAATCTGGTAAATTCTCATAAATTCAGATAAAATCGGATAAATTCGAAAAAAAAACAGATAAATTCGAAAAAATTCAGAATCCAGATTTTTCTGAATTTATCTGATTTTTCTGAATTTATCTGATTTATTTCGAATTTATCTGATTTTTTTAAATTTATCTGATTTTATCAGAATTTTCAGAATTAACCAGATTTTTTCAGAATTTATCTGATTTATTTTCGAATTTATCTGATTTTTTCGAATTTATCTGATTTTATCAGAATTTTTCAGAATTTATCTGAATTTTTTTCGAATTTATTTGATTTTTACGAATTAATCTGAATTTATCAGATTTTTCAGAATTTATCTGATTTTTTTTCGAATTTATCTGATTTTTTAAATTTATTTGATTTTTTCGTATTTATCAGAATTTTTCAGAATTTATCTGATGAATTTTCGAATTTATCTGATTTTTTCGAATTTATCTGATTTAATCAGAATTTTTCAGAATTTATCTGAATTTTTTTTCGAATTTATTTGATTTTTTCGAATTTATCTGATTTTATCTGAATTTATCTGATTTTATCTGAATTTATCAGATTTTTTCAGAATTTATCTGATGAATTTTCGAATTTATCTGATTTTTTCGAATTTATCTGAATTTATCAGAATTTTTCTATTTTTTTTTTCGCATTTATCTGATTTTTTCGAATTTATCTGATTTTATCTGAATTTATCAGAATTTATCAGATTTTTTTTCTAATTTATCTGATTTTATCAGAATTTATCTGATTTTTTTTTATTTATTTGATTTTTTCGAATTTATCTGAATTTATCAGAATTTATCTGATGAATTTTCGAATTTATCTGATTTTTTCGAATTTATCTGAATTTATCAGAATTTTTCTAATTTTTTTTCGAATTTATCTGATTATTTCGAATTTATCAGAATTTTTCAGAATTTATCTGATTTTTTTTCGAATTTATCTGATTTTATTTAAAATTAGTTCAATCTAATTTAATAATTAGTTTATATTAATATTTAATGTAAATTAATTTAATCGTATTTAATAATTAATTCATATTAAAATTTAATTTAAATTAATTTAATCTAATTAAATTATTAACTTATAATAATATTTAATTTAAATTAATTTAATCTAATTTATTTTATATAGTACGTGTGTGTTATATTTTTTAATAATCGACTAGAAGGACAAAATAAAGATTATAATATTTATTATCTAATTACAAATAAATTAAACCCCCTACACGCTTCTGAGATTTGGAAATTCACAATATATGTAAGTACTCCTAAATAATTCAAACGCGCGTGTGTAACCTTAGTGGAGGTGAGATCGAAGTGCACAGGTCCGACGCTGACAGTGGTCACCGGCGTTCTGAGTGCGTGCGGTAATGCTCCGTGGGAATTAAAATTCAATTAAAAATCATTAAATAAACTTATCGATAAAATACCTATATATAGCCATCCGTTTGAATGTTATGTATCAAATAAAGTACTCTAAATGTTTATTTTTGTCCTAGTTTTACAAATATTTAAATGGAAGGAAGAAAATTAGGCATATTTAAAAAAAAAAAAACTATCGAGAAAAAAAACAATTATCATGTTTCTGTTAATAAAGATCTCTTGTTCAAAGATTGAAGTTACACATACTAAAATATAAAGTAGTAGATCTTCTTAAAAGTTTGCTATATTAGGCTTTGAAAAACATACATTTCACTTACCATAGCGCCTTAATAATAATATGGATAAAGTTGAAAGAGTGTATTTCATAAAATGTGGTAAGATAAGGGTAGAACAAAAACTCCTCATCACAGGATCTTGAGAAA
Source organism: Hemithea aestivaria (assembly GCA_947507615.1). Classification (NCBI taxonomy): domain Eukaryota; kingdom Metazoa; phylum Arthropoda; class Insecta; order Lepidoptera; family Geometridae; genus Hemithea; species Hemithea aestivaria. The sequence continues at coordinate 12,733,877 of OX382332.1, read as the reverse complement.
GATCGCACACTGCGTGTTTCTCACTACTTTTTTTTTATACAACGAAGTATGAAGACGAGCAAGACGCTCTCCTGATGGTAAGAGATAACGCTGCCCATAATTAGTACAGGGCTACGCAGTGCACTGCACCAACGCTTCTGCCTTGAGAGTCATAAGATGTTAAGACTCTTCAGCCCAGTAATTTCACTAGCTACAGTGCCCTCCTACCGAAGCACAGTAATGTTTGCACATCACTGCTCAGGCGGTAGAATAACTGGCACTGTTGGGGTACCCACCTAGTCGACCTCCTGCAAAGAAAGTCTACCCCCGGTACCGCCTGTTCCTTTCTCTCAATCGTTGTATGAAACGAGCGTACTTGTGAGACGGTCGAGTGGGCTATCTCAGGAATGGCCGGGGAATGAGATAGAGGAATTGTTCCTTACAATTCCTGTAAGACCAGTTTCTTCAAGAGTTGGAGAAACTTCTTATTAACCCATGTTGCTTTGCGCCAATCAATACCGCAATCATTGCTAAAAGACGTACAATTTTTCAGAGAGCATTAAAATTAAAGGATAGTGCACCACATTATTTTGGGGAAATTATATATTATGTGAGAATTGTGACATTTCACGCTTTTGAAGAGGACTTTTTCTATTTATTTTGTTTATCTTCTATCAAACTTTTAAACAAGATTAGGATAAATCACGCTCACACAAGCTTCAAGTGCCCTGTCAAATTACTAACAAGTGATTGAAATAAATCTTACTATAAAATTATAAACGTACAAATTATAAATTATAAATTGTAAGAATAGATGTCTGGATATTTGTGACTCTTTCACGCCTAAACGGGTAGACCGATTGAGCTGAAATCTGGTATAGAGATAGCTTAGACCCTGGAATAACACATAGGCTATAGTACAGCGGGTAAAACCACTGGGCGCAGCATGTTAAAAATAAGTGAAAACATACCAATAGGGCCAAGTGCTCTAACAAAGTGTCCCAGCGGATATCTGCTGTTCCTCGGCCAGGAGTCCAGAGCGACCAGAATACGTTGCGAGCACAAAATATCGCTCTGTCTCGTTTCTATGCGCACGCGCGGGATTCGCTTCTCAGCTGGAGTGAATAAGAGACGGGTTGCACCTGTGGAATGATAATAATTGGGGTTTATACTACAACAGAACAGCAGGGCTATTCACTTATCGGTTAGGGAACCGAACCGAATACCGAATTGTCAAAAATGTATGAAATGACGTGACATGACATGTCAAGTTGTATCTACATAATACGTCATTTCATACATATTTGACAATTCGGTATTCGGTTCGGTTCTTTCACGGATAAGTGAATAACCCTTCTAATACGCCCTACATAATTAGAATCAAATCATAATATATTTTGTTGTCTCTTCATGATTAAACTGTCCAAAGGAGCAAAGTTTTACTTAAACAAATTTGTATCAACTAAACTCTTTTGCAAAAAAAACGGGCACTTTGATGATTTCTCTGCTTCAATGGAGAAGAACAAGAAAGAGGTTTTATTAATTTGACGATGCATTGACTTATCATTTATAAACATCCTGGCGTGATTATTAATGTTCCAAATTTAAAATTTGAAATTAAAAAAGAAAAATACTGATTATATAGTGAAATTGCTTTGCTTTTTGGCGCGAATTGATGCGAATTGCTGTAACAATTTTATTACAATTTTAAAACTTTTTGAGTATTTTCTGCAAATTAAACAATTTATTCTTTCTTTCCACAATAAATACCACTTTTTGATATGAGCGATAAAGCGATAAGGGCCGGTAAAATTATAGCCCTACTTGAAGAAGGTTGTTCGCAAACTTACGTGGCTCAACGGCTAAATGTGAGCCGTTCAACTGTCCAGAGGACATGGCAACGATATCAAGAGACCGGTTCGGTTAAAAGAAGACCCGGCTCGGGAAGAAAACGATGCACAGAACCAAGAGACGACCGCTTTTTGGTGAGTCAGGTGTTGCGGAATCGTAAGGCGTCAAGTGTGGACCTGAAAAAAAACCTTGAAGAAGTAAGAGGAGTAGAAGTAAGCTTGTGGACGGTTAGAAGGAGGCTTTTGGCTGCCAATATCAAAAGTTACCGCCCGGCTCGAGGCCCTAAATTACTCCGTGAGCACCGTGTTGCTCGACTTCAGTTTGCTCGAAACTATGCTTCATGGACTATGGAGGACTGGAATAAGGTATTGTTTTCTGATGAAGCTAGAATCTCTTTGTGTGGAGAGGACCGACGCCGGCGAGTGCTGCGAGACCACGGGAACGCTATGCGGAAGTGTGTTTCGAACAAATCACTCCTTATGGCGGAGGCTCCGTTATGTTTTGGGCAGCAATTAATTCGACGGAGCGTACGGAGTTAGTTTTCTTAGAAAGAGAAACATTAAATGCACACCGGTAGATAATGGAAGTCCTAATTCCACATGCACAACCCGCATTGACTGCACTTGGGGAAGATTCCATTTTTATGGACGACAATGCCCGCCGCACCGTTCTGGTGACGTGGAAGCTTACATGCAAGAAGTTGGGATCCGTCGTTTAGATTGACCAGCTCGCAGTCCTGACCTTAATCCAATCGAGCATGTCTGGGATGTTTTAAAAAGGCGGGTAAGATCAGTGCAACCTGCTCCAAAAAACATCAGGGAGCTAAAAAGAGTAAATTAAGAGAGAGAAGATAATAAGAGAAAATGCTGTAGAGTAATTGCTAAAGAGTGGGAACGTATTCCTCAAAACGTAATTAAAAACATCGTAGAGAGTATGCCCAGAAGGATTCAAGCTGTGATTTTGGCAAGAGGAGGTCACACTCGTTACTGGGTTTTTACAGTTGTAAATTTATTTAAATAAAAAAGTAAAAAAATCTTCTTGTCTTTATTGCCGGCCACTTGTTATTGTGTGGTCGTGTACGTCGGTTTTGAAAAAAATCATCAATTTAAATACAAAATTGCCAAAACCCGTTTTTTTTGCAAAAGAGTGTAATTAAGTCACTTTTCAATTATCTACTTAATGACCTCACCCATTTAAATGAACGATGAAAAACTATTAACCTAATTTGTTTTCTATTGTAGCTTCATTTAACCCGCCCCCACATTGGCCAACTAAGCAACTCGATGCCATCGCCGCGCTTGGACAACTCGGAGTTATCGTCGCGACTTTCAGATGACTTTCGTGACCCGCTCGAGAGTCGCAATCGACCAATGTGGAATAGGCCTTATACCGTTTACCGTATACCTTAACTTCCACTTCGTGCTAACATTTGTGGAGCAAACTATCTTTTCAGTTAGAATATACACAAATTAATGACTTTCACTTCTATGAGTTAAGGATTTAGATAAATTACTTACCAGGCAATTTACTAGGCATCAGTATACCACAGTACTGCCTCCACTTGCGGCGTATAATGCCTACAACTTTACCCGTCGGCGTCACCTCGTCGTCGTTAGGGCTTGCGGGTTTCACTGCATTCAGCAGGGTTGCTTCTTCCTGTCAAATAATTAAAAACTATATTAGTTGTTCCTATAAAGGCTGGTGGAATCAACGACGGGCCACACCTAACTCAATTTTCTGGAGATCTTCTAACACCGCGAACTTTATTTATTTATTTATTCATCACAACAATGTAGGTATTATCTAGGTCTTAGTGTAACTTATTGTACATCTACATATCCTGTGAGGGCGCTTGTTGCACTGGAACATGCATTTATAAACAAAGAAAAATTTAATTAAAATAAGTTAATAAAAAATATTGATTACATTGGTTAAAAAAAAATAGAATTTGAAATGTCAGAAAAATAATAATGAAACTATGGGATGTTCTATACATAAAACAAGTCATAAATACCAATTATAATAAAGTAAATATAATGTCATACATGCTACGAATAAATAATAAGTCGGGAAAAGTAACTGCGATCCATATAAGACATATAAGAAATGTTGCCGGAGAAGGTAGTAGCTTAAAATGTTATAATTTCGGGCTTCAGTCTGTTATTTACCTTTCAAGTGAAAACGTCAAATCTATGTGAAAATATTTTCGTTTTATGTCTTATTGATCATACCAGGATGTGTTATGATATGGTGCAGGAGCCACACATAACTGAAGTGTGTTAAGGGATCACTTTTTGCTGTTAAATGAACGCAAAAATATAAAAAATATAATATTGTTACATAAATGTTCAAAAACGTCATTAACCCTTAAAACTTGTCAAAATGGATAATTGTCAAAATCAAAATGGAGTGTTGACAAATGCAGAGCATGCGTACTACAGTTCCCAATAAAAATGCCGCACAATTTATTTTTTAACCAATCAAGACCATATTTTGATAAGATTCGTTTTTTAAATTTTAGTCACGTGATTTCTCGATGAGCCACTTTTTCGGCGGAATTTGTTGGCAATTACGTACACCTGCATACATGTATATCTCAGTAGATAAGTTAGTCAAAATTAATACACATTTATTTAAAGACTTCCAAACTTGCCAGGTAAGATCCCCGCCTGGCGCCTGGTAGTGGTGTTTATGTAGGTAAATATTTTTACATATTTGTATAACCTATTTAACTTATATTCCTTTTGAAGTTTTGTGAAACCACCGTCCTTCCAGTGTTGTATATTTCCTCTCCCGACACTGTTGTCTGGAATAGATCGCTTTGAGCGATAAGACCGCCAATTGATACACCTTTAGTTTTAATTTTTGGTTCTTAAAATTTACTTTATATGTGGATTAATAATGAGTTTCTTATCTTAGTTTCTCTGCTGGAGAGATGTGGGTTGATGAGGGTGGGTAGTGGTATTTCTATCTCTCCAGCCTATCTTTAAAGTTTGGCGCTCTGGCTTACATTGGGGCCAATCTCTTAATAATGCTGCCTGTCTGCGTAAATTGCTGCTATTTAAACGTGATGGTGGAACAAGACTTCATAATCAGGTGGGCTGACTGCTTGTTTGACACTTATGTCTCACGACCAACCCAATAATAATAATAATTGGGGTTTATACTCCAACAGAACAGGTTAACCTACGTACACTGTCAGAGTCAAATCGAAATTTATAGGTTGTGTGGCTAACCTATATGTCGCAGTTTCAGGTCGCCGAGATTTCTACAGGGCCTGCAACATGACCTAACGACTGCCTCCTACATATCTTATAGGCAACAGCCGGGACCCACAGTTTTACGTGCCATCCGAAAGACGGTAGCGTCCAGGCGAACGTTTTGCCACACACTGAGATTTGAACCCAGGGCCTCCGTATTAAAAGCCGGATGTATGACCACTGGGCCACGGACGCTACAAGTAAATATTAATATTCCTCTCCCTGCGAGGTTGCCTGGAAGAGATCGCTTTTAGCGGTAAGACCGCAATTGTTACACTTAAGTCAAGAAAGTGTGTTTTAGTTATCTGTTTATTTGAGGAGTTTTAATAAAAAGTTTCCTATTCTATGTTAATAAAATAATAACCTGTAGAACGTCACCCGGATCCTCTTCAGCTTTGTCCTCTAAGACGATATCACTCGGCCGACGCCATTCATCTTCAGGCAAGATCTCTACGGCCACTATATCTCCATCCACCGCCCTGTTGATGCCCAGGTGGCCTTGAAGGAGTATCTGAAACAAGTTATAATGTGATGAAGTAGAAGACGAGCAAGACTCTCCTGATGTTAAGAGATAACGCTGCCCATAATCAGTACAGTCCTCCTTAGGATTTCACAATGATGTGAAATTCTAGGAGTACTGCACTAATGCTTCTTACTCAAGTCATAAGATGTAAAGACTCTTTAGCACAGTAATTTCACTAGCTACAGTGCCCTCCTACCGGAGCACAGTAATGTATATAATAAACTAAATGTAAGTTTTTTACAAGTGAAGTAAAAACCTCACACACGCTTAACATCGCACAAGATCCTGACAAAAGGCTTACCTACCTATAATGATAAAAAACATAAATATAGGGGGTTCATCACATCTGAACTATGCTTTTTTTGCCCCAGGAAAAATGTGTGTGGTATGTGGGACTCCCACGCCGAAGATAGGCACAGCGGGGATTCCCACTAAAAACCTGGGGGTGTTCCTGCGGGACGCCATAATGCCGGGGCAGCGGGTACGCTGAAGCACTCATCCGCGGAGACATCTGAGGGCCTATTGGCTATCGCAAAACGACATGTAAAAACACTAGAATCCATAGACAAAATTGCGTACATTACGTGCTTAAACCTCCTCACTAATATGAGTAAAGTAACAAAAGCAGCAATGTACATTGAAGTTGCCATCAATCGTAGTGGGTGAGAATTAGCCGATAGCCCCTCTAAACTTACCTAACTCTACTAGTCATGACATCTGCAGATGCGTCAACTAACGTGCATTATAATATGGGGGCCTCATCCTAGGCGACTTTTTGTAGCTACGGTATCGCGCGTTCGAATCGATATGATGCCATGCGAAGATTCTGTATCGCCACTATCGCGATACAAACGCGGTTCAGCAACGATACAGATATGTGAAAACGAACCCATATGGTCAAAACGATCGCGCGTTTGCATCGATACAACCGCGCATCTACATTCCTTCTGTCGCGCGATAGCAGCGATGCAGAAACAGTATTTTTCTTTTAAAACACGTTCAAAATTGCACGCTCGTCGTACGCACGTCGCAAAACTTGTTTGCCGACGCATCAGTCGTAAGTGTAGAGCTAGCTTAAAAATTACTCGTGTTACAAACACGAGTAATTTTATAAATCTATTATCTTTTAATACCATAATCTATTATAATCACTTTGTCTAATGCCTACGTGACATCGCTGGAATAAAAATGGTTGAAAGTACAATTTGTTAGATGTATATTTCACATGTATAGACATCATTTTATTCTCGTTCACTAACATGCTAATAAGTACCTAATAACGCTAGAATAATCCAATCCGGTTCAGTTCTAGCAAGATCTAATCGAAATTAAATACCAAGATTATCGTTTTTAATCTAAATACATTAAGCAACGTGAAAGTACTGATCAAGAAAATTACTGTACATATTATTAAATTCAATTCAATTATGCACTCATACACATGTGTGCATCCAGTTTGGCTTGTATTACTGTCCAACAAAAGCAGAGAAATAATTTGTTAGATTTCTTGAATGTTTGATGTTTAAATCACACTTCACAATAATATTATAAAGGCGAAAGTTTGTGAGTGTGTATGTTTGTTACTTCTTCACGCCTAAACTGGTGGACCGATTACGCTGAAATTTGGTATAGCTTAGATCCTGGAATAACACATAGGCTACAGAACAGCGGGTAAAACCGCTGGGCGCGGCTAGTCAATCATAAATTAGTTTCTATAAGCTTTATGGTGCGTCTGTCGCCCTGTCGCACAACCGTGCGCCCAGCAAGAAGGTAAACGGAAGGAAGAATTTTTTTTTTGCACCAACGCTTCTTACTCAAGAGTCATAAGATATTAAAACTCTTTAGCCCAGTAATTTCACTAGCTACAGTGCCCTCCTACCGAAGCACAGTAATGTTTGCACATTACTGCTCAGGCGGTAGAATAACTGGCACTGTTGGGGTACCCACCTAGACGACCTCCTGCAAAGGAAGTCTACCCCCGGTCGAATATTCGCAGTATGCGTATTAGAACTGTACTACTACCGCGTTTTACTATGTGGACGATCAGCCGGCTATCAGAACTCTGAGTGTAAATAGGGCAATCTGCTCACAATTAGTTAACCCCAATTATCATAATATATATACTAGTGGACTAGCGCGCACTTCGTTTCGCCTAACCGAAAAATATCAGTATTTCTATACTATAGGTAATATGCATGTTTTATACATAATGTAAACCTTCCTCTCAAATCACTCTATCTATTAAAGAAAACCGCATCAAAATCTGTTGCATAGTTTTAAAGATCTAACCAAACATATGGACAGACACACGGTGGAGGTGACTTTGTATAATACTATGTATTGATTCTTTAGTTCTTCTTTAGAGTCGATCTGTGGTCAGTTGTAGTCAGGCGTGATTATATTTGTATTATCAAATACGCATTTCCGTATGCTTTAATAGATTACAGTAGTGGATAATTATCCCTGATAATAGAAAAGACATATTGTTATGTGATATGTGAACAAATTTTGTAAATAATTCATGTAATATACTATCTCGAAGACATTAAACATTTGATACCCAGTGGTTTTACCCGCTGTACTGTAGTTATTCGAGGGTCTAAGCTATCTCTATACCAAATTTCAGCTCAATTGGTCCACTCGTTAAGGCGTGAAAGAGTAACAAACATACATCCAGTCATTCTTACAAACATTCACGTTTACAATATTAGTACGACTATAAAACTTGATATACTTATTTTAATTCCATTACCTGTTTCTCAAATCCACTCAAAGTGACACTGCCTTCAAGAAAGTTGTCCCTTGAAGCGTGGAATGTGCCCTGATGAAGCTTCCCTCCTCTGATCCCCTCGTGTATTTGAACCGGAGTTAAGTGAGGAGGATAGAGGGCATCTTTTGAACTACTCTCCGGCATTACATTCTTTGACAGCTTGTCCACAAGACCCACAAATCCTGTCATGTTTTCTATATAATCTTTTACTGTAACATAAAATTTATATGTTACCCAATGTTGTAGGTTAACCTTTTGAACGCCACGGCACAAACGCATTTTCGTGCCCTGTGCGCCAAGGCACAATTAAAAAAAAAATACCTACGAAAGAACTAGTGTTGCCAAGAGTCGATAAATATTTTTATTTCACTTTATTAAGACTGGGTTTTTTGTCGTCTATAGACGTCGTTGGCGTACAGGACCCGCAAGTACCTGTCAAGTATAGGTGACTTTGGCGGTCAAAAGGTTAAAGGTTGTTGTAAAGGTCATGTTCCCCCACAGAAAACTGATCCAGATAAAACAGCAACAGAAAGCTTGCATATGTAAGTACTTCATTTTTGGTTCTCGGTCTGGAAGAGATCACTTTTAGCGATAAAACCGCCAATTGTAACACTTATTTCTGTGTTATTTTAGTTTTAAGCTATATTATTGTATTTGTGTGAACAATAAAAAAGTTTTCATTCATTTATTAATTTTTTAAGCAATTCGAGGATCCAAATTCCAAATTTCCAAATTGTAGGTCATTATGTAGGTATTATAATAGGTTCTATTATCGATTCCATAATGTAATATAAAGGAATAATTTAAGTCATTTACACAGGCTAATTTTGTATGGCTTCCATGAAAAGAAACTTTTTTTTTTTTTTTTGTGTTGCGTTCATAGTCCAGTCAATTTAGACATTCGAAGTTACATAAAGTCCCAACAAGCTGAATTTCTGTGAAGTTGTTCAAAACATAATTATAAACAATGTCTAGAAGTTCCCCATCATTCCCCTGTAAGGAAAAAATTTAATTCAAGGTCAAAGGTCAAAACAATGAGTTTTTCGCGATTTTCAGCAAAACGGTAAGATTTATCATAAAAACATCTTAGACAAAATTGTAGATCATAAAATTGTCTACAAAAAAATATTTAATACTTTTTTTCTACGAGCCACCGTTTTTGAGATATAACGATTCAAAAAGTTGTAATCTCTTATATAAAATCGTTCGTACACTTTCGTGCTATCAACGCACAGCCCAAACGGCCGGACGGATTGAGCTGAAATTTGGACAGCGTATTCCTTGGAAGATTTCATCGTGCAATAAGAAGCGATTTTTTGAAATTCCCTCAGGAAAAGGAATTATTCCCGAAAAACGTTTGTATGCAAATCCGTAACCGTTTACCCGATTGAGCTGAAATTTTGTAAAACGATTGTTGGGATTGTGTTGAGGAACATTGAATAGTTTTTATGACACAATTTAACTTTAAAGAGGGGGTAAGGGGGGGTCAAAGTTTGTATGGTAAATTTAGAACCGCTGGCCCTATTGAGCTGAAATTTGGTACAAAGGTAGACCAAGTCCTAAAAAATGATATGGGATACTTTTTATTCCAAAAATCAACCTCTAAGGCGGGATAAAGGAGGTCAATGTTTGAATACGAAATCAGTAACTAATGACCCCATTAAGCTACAATTTGGTTTAGACATAGTTCGAGCCTAATTTTTTGTAGACAATTTTATGATCTACAATTTTGTCTAAGATATTTTTATGATAAAACTTACCGTTTTGCTGAAAATCGCGAAATACTCATTTTTTTACCTTTGACCTTGAATTATTTTTTTTCCTTACAGGGGAATGATGGGGAACTTCTAGACATTGTTTATAATTATGTTTTGAACAACTTTACAAAAATTCAGCTTGTTGGGACTTTATGTAACTTCACTCTCATTTTTTGGTCTAAATTGACCGGACTATCATATCTGCAATCAGTCTCTAACTATAAGCGGATTTGTTGGAGGTATTGGGCATTTCAGGGAATTAATCCAGCGATCATTTCCCTGCTTTGATTTCAATCACTTGTCGAGCTCCATGATGTGCTGTCTCTTTAGCCTAGTTGTCCATGAAAAGAAACTAAAAAAATATCAGAAGCTATTATGTAAAACTTGTCCAAAATGAGTTCAGTATTATTTATTTAGAATGAACTTATATGTGCTTCATGCTTTCTGTTGCATTTTAGGGATTTATACCTCCAAAGAAAAAAACGAAATCTTTATAGGATCACTTAGTCATCCATCTGTCCAAGACCCATTTACTTGAGAACACATAGTTTTGGAGTTGTATTTTTTACATTAAATTATTTTCTTCTTACCCGAACAACACACAATGCCATCCTCCTGAGCCAACTTCCTATTCTTCTCATCATCGGTGAGTAGTACAATTCGTGGTGGATGTTCGGAGACTCTGTTGACACTTAAATGGGACTCGTACCAAGCAGCTGCTCTACGTATGGCTCTGTCATTCCTGTCATTTGGCTTCTCACCTGCCTCTCTTTCTACATAAGTGTCTCTACAATGATCAAAGGGCAATTTTGTATTATTTTATTTATTAAGTCACAATAACTTTGAGTTGTGTATTAAGTTACATATTAATGAGTTGTAACACATATAAGAATTTATAAATTAGTACATAGCATCCATAGTTATAGCTAGCTAGCTAAAGAGCTAGTTAGCTTTTCCCACAGTTAATTGTTAATATAATGTACATCTAATCATCTGTAAATGGTGCTAGTGAGGTCAGTAGACATTATAATGTACTAATTACTCACTTATGATGTTCATTCACAAACGAATAAAACCTCCTTTTCTTATCGCCAATTATTTCCAGAAGCCGTTGAAATATAGCCGTATTTTGATGTTTCACTTCCTCCAAAACTGTCTGAAGAATGATCACATTCTTAAGTGCATCTTCTTCCAATACGTCGATCTGATGTAAAACTACGTTTGAGTCCAGAAGTACGTAGTGTGCATAGTCAAATAGTGCACACACTGATTCAGGGTTCTTCTCCAACACATATTCATTATCCTTCATTGGGCATACATTGCACGCTTCAGAACCACACATCAAGTCATCTCGTAGGTAATGTTCGCGCACAATCTGTAAAAACAGTGAATGGTTAACTAATATACTGTAAATTAAAGCTGCAAAATATGTAAACAAAATAACCTCACTTTTAATATGTTGCCGCGCTTGGTTTTGGTAAGAAAAGTTTTTGTTGTCCACATCTTACGTTTTGCACATCACCTAGTGTTAAAATTCAGATTTTGAGTCGATATTAATAAAAACTGAGCTAAAATACAAAAAAAAATATTAAACGCTATAAGCTCAAAACACACGTCTCGGCCGAGCATTATTTTGGATTTTGACATTGGCATACAATGTAAACTGGCATTATTTTTCTTCTCAAACTATAAATTGGAGTTTAAGCCGCACTGTGCATTTGCGAATATTATTTGTATATGTATCATAGAACACAAAAGTAGTAGTGTAAAAATAACACAAAAATAGTTATTTTCTTTAATCCATGATATGTATTCTTAATATTATTTAATTTCAAAGAAAACCAATTTGCTCTAAATCTTTTTAAATTCATCACAGGGCCAGCGGCCAGTGGCGCTCCCATTATAATTTGTCCCTTCTTTTGTTTTTACCCGTCCCAAACTTTTATTCAATGATAAATACTTAAGATTAGCAAATAACATAACACGCGATTATTCGAAAAAAAGTTTGTAGTTGAAACCTAAACTGTCAATAGTCAACTGTCAATGTCAAAATATTTTGCGCTTTGCGGAGCGGAAATAAACGCGGCGCGCTAAATTCATATTTTTATTTTTTGGTGCATTTCTTTTGTTGGTACACGATAATTTAATTCGCAAATTCTGTTTCTTAAATTAAGTATTTTATCAAATACAATTTGTGCCACACATGAGACTAATTTTAAAGATACCTAATATGTACCTGTACCAGTAAGTACACATCCATTTACATTCGTTTCGATTTAATAAATCGAACGGTAAGCATGTAATTTGTATCAGACTGTAGAATTGGATAATGAGTGCTCATGCTCTGGCGGTAGAGTGCGGTCCGACGCGAGTGGCGAGTGGCGAGTAGTCTCGAGCGCAGGCACGCTCCGTCGCGATCTTATCAGTTTCATTGTGGATTGCGCGTGAGTGACAATCGCCTGCTTACTCGACTCTCAGCTGGTCGGGTGACGCGGTCGCGCCGCTAAACACTCAGCGTGCTATTTATATACCAGAGTTAGGGACTGTGAACACTGTCCTACATATTTATAAGTTAAATGTCTAATAGTGAAGTGACCATCTATGTGATAAAGTGTCTGCAATGGTTTTGCTTTCTAAATAGTGAAAAAAATCTGTTTCTCTCTGTACCCTGAATTCTGTAAGACATCATGCCTAAGGAGAGGGGTATCAGAAGTCCACAGCAGCTATGGGAAGCCATATCATCAATTTTGGTCCGCTTCGTAGAAAGCATATTCTTTGGCCTCGGTGTGTATGTGGCAAGACATCCGTGGAAGACAATCATAGCTACATTATCATTTGTGGTTTTAAGTGCTAGCGGATTGATAAGATTCCATCTAGAAAAAAACCCGATTAAACTATGGGTACCTCCAGATTCAGACTTCTACCATGACACCAACTGGTACATTGATACCTTTGGCACCGGACTCAGACTTCAAAGAATTATTGTAACGGCAGATGACGTTCTTCAACCTCATGTGTTAAAATCTCTTCATCATGTGACAAGTGACATTAACTCTCTACAAATATCTTACAATAATGTGTCAATATCAATTAGAGACTTGTGTTTTGAAGTTCCAATTATTAATTATTATTCATCAAAGAAAAAGACTAGATCTGTGAGGGCCAGTAGCACAACAAATGACAAAAAAATTAGCCTTGAAAGTGATACTGATTTTTCAGATCCTACATTATGGGCTGATGATGAATTCTATTGTAACTTTTTAAAAGAATTTGAATTAACATGCCTTCAGTATAATATTCTAGATATATGGAAAAATGATCTTGAGGAAATAAATAATGTAACCAAACACAATATTGTACAAAAGGTAAACAATGTCAGGGTGAACCCTACTACAGGTCATGCTTTAGATTTCTCAAAATTACTTGGAGGAGTTAAGTATGATAGCAATGGGGATATAGTTGTAGCTAGTTCTGTAATAATAACTTGGTACACTCAAGTGAACATGTCCAGCGTTGACCTGAATGAAGTAGGTAACTTAGTTGGTACTGAAGAATGGGTAACTATACCTCTAGCATTGTGGGAAAATAAATTCTTAGAGTACATGAAATCTGTCGCAGATAATTCGACAAACATCACGTACTTCTATGAAGCTGGGCGAAGTTTTGGCGACGTCAGTGGTGAAGCTATGTTTCATGAATTGGATAAACTTTTCATAGGGATTATGCTCATGTTCTTTTATGTTCTATTTGGTTTATCGCGATGTAATTGGCTAGAGATCAAATTGACCAGTGGAAGTGTAGGATTGTTGTGTGTAGGGCTAGCTTATGTATCGGCAGTTAGCTGGTGCTCTATAATGGGTATATCTTTTGGGCCGGTCCATTCGTCTTTACCATTTCTTCTAATGGGTCTTGGAATTGACGATATGTTCGTAATGAACGCGTGTTGGAACAACTTGGATCCCGCCGACGCTAAAAAGAGCCTTCCCATTAAAGTTGGCTTGATGCTAAAACACGCAGGTGTATCTATCGTGATTACATCTTTTACTGATATTGTAGCTCTATTAATTGGAGCTATCACAATTTTGCCATCCCTTAAATCTTTTTGCATATATGCAGCTCTAGGAGTATTCTTTATATTTTGCTTTTCCGTCACTTTTTACGTCGCAGTTTTTACTTTAGATATTAAAAGGATAGAAGATAATAGAAATGGAATAGTATTTTGTTATAAACATAAAAAAGAAATACGCGTTTCTAGTCACAAAACTGTGTTACAAAAAGTGTTTGAGGTTTTTTATAGCAATGTGATTTTTACGATTCCAGGCAAAGTTTTTGTCATACTTTTCGTTATAATAGGGACAGGTTTTAGCATACAAGCTATCCTTCGTTTAGAACAAAGGTTCGATCCGAGATGGTTTATACCTGAAGACACGTATTACAAAGAATTTCTAAATGCTTATGAGCATTATTATCCCGACGAAGGACATATGGCAATGGTCTTCTTAGGGGAAATGAATTATAACGAAGAGTTTCCAAAACTCTATGAAATGATACAACAGTTGAAAAATGAATCATATGTCGACAATATGATTACTTGGATTGAATATTTTCATCAATATATCTTAGCAAATTATAACCGAGACATTAACAACGGGACTTCGTTAACGGAACAAGAATTCAATCGTTACTTAAGCAGATTTTTATTTAGTCCTGTAGGCGGTAGATTTCAAGTTAATTTCAAGTTCAGCGAAGAGCTTAAATGTGGCGAGTTAATAAAAGAGATAAAGGCTTCTACAATGTCTTTTCAATTTCCGAAATTCCATGGCCCAGAAGAATACATTCCTGCGATGAATTACGTTAAAGATATCGTAAAAAACACAAACATCACTACAGGTGATGGATATCGCAATGTTTGGTCTAAAGTTTTTGGAAATTGGGTTACAGATGAAATAATCGCAGTAGAAGTCGAAAGAAATATTGAACTAGCCTTATTATGTGTCATGTTTTGTACTGTGATACTTATTACCAACCTTCAAATGTGTTTGTGGATATTTATTTGTGTGCTCCTGACGATTGTAAACGTTTTGGGTTGCATGCAGAGATGGGGCATGACTGTTGACATAGTTTGTTGTATCGGTTTGGAGCTTGCTATCGGTCTTTGCGTAGATTACGCTGCGCACGTCGGTCACACATTCTTGACCGTATCAGAAGGGTCTCGAAGCGAAAGAGCGTATAAAACTGTAACTTCGATAGGAGGTGCTGTACTGCTGGGTGGCGGCTCAACTTTCCTCGCTTTATCTCTTCTGAGTATGTCAAGAGCATACACTTTTCAGTCATTTTTCAAAATATTTGTTTTGGTTATTTTGTTTGGATTATTTAGTGGTTTGATATTTTTACCCGTGATGCTATCGTTAGTCGGCCCTGGCGCTTACAAATCTAAAGAAGAAAAGGAGAATGCATTTGAAACTGTAGAATTAAATGGCAAAAGTCATTTGCCGGATAAAATCTCTGAAGGCTGTGAAGAGACTTGATATGTTACTTGATGTGACTTGATGTGTTGATATGTTGCGTAAATTGGCCATTGTGATATTATAATGTAATGCAATTTTTTTATATTAAGTAGGCATCGTTATCGTTAAAGGTGCGTCTATGCCAGAATTAGTAACTAAACAATTTATTAGTATAAAAGTTAGTTAGTAAAAATCACAATTTCTCATCGTTTGCTGTAGATAGCGCTGCCTACTTAACGCTCATAATTTTAATGTTCATAGACTCTTCAAGTCCAATAATTATTGTAAGCTCCTGAAATTAAATAGGTACCTACCATAATATAGTTCAAATTCCTTTCAAATCACTGTGTTATAAATGTTTTGTACCGATAGTATACTAGATGAGGTAACATTAATTAATTTTAATTTGGGAGATAATAATGTATGTATGTAACATTATTATTTTATACACGTTATATTATTATTATTAAAGACATAATTAATATTCATATACTCATTATGATATTCATATTCCGATTTCAATGTTATAGAGGTACATACATTGTACATATTATTAAATATTCATACAAACTAAGTGTATATAGCTCGTTTGCATAAGTTTAAATCTATAATTCTATAAGCCATTTCTCACGTCAATTCATCGTGATTATCTTTTTATTCGATAAATAAATATCTGACATAAAAGGAAAATTAGCAAGATTACTATATTTTGTCTTCTCAAGGCCAACTATTAAATTTTTGCTTGCGCAACTAAATTACTTCGCCAAAAGTTATATGTAGAGTGTAGAGTAATTTTTTGAAATTAAAAAAAAAATCAGTAAGTAATCTAAGTTTCAGGGATCCTTCTAGCTGTAGAGTAATGTAATTAAATGTAAGTAGTAGTAATTATTTAATTTTTACAACTAATATTGCATTTGCTGATAAACATGTTGTTTTAAATTTATATGAAAAATCGTGATATTATTTATGTTTTATTTCCTCAATATTAGGTATTTATAACAATTTGCCATCCGTTCCAGCCAGATAAAAAAAGTAGGTATCAATGTTGACGAGTGTTTCTTATCTAATGCTGAGGTTACACAGAGAGAGCTTACGAGCGAGCTAGCCTAATCAATATTATTGCAGTGAAGCTACTGGAAATATGTTACCGTATTATACAAGTTACAATCATGTTCGAGTCAGTGCGAGTGGGCTAGTAATTGGGATTTGAGTTACTTATTCGATCTTATTACAACTCCATAATATAATATAGGTACTCACGCGTTAGAAAGTCAACTCGCGTACTTATGGGACGGGAAAAAGAAAGTCGAGCTGCTGCAACATCAGAGTTAGGGTGACAAATCAACATCGACCTATGCTGCGCTGTGCTGTGCTGTGTTTCTTAAGCTACGTTTTTTTAACAATCAACATCAAGCTGTGCTGCGCTTTGCTTAGCTCAGTATTAAAAGTAATCACCAGCTCGTGTAGTCGTTTATCTCGTCAAAAATTACTTTATTTAAAAAAACGTAAACATTACGACATAGTTGAATCCGATGAAGATGAAAGTGAAGAAGAAGCGGATATGGATATTTTATGTGGCAGAGCTCCATAAAAAACATAGCACAGTTTAGCACAGCGCGGCTCAGCACGGCGGGTAGCGCGCCTCGCTCGAGACTGCTGCGTTTTTAAACAGAGCGTAGCCTCACACAGCGCAGCACAGCATGGTTTGTTTGTATCCTCATTAAAATATTAGACGAGCGAGTTGACCAAACATAGCACAGCGCAGTACAGCACAGCGCAGCATAGCTCGATGTTGATTTGTCACCCTTGTCGTCATGTCAGTTGCTCGCACTGTGTAACCGTAGCTTTAAGTCATTGTTCATTAAAGCTTACGTCACACTAAGCCGGTAAAGCGAACGCGATCCGGGACGGAATTTTTGTAATGTTCTAGTTTGTACGTAACCTGTCACATATAAAGCGAACTCGGGCAAGAACAAAATAAAAATCGCGGCCGCTTTACCGTTCCGTCCCGCCTCAGTGTGACGTAAGCTTAACTGTTCAATATATTTATACGTTTTTTAATTTGTTGGCTGGAGCTGTGACGATGCTTATAAAATTCAATGTCCAGAATTGCAATTTCCAAACATTTCTTTGCCGTACTCGTTTGATCAATGACTATTCATCGTATAAATCTTGATGATATAATATGATTGTTTGTGTAGGAACCTTATCAATTTTTAACATGTGTGTTATCGGCGATTAAGTACTGAAATACGCGATACCGACCTGAACTTAGCCCTGTAATCTTAACCTTAACCAATTTAAAAGAGATTAGTAATAACTGTAGAGAAACTATGTAACTATCTTAATACAAGATAATACGATTATATTTTCACTGATTGTGGTGTAATTACCTTCTAGATATTATTGGTACATGATTATTAGCAAACAATGATAAGATATATGAGTTAATGAACACCTCTCTGTCTTTTTTTTGACAAAATTAGTATAAGTATATATGACAATTATCATTGTACAAAAATATTGTAATGTGCTTCCAAAAAAGTTGGTTTTGGTGATAGCTAGTTGGTATCAAATTTGTTGTTGGTAGTATCATTTTATAGGACATACTATAAATAAAATATTATCAAGTTATAAATATTGTTTTTTTTTTATAGTAAGACAAGTTGGTTATGAATATATCTGTGTCTTCGTTATTTGAATTAATTATTGTTAATTGTAATTAGGAATGTGTAGATACATGTCTAAGCACTGAGCCCCTATTATATTAACAATTATAATTTTAATGTGAAAGAGACTAGCAGTGCTTTCTTAGACTGACTTGTTTTAGAAAATAAAGCAATAATAAGTTTACATATATTAATTATATTATTAATTTTTGAGTAATAAGTAGGTGTGTATCGGCTGAACAAACATGGTTGTATGAGTCATTGTACGTGTAGAGTGTATGTATGTATTAATATAATCATGACCCACTTGTAAAAATATTATCACTACCTACCATAATAAATCTCTTATCATTTGTTTAATTTTTCGTACATTTAATGTGGTATTAAATCTACCTCTTTTAATTAATAAAACTTTCATAATTAATATTTTTTTTATTTTTAACCAAGACCACCCAAGACTCAAGACCCTTTCCAATGACGAATGCAGTTATCAGATTAAAACAAAATAAAAGGACTTGGAAAAAAAATTGAATGAAATTGCTATAATTGCTTGGATGAAATTGCTACAATTTTTTTATCACAAGGACTTGCATTTTTTTTTCACATGGCATTTTTTTGATGGTATTTGAAATTAATGTTTGAAATGAATTGAATTTGAAATTAATGTTTTGTTGTACGTAGTACATGAGGGTATCTAATTATATATTTTATATGTTTCTGCAAGTTATAAAAAGACATGTTTAATATTAATACTTAATTGCTTTAATACTAAAATTGTTTTATAACCAAAGATTACAAAGAATAGGCATCAATTAATCTCAATGTATTCATCAAGAACGTAAACTTTAAACATTATTAAGTAGGTAGTACCTATCTCTTTTCAAGCTTGGAGTTACTTTTATCGCAACAATAACTAGTTTTGATACGTTATCAGGTCTTATTAATCTACTTCAGTAGGTAATTTATTCTGATCTTTCCAATGACAATTTAAATTTCTAAGGATTATTAGCCATAATTTCATCACAATTCAATCATTTTTTTATACGCGAGATGATCTTTTAATAAAATTTATAAATCCACATTCATTTCGGAAGTAAACCTTTTTCAACCAAAACAAATCTGAATAGTTCCATAAATAACGGTTTTTGCGAAAATATAAAAAAAAATACGGAATAAGAACTTCCGCCATGTAGTCTCAAAATCTATTATATAAAGATTTTGTATAGAAAAATAGTTCTTGCGTAAATGCCTTTTCTAGATACATTAGGTTATATAGGTACCGTACCGTATCCGTTAGATAACTAAACAAGTCTAACTCTGCGTTCTAGTTCCAAAGACCTATTGCAAAATGGTAACAGGATGACAACGATCTGTTCCTGATTAAGTCGTAACGATACAATTATGGAATTACCTACTCCGAGCTGGTTTACCTACTCTATCAGTTGTTACATGAACCAATAGAGAATTTAGAAAAACTGTATGGTTTTATATTGAATAAACTGTAGAAGTTTCTCTCTCGCATCCCGTTTGGGTTAATTACTAAGACTTTATCCAATATACTGGCGCAATAGGCTCTGGCTGGAAGGATAAGGTGGTCAGAAAAAATACTGGACTAAAGACTACAAACATCAAACTCCAAGTATTTTGATTGTTTGTTAACTGTAAACTGTTGATCCCCTATCACTACTTAGTCTCCCTTTTACTTGGGGGACTGTTAAAATGACTCACGTTACCTATCCTTTCAATTGTCTTTGAACATTCGCTGTTAGTGAGTTGAGATGTCTATTTGTACGGAACATCCCAATTTGCCCGTGTTCTAATCCCATAGGTACCTTTAAGATACAGAAAGTTCTTCGCATCTTAAATTAAGGGTTCCGTACTCAAAGGGTAAAAACGGGATCATATTATTTATTCACTATTTGACCTTACCCACGACCTCGCCTGATCTAAGTGATGGTGTGGCCGAAGATGGTTACAAATTACTTGAAATTACATACTTAATCAAGAATTTTGGTTTAATTCTTCCCTCTACACTGCTACACTGAACATTGAAGTCTCAAAACGTCCACCAGGACGGCTTGGTGACTCTATTTCGGCTGCTCATTTTATTTATTTATTGCATAAGTATTTCTACATCAAATGAATAATAATTAAGTGATATGAAATATGAATATAACATGGTGGATCGTGCCGGCGTGCGTGACTCTATTTCGGCTGCCCAATCTACAAAGTACAGACTTTGCTAGTTCTTTGTCTTAGTATGACCCATTTACAGTACTTAAGCAAATTAAAAGCGTGTATCACACTCGGTGTTAAGTGTTATGATTAGGTCTAAAGTCAAGTGACTCACATACCAGTGCATGCGCATGCAATTATAAATGACGGGTAGGTAGATAACAAGACGCTTTTGTTTGTTTGATATTAATGTTTCACACCTCATTAAATCGCTAATTAATCAAATAAAATGACATACTACAAGTAATAAAATTGTTGTAATTACGTTGAACATAAACATAATTCCGAGGGCAAAGGTAAGCGCTAATGTTAAGTTTGTTCCTTCCTACGCTTATAGGTCTAAATTGATTGACCTGAAATGTATGAAGGTAGCTTTTTATATACCATAGAATATAGAATAACACATAGGGTACTTTACCACGGGTAAATCCGCTGTGTAAAACTAAGTACCTAGTATTAAATAACTAAGTAGTAGGTATAGTGCAACTGGAGTAAAACTTCAACTAATGTGTACAATATCTACTAAACTTTTATATCCCTGCAAAGTTGTCTGGAAGGGATCGCTTTTAGCGATAAGACTAATTGTTACAGTTAAATTAAAGATCGTTTTAGTTTTTCTGTAGGTACACTGTAGGTACACCTATTGGGAGTGATACAAATTTTCGAATGTCGTTTTAGCGGAGGTTGTTTTTGCGAAAAATATTCAAGTGGTAAGTAGTTACGTTTTTGCGAAGGTTATTTTTGCGAAAAACAAACAAGTGGTACGTTTTGCGAAGAGGTCGTTTTTGCACTCACGCCCACACACATACGCACAATCACGCAAACACACACGCACATGCACACACGCGCGCTCACACTCGCATCCACACGCACACACATGTACACACACGCACCTTCGCACACACACACATTCTCACACACATACGCACACGTACACACACTCATTCGTGTCAAAAGTGAGAGTATGTGTGTGTGTGTGTATGTATGCGTGCGCATGTGTTGGTGTGTATGGGTGTGAGTGTGCATGTGGGTGTGCATTGTGCATGTGTGTGTTGTGTGTGCGTATGCGCGTGTGTGGGTATGGGTTTGCATGTGTGTGTGTTTGCATGAGTGTGCGTGTTTGTGTGGGCGTGAGTGCAAAAACGACACACATCATTGCACATCATTGTGAAATTCTGGGTAGCACTGTACTGATTATGGGCAGCGTTATCTCTAAATATTAGGAGAGCGTCTTGCTCGTCTTCTTACTTCTCTACATAAAAAAAACGCTTCGCAAAAAACGTACCACTCGTTTGTTTTTCGCAAAAACGGCCTTCGCAGAAACGTACTTTCGTAAAAACGTACCACTTGAATATTTTTCGCAAAAACGACATTCGTAAATTTGTATCACTCCCACACCTATTTGTGGTGTTTCAATAAAGAGTTAAGTGCCTAAGTATTTTTAACCCCCGACGCAAAAACGACGGGGTGTTATAAGTTTGACGTGTCTGTGTGTGTGTGTGTCTGTGGCATCGTAGCTCCCGAAAGGATGAACGGATTTTGATTTAGTTTTTTTTTGTTTGAAAGGTTAGTCGAGAGTGTTCTTAGCTACGTTTGGTGGAAATCGGTCCAAGATGGCCGCCGCTACAAAATGGCGGATTACTTTTTTTTCTCCACGACCCCATCGATATGGGTATCAAATGAAAGGGCTTAACGAGTATAATACAACGCATTATAATAAATTTAAAATCCAAGATGGCCGCCACCACAAAATCGTTAATTACATATAGCGTTGAGGGTTTTTTAAATTTTTAATTTAATTCACTTGTATTTTATTTAGCTCTATGATTAAACCTTAGATTAAAACAAAACCCCTTTTGTTATATAATCTAAGGTTTTATAAAATAAAATAGGTACACACAAGGCACTGTAGCTAGTGAAATTACTAGGCTAAAGAGTCTTAACATCTTATGACACTCAAGAAGCGTTGGCGCAGTGCGCACTGTACCTAGACCTACCTAACCTACTAATTATGGGCAGCGTTATCTCTTACCATCAGGAGAGCATCTTGCTCGTCTTCTTGCTTCATTGTATAAAAAAAGGTATAGGTATGTATTTAAAAATTAAATTGATTTTTTTTATTTCTATTTTGATAGATATTTATATTTGTGTCGTATTATCTACATGTCCTACTCCCTTTAAGGACAACTACTAATAGTATTATTATGTACCTAATTTGCACTTTGTTTACTGATGTTCAATATTGGGCCTTCAGTTGTTATACATTGTTTATGTTATGTTAAGAGTTACGACCTGCACATACTCTAGCTAAAGGCTAAAGATCACCACTTAATATGTAAAAGATAATAATCCTCCTAGTCTCCTAGTAACCGTACTAATAATGTGAATGCGTGAGTATAGATGAGTGTATTGTTTTTTATTTGTATTTTGTGGCTGAGGTATCACTGTGGCCATAGTTGGTCTAATCTTCTATTCGAGTCGTATGGCTTTTTATGGTTTTTTTTTTAAATTTAGGACTCAGAGTTTATTGAGCCAGTTCTACGGCTCTTTCGTTGGCTTCAAAAAGGTCGTCAACTGTGCAGGTTGTGGGACAGTTCGGACATTTAAAGAGGTGCTCCAGTCGTTGGTCTATTGTGAACGCCACTTAGTGAGAAGACTGTAAGCGCGGTGTTACAGTCCGCCATTCGACACTCGACACTAACGTACCTACTAGCAACTTTTAGAAACTGCAGGAATTTTCCTAAGGGTGTTTCTAAGCCCGTACCTACGCACTAAGCTTCTGCTAACGCAGAGCAGTAATAGAGCCTATTGGCTAATTCACACCGCCCACTACGATTTATGAAAACTGCAATATACCTAGGTACATTACTGCGTTTGTTATTTTACTTATATTAATGAGGAGGTTTAAGCAAGTAATGTAGGTACGCAATTTTGTCTATGGATTCTAGTGTTTTACATGGCGTTGGGCGATAGCCAATAACAGGCTTTCTGAATACAGAATTACAGAATAGATTTGTGTTTACGCCTAAAAACCGTTTTGAATTAAAATAAATGTAGATAAGCTTAGACCCTGTAATAACACTAAGGCTTTTTCGGATAAAACCGCCGGGTGCAGCTATATGTATGTGTGTACCAATCTATTAGGTACACACACTTATTGTTCTAATGAACAATAGGTTGTTAAGTAGGTACGTTATATTAAAATTTATCTTCCTAACACTGAATCACAGCTAAAAAAAAGACTAAATTTAATCATATTTACAAAATTCCCATGCATAAAATTAAAACTTAATTTACTTTGGTAGCTATAGCTACACTGCCGTTTCTACCCAACACAATAGTTATTTTATCAATAGGCACTACTCATCTTGTCATTACCTGCCCGGTCGTTTAATCGTCGAAAAGTAGCCCTTTTTAATGAAAATTTAAATTGTCCAGATATCTAACTGCTGTGATTGTGTAATGGACAGGTATCGCTTTTAAGATCAGGCACATAATACGAACATACGATAGGGTTAGGCATTTAAACTATTAACTAATAAGTATTAAGTTTTAAAGTTAGAGTTACGAGTACCTACCTACTTAGAATAGAATACTCCTACCTACCTACTTAGGTTATAATAATTAGGTAAGAATAAGTAAAAGCAACAGTGTTGTTAAATGAACTTAAATATACTTATTAATTAGTTTACTTTGTATCCTATCTTTATACAATCACAAATATAGAAGTACTTACTCAAAGATAAGTTATTATTGCTAAATAGCCTTATTATGCAAGCTTAATTAGTAAGATATCATCTAGTCTTAGCGCACGCCGTTAAAATTAGGAACTAAACGTTAATATTATGTAATGCGAGAGATAATATAATACAGAGAGTATCTACTTACCCTAACTACCTATCCATAGGTAGGTAGGTACTCTTTATTGGTGACCAAAAAAACTAAAAATTACCATAGATAATTGTGCGTGTTAGACTGAAAGAACTTTATTTTTATAGGTCCCTATTTAAGGTAAAAGCAGATTTACAGGCTAAAAATTACTTTTAAAAACTAACGTGTTTGCAACTCACCTTGTGGTAAATAAAAAAAAACAATGTAGAAAATGCAAAATTTTATTAAGTATAATTATTATAAACATAGGTATCTTACGAGTAGGTAGATAGATAATAATAAAATTTTATAGTATAAACCTACTTCCCCATTCCTCTGTATTCATCATAAAATTTGTAAGAAGCAGCTCTTAATAAAAGAAAATGATTTCGAAGGATTTAAGACCAGAAGGATAAATATTACTTAAAAACTAGACATTGTTACTTTTATTACTTAATTCTAATTATTCAAAATATAGATTGGCGATTAATATCATCAACAGTAGGTATTCAGGGCGTGCAATTTCACACACCTTTCGTTACGTTTATTATAAACAACTTCAAAAAAGAAGTTATCATAATTTAGGTATGGCGTTGATTTTTTCCAAAAACGATTGGATCACTATTTTTAATTTAAGTACTTTTGAACTTAAAACAAGTGCAAGTTTTGTCACAATTAGTTCATTTGTTTTTATGATATGAATTAAAAAGTGAGTCTTGCCCTTGCTATTTGAAAGCGAGCCTGAAGACTGTTTTTATTATAGTTTCTGAGTTTCTGTTATCACTTGTTTCTTCGGCTTTAGTCTAATTCCTGTTGACCTCAGTTCTAGGTGTAACTCGGACCCAAAAGTCAGGTATGGTGGTGATAATGCCCTGCAGTCTTGTTGCCGGTCCCTTCAAGGGTCGCCCGTCTGCGGTAGATACGTCAAACGCTTGCATGAACGCTGTGAATACTTGGAACATTGACTGCCTGGCGTAGGTCTCGCCTGCGCATAGTCGCCTGCCTGAAAAACAAAGTTAATTTTGTAAAGAAACAAAATACTTATACCTACGTATTACATATGTAGGTCCACAATCCATAACAATACTATCCCGCTTGCGTGGTCAAATCCTTTTTTAGCGGAGGTCTAGGTACGAGTACCTATATATTCTTTCCTACTTCTTAAATCCAAATTTCAACCCAATACTTTCAGAGGTTTGTAGGTTAAAGGGAAAAATATTCAAAACGGTAATACGACCTGTCGTATTGTATGGATCGGAGTGTTGGGCAGAGTTGGGCTACGAAAGTTGTGGATGAAAGGAGAATGCATGCAGCGGAGATGAGAATGTTGAGGTGGATGTGTGGAGTAACAAGAATGGACAAAATTAGAAATGAGTACCTATATGTGAAAGGAAGCCTGAAAATTGCACCAGTGACAGAAAAATTAAAGAGTGGAAGATTGGCCTGGTATGGACAATGGACATGTTATGCGGAGGAAGGAAAACCACGTGACCAAAAAGTCTATGAATATGGTCATTGGTGGTAATTCGGGAAGTGGACGCCCAAAAAACGTTTGGATGATCTGTGTGAAAGACGATATGCGTGCAAAGGGAGTGGATGAAGATTTGACGGATGATAGAGTGGAATGGAGGAGAAAAACGTGTTGTGCCGACCCTACCTAGTGTGGGATAAGGGCAGGAAGATGATGACTTTCAGCGGTTTGTATCTGCCAACTATGAATTGATAGATCAATCAGTCATTCATATATTTTATATTTAGATTATATAATGTATTGGTTTATTATTCCTAGCCATTAAGTTATTATTTATAAATATTTGTAATTCTAATTGATTGTGGCGAGCAATTTTGATTGCTTACATAAAGGAAATAAAACTTGTTTTATGGCTCTACTTATATGGTTTGCCATGATAATACTTGTCACTTGTCGCCGTCATGGAAAACGTTAAGCTTATATGTAGGTACCCAGTTATTAGTTTTAACGATAAATAAACATTCACTTCTGTTTTTTTTATTATTTAGTTTAATTTAATTTTTTTACTGTTTTGGAAACCTTGAAGTATTACTTATATCTGTCATATGTAAATATCGTAAAGTTCCGATGCGTACCAAATATTAAATAATATACTCGTACACGCATATCGAATTCATGACCTCCTTATTTAAAGTTGGTTAAATACAGGAGGACTAGACATCTTACTAATATTACAAACGTGAAAGTTGGTAAGAATAAATATAGATGTACCTATGTTTTGTTACTCTTTCACGCCTAAACGGGACCGTTTGAGCTGAAATTTGGTATAGAGATAGCTTAGACCCTGGAATAACACATAGGCTATTACAGTACAGCGGATAAAACTGCTGGGCGCAGCTAATCTAAATATATAAAAGGAAAGAGTGACTGATTGACTGATCTATCGACACACAGCCCAAACTATTGAACGGATTCAGTTGAAATTTTGAATACAGATAGGTTTTATGACGTAGACCTCCGCTAAGTAAGGATTTTGCCACGCGGGCAAAGTCGCGAGCATAAGCTTGTAAAATATAAATAAATCGGCAACGGTTTATTCAAAAACTTGAAATTCGATAAAAAAATTAAATAAGAATGTTTGTTTATCAAATCTTTTTATACTAAAAACCTAATAAAATTATTATTGGAACAAAGTTCAATACCCGGTCATAGTGTCATACTTCGATGCATATGAGATACCTACTTATTATAATTTATGTCTAATGAGAATTATAAATAAATAATATCAAGAAATCATTCATATATTGGGTATTATAATGTAAAACTAAATAAATACCTATCTACCTAGTGCCTCGTAGTTACCTATCCCCGACCTTAGTTAATAGAAGGGGAGCCGAAGAGGGGATTTTTAGTTACTAGAGCGCGTCAGCAAATCATATGCTTGCACTCTGAAATGTACCCCTACCAAATATGAGCTCTACCAAATTCCCCTATTCCGCCGCGCTGCGATTCGGTAGGAAGGGTAAGTTGGCCAGGGAAATTAGTGGGCAAAAAATATCCTGAATTACATAATCTAACCACGTAACCCTTTGGCCACAACAGTTCAAGTTCAAAAAGGGCGATCGGGCCAATGATAGGAACTCATATTCAATTTATGTGATCGAATCGTAAGACTCACACAACTTTAACGACAATAACGATGACCTTGCCTTGACCTGACGCTGCAGTCTGAATAATGGACAGGTCTCAAATTTGCAATATTTGTTGCAAGATTTATATGCAGTGATCTATTTTGGTATAAGAAATATTTTTGTCTTTGAATCTACTTATTAATACCTAACCTACCTCATACGAAATTGATGAATAATATTATAACGTTGATTATTCAACTAGCTATGCGAGCGGATTCACCCGCTTTAACTTAACTTAAATTTAGGATGCGTTTCAACTAATGCGGACAAGACAAATAAATATATAAATAAAAATTATTTTTTGATACAAAATACACTACCTCTATAATCGTCTAATTTTAAGCAATGATGCAGCAAAATATCGTACCAAATTAAACCTAATAGGCCCATCTATAAAATAAATCTGGCCTTTATTTCCTCCGGGGAAATGCATTTGGCACTTATATAATGTATACCACCCATACTACCACCCTGTGAAATCGCGGACGAAGAGAGTCTAAGAGCCCGGCTTATGTACCCAGTACCCATAGTCCATAGGGCCCATTAAAACCCTGGGATGCCACCCAGGCGATGTTCAGCAGGAGCGGCAGAGTTAAAATCGTCCCGACTGGCTTCACTCATTCAAATTCATCCAAACATTCAGTAATTTATAATATAACGTGGTATTTAACATTTTTATCAATATTTATGAGCGCAATCACACGGAGACAGACAATTTTGTAAAAAAATGTATATTTTTAGAATTAGTGTCGCGTTTAGGTTGTTGATTGGTAACACTTTCAAGGCCAGTGACAATTTAATTTTCCTTACTTCTGGCTTAGCAAAATGTAAAAAATACTAGACACTACAAGAAATTCCTGCACAACTTTTCTTAGGAATGTTTAAAAATGGAAATAATGGTTAAATATCTTACCAGCTCCGAAAGGCAGAGACTTGTCCTTAGCTAAACAGAGTTCACCGTTGACAAGGAATCTCTCAGGGCGGAAGTTCTCAGGGTCGCCCCATAATTCTTTGTTCATGTGTAGCATTGTCAAGTTCGGGCTGATCAGTGTATCCTGTGAATCAAAATTAGTTGGTTTTAAAGCAATTACAACTTAACTTCAAGCCTATTAAGCTTATATCGAAACATGTTGATATTAGATACCTATCCTAGACATAGATAATATTAATTGCTAAATAAGCATGTTGTCGTTACTTCGTTGCAGTATAATATCTAAACTCAAACTCAAATGTAAGTACAGTGTACCTATTTATTTAAACAGGTTTATTGTAGAATTAAGAAGCCTTAAATACAATTAATATTATTCTGTTTAAGACTCTACCGCCAATTCGGAAAATATCTCTACCTCTATTAGAAGAAAGAGCAAGGAATTAACTAAAAGTAACCAACGTAACGTGCTAGCGCTGGCGATGAGGCTTTAGATTTTAGATAGGTATGTAATTATTATATTTATAACCTTAGGCCGTTTAAAACTTGTTTCTAGAAAAAAGTAATTGCTTAGAAACAAGTTTTCGCAGCAGAAAACGAGTTTATTTATTGTCAAATTGGTCAATTACAGTACCTAATGTAAGCATGCCTAAATAAGTTAAATTGAGTAGATATTTTTAGCAGCTTTTTCGAAAACAATATTTCTAACTATCGAGTTAGCTTTGCGATATCTACTAACAAACTCTTATAATCTATTATAGCCCAGTCAATGAGTGCCCAAAAAGGGTATGTGGATCGAAAAGTCGAAAGCAGAAAAACTAACTTAATAACTTTGTTTGGACTAGTTAGGAGATAAACATACTAAAAGTCCCTACCCCTCCGAGGTGAGCCCGAGGGGGGGAGGCCGAAGAAGGTCCCATTTTTAGGTTTTTTGCTTATATGTCAAAAACTGTGCGTTGTATGATATTTTGTTGTACTACATTATTAAACCTCATAAAATTTTCTACAACTTCGGCCTTGACACTTTTTATCTATATCCAATCGTTGTCCAGCTATGAGCTTCCAAACATGGTCCATTTTGGAGACGCTTAAATTAGTTTTCCATACAAAGTCGGTAAAAAAATCTTACAAATAAATTTGACCAACTTCTGGTTGTCGTATCATAATGAAACTTTGCAAATGTCTAGAAATCTGATGACAGTTTAATAATCTGGTACCACTGAGCTGATCTGATGATGGAGCCAGGAGGTGTCTAATGAAACTCTTCAATGGCTATTAGTAAACCTGTCGAGTTTGGGCACATTACATTATAATTAAATTTTATTTGTAAGATTTTTTTACCGACTTTGTATGGAAAACTAATTTAAGCGCCTTCAAAATAGACAATGTTTGGAAGCTCATAGCTGGACTACGATTGGAGATAGATAAAAAGTGTCAAGGCCGAAGTTGTAGAAAATTTTATGAGGTTTAATAATGTAGTACAACAAAATATCGTACAACGCATAGTTTTTGACATATAAGCAAAAAACCTAAAAATGGGACCTTCTTCGGCCTCCCCCCCCCTCGGGCTCACCTCGGAGGGGTGGGGACTTTTAGTATGTTTATCTCCTAACTAGTCCAAACAAAGTTACTAAGTTAGTTTTTCTGCTTTCGACTTTTCGATCCACATTTCTTCTTTTACTGGACTATTAATATTTATATCATCTATAAATAAGCAAAGATGCGGCCGAAGAGCTAACTAATGCTACTAAAATAAGCTGTAATAAATCCCTTCCTGGCCTCACTGAACAACGTGCCGAAACTCGGAACGTGGTCGTAATGACCTCTTGGCGACTATGTTGGCCTAATGATCGCTTGAAGTTTCGAGCCATGGTTTTTTCCAGTGAGTGTGTAACTTGCCACAGCCGAACACTCCAAAGACACCTACCAAAGCATAGGCGGATTTAGGGGGGGAAGCATTGTAGAGGTACGAATTTTGCACATATTTCATGGTCAAGATTATAATTTTTTTCTCGGCACTCGCAGCAAGCTGCTCGCGTACTTATTATTAAGGATATTTGAACTTTCTAACTGTTCAGACCGAGCTAAACACACACTTTTCGTAGTAAAAATTGTAATATTTTTGACCGTCTGCACCTTGCCCCCCCCCCAGGACCAAATCCTGGATCCGCCAGTGTACCAAAGTATAATAATAGCATAATATCTTAATAATAGGTACATATAGAGATACCTACCTCAGGAATATCGTATCCCCCAATAGTGGTATCCTTCATAACTCGATGCGGCACTCCGAGTGGGACCAGCGTCTCATGTCGCATGATCTCCCTCAAACACGCTTCTGTGTAGGGCATGCTGGAAATATAAGGATTGCCTATTAGATTTAATATAGAATAGAATAGAAATACTCTTTATTGTGTCCAATGTAACAAAAGGTACTTAAAATTACTATGACAATATTTTAACACATTGGCCCACAATGGGCGGCCTTATCGCTCAAAGCGATCTCTTCCAGGCAACCAACTTTTGGACGAATACATATAATATTATATATTTTATTATTATAATAAGTAGGTATCTAAGTATTAATTTAACGAAAGGGTATCTCAATTCGACAGCCCGATTGGGTGAGTTACCACGATCTTATCAGGCGCGGATCCAGACCATAATTTTGGGGGGGGTCATCGGCTAGAATTTTTTTTGGAGACTCGTTTCAGCGTAGTCTTGAAAATCTTACATTTTTCAGTACGAATGATGCGCGTTTTGCTTGCTCCGACTAGCAAGGAAACTAAATATTCTTACTTATAAAAGCGCGAGCAGCTCGCTGCGAGCGCCGAGAAAATTTTGAATTTTTCACCACGAATGATGTGCGTTTAGCTTGCTCCGAGAGGCAAGAAAACTAAATATTTTTTTATTTATAAAAAAGCGCGAGCAGCTCGCTGCGAGCGCCGAGAAAATTTTGAATTTTTCACCACGAATGATGTGCGTTTAGCTTGCTCCGAGAGGCAAAGAAACTACTTAAATATTTTTTTATTTATAAAAAAGCGCGAGCAGCTCGCTGCGAGCACCAAGAAAATTTTGAATTTTTCAGCACGGATGATATGCGTTTAGCTTGCTCCGAGAGGCAAGAAAACTAAATATTCTTATTTTTAAAAGCGCGAGCAGCTCGCTGCGAGCGCCGAGAAAAAATTGAAATTTTCAGCACGTATGACGTGCGTTTAGCTTGTTTCGAGAGGCATGGAAACTAAATATACTTATTTATAAAAGCGCGAGCAGCTCGCTGCGAGCGCCGAGAAAATTTTGAATTTTTCAGCACGTATGACGTGCATTTAGCTTGCTCCGAGAGGCAAGGAAACTAAATATTCTTATTTTTAAAAGCGCGAGCAGCTCGCTGCGAGCGCCTAGAAAATTTTGAGTTTTTCACCACGAATGATGTGCGTTTAGCTTGCTCCGAGAGGCAAGGAAACTAAATATTTTTTTATTTATAAAAGCGCGAGCAGCTCGCTGCGAGCACCGAGAAAATTTTGAATTTTTCAGCAAGAATGATGTGCGTTTAGCTTGCTCCGAGAGGCAAGGAAACTAAATATTCCTATTTATAAAAGCGCGAGCAGCTCGCTGCGAGCGCCGAGAAAAATTTGAAATTTTCAGCACGTATGATGTGCGTTTAGCTTGTTTCGAGAGGCAAGGAAACTAAATATTCTTATTTATAAAAGCGCGAGCAGCTCGCTGCGAGCGCCGAGACAATTTTGAATTTTTCAGCACGTATGACGTGCATTTAGCTTGCTCCGAGAGGCAAGGAAACAAAATATTCTTATTTTTAAGAGCGCGAGCAGCTCGCTGCGAGCGCCGAGAAAATTTTGAGTTTTTCACCACGAATGATGTGCGTATAGCTTGCTCCGAGTGGCAAGGAAACTAAATATTTTTATTTATAGAGCGCAAGCAGTACGCTGCGAGCGCCGAGTAAAAATTTGAAATTTTCAGCACGAATGAGGCGCGAGCAGCTCGAGAAAATTTTGAATCTTTCAGGATGAATGATCCGAGTTTTGCTCACTCTGAGCAGTATGAAAATTAAATATTAATATTTATAGGGCGGGTGCAGCTCGCTGTGAGCGCAAAGACTTAGCTGCAAAGACGACGTAAAGCGCGAACAGCTTGCAGCAGTTAATATAATCCAACTAATCCCAAATATGAAAGACACTGTGCAGTTTGCTACGAGAACCTACGGATAATTCGTAGGCGAGAACTGAAAAAAAGTAGCTTGGTAAAAAAAATTAAAACAGCGAAACAGTTTTATGAACTTGTACGTAAGCTTGCAGCTTAGAGAAAATTTCCTAATTCTAACTGTGAAAGTAGCGTAAAACCAGTTCATATGATCGGATTTTTTTTCCGACTAGGATTTTGGGGGGGGTCATGACCCCCTTGTCCCCCCCCCTGGATCCGCGCCTGGATCTTATCCACGTATATCTAAGTATTTTGCCGCAATTCACTCCGATCGAAGGGCATATTACTTAAAATATATAGGTAGCCCAGGGAAATTACGGGGCTTATGAGACTTAACAACCTACATATGTCTCAGGATGATGAACGCAGTGCGGTGCAAAACAATATTTGTAACAATATTTGCAACAGTCGTAGTGTTAAAGCTTAAATCAGGCGAACGTTGAACTCGTCTGCACCGTCCATCGTCGTGCTACTCTATTATTTAAAAATAATGTTTTTTATTGACCTTGCCTTCTTTTAAAACTACTAAAAACCAAAAGATCAAGTGCCTCAACTAGGTAGATACGTAGATGGAATCTAAGATAAAAAATAAATTTAAGAATATAATATTTAATATCACGTCATTAAATTCTAATATTATGCAGGTAGGTAAATACTTATATTTCCATTTACTATTTTTTTTAATTTTACGAAACTGGTTTTAATTTTAATATAAAGTTTAATTGCGTAATTACAAACGTTTTGTAGGCTTCGGTAACAAAAATTACCTACCTATGCCATGTTATTTTTGCTAAGACTTATAATTTTAAGCTGTTTCTTTAAAATTCCATATCTAGGGGTACTTAAAATCACTTTTGAATTATTTTTTAAAAAGTCTCTATACTTGACCTGTATTCGATTCAACATTCACTTTGCGAAATTGAAAGCTATTTTAATCGTGATATTTTTAAACTTATATTCATATAACTCGATTGCAATATTCTTTGCCAAATCTATGTTGCATATTTTATTTATAGAGTAAGTAGATCAAGCGTGACTCTATTCGAAAATTACTTAGCACTACCTACCAAGCGGCCACTACCTATTGAGCATCCGGAGTATCGGTGGAAAGAAAAAAAAGCGAGCTGATGTTGTGTTGTGATTTATACTGACAGCAATCACTATAGCGATAAGGCCGCCATTGGGGACCTTAATATAACTAGGTACCTACTTTAATTTAGTGTCTATTTAGTTAATTTTTGGTCTCAATAAAGAGTATTTTAAATATAACATTTTTTTTGTCGGCTAATAGTCATTGCTGTGAGTGAAATTTTGCCAATACTGCATCTGATTCGCATTTAATCGTGCCACTGCAGTTTAGAGTGTTACCTAAATAACATGATTTTTTAAATGCGCTTTCTCTAATCAACATCATAATATATTTCATCCGTGGCTCATTACACATCACTCGTGTTTCTTCATAAGTAGTCACTGGCGTTTTGCTGGCATTTTTTTTTTTCAGTCTCTATCTTTATCAGTCTCTACCTAATCCTTTTTATCCTATTACATAGAACCTCTGATTATTACAAGCTTTTATTAACTTTCACGTGTAAATAAATCATTTATTCACCAAAGATTTACAAAAGTATAAAATGGAAAAGGAAATACAGATATTAAGTTGAACTCATTGTAGTAGGTGCATATTTTATAACTTAATTAATTATTAAACTTTGGCAAAAGGGCATAAGCTCAGCATAATGTTGTAGAACAGTCCACAACGCTGATTTTCAGCTTACACCCTGACTCATGCATAACACAAAAAAAAATTTCATTCTACAATACAATCAATTATTATGTTAACCCTTTAACCGCCACCGTCGGATATATCCGACAAGCCTGTTCTGTTACGTAACCGCCAGAGTCGTATATTTCCGACTGCACTTTAAATCTACATTTTAAGTCATAACACTGTATTTTATAAAACTATACTCGTAATTAGCTAAATATTTATAATTCAAAAAACTTGCCTGGCGCTAGGGGCACGACAAGTGATTTTATAACCCAGTCAATGAGTGCCCAAAAAGGGTATGTGGATCGAAAAGTCGAAAGCAGAAAAACTAACTTAGTAACTTTGTTTGGACTAGTTAGGAGATAAACATACTAAAAGTCCCCACCCCTCCGAGGTGAGCCCGAGGGGGGGGAGGCCGAAGAAGGTCCCATTTTTAGGTTTTTTGCTTATATGTCAAAAACTGTGCATTGGACGATATTTTATTGTACTACATTATTAAACCCCATAAAATTTTCTACAACTTCTGCCTTAACACTTTTTATCTATCTCCAATCGTTGTCCAGCTATGAGCTTCCAAACATGGTCTATTTTAAAGACGCGTAAATTAGTTTTCCATACAAAGTCGGTAAAAAAATCTTACAAAGTAAATTTGACCAACTTCTGGTTGTAGTATCATAATGAAACTTTGCAAATGTCTAGAAATCTGATGACAGTTTAATAATCTGGTACCACTGAGCTGATCTGATGATGGAGCCAGGAGGTGTCTAATGAAACTCTTCAATGGCTATTAGTAAACCCGTCGAGTTTGGGCACATTACATTCAAATCGATGAGATTTTTTCATAAAACTAGCTGTCGAGGGTCTGATAATGGACCAGGAGGTGCCTACGTCTCATCAATCCGAATGTAATAAGCCTAAACTCGCCGGTTTTACTAATAGCCATTGAAGAGTTTCAGTACACCCCTCCTGGCTCCATCATCAGATCAGCTCAGTGATACCAGATTATTAAATTGTCATCAGATTTCTAGCCATTTGCTAAGTTTCATTATGATACGACAACCAGAAGTTGGTCAAATTTTATTTGTAAGATTTTTTTACCGACCTTGTATGGAAAACTAATTTACGCGTCTTCAAAATAGACCATGTTTGGAAGCTTATAGCCGGACAACGATTGGAGATAGATGAAAAGTGTCAAGGCCGAAGTTGTAGAAAATTTTATATGGTTTAATAATGTGATACAACAAAATATCGCACAACGCACAGTTTTTGACATATAAGCAAAAAACCTAAAAATGGGACCTTCTTCGGCCTCCCCCCCCTCGGGCTCACCTCGGAGGGGTGGGGACTTTTAGTATGTTTATCTCGTAACTAGTCCAAACAAAGTCCCTAAGTTAGTTTTTCTGCTTTCGACTTTTCGATCCACATTTCTTCTTTTACTGGACTATTAAGTCTGGCGGTTAAAAGGTTAACGACAACAAATGTCATGTCTGTTGTGTCTGTTATCAAATCTTGTTAAAGATAAAAAAGTGAAAGTAAACTAAAACTTCTAAAAACGCTACCGCATCAGCACGGGAGTCCCACATAACCCACCCATTCCCTCGATGGGAGGGTATGCGTAATGCATTTTTTTCCCGGCGAAAACATAAAAAAAATCGCATCAAAACATAAACTTACTCCTTCCTATCATCCAAGTTAGGCAGTCGATCCGTGCCGACCACTCGGTCGATCTCCTCGTGGACCTTGTCTTGTATCTCCGGCTGTAACAGCATCCTCTCGATGAGCAGAGTCAGGGTCGCTTGGACGGCAGACGCCGAGGGGAACATGTAGTCGGTACACGTCAGCACTAACTGGTCCACTGGAATTATTAATATTATAGATGATTAATATTATAGATGGATTTTAGATTATAATATGACTTTTCGTCTTTAAAGGTGATGGTGATTCGAGAAGGCGGGAGCGAAATTTTGTGAGCGAAAGCACCCCAAATTTGGGGGTTTTAAAAGCCATTTTTTCCTAAAAACTTTAATTTTGGGGGATTTTCATAATAATTCGGGGGGAAACTAAGACGACCATCTGGTAACACTGCTAGTCGTATAGGTATATAAACGACGGAGTTGAGAGAATAATTATATGACCTAAATAACCTGGGTACATTGCGCCTCGCAGCTGTTAATTATTGCTAATAATTATAATGTTATTTACGTTATCTATCTGTCCTAGACACGATGTAAAATGGACCTCTACAATAATAATTAGTAGAATTGGTTTAATTTACGACGTGTTTGTTATTTTGACCTTTAGACAGCTTCTGTATTAGGTACCTTACAAAGTGGTACTTATTGAGGAAGTCCCTTCAAGTTAATTATAAATTATTAATGCAACACAACCACAATAAATGAGAACCTTATTAAAACTTATTTATTATTATTTAATAATGCACAAGCAGCTCTGTGAACTGATGCGTGCATATCACTGCACTTGAGTTTATTGTTTTTTTAAATGTTTGTCAAGTCAATTTTTTAAATTATTCACTGATGTTGCATTAATAACTGTTTCGTTCCACTATTTAGTGACTCGGTTTGGTAAAAAGTGTTTGCAACCCCGGCTCGTGTGTGTGGTCTTCATAAGTTTCTTAGAGTTCCTCGTAGTTTTGTGTTCGAGTTCATTGCATAAAATTTAATACATATATACACACAAGTTTAATACATGTGTAAATGTGACATGTGTGTTATTTAATACATGTATTTATTCGTCAGGCGTTAAAATGTTACACATTTAGACTTGAACTCATAAATGAACGCTTTCATCAGGCGTTACTATTTAATACGATATTATGTATCCTAATGCGAATGTGTGTCAATATGTTTTTCTTCTTCACGCAAAAACCGAAATTGGATTGCCTCGTTGAATGCCCGAATTCCCGAATACTACCAGCAGCCAGCATTATACGCTCAAGTACTTAGTTATAAAATTTCACATTATTGTCATTGAGGTCCATTATTATTCAATTAATAGACTTCATTGCACGTGCTCGTCATTTGTATCTTGCCCTTAATGATATTTTGGTAGAACGCGTTTACCTAGTTCTGGGCATGTGACATGTATCCGCATTTATTTGTATAATATGTATGTCCAAGAAACAAGATTCAATGGAGTTTGCAACGTGAACACCAATCACCAAACTGAATCAAGAAAAATGACGTCAGGGTTGTTTCCATCTCGCTTATCTCATACAAATTAAAAACAAAATACCGTCAACCTACGTATCTATTCAGTATGAGTATAGTGAGATGGCAAATAACCGTGACGTTATTTATCTTGCTTCTTCATTTTTCTACTTCTTGAAACCGAGAAACGTATCTACCTGAATAAGTAGTTTTAGCCTTTTGTCTCTGTTCATCCTTCATTTTAGTGATGTACATATCTAGGAAGTGTCGGTCGTGACTCTCATCGTGTGTCGCCATTGCTTCGTGGACTAATTTCTGAAATAGTCACAAAAATATTATTTTTGCGAATAGGATGTTTTGAACGTATACCAACCCTCCTGTCGGGGGGCAGGAGGGTTATGTCATTTTATCGCAACTGTAGTTGGATGGCCGTTCGATATCTACAGTGCGCTGTGGAGCTCTACAAACACCGAGTTCAAATCCGACGCGACGGTATTATTATAATCAACAGAGAAGACTGCGAGAGCGTACCTTCGTCGTCCCTGCTGAACAGCGGCTGGAAGGACCCCGGGTTTTTAGTGGGTAAATCCGCCGGTTTCTCCGGCGGGGAGTCCCACATAGTAACTAGCGTTACAACTGCTCTGGGCGGTATGCGTAAAGCATTTCCCCGAGGGAAAAATAGGAGGGTTATGTCGCTGAATGTTCAATTACTTTTCATTGATTTTACCTACCAAAATGCAATATATTGTACTCGTATGTGGTATTATCTCAATACCTATCTATTACATAACAAATATAATACTTTATATGATTATTTACCTACAAGTTGATCGTTAAATACATCCGTGAAAAGATAATTTCCAAATAAATTTGCAAGAGATAAAAAAATAATAAAACAGCGTCACGTTTTAAAAGCACGTTTTTATATCTGTTGAATAACAAGAACAGGGTTTAAAAGCTATCAAGTAACTGGATAATGGCAAATAATCATAAGGAAAACGTCACGGAAACGTTCTAAAATAACATAGTCTACTGCGAACTTAGTTACTGCTGACTTTTCAAGAAAGAATTGAAAAATCTGCCCGCAGCGCCGCGTCGCACCTTTCCATTTTATTCTTGGCAGTAATTAGGGCCGAAACACATAACCGCGTTGCGGCGCCGCGCCGCTGAAATCGGCAGTTTGCGTTGCGGCGTTGCGGTGTCGCGAAAAAGAGCGTTTTACTATCGTTTGCTTGTCTTCTTAATAACAAATAAGCAATAAGTTTCTTTCGACGATCCATGCCAGAGACACGTCCATTCACAATAAAAAATTCAGAAGAACTGGTACCCTAGCAAACGATAGTAAAACGCTCTTTTTCGCGACGCCGCAACGCAAACTGCCGATTTCAGCGGCGCGGGGCCGCAACGCGGTTATGTGTTTCGGCCCTTTGAGTATACCACCTCTAATAAGCATGTCATCGCAAATAGTTTACAAAATTTCTCAAGGTACCTACATAGCGTGCGAGCCAGGTTTAGTCCCTTTAGTTAATATATACTTACGTAAAACATAGACTAGAACTACTGGATGAAGCCTTATGAAAAAAGGTATTAAAAGCGTTCTTACTACTAAGTACTATAGTTGATGTTCGCACTTATAGGTAATATTTTGTAGTACGTATGCCCAATTTTGTTACTCTCAATGTTGTAATCAAATCACGCTTTTATTTTAGGGGAAAATGGTAAGTACTTTAAAAGCCCTGATTCAAGTTGTAGCAAATAATATTATGGCAAAGCAAATAGGTACATATTGAGGAAAAGGTGCGTAAAATTCCAAACTTTTCGGTCATTCACATGCGTAACGTCTGCCGTTTTTGTGCCCTTTATTTTCTTAAACTCTTGAATCAAACTTACATTTTACGCTTAGGCGATGTTATACACAAGGCGTATGTTGCCATAATTAAAAAATAAACAAGATTTATAATAAACATGGTGCCCGTGCCAGGATCATTCTCTGAATTACTTGGTAACTCACCGTAAAAAAGTCCAGTAAATACTGATTTCCTTTCTTCAAGGCGTTGTATCCACTGTAGTTAGGCATGATCTCTTTAAGCCACGGCGTAAGAGAGAGAGCTCCACCCAAATCATTGGAGTTTCTTTGAAACATCAGTGTGCCCTTAGCTAGCTCAAAAATTACCTGTGAACATGACAAAATCATTTTTTTTTGTAAAACTAAAATTAATCTTCAAAATTGTACGAAGATGCAAAATATAACTAATCAAGAGCGGTTACCAGCAGGGGTGGTATAGGTGTAGACAAAAAAATCATCAACAATCAGGGACGGTCCCAAAAACCATGATTTTGAAAGAGAGGAGCAGCGGCAAGGCATTTTTTTTAATCCGGGACGATTTTTGCCGGCACATTCCAACGACGCATTTTACTATTTAATCTTTTTACCATACCAACCTTTCAGGTACTTATAACTAAAATAAGGTTACTAAATATTTTGTTCTAGATTTTATAATTGCTCTATTCTATAGTTTTATTTAACCTAGATTAAAATATCTTGTGGAAGATTGATAATAAATATAATAATAAATTTATCGCAATAATATGTAACATCGTAACATTTTTTGCGTATTGATTATAATTATTACTATATTGTCACTTCGCAATCAAAATATTGATAGCATAAGACATGATGATGTCAGAAGACGAAACAGATATGTAAGGACATGTCAGTGGGTGGGTGTGTCAGGGGTATGGATATGTCAGTGTGTACAGGTATGTAATTATTATAATAATATTCTATCTATAATGATAACTTTTATATTATAGATACCTATTATTATTCGTTTCTAAGCTAATTATTTTAAAAAAATAATTTAATAATCTACTTATCGGAAATATTATGGAAAATGTTTAATTTAAAATGGTTTTTCCAATAAAAGTTTACTTATGGTTATGGTTTTTCATTATTATGGCAGTTGGCAGTCGGCAGTAAGTTGGTATAAAATATACCTACTCGTATGAAAATTATAACTACCACCGTACAACTATCAATACACTACCCTACCGCCTACCCATAATGGTCTAATGGATTATGGATACGCAAACAGCTCAAATCGGTTTTTAGTAGTTTAGCGAAATAGATCAACTAATATAGCTACACGAAAACTTTTGCATAACTTTATAACACACATATTACTTTACAGGACGTCATCTAAATGTAGTATAAAAGGAAAGAGTGACTGATTGACTGACTGATCTTTCAACGCACTGCCTAAACCGATGGACGGATTAGGTTGAAATTTGGAAGACAGATAGGTTTTATGACGTAGACCGCTAAGAAAGGATTTTGCCGTGCGGGCAAGGCCGCGAGCATAAGCTAGTATTATATAAAATAATGTTTATTTTACACTTATTATAACGGATACAGATACGTAAAATCTTGGTTACCTCTTTACATATTGTTTTATTCTCAATACTTGCTGAGAGAAAAAACGGGTCTCATGTAGGTGGTTCCGACCCTTCCATTGGAGGGTTATGTGGGACTACCAATTAAACCTATAATAACACAGGCTACTTTTCATTCCACTTTTATTCTACGGTATAAAAGTCTTTTTACAGCTGGTGGATTTTTTATATAATATGGCGATAATGTTAAATGGCTCTTTAGATATGCCTAATGCCTAATCGGACGAATTTAGTGCACTTACATGATAATCCTCTCGAGGCACGGTCATTCGAGACAACACGTGGACTATACCGTTGATGAAGGGAACTGCGAAGTAATGTGGGAGGAAGATCAGCTCGCCTTTCACCACTTCCTGGGAATAAAATAATATGAAATACGAATAAGAGTTACTTTATGAAAGACATAAGACACCGAACTAAATAGAGAACACCGACACCATGGCC
Organism: Hemithea aestivaria; assembly: GCA_947507615.1. Taxonomy (NCBI): domain Eukaryota; kingdom Metazoa; phylum Arthropoda; class Insecta; order Lepidoptera; family Geometridae; genus Hemithea; species Hemithea aestivaria. The sequence goes on along the minus strand of OX382332.1, from coordinate 12,692,316 downwards.
ATGTGGACGTACGTCCAGTGTAATCCGGAGGCCCAAGTTTTACATGTCAGTGTGGCAAAATTTTTGCCATTCGCTATTGTGTTTCAGAAGGCACATAAAACTGGATGCCGCCTGTTTCCTATAAGATATGCAAGTCGCAAACGTCATGTTGCAGGCTTTGTAGTAATCTTAGCGCCCTGAAACTGTAACAAAGTTAGACATACAACCTATTAATATTAAATAATATATAGGTATTTGCTTACACTTTCAGCTGGATATTTAGGTTCATTGATCCTCATGTCAAGCATCTCCTTGACCTCCTCAGCTATGACGGTCTCCAGTGAAGCGTCTCTCCTGCCGAAACCGTAGTCGCGGAGGTAACGCAGAGACCACCGACGCTGGACGTGCCAGAAGTAGCCGTCGGTGAAGAATATACCTATACGATACATAAAGTAATTAGTTACATAATTTATATAATGTTGGTTTTATAAGGTCATCTGACCACCTCGTGGATGGACATCCTACGCTGCGTTTGCTATGTGTGTTCTCCATTCGAGCACTTTTCGCTTAATGACGCTGGATGCATGTCGCTTCCAACCGGTACATATGGAAGTCTAAAGGGGAGGGATATGTTCAGCAGTAGACATCCTTCAGCTGAGATGATGATGATGATAAGGTTGTTAATTTACAATGCATTTATAATGTTATTTTTCATGTTGGTTCATTTTGCACAGTAAGGATTGCCTTACATTTTGTTCAACTTAGGGTACAGTGCTAGTTTCACAAAAATCGGTTCAGTATTTAAAAAAAATAAACGTGTGTTTCGGCTTTCCATGATATTTAACCGCGCAAGCTCGCGCGGCCTTTTCGAACTCGTTTTAAGTTAGCTGATTATTTTTATTTCACCTGTTTCTATGATCAATGCCTTCACTTACCCAGTTTCTTCCAATAAGATCTCAGCCGGAATAGAATGATATCCATGCGGCCATCAAACTCCTCCCTATTAAGCATCTCCTTAATATCTGCAGGGTCGTTCAGGATGACAGCTGGGTATGCCCCCAGGAAACATCCTACTATTTTCGTTCGATACTTCGCTCCAAGCTTCTCGAACGCTTTGGCGAGGTTACTGAACTCATGGGCTAGGATAATCCAGAATGATCCGTATATTGGTAGGCTGGGAGGACCTTTGGACAAAACATATGAACATTGATCTTTTTAATGTTAGATGAACGAAACGAGCTCGATGCTCGGTTGATGATACAGCTTTGCAGAAACTGCCACTGAAAACTGTCTCTTCTGCTATTTTGTCGATTACAGCAATCGATTTTTTTTTTAAATTACAGTAGGTATATATTTTATTCTAACAAATTCTAATAACAAGATGAAACATTGTTTCTGGAACGTTTTGAGTTCGTTTTAGGTGACCGTTTCTGCAAGAGTTGTACTATGTGTACAGCGTGTCTTAGGCGATAACTTTAATCTCTGATTTAGCGTAACCTATTTTTTATAGGTGGCTTAATATTAAGGTCGTCTGGTTTCTTTATTTTGGTCTGTGTACCTAATCCCACGGCTGGGCAAAGACCGTCCTGAGCAAATTCAGCCCGGCTGGATGGAACCCATCAAAATTGTCTTTATTTTTTTAAACGACTTTTTTCCATCCACACAAGATTCACTTGAAAATTATATTATTTGAAGGATGTGCTCATGTGCGTTTCGAGTATCTTCAATAATATTTATTGAGAACTTCTCGACGCGACGTAAGGACTTGTCTTGTCCACGCGTTATAAATAAATATGTAAAATATAATGACGATAATTACACTAATATTGAGAAAGTTTGTGAGTGTGTGTATAGAGATAGGTAAGACCCTGGAATAACACATAGGCAGTACAGCGGGTAAAACCGCTGGTTGCAGCTAGTAATAAATTAAATGTACGAGCAAGCAGTGCCGTAGCCCGTACCAGCGTAGCGCTCGTAGCGCGGCGTAGCATTCGTAGACGTGACGTAGCTTTAATATCTATGAATAAATTATATAATAATATTATTATCTATGAATAAAAATAAGAATATGCAGAAAATGAATGTATGTGTGTAAGTCTACTTGACGGAAAAACCTTTGCTTGGAGACATTGATATCCCTAATATGTATATTGTATAGGTAATATTATCCTTTCATACCTGTTTTCTAGCTATCTTATTTATTTACACTAAATTACTACATTATCGGACAGACAGGACTAGGTATAGATAATAACTAACAGATATAAAAAATTACTAAGTACATAATAAATACCTACATAGTATATTGCCTATACCTACCCATTACAAAAATAAATAAATTATAATATTATTATGGCTGACCGCACTGTCATTACAAGATTATAATAATAGGTAATTTATTAATAGTATTTTATGTAATTACCGTATAAAGTAGGGTTTTACGCATTTGTGAGTATGACTCACACTTGTGAGGCGTGTATCAAACTAGATTTTAGCATACCTATACCTACTCGTATGTAGATCAACTAACATTTCATAAATACGCGACAATTTAGATTTGTCAAAAATATAATTTCTGAGGCGGGAGATAGGACTTATTGTGCAAACAATTCATACATAATACACATACACAAATTTATTTATTATATTTTATTTTACAGTATATTATAATTAATTAATACACAAACCTATTAACCAAAAACTTTCTGCAAAATACTAAATTTTCGTAAGCGATACCTATTACATATTATTAAACCTACATAGTCCGAGGGTATTATAAGGTAAAAAAGAAATAGTATGGCTGAAGACGAAGTCATGAACTAATTTTAACCCGATATTATCACAATGTAGGTAAAAGATCCGTTAACCTTCTTGAACTCTGAAACTATTATAACAAAGATAACTTGGCTTTGTTTTAATTGATTTCATCGGTATTTACAAACAGCAATTTTTTACTTTGAAGATGAAATCAAAATATTTAAACACTTTATTAGTTATAGTATTATTACTATAACACAAGATACTTTACGAATAAATCATAAATCCGGACGTCTAACTAGAAACTAATTCCTCCAAATAATGTAATTGAAACTGAAACGACGTGTACCCCTAGTATGAGGTGTTTTTAAAAATAAATCATGCCTAGATAAGCCTCGGTATTTTTTAGTTAACTCTTATTAGTTAGAGTTTCACCAGGATTCCTACAAGACCTCTATTATGACCGAACGACTGTCACTTTATTCCTTATAGGCGACAACTGGGAACTACAGCTTTACAACGGTACCGTCGCGTCAGTAGCATCCATATGAGAAAACTGCCACACAGATATTTAAACCCAGGGTCCCCAAATGCATGTCTTATGACTGGGCCATGGACACTACTAATGTGTATAAAAAGTAGTGCATATGTATTTTCAGATTCACAGGAAAGAAAAAATCGCAGTTTCTGCTCTACTAAAGGAAGAAATAAAAAAAAGCAAGCTGTGATTAATAATAATGATGTTTTGTAGTAGTAAATTGAAAAATTACTACGGCTAGATATATACATATGTCAATTAATGGAAGCTATGGTATAAAATATGCATGGTGTAAAGTAAGATTGATGTCTCATGTTAAGGATACAATTTGCACCATGATCAAAAGTGTATGAAAACGTTCTTAAATGGTTTATATAAGTATGTAGAGATAATACTTATTCCTATTTTAAGCGCAGTAAAGGTACATCAACATCCAACCTTGGTTTAACGAATTATGGAAAGTTGCAACAAAAAAATTAGCTGCTCCATACAAAAGTTCAACATAAAAAAAATATGAGCTTATAATTTCGTTAGGATTTAATTTTATTTACACATCATTGCATTTTGTTATTATGTACCTACAAGTATATGTATATGCACCTAATAAATGTACGTAACATAATAATTATAATTTAGGTAGGTACCAGGTACCTATGTCTTGCCATTAATCTTAAAAACTTACCTGGAGGAAAATTCGGCGGTTTCTTATAAGCATTTTTGACACAATACACTAACAAAAAGGGCACGAGCAAAGCGGCAACTATAGCTGCGATCATCGTTAACGAGCGACGAGCTCAGAATGCCTCCGATACGACCTAAGTAACATATATTAACGTAACACATATTCATATACCTAAACATTATCACTTTGTGATAGGGCATGATGTTATTTTAAGTAATTAAAATATATCTGCTTATGACTCTCGCTAGAAATTGCTCGCCTCCACGGAATAAATAAAAAAGAACGGCTATATTAAGCTTTCGCACACACCGAAGTTTGTTTTACATACAGTAGCGAAAACAGGGAGTGGGCCAAAAGCCCCTCGTCTTCTTAAACCTGTATCTCGTATAGGTACATTCACAACAAGTCAGGAATAGAGATCCACATAGACATGATCCCTAATAGATAGGGAGGATACCTTCGTTCTTAAATTTTCTAGGATTGCTTATATGTGTTATGCCAAGGTCCAAGGTCTAAAAGCTACCTATTTACTCACTATATTTCTGCTTGATTGGTTCAGCCGTGAAGAACCGCGAAGAAGTTACAAGCATACACAATATAATGTAGGATTTTTTATAAAATAAAAAATAATAACTATTTAAGGAAAACACTTTGTGTGTACTGTCGTTTCGTTTTGTTATTTTTTCCTTCGGTGTGTAAATGAACTCTAACAAAGGTTTCGATTTTTTCATGCAAACATCTTTTTTATTGACCGATCTAATGTTATTAATTAACACAAGATAACAAATACTTCGCAGTTTTGTTAAACCGGGTTAACGTTGTTTGTATATATGTTAAAAGTTCAATACCTATCGAAAAAAAATTTAATTAATGGAGATATTTAATTGGCTTACATAATTTAAACCTGACTTTCCACATTTCCTTCGCGCTTCTCTAACATAACTTAGTATCACTCTTAGACATACCTAACCCAATCCTATATCCCAATCCCAAAATCCCCCCCCCTAATCCTATATCCTAATCCTATATCTACCTAATTATTGTTCAACCTAGCTACTCTATTTTACCGACTCTCCCTCGCAAATGACGAATTTTAAAATAAGTACCTAACTAGGTTCTTATAAAAATTATATTTATATTTATATATATATATATATATATATATATATATATATATATATATATATATATATATATATATAGTATGTTTTATTACCTCTTCATGAATTTACAGCTTAACTGAGTTCAAATTTGATTATAGACTGGTTGACCCTAGATTAAACGGAGGGTACACCACGACCGGCAAACCGTTCAATAAATAAATTTAAAAATGGGGTTTTATACTCCAACAGAACACCAGGCTACCCTACTTACACTGTCAGTCAAATCACAATTTCTATAGGTTCGTAATCAAAGCTATAGCTATTACTTATTATCTAAGTATCTAAAAATGGGTCAAGTAATATTGCAAAAATGTTACGACATATTGTGTTGTATAACAATAATTTCTAATAATAATTGTAATAAGAATATCGATTCCTAGTGTATCACATTATCTATCACAGTCCGACAAAAGGTTAACGATCGTTAATCTAAAATAGGACTCCACAACATATTTATAGATATGTAATAGGTGTTAAACTTATCTAAACACTACCTACCTACTTGCTAAAATCGAAGTAACTAAAAACAAAAACGGCACATCTCACGTTTAATATTGTCGAGAATATCTCGACCACGGTTTCGGACAATTACGATGTCCTTCATCAGGAGTTCACGCCTGCAAAGCACGCCTGTGAGCGCCTGTGAGCGTCGTGTTTTGCAGGCGTGAACTCCTGATGAAGGACATCGTAATTGTCCGAAACCGTGGTCGAGATATTCTCGACAATATTAAACGTGAGTTGTGCCGTTTTTGTTTTTAGTTATGGAGAACACTCGCGATAGTTTTAAAAATCGTAAAATCGAAGTGTGATGTAAGCATTATTATCGTCAATTTTATTAGAGCAATAAATAAATAACACACACAGCTAGAGACATTCGTCTATTCGAGACAACAATGCCACATCTCAAAGATCGGTATTTTACGGAAATACACGTTAAACTAGCTAACTAGCTTTACCATTTACCGTAAAACATTTTCAAAAAGTATTATTATTTTTCATAATATCGCGTGACATATTCCTTGCCATTTTGTAACACTAGAGAAATAAAATTTTAATTTTGACTTTGAAAATGTAGTATTTTATTAGTCCACGTCGTAATAATAATAAACTATTCAGTGTATCAGGGAACGCCTAAATAAGAAATTGAAAAATAAGAACTTTCTAGAAATATCTAATGTGCATATTTATAAATTTTCCTAATAATGGCTGATTTCTAATACGTCTACTTAATAAGGAAATTGCTGCGATTTGCTCATTAAAACGAAATTATATTAGGTAGATAGGTACCTAATTAGTTTTCAAGCAAAATTATGTAGGTATAAAATTATATAGGAGAGAGCCTTCTTATCTACCAGTAGGGAATAAATTAAACGAAACTGCGTCGCCAGTTCATTGCAACATGGGTCACGTAAGAAATTTGCAAGGATTCTTGCAAAAAGAAGGATATGATTTCGGGAGACCAGATATCGATCTCTACAATTTCCATCCCCAGCTTTTTGTGATATTAGCTGTCCAGGGAATATTTACCGGTCAACGAGACTCTTATAAAAGGTACCTATCGTATGGAATATTTTCGATTTTATTAATAGTTCAGTTAGGTCTAATCTAGATAAGTTTTTTGGTAGGTTATGAGTGCTATTATATGCTTATGAGTTTTAGATGATAGGTATTAATTCTGTTTTTTTTTTTTTTTAAGAAGAAGACATCAAATTTGCCTTAAATTAGGCAGGTTGCGTCACTTACGAGTATATACTAGATCGGCGGCATTATTATATTTAAAAATAGCTATTTGCTAGTAAGTTGCGAGAAAGCTGCCAATCTTGTTGCTGCTATAGATTTGCTCAGTTTGCAAAGTGCCTTATTAATATTGAATAACAAAACAAATGAACACTTATTTTTGTTACAGATTTATAATGCCAATCTTCTCGTTAGCAATGACGATCGTCGGTCTTACCTTCCAAGGCCTCAACTTATATGCAGGAGTTATCTATGAGGATTACTCCGAGGCCTGCGAGTCGTTCTGCTACATGGTTATACTTGGCTCGGCGTTCTCTTCGTCCATCGGCTTCCTGATCAGCAACAAGGAGGCTTTGTGTCTCATTGAAGAGTTGAACACTGGTTTTGTTCATGTTTGTAGTTTAGGACCTAGGTACAGGTATGTACCTATCTATCCGCGTTGACAAAGTCTATGTAAGTACCTACTTTAAATATTTACCTATGCAAAGGTAAATATTCAAAGTAGGTACATAACATAAACATAAGCACACGAGCTATTAGTTCGAAGATTTTCCTCTTACCTTATTTAGCTATTAGAAAATCGATTGTGATTATTACTTATGAGTCAATCAAAATACCCACTATTATTAAATTAATTTGTGTTACATTGGTTTATTACCTACTCCAAATAGAACAGGTTTAATCTACCTTACTTACACTGTTAGACTCTAGTCACAATTATTGTAGGTTTCCGAAACACGAAAAGTTTCCAAACCGCGAAAATACTGGCGCACCGGCGCACACCGATATTTGAATTTAAGGCCTTTAGATTACAAACCTTATGTGTAACGTGGGCCACGGCCGAGGAGGGACCTACCTAATTACTTTTATTATCTTTTTCAGGGAGCCATTTCTAAACAGCCAGTTGCTAGTGTGGAAACTGTTTGTAGGGTGGTCATGTTTCGTAATGTTAGTCGGAACAGTCTTCATATCCTATCCTACACTATTACTTATCTATCAGAGCCTGTTCGCCACTCAACATGAAAACCTGCGACGTCCCCTAGTATTTCCTCTGTGGCTGCCAAACGACGACCCTTACAGGACGCCGAATTACGAAATGTTCTATGTTATTGAAATGACGTACGTTGTAATATTCATGTTTGCATTTGGTGGTAAGTTACATTTATGTATGCTCCGTTTAGTGGGATGTAAGCATGAGAGCAGTATACATACACTCTTACCTCTTCTATCTTCTATGCATGAAGTGTTCAGGAATGATGATCAGTGAAGCCAGGGAGGGATTTATCCCGCCTTCTAGATTTAGTCTGCAGTCACTCTGTTATCATCTACCGCGAGATCGTGATCAAAGGGAAATCTATAAATTATAGGCTATAATAAATAATAATTATTAAAAAACAACCTATCTACTCACTATTTTTATTTATTTATCCTGTATTGTCCCACTGTAGGACAAAGGCCTCCTTTCCCTCGCTCTACATTATAATTTTACAAATTTTTTTCCTAACTTCAGGTTACGTCTACACGCTGTTCCATTTCCTTCTCCATTATTATATCATGATGGATATGATCATGCTGGACTTCAAGGTGTTATTCGAAGGTCTGGACGAAAGTGTCGCAGATCTGGCCAAGCATGATCCTCGGAGAGTGGCGGTGCAGAAGGAACTAAATAAACGGCTGGGGAGGATTGTCACTTGGCATCTCTCCGTGTTCAGGTTTCACATAGACACTTTCTAAAACGATGGACCAAAGATGCGCGGGTATATTCCCAGTCACCACATCGATTTCCCACAGGTGGCAATTACCACTGAATGGGCGACTCAGATTATTGTTCACACTTTGAAATTGCTTTATACTGCTGTGTAGGTTGCCAAACACCCTCATCACGCTGCGACAAGATTGAAATTTATTTCCAAATGCCACCTGAGAGCAATTGATTTGAGAGCGAATGGGAATACATAGACTGCGTGTATTTCATCCAAGGACACATAATATCACGGCAGATCTAGTGATCTGTCCCCTGTCCCACCATTGGGCTAGTGCCCAATGGTGGGACAATATTGTCAATTATGTGGAAAGGAACTGAAGGAGACTCGCACAGGATCGGAAAGTGTGGCGTGTCTATGAGAAGACCTATACCCAGAAGTTGGTGGATATGGGCTGAGTGGATAGATAAATACTTTCAGCTCTTTGAACACAGCGCCTATGTCATAGTAGTTAGTAGATTAGGCATATTACAACTCTATTTAAAGTCAAGGATAATAATCTAATGTATTTGTTGAAGGGCTATCAAATCAATCTCACTGATATACCGTCCGTCGCTGGTCTACCATCTCATGTTCAGCTCCATTGCAATTTGTCTGATGGCGCGTCAAATCGCTGAAGTGAGTGACCTAGAGATTATCCTTATGACAAATTTTTATAATATTAAGTTCTGTGTTTTTTTTTTAATGTGGTGAAGTAGAAGACGAGCAAGACGCTCTCCTGATGTTAAGAGATAACGGCTGCCCATAATCAGTACAGTGCTACTAAGGATTTCACAATTATCAAGAGTCATAAGATGTTAAGACTCTTTAGCCCAGTAATTTCACTAGCTACAGTGCCCTCCTACCGGAGCACAGTAATGTTTGCACATCACTGCTCAGGCGGTAGAATAACTGGCACTGTTGGGGTACCCACCTAGACGACCTCCTGCAAAGGAAGTCTACCCCCGGTAAACCGGTGTGTAATATTAAATTTGTATCTACCTAATAAAAAATTATGATTAGTTCTTTAACGCATCTCGGCATCCGTATCGTATGGTTGCGCGCCCTTTGTCCCTTGGGCTAGACGAAGCCACTGGCGACATTCATCGAAAGGTTGCCGGGATTGGTTGGACCTATTTATTCAGCACCGGAACAACAGATGCTGACTTTTCTTTCTCTTAAAAGGCTGTTAAATAGATATATTTTGGTAGATAGGTACCAATTTCTAGATAGACACAATTTTTGTATCTAAAAACTACTGGTACGAGAAGGTACCTCCATCCGTCCTCTATGTTATATATCTTCTAATATATAAAATTCTCGTGTCACAGTTTTCGTTGCCATACTCCTCCGAAACGGCTTGACCGATTTTGATGAATTTTTTTGTGCTTATCCGGTATCTATGAGAATCGGCCAACATCTATTTTTCATCCCCCTAAATGTTAGGGGTAGTCCACCCCTAAATTTTTTATTTTATTTTTTAGACAAAATTTTTAATTTCTATTTTTTTATGATACAACATACAAAAATACATACAATCCTCAATTTTCACCCTTCTACAATCAACCCTTATTTTTTAATAGTCATTTTAGTAATTTAATCATTTTTCCTCTCCGGTCGAAAACTGATCAATCGTCATTTAATTAGTTATCCCCGCCAGATGTCTACAGGTGTCACTTCTGACCCAGTAAACAGCACGGAGTAGGGATGAGAACGAAGCCGGTCTCCTTTCTTTCTCACTCCCTACACAGTTGTCGGCCATCATTATTGTTTATGCACCAAGTGTAGTAGTAACGTTGACAATTATTATTTTGCTATCTCAGTGTAACTCTCATATTAACTTTTAATCATTCCTATTTTATCAATAATAATTAAATTATCAATTTTGAGTGTATTTTGCACGATTAGTTAATCAAGTGATTTTATAACCTCAAAAGTACTCAACACGTGACACGAGCTTTCAATAACAACGGATTTTGTGTTGTAAGTATACTTTTTTTATTTATATCGAAATTGTTGTTGATCTTATAAAAATGTAATTTTAATTTAATTTTATTAAAAAAAATTAATTGAACAATTAAGATTTTCATAGTTTCCAAAAAATCAATCATTATGAATCTTTATTTTGAAATGTCTATGGAAATATTGATTGTATGAAAAAATTATAAGAGACAATGTTTTCATAAAATTTAATTTTTTACTTTTGTTTGAAAATTATTTCCATAAAATAATGCTTATTTCACGCATATACCACATTCTTACATACATACAATATACACATTCTAAAATACATACATACTTCCAATAAGTAAGCTATTTTTTGTCTACACTAGAAATTACTAGGAAATTATTTATATGTATGGCAAAACAACGTTTGCCGGGTAAGCTAGTACATGCATAAAAGTCTTATTTACATACTTTATATTCCTTTCTCGCAGACTTTAGATAAAGGTGGGTTCAACATTTTATTTTCAATGCTGGCGACTGGAGCTATATTGCAACTCTGGATACCTTGCTACCTCGGTACACTCATAAGGAATAAGGTGAGAGTACCTACCTTTTTTACCCAGGAATTATGCGTTACGCATCGTCACCGTGACGCCCCGCCGAAGATGGGTGCGGCGGCGAAACCCACTAAAAACCTAGGGGCGATCCTGTGGGATACCACAAGGCCGGGACAGTGGGTAAGCAGCACTCGTCCGTGACTATTATAATATACCTACCTACCTACTATAATGTCACTAGATACTTACACGATGTAGAGCGCAAAATGACTGCCCAAAAGACAGGTCGAAAACATCAACTGTAATTTTAAGGCGAAGCTCAAGAAGCAAGGTGTCGCGACTCACGACTTAATCCATAGTCCATAACTTCAAATTCCTTTTAAACACATTCCAGGGCTTCGCAGTGGCCGATTCTTGTTGGAACTGCGGCTGGCACGAGACATCTCTCGGGAAAATGATCCGTACCGACCTCGTCCTCATACTGATGCGAGCTCAGATGCCCATCTTCATAAAATTCACTGGACAGCCTGTTGTACAGCTTGAGACTTTCTCCGCGGTGGGTACTTTTGTTATCTTGATAATATCTTACTAACACGAAAGTTTGTATGGTATGTTTCTTACTCTTTCACGCCCATGGAGGACATATCCAATTCACGCCTAAACGGGTGGACCGATTTAGCTGAAATTTGGTATAAAGATAGCTTACAATACAATACTCTTTATAAACAACCAAAAAATAACAAAAAAAGACTTATAACTAAACTAGACTTATAAATAAAGGTCTACAATGGGCGGCCTTATCGCTGACCCTGGAATAACATATAGGCTACTGTACATCGGGTAAAACCTCTAGGGGCAGCAAGTTATTAATACTTGGGGTACTTACTACTTTTGTTTAATTTCAGGTGATGAGTACATCGTATTCATATTTCAACATGCTAAGGCAAAGTCAAAACCAATAATTTAGATAATCCATTTCTTGTGGGATTAAACAAGTGTGTTTTGAGGTACTTCATGTGTTAAACACTTTTTTAAATAAGGCACTTGTCACTAAGAGGCCTGGCTACCGTGATACGGAAGAAAGACGCATCTAACACTTTTTTCGAAAATGAATTTTTGGTACCTACTTATTTATTTTATTAATCAGGACTTATCGCGTAGGCATTTAATGCCAGTTTTACAAAAAAAATTAAACCAACGTTTCGGCTCTGTTACATGAGCCGTGGTCACGCGAAGACTGGAGAGCCGACAGTCCTGCGGCGTCGAGATGGTAGATTTACATCTACCCTCACTTGTTCACACTCAAGTGTTCTCAAGGTGTAAGTAGGTAGATGTAAATCTACCTTTTCGAGCAGCTTAATAAGTATACTAAGTAAGCATAATACTTATAGGTACCTTAAATAACTAATTTTCGAAAAAAGTGTTAGATAAGTCTTTTTTCCAGATCATGTTATTACTGTACTATTTATTAAGTATTACTATAACATGTAAGTAATTAGTATTTCCATATCACTAATACACATAATAACTACACAGTCTTAGTTAATGAGATATAAAAATATAATCATAAATTAATAAATAAGATTTAAAATCAATAAACAACTAATCACAGCAACATTTGTTTGTTTTGTTCAATATGGCGATCCTTTATGTTCAGGCAGGAGGAAGTAAATGGTGACTGGTCCTTTTGTTGTTGTCACCTGTTCTTTGTGTTTTATTAGTTGTGTTGCTGCCAGTCCGTATAGCAAGCAGGGAATTCCTGAAACAAATGTGACCACACATTATTATTACAATAGACAGTAGGTACTTATAATATTAGCATTAAGTCGACAAAAGCAATATAATTTAGTAAATATGAGCTGCTTTGCAAAGTATTAATAGGATCTTAACTCTTACTCTTAACACTTTGCCTGTCGCTGTTATTTTTAGTTCTAATCCGCAGTGACGAAAATTACACGCAGTATTATAGTATCAGTTAAAAAAGCATGATGTTTGTGTAAGTCAGCACCCGTGTTTCGACTAGGGCTTGCAATATCAATACTTTTTCCATTTCCAGTACTGGGAATTCTTGGTACTGGCAATAAGAATGGTATCAATACTGCAAGCCCTAGGGCTAGCAAAACTAGTTTCGACATTTAAAACACTGAATTCATGTTTTACGCATATAAAGAGTTAACCGATTCGTTGCGTATGGCATGTTTCAGTGCCATCACTTTTTTGAAATTACTTGAAATTACTACAAATTTTGAAAATACTGTTTTCTTTTCCGCATGCCAGAAGACACATGCGTGTAATCTAATCGTATGGCGCTGGGCACTGAACAGTGTCACGTTATTTTTGTGCGACGCCACATTTAAAAGTTAGACGTCGCAACGAATCGGTTAAGAATGGCTTTCTGATCTGCCCTTAGAACTCACCAAGATTAGTAACTTTAATAACCCTCATGAATCTGTCAGAGGCACTCAAATCTTCTGCTTGTTTCCTTGAACAATGATACTTGATGTAAGGGTAGCAACCTGTTCTCAATACTTGATAGTTCGACTTGCCCGCTACCCAGTTAAAATTGGACATGCCAAACTGGTCATCTTTCACGCTACGATACTGAAAAGAAAGCTCTAATCAGAAGAGGAATCTTTGGCGTGCTGGCCACAGCACTTGCTTAGATAGAAATCTTGCATTTAATTTCAATATTTTGCAGTAGATACTTGTGTCTCTAAGAGATAGGTTTGGTTTTTACAGTAGGTAACATGTATAATTGTACCCGGGATATTCTATTTTAAACTTGTTGTATGAAAGTACCCACCTGATCATTGGGGCGGTAGGCACGCAAGCGTCACATATTAAATCAAAGCATATGACGCTCAAAAGGTAAAAAATACAATCTACCTTTACAAAATAAGAGGTCCAAGGTGGTTCCTTGCATTGTATCAAATAAGCAGTCAATACTTCTGAAGCTAAAGGTTTATGCCGCCGGGGAATTCGTCGCTGAAGAGGTAACAACCCAGAACCTAACTGCCCAAGTTTTGATAGTAATTTCATTTTTTAAAATATTACTTAAAAATTTTAAAAACCTAAATTTGTTGTTTACATAATCAGCTGACTTTGACGCTTCCACTCTTGATGACTGTCAATGGCCACTGACATTGACAGTTTTTTTTTATTATGCTCGCTAAGACAGACATTCAGAATGTAAATTTAATACGAAGACAAGAGCGTTACAAGACGAACGGTTATGCGGTTCGATGCGGCCTGCCTGAACATTCCATTTTCTCCAGCTCCTGTTTTGGTTCAAACATTCAACATGAGCAATGAGCATGACAACATAAAGAATCTCGGCGATTTTGACTTTTTCTTTGTTTCAACAATATTCATATTTTTTTATATTTGCTTTCCTTATCCGATGGAAAAAGTATTAATATTCATCAAAAACGCCGCGATTTTTTTTGGATGTTGTCATGCTCATGTTGAACGTTTGAACCTTTTGAGGCTTTAGCGTCAAGTATTGTACTATTTAGGTAAACTACCAAATTAAACATCTGAACTTCTCTTGATAAAAATACATTTTCGATAAACACACATTCAATTTATATTATTTTTTGTGTTTAAGTAGGTAGCACAGTAAGTAGGAACTTGTACTTATTTATTAGTCAGTAACTCTAGGAATAAAACCGTCGGTAATTATATAAAACTATGAATAAAAAACATAATATTATAAGTAAAAATATTTATTTCGGTCAAAATAATATAATAATATTAAAATGGATTTATTTAAAAGAATAAAACTAACAAACTAGATGCATGCTTAAAATGGTAAATAACAAAACAGTTCAGCTGTCTATTATTTTTATGGAAAAATGTGTTTTTACAAGGTTTTATTTACTTTCACCTGTTCTCTGTCAATCAAATCTTGCAAGTTTAATTTGACCTACTTCCCGGTATCAAATTGAGCTGAAATTTTGCATGCATGTATAAAGCCGTGCTGGAGACCCAGCTTATGTTGAGCGGATGCCTAATGCCGTGTCTCCAGCTCCTTGGTTCAAACATTTAAAATGAGCATGACAACATCCAAAAAAAATCTTGGCGATTTTGATGAATATTGATATTATGTTTTGTTGTAGGGGAAACTGGGTAACAATGGATAATGGGGAACAGTGAATAAATTCCAATAAGTATCTGTGCTTTAGTTATTCACTCACACCGAAAGAACAGAAGTGAGCCGTGGGTGATACCAATCTTTCAATCCAGTCCACACTGAGCTGTGGTTGGAGAGAGACCCGCTGCTGAAGATTGGGGAACAATGATTAACAAAAGTAAATTTTCACTACTTTTTGAAAAGTGTTTCACGTAGTTCTGGATTCAATTTTTATTTTTCTGATGGATAATTTGGGATCATTAATGTTTTAATTTTGTGTTTTCTGTTTTACAACTTTGATACTCGTGATAGAATATTATTTTTTTAAATTAGTTTGGTCAAACGGTCGTTGGGTAACAATGATTAATCGGCCGCTGGGTAACAATGAATAGGTTATTCATTGTTCCCCATACCAAACAAGCATGGGGTACAATGAAAACTACCTCGTTGTTATTTACTTTTGAATCTTATCCTTTATTATTTAGGTATATAAAATGGCACGTAACTACATTCGGAAGACATACGAAGCTGCGCAACGCTATATCTCTGATTAAATTTTATAAAATGTAGCCAAATCGATGAATTGGAAATGGATTAATTGAAATTTGAAAAAATGTAAAATTGACTTGCAAATGTGCTCTATTGTAGCCTATTTGAATAAATAAAGTTTGAGTCAGCCTCGGGATGCCAGGCAACGGCATATATCGACACAATGTCGATAATATGTTCAACAACTTCAAATTTCAACCCAATCAGTTCCGTGGTTTGGGCTTTGATTTTATAGATCAGTCAATCAATACTCTGTCAGGAATTCCTTCCATATATTTATTAGACATAGGTCATATACAAGTGAAATTAAAACAAAACTTTTAAAAAACAAGCTTTTATAATTCTAGCAGCATGACGAGTACTTTCGTCAAGCAATTGTCGTTCGAATCCAATGAGCCCAAACTCGATGGGGTTGCGGCGATTAATTACGGAGTTCGTATAGCCACCTTCCAGCTCCATCATCAGATCAGCTTATGTCATAATAATATTGCATTATCATCCGATTTGCACGCAAAATTTCAGCTCTATCGAAAACCGGGAAGTGGGTATAATTTAACTTGCAAGATTTGATTACAGGCAGACAGACAACAGACAGGTGAAATTATATAAAAGCTTGTAAAAACGTGATTTTTATACATTTAATTACGATTTAAATTACAATTGAGAAGAGATTGTTTTTTAAATATATTTTTGATGAATAAATGCAGTTTTTATGTTACAGCCTCAAGAGTTAAATACAATTTGATCTTCAATTATTCAAAAGAAAGTGGATTTCAAAGACAAACTTAAGTTTTTTTTCACTTTTTGTGCCTCATATTTCCGTTAAAATTCATTGTACCCCATTGGTTCATTGTTACCCGAGCAATTATTCATAGTGACCCAGTCCTGGGGAACTATGAATAATTTCCCATTTTTTGTTAAATGCCTCACTGAGTCGTAATTATTAAAGTTAGCGTCCAAATTATGTGTTCCCCTTGTGCTTCGATTATGTACCTATAGTATTTGTGTAAAAATAATTTCCTAGATATAAAGAATATAGTAATTTTTAGCGTTAGAAAAAACGTTATTCATTGTTACCCAGCTTCCCCTACTTGCCGATGGAAACATCGGATATGGAAAGCAAAAATATTGTGGACCAAACAAGAAGTCTAAATCGCAGAGATTTTTTTTGGATGTTGTCATGCTCATGTTGAATGTTTGAACTAAAAAAAGGAGCTGGAGACGCGGCTTAACACAATGAACGATACACATACAACAAATGAGAGCGAAGAAAAATGTACTCGCCAAAATGAATTACAGTATCACAAGTTTAGAGCATTATTGTACTTCCAAGATCCTTCAGTAATCTTTCACAAAGGTTATTCCTATAATTTATTTCACTATAATAAGTCCTCATTGCCAATAACAGATAAAAAACATATAGCTAGAAATAATGTCAAAAGTGAATGTTATTCAGGTGCAATTTAAAATGATTGATTTCTATCGTATTCTGGTAAAAAATCAGTACCTCATTTCAAAGAGCAGTTTAACCCCTTATTACTAACTTATCTAAATTTGGTACGAACATTTTTATATAAAAATAAATTTGATTTCTACTAACGCTTTTACGTAATATAATGTCAATTAAAAAAGTATACCTACGTAGGATTATTTTGGGTTTTATGAAAACTCTACATAAAATGCGCTAAAAACTATCGTAATATAACTACCGTACTGGTCGTTTTTAAAATCTTACTAAGTTATTAGTTAAAATTAATATTCTCTGTAACACACTGTAAAATCTATTTAACTAAACTTATTATGGATTTCCGCAAAGTAACGCCGAATTCCATTAATTATTTTAGTAAGATTTTGTGACGGTCATAACCCATATAACACATTTATTATTGACAAATTATACGTATATGAACACAAATAAAAACCGCGAAAATTAAAAAAAAATCTTATCTATTTAGTGCCAATTATTATCACAATTTTCATATTTGATATTTTTTGTCAATATTTAAAATAAAATTTTTGATTACAAACACTTATAACTAACAATTTCAAAGATTATAATAGAATTTCTGTTATATTATAATGTTGAGATCGCTTTAAGCGATAAAACCGCTAATATTGAAAAACTATTTGTTACGTACTTATGTTATATAGTACTTATGAATAAAGAATCTTCAAAAAAAAATTACATAATATATTTTTTCATTAGGTATGTCACGTAATTTTTTTTTTTAAATACAAAATTCTTAACATAATATATAGCAGTTTCTTTTAAAAAATTAAGTCGCTATTCCACGTTAAAACGCTACAAAAACGGCTGTGGAATAGCGGCCTAACACCATTCAGCCAAAACTTATAAACTAGTAATGGTGGTCGCACATCTTTCCTCATCGACCGCGCCGAAAGAATTGTTGTATAGGAAATAGAATAGAATAGAAAATTCTTTATTGTACAGTCAACTAAAAAGAGATGTATCCATGTTAGTCTTACAAATTGAAGGAACTTTTAGTATGCAAAAATTATTTACCCTTCGTGACATTTTCAGTATCCACCAAATCTTATACTCTATTCGATTAATTTTAAATGCCATTATTATGTATCACCTAAGGAAAAGTAGTGGGATACATCATTGTTGCATATTGAACGAGTCGATGATAATATAATAAAGTTTGATTGCTACTAGAAATGTCACGAACCAAGGGTTGCATTGTGGCAAATGAAAATTTACTTCATTTTGTAAGCCTAACATGGATACATCTCTTTGTAGTTGACTGTACACACAAATACAATAAAATAAACTTGGAACTAAGATTACACAGAAAGAAGTAATCTTCTTCCGATTCGGAAGATTCGACCCCGGCTAGTGTATGAAGTTTCATGACATCTTACTAGTATTATAAACGTGAAAGTTTGTAAGAATGTATGGATGTATGTTTGTTACTCTTTAACGCTTAAACGGGTGGACCGATTGAGCTGAAATTTTGTATAGAGATAGCCAACACCCTGGAATAACACATAGGCTACAGTAGCGCGTAAAACCGCTGGCCGCAGCTAGTTTCATATAAAAAATTCAAAATTCGTTCGGCGCGGTCGATGCGTATAGATGTGCTTTCACCATAAAGAACATATAAAACTTAATAATAAAATGGAATTAAAATTATAAAAGCACATAAAAGCTTACAAGGCACATTGAAGAACATACTTGGACACATACGAGTAAGAACATAAGAGGTTCTGATATTTTTAAAAGCCTTTGAACTTTTACCAATGTCTCGCCTGACCTTATGCCAGTCATTTAGAGATCGTTCTGAGCGGTAAGACCGCCAATTGGTACATCATAACTATTAGTTACTGTATTTCTTTTCAGTGTTGTACAAATAAAGAGTATCTTCTCATATTACCTTATATATATTATAGAATAGAACGCCGACCGTCGTTACATATTTTTTAGAACAAAAGTTGTCAAATATACGTATACTACTCGCAAAGAGAACTATCGTGACAAAATCAGAAATTAGGCTCCCTATCTACTGATGCGAAGTGAGCTGACGGAGCGATAAGGTAAAGCCATATACAAGAGAGATATATACCGCGCTTAGGTCATTTTTTGTATGAAAACAAAGTCACCAAAACATGGTGGGGTGCGGGGGATGGGTGGCTAGATTTGATTGGCTCGTTCAAGGTGACGTCACAGTTACGCCACAGATTAGGTAATAGTTAGAGGCATAACATGACTTTCTAGTGATGTGGTAAAGTCGCTATATCGTATCGATAAGAAAATATAAGTTACTGTTATTCTTAAGTTTAATGAGAAAGTTCGTTGTATTGTATACGAGAGATATTTTAATATAACTTCAATTATTGTTTTATTATAGCTTAAATGTTTTCTCATCTCTATTACCTCCCAAAG
This sequence comes from Hemithea aestivaria, assembly GCA_947507615.1. Classification (NCBI taxonomy): domain Eukaryota; kingdom Metazoa; phylum Arthropoda; class Insecta; order Lepidoptera; family Geometridae; genus Hemithea; species Hemithea aestivaria. The sequence continues at coordinate 12,672,626 of OX382332.1, read as the reverse complement.
TACCCGAATAAACATTTTATATGGTTTCACTAAAATATAAATAGGTCCATCGCTCGCATAAAATTTTTAGTCCTAATTTTAAAAAATTATGCGTGCGAATACGCATCCTATAAGAATAAACAATAAATGTTAGATAGCGAATTATTTGTTTTTAAATTAGTGACAAATTTAACATTATGTATTTTAAAAGCTTCGTTACACTTCTCTTATTATAAGCTTCATAATAACCATACATGAATTAAATACCAGTAACCCTGTATAATATTAAACCCCGATAATTTTGGTACCTTAATATACCTAATACCTACCTACTTCAAAAATTTCAATAACACTTTTGTCGATAAAATTTGTGGTGTAAATTTAAATTTGTGTCTTATCACTAGTTTATCCGGGCGTAAGAGAGAACGAGATAATGTTATACAAATTTACCAAGAAAGAATGAGACGAAAAGAAACTTGGCCATTTTTATATTGCATTTTATGTTAAACATTTTTCAATGATTATTATCGGAATAATAACTTGCCTGTGTAATAAGATTTCGTCTTTTGCGTAACTGAATGTAGCGCTAGTCTTTCCGCGCCTTTTAATTGAACAATACGGCATTTTTATTAATTATTTTTCATTAAGTATGTGAATGTCACGCTGTCAATGTCGGCCGTGGAATGAACACGAAAAAGAGGCGGAGCTACGAGCTTATGTTGATTCAGGCATATGACTTGGCGACTGTTACCTCATTTTAGCTTCCATCTCTAGCTTTATGATCTGTGGGTAAAGCCCACCAAATATATTGCATAAAAACTCCACTCTAAAGATTCTATTGGAGGATTTTTACTTCGCTCACTAATCTAGGGGTCACTCCGCATTAATGTACAGGCAGCCTAAACATATCTTGTTATACAAACAAAAAATAGAATCTGTCACGTTTTTGACATATAATCAAAAAAGTTCTCTTTTTGAATTTATTACAAATCAAGAAGTTTTTATGCAATGGAGTTTGCAACGTGAAAACCAAACTGAAGCAAGAAAAATGACGTCACGGTTGTTTGCCATCTCACTCACCTCAAATACAAATTAAAAACAAAATACAATCATAACCTACGTATTCTGGGTGGTTTTCAATATCTATTATAAGTATGTATTTACAAAAGAATAAGTATTATATCCGTTATCCTAACCACCATAACACAAGCATTAAGTTACTTAGCTTGGGGTTAGGTGGCGCTGTGTGAAATGTCCAGAAATATTTATTTATTCAGTATGTTGTTCACGATGCAGCCTCCATTGGTTCCTTCTTCAATATTCTAATTATTATAGTCGATCAAATCATTCGATATGGCTCCTTATAATACCAGCAGCGGAATTTAGTCCCATGTCTTCTAGTATCAGCGCCAATGACTTTGAAGATATATCATCTCTGGACTCCTATAAAAACAAAAAAACCTGTGTAAATAGAAAAAAATCTTATCTGTGACAACTGAGTTAACACCGGTTTCATAGATAGTTTTATCTGCTTGATCCACGGGATATAAATGGACTACAAGTTAGTAGATTTGCTAGTGTCAAGTAAAAAGAATTTTCTAGTGAAAAATTATAATTCAAGTTGTCAAGAGTCAAAACACAGAACAGTGAACAGTTGGTATCACCGTGGGTCGCAGCCAGTTTCTAATATAAAATATCTTGAGACTCTAGAGCTTGTCTTGGGGTTCCTAAGGGTGAAGTTACCTTAACATGCAGCAGCAAGGTCCTCGCCGGGCTGGGTTGGTTCTGGAACCAGGAGTTGAGGGAACTCACGTTGAGTCTGGCGGCCAGCTCCGGCCACGCTTGTGCGGCGTCTATCTGAGATGAAACGCTGGTTATGTACGAGTTCAACTCGACCAGACCAGTTTCAACATCCTGGGGAACAATGTCAATGAATTAATGATAACATAGATAGATAACTTTTTATTGTAACAAATAAAACAATTAATACTAAATAAGTACATAAGATAAGTCTATATTAAAGCACCACAAAATATACATACGAATTTAAAACTATTGACACTTATATTATTTCTACTCTGACATTTATATTACTATCTTGCGAGATTTCATGACCAATTTTGAAATATAAATTCGAAGAATTTGCTTTTCGAAAATATTTCTCGGGAATGCTCAAGATATTTTTTAAAAATCAATTTAAAAGTATTCCCAGTTTGACACTTTGAAAAAAGCCACTGTAGATTATCCATTCAAATTTCATCGGAATCCGTCGAGGTATATGAATTAAAGTCAAAATAAGCAATCATACCTCTTCAGCAGATTCATACTCGTCATCCGGCTCAGACTTGATTTCATCTTCTAGAACACTCTCATTGGGCACATATTGCAGCAGGAGATCTCTAACAGCCGGCTTGTCTCGGGACAGTTTGAACGCAGACTCGTTGTGATCCTCGTGTTTCAATGGGTCAGCCTGTTTGAACATACAATAATTAATAACATTTCCGGCTCAAATTTGAGTTTATAATGCAATTTACTTATAAACTCTGCAATATAAGTGTGGTGTAACTTTACCTTCTTCTCTAGAAGCAGTTTGACAATATCGAGTGTGTTCTCGTCGACAGCCCGCCCGCATACGATCTGTAGAGCCGTGTGACCTTGTCCGTCCGTCGCGTCTATATCAACCTGGGAAATAAATATATGTCGGAATTAGAACGAATATTCAAACGCCAGCGCCATTTTGTAGACGATTTTGTGCTCGATGGAGTTTGCAACGTAGCAGCGCCCTTTCGGGTAAACACCTCTCATGGGTCAAGCAGCGCGGGCGGTCGTGACAAAATCATCGCGCGTTCGGTTATACGTGGCTGTGTGGCTAGCTATATTCGTGCCTAGCTATTATTGTGATACTGTGTTGAGACTGTGCGACTACTTTATTCTCTCGTGTAATAACAACATTCTGATTTGTTAACCTACAAAGCTATTTCATTGATCCATCATACCCACCACCTTCCCCAAGTGTTAGAAAAGGTGTCCTAATAGACCATCCTGATGAAGGTTACACACACAGCACGCCAGGTGTACAACCGTCATCGGAAGTTGGATGGCTTGTGCTGTGTGCACTCGTCATATATATCATTCAAGCAAAATGTTTATACTTGTTAGGGGGTTTTATATTCCAACAGAACAGAGGCTCAGACTGAGGCTTGGACTCAGAAACCAGCAGGGCTTATTCACTTATCCGTCAGGGAAGAGAACTGAAGAGCGGATCGATTTGGTATGTTTTCCTAGCGCACACACACACACACACAACCAGACATCATAATCATCTGTTCTCATCTTTGGGTTGGTACTGCCAAATACCAGCTTTTACTGGAGTCGATTGAGAGACGTGCCAAAAAGCTCGTAGGTGACCAAAAGCTCGGCTGCAGAGCCTTGACCACCGTAGAATGGTCGCTTCGCTATCGGATCCATTTTGGAGAGTCTGCGCAGGAATTACACGAACTAATTCCTCCAAGCCCATTCTACCGACGGACGTCACGGCAGACGGCAATGCGGAATCCTCACTTAGTGGCGCTACCAACTGCCCGCACCAAGCGTTTTGCTTCATCGTTTTTAATGAAAACTGGTCGCGTTTGGAACACTTTGCCGTCATCCGTGTTTCCCGAGCGGTACGCCTTGATTATATTCAAGTGAATAGGTACCTTTCTAGACATCTTACGTGATCCATCGTCGTCGGCATTTTCACTTTCCATCAGGTGGGATGTGGTCAAACGTAGGTCTATTTAGTATAAAAAACATCAGTTACCGCATGTGTTCCGGTGAGCAAGGCTCTCAGCACGTCCCCGCGGCCGTCGTACGCGGCGAGGTGCACGGGCGAGCGGCCCAGCTCGTCTCGTACGGACACGTCCGCGCCCGCCTTCAATAACGTTGCTACACTTGACGCTGCGTTGTATACCGAGCACAGGTGGAGGGCTGACTGCTTCTCTGTAATAGAACATTCATTAATTATATAAACCAGTGATCGCAACCAGCGGCCCGCGCACGAGGCGTTTCAAACGACGCCGCATTATTTTCAGTGCATATTCATAGTTCATAGTCAAGATTTTAAAATTTTCGCGACCGCTCGCAGCAAGCTGCTCGCGCACTTATTGGTTACATTATTTTAATTTTCTGAACGGCCTTTAAAAACGAGGGTTAACTACTGACCATAATTAGTATCGTTGAGGTCACATTTGACGTCATGTTTCTGTATAGCGTCGAGGAGTGGCTCCAAGTACTGCTTGTTGTAACGCACCGCGTAATGTATCGCGTTGTCTCCGTTCACATCCTTCAGACTGGGGTCACATCCTAAAATAAAAAAATAAAAAACAAATTAGAAATATATAGAATAGATTTAGTGACCGAACTTAAGCTTGAAGTGTCAAAATTTCATTTAAAAGTCCTATTGACGTTTAATTTTTTGCGCAAAAATATCTGTGAAAAGAAGTTGGTCTATAAAACGGTGCATGTTTACTTGGTTTAACCCCTCCTCCCAAAAATTAGAATCATGGGCAAGCGACTCAGTTTTCAATGGAGAACAAATACATAGACATGAGATTTTTATCAATCAGTGAGCAAATTAACAACAGATTCAGATTCTTTATTGACCATAAACATAACAAATTGTTGTTACAATGGCATGTCAGTGATACATCAAAGATAATCATCTCTCTTAGATCTTGTCTATCTATTTATCGAAATTTAGTTGGAGGAATAATAAGCTTACCTTTAGCAACGAGTAGTTTAATAACATCAGGAGTGGAGTGAACCACGGCTAGATGCAAGATGGTCTGCTTCTTGTTGTTGGTGTAGTTTAGGAGATGGACCATCTTCCTGCTGTGGATCACTTTCTATAAGCTCACCTTTAGCAACGAGTAGTTTAATAACATCAGGGGTGGAGTGAACAACGGCTAGATGCAAGATGGTCTGCTTCTTGTTGTTGGTGTAGTTTAGGAGATGGACCATCTTCCTGCTGTGGATCTCTTTCTATAAGCTCACCTTTAGCAACGAGTAGTTTAATAACATCAGGAGTGGAGTGAACAACGGCTAGATGCAAGATGGTCTGCTCCTTGTTGTTGGTGTAGTTTAGGAGATGGGACATCTTCCTGCTGTGGATCACTTTCACGATGGCTTCGAAACTCGGCAGGTTACTGCATAGTGTCATGTGGAGGAATCTAGAAATATAATACAGTGATGACGTTTTATGTTAATTTTTATGAACATTTAACGAAGCAGCTATAAAACGTATTTCTTAAAATCTCATAGTAAATATGGTGCAGAATGAAATATGGAGCAAAATGATATACGAGAGAGATAGAGACGAAAATTTAATCTCTAATAGTGTGTATGTCTGTAGTATTTAATTTTTTTTCACTTGTTCGTTTATAATTCAAAGACAATTTGTTATTTAATTTATTAGATACTGAAATGTGATGTCACAAATCTTATGACTATCTGCATTGTCACAGAATTTCACATTTCTTTCGACCCTCCCCTTTATTTTTTAAAGTACTTTATGGATACCTTATTAACTAAATGTATCTACTTTTATATATATGCAATATAGTGCAAGATGAATGCAACTTACGTGCTTTTATAATGTTCCATAAAACTAAACTAGATTATAGCGCTATTACTATGATATCCGACTAAATTCAGAAAACGTATGTACATGCATTTTGTGTTATCAACGATCTCATGAAATACCCTCATTTGTAAAACTAAATTAGAATTAGGCAATGCGACAAAATTGTAAAAAGACTATCGCCTTAACCGTTCTATATCTATAACAACATTTTATTTTTGTCGGGTCAAAATGATTGCCACCCAAAAGTAAGCCAATACCTCGGAGAGCCTATTAGTTATCACGCACTGGTGACGTATCACTATTACCCAACAAGAATAAAATGTTCTTAGAGTCGTAGAGTGCTACAGTTAAAAGACGTTTCTTAAATTTGCCGGGCAAGTCGATAGTGGATAACACGGCAAAGTTAAAATATGTCTTTTGGTTTTAGCGCTCTATTTCTCTAAGAAAGTTTTATTTTTGTCGGTTAGTAATAGTCACCAGTGTGCGATAGCCAAAAGGCCTTTGGAGAACGTGCCACACAGTGTATCCATTAAGTGAATGTAATATATACGGACGAATTGAGAAACCTCCTTTTTCGTTGGTTAAAACATGATAAATCATCATGATAATCACTCAAAAAACGTAAAGTAAGTAAGGTAAAGTGCAATATAATGACTAAGGACATAATTAGTGATTAGCCAGGCACTGAATGGGCGAGACAACGTATGAGCATCCTCGCTGGGAGGGTGCTCAGTCAATCAGCACGTGGCTCGCATGTTGAGCCTTGACTCAGCATTCGAGCTACGTGCTGACCGAGCGAGCGCCCTCCTAGCGAGTATGCTCACACGTTGCCTCGCCCAGTCAGTACCCGGCTATTGGTTTATACATAGATAACCCTTTATTGTACAACCAATATCTTGTTACCTGGTTTGCAATAAAGAGTTATTGTATTATTGGTGTAAAGATAAAGACGTACTGTTGGATCATTTTTAAGTTGCCTGAAGAGACATCCTAAACAGAAATGAGTGCAAACATGAGACCGCTGCCAACACAAAAGGCATGTACATGCAGAGTGATGAACATACCCGGATATTATAATAATAACTTACGTGTCCCGATTAGAGAGCCGGATCTCGAACAGTCGCTCCAGTTTCCGGCGAGCCTCTTGGTTTCTGGACGCTGACTTGGTTCGTATGATCTCGCAGAGGTCTTTCACCAACTGGAATGGCAACAGGGAATTTGTTAACACAAGACAAAATTTATCTCATATTAATTAATTAATGGAACTAGGCGTTACTTTGCGGAAATCCATCACAACAATTATAAGTTATTATTTAATATTTAGTGTTAATTCCGCTCTAAAGAGCTTTTAGAGCGGAATTAACACTAAATATTAAATAATAACTTATATGTAATTGTCATATCTGGGGGGACGGTAGTGCCCCCGCCAAGTCGAGCGCGAAGCAAGCACTGCCGTACCATCCTTTACAGGAACCATTTCGCCGCATTTTCAGGCCCCTATTTGAGAACCTCTGGATAAGACCAGAACACAGAAATTTTCGTCATCCAGTAAGCTATAATTACATACTTAAAATCCAAAATTTCAAGTCTGTAGGTCATTAAGTTCCGAAGTTAAGCGAAAGCAAAGTTTCGCATTTACGACACTCACTCACTCACTCACTCATGATCATCAAAATAGAACTAGTACTTCCCATAAACTCAGAGAGCTGAAATTTGGTACATACTTAGAATTTATTGTATAAACCATAGGAAAACTAAAAAAACATGCAGTTTCGGTCTCGTTTTCGAGATAATTAATCTGCATAAATAACTTTGTAATCTCATATAAATGTTTAGGATTACAAAGTTACATTTGCAGTCAATGGTTAAAATTGTGTAATAACCAACTTATTAATTCAAAATATATTTAAGGCATAGTATATGTATATGTGTGTGTGTGTGTATGTGTCGTAAATCGTCAGTTATGATCAGGCGATATGTAGCGTGGCCAACTAAAATAAGAGCCCAACCAAACTATTAGAAGAGATCGACATACCGCCTTTACTACAAGCTTTTATTTACTTTCACCTGTCGGTCTGTCTGTCTGTAATTAAATCTTGCAAGTTTAATTAGGCCCACTTCCCGGTATAATATTATGATGCATTGGACTAAGAGTGAACGCACACGTATCTAGATGGCGCTGACTGTATTTTAAAACGCGCTTACGGTTTGTATTTCTGATAACCTTATAATATAGCGTTTCTACAAAAATAAGTGAAATCCCATCAAAAACATTCTGTAAAAAACTAGCCAAGTCTCGATGGAGCTGCTTGTTTATCTCTAAAAAGTAATGAAATCTAGACAAAGTCGTGCCAAGTATAAGGTTCCTTACTGCGATTTCTTTATTATTATAGTTAATGTTGTGTGACTTGGCCGTTGAAGGGTACACAAGGGTATTATACCAGGTGCTCCATGACACTATTGCACCAATCTGTCCGCTACCCATTGACGATAGAAAATTTCCACTTGGAAAACGTTGATTGAATAACCAGTCAATTGTAGGCTTGATAAAGCTGCGTATTTCTATAATTCTTATGTTTAGGCGATTCAAGTGTCATGGAGCATCTGGTTTTGTACCCTTGTGTACCCTTCAACGGCCAAGTCACACAACATTAACTATAATAATAAAGAAATCGCAGTAAGGAACCTTATACTGGGCACGACTTTGTCTAGATTTCATTACTTTTTAGAGATAAACAAGCAGCTCCATCGAGACTTGGCTAGTTTTTTACAGAATGTTTTTGATGGGATTAATTATATTATTCAGGACTTATCGCGTAGGTATTTAAATGTTTTTGTAATACTATTAAATTGTTATAATGTTTTTGTTATTACTGATAGAGTGCGTAACACCGTCATAAGACCGTCATTTGTTACCGGGGGTAGACTTCCTTTGCAGGAGGTCGTCTAGGTGGGTACCCCAACAGTGCCAGTTATTCTACCGCCTGAGCAGTGATGTGCAAATGTCACTGTGCTCCGGTAGGAGGGCACTGTAGCTAGTGAAATTACTGGGCTAAAGAGTCTTAACATCTCATGACTCTTGAGTAAGAAGCGTTGGTGCAGTGCTCCTAGAATTTCACATAATTGTGAAATCCTAGGTAACACTGTACTGATTATGGGCAGCCGTTATCTCTTAACATCAGGAGAGCGTCTTGCTCGTCTTCTACTTCATCACATAAAAAAAAAAAATAATAAGAGCGAAGACGGGAGTCACAGATGTTGGCTATAAATCAGCAAAACTCAAATGGGAGTGGGCGGGTCATGTTAGCCGTATGCACTCCGACCGCTGGGCAACGCAAATGGTCCCTTTCGCAAAACGACATTTTGCAAAACGACGTAGCGTTTTTGGTTGGCAGGTGTGTAAGGATTGTCTGCACAAGTCCTAACCTTAGCGGCCCGAGTACAGTTCGACATTGACATAAGACTAGCAACTCCCGTCCCACTGTTAAGAGTGTATATTATAATATAGTTAAGAGTAATGACATAATATATCAAGACGCTACTCTTGCTACTCGCACTGTCATTTTTTTTTATTGCTAGGACTAACTTAAGAGCGTATATATTGAGTGACGCTCTCTCGCTCGCACTATTTGACAAATTTTGATATATAAATTCATAGATTAATTTTAAAAAAAATCTTTTAAAAATTCTTTTCATGTCATTTTTAAAAATATGTATATCAAACTGGAAACACTTTTAAAATGTTGGCAATAATATTCTTTACGAATTTTCAATAAATTAATTCTATGAATTTATATAGAATAGAAAAATACTTTATTGTGTACCAAATAATTACAAAGAAACTTACTGAGCTAGATATCTAAATGCTAGGTAAAGAATCGGCGGTTTTCGGCGAGGCGTCGGCGGTATTCTATTCTATGAATTTATATTTCAAAATTTGTCAAATAGTGCGAGCGAGAGAGCGTCACTCTATATATACGCCCTTAATGCTAAAGTTGCTACTTTTCTACCAGTTGACCTGTTCCTGTCCAAATTTACATGGATAATGGTCATTGCATACAATTTGTAGCTACTCCCAATGTCATTGTGCTCTTACAAACGTTACTCAATTGCTCTGGACAGTGGAACGGAAGTTACTAGTCTTATGTCAATGTCGAAATGTGCTACGGGGGCAGAATTTAGATTTTTGACAAATCAAAATAGGTCACACGTTTGAATTTCATTTCATATGCTAAATCTATTATTACTATACTCTTTTAATGTAATTTTCTTTATATACGGTGTACAGTCAACTACAAAGAGATGTATCCATGTTAGTCTTACAAAATGAAGGAACTTTTAGTATGCAAAAATTATTTACTTCGTAACATTTTCAGTATCCACCAAATCTTATACTATATTGATTCATTTTAAATGCTATTATTATGTATTACCTAAGTAAAAGTAGTGGGATACATCATTGTTGCATATTAAACGAGTCGATGATAATATAAAGTTTGATTGCTACTAGAAATATCACGAACCAAGGGTAGTTCATTGTGGCAAATGAAAATTTACTTCATTTTGTAAGCCTAACATGGATACATCTCTTTGTAGTTGACTGTACAATAAAGTATTATCATATCATACCAGTTTGATTTCATCGGCTTCATCTCGAGTATAATAAGCCAGATAATCGGAGTCGCCTTTATTTTTATCTTCCTTGGTTGGTTTAGAGTCTTTCTTTTCTGAAGTGATTGTTGGCTCCATCTAGAATCAAGAAAACGTTAACTAGAAAAACTAAACACCCCGCTACATTTTATAAAAAAAATTGGGGTTTATACTCCAACTAGAACTAGAAGTATCCATTTTATGTGTGAGTGTGATGGCAAAAGGGAAAATTCTGTGTGAAGAAAAAGAAGAACCAATTTTTTTCCGTCCCTTTCAGCGTGGCCGGTTTATGCTGTTTGTCAAACTCTGTCAAACTGCTTCACTTTAACAATAATACCTGTGTTTCGTTTTTTTCCAAATTTTTATAGCAATTTGTGAAAATACTATGATATTCTACTAGTTTATGACCTAAAATATCAATTATTGCGTATTTTCATAAAATAATGAAAATCCGTAAACTGTTTTATGTGTCATAGGTGCCCACGATGATGTGACCCCCCTGATTCCTCCGTTCGGGAGCTACGATGCCACAGACAGACACACATACAGACAGACAGACACGTTAAAATTATAACACCCCGTCGTTTGCGTCGGGGGTTAAAATTATATTAAATAATACTTCAAGTACTAGCTAACCAAAAAAAAATGCATAAATTTACCTTGACACGTCCCGAATCCGCTATCAAAGGATTATTTATATTTGTACTGTAACGCACATATCCCATTTCGGTCATCTAAAAAAAAAAAGAAAAAATATTAATGAAAAAATAAAACAAAATAGTAAACAAGTTTTTACTAAATTAAAAGCTTGTGTTAGTGCATGCTAAGCTAATACATTCTTGTGAGTAAAATGTAAACCTGTGAGATCTTTCTGTCTCTTTCGTTTTATATTCTTTCTCTGGCATACTTTTGTGTTTTTCTTCAAAAACATTCTTCCGTGAATTGTATATTTGTACTCTTCATTCTCGTATACAAATATATTTTTCTTCGTGTCAAGTCGATTGACATTATTATGTTAACCCTACAACTGCTTTGACCAATGCGTCGCTGCAATAATTGCGTTTTCATTGGCCTCGAATAGGTCTTTACAAATATATGAATAATGCATGTTTTAGTTTTTAAGTTGAAAATTGTTCGCCTTTCGTAGAGCCAGATTAATATTCATTTTCGTAAAATCGTGTCCTTCATTTTTTTTTTATAGGTGCATGTGTGTCATAATTTTCGTGCTTTTTTATAACATTCTTAAAATTCTATCTTATCGGAATAACTTCGATTTCTTTGGACAATCAGTCTTATATTTTTAAGGCGGGAACTATTTGTTATTAATTAATTATATTTACATTGTTATAACATTTCTTTTAACAAAACATTTCAATCTTTACCTCACTCGGTAGATCGTTGAGGCTTGAATTGAATGAGTCTGCATATTCTGAAAAGAAATAAACACTTTTGAGATATTTTTTTTTATTTTAGGTTAGCCGTTGACGTTGACCACGATTTTTTCTGATCTTATGCTAAGATGCGCTCGAAGATGGTAGCAGACTAAACCTAGAAGGCGGGATAAATCCCTCCCTGGCTCCAATTAACATCATTAATATTTATCTTGAGCGTAAAGTATCTTTTTTTTTCAACGAAGTAAGACGACGAGCAAGACGCTCTCCTGATGGTAAGAGATAACGCTGCCTCTGTATTCTGCCCACAATTAGTACAGTGCTACTGGTGCACTGCGCCAACGTTTCTTACTTGAGAGTTGAGAGTCATAAGATGTTAAGACTCTTCAGCCCAGTAATTTCACTAGCTACAATGCCCTCTCAGTGTATCTTGCCACCAAGCCCGGCAGTGGAGCAGTAGACTAAAATAAGTAAAGAAACTCACGTGCAAATATTTCATCCGAGATGTTCTCTTCTTGAGGCAAGTTAGCGTGCGCCATACGAGTCATCTCCGCCGAGTCCAGCCTCAACTCAGGGATGGAAGCCACGGGCGTGTGAGTCGCCCACATCGGACTGGCCTCGAAAGTTAAACCGTTCAACGCGTTACCGAGCCCGCATTGACTGGGGGACGACGATGGTTGAAGGGGCAACTGGTGAAAACATGTTCAATATAGATACAAATGTCATGTAATTAATTACATATGTCATTAGATACATATGTCATGTCATTAATTAAGAAGGGGATGTGAGCTACGGGCGTGAGTCGCCCACATCGGGCTAGACTCGAGAGTTATACCGTTCAACGCGTTACCGAGCCCGCACTGACTGGGCGACGACGGTTGAAGGGGCAACTGGTGGAAACATGTTCAATATAGATACATATGTCATGTAATTAATTACATATGTCATTAGATACATATGTCATGTCATTAATTAAGAAGGGGATGTGAGCTACGGGCGTGTGAGTCGCCCATATCGGACTAGACTCGAGAGTTATACCGTTCAACGCGTTACCGAGCCCGCACTGACTGGGGGACGACGGTTGAAGGGGCAACTGGAGGAAACATGTTCAATATATATACATATGTCATGTAATTAATTACATATGTCATTAGATACATATGTCATGTCATTAATTAAGAAGGGGATGTGAGCTACGGGCGTGAGTCGCCCACATCGGGCTAGACTCGAGAGTTATACCGTTCAACGCGTTACCGAGCCCGCACTGACTGCGGGACGACGGTTGAAGGGGCAACTGGAGGGAACATGTTTAATATAGATACATATACCATGTCATATATATGTAAGGGATGGGAGCCACGGGCGTGTGAGTCGCCCACATCGGACTGGCCTCGAAAGTTAAACCGTTCAACGCGTTACTGAGCCCGCATTGACTGGGCGACGACGGTTGGAGAGGCAACTGGAGGGAAAGTGATTAATGTAGATATGCATATATCATGTCAAGTAGAGGGATGAGAGGCACCGGCGTGTGAGTCGCCCACATCGGACTCGCCTCGAGAGATACCGTTCAACGCGTTACCGAGCCCGCACTGACTGGGCGACGACGGTTGAAGAGGCAATTGGAGGGAAAGTGATTGATGTAGATATGTCATGTCATATAGAGGGGATGGCAGTCATGGGCGTGTGAGTCGCCCACATTGGACTCGCCTCGAGAGTTCTTTATTCTCTCCTTCTCAATTGTAGGCTTCCCCGGCACAGGCCCAGCCTAGTGAGGGAGTCATAGGTTCTTACATAAATGATTCTAGCTATAATATAGTGTTAAAATGTTTCTGTATTGCGTGTTTCTGTTGAATGTTATAGATACCATTGATTTTAATAAAAAACTAAATAGACCAAGCGCTATACGGATTTTTTGTTACCGTTCTCTTTTCCCAATCATTGCAAAATTACAAATTTCTAGGACTTTTAGTTTCTCCGTATAGCCGCGGACAGACAAAGCGTAACTATAAGGCTTTCTTGTTAACTATGAAAGCCTAAAAAGCCACGTGTGACATAAATACGAACACTGCAATAAAAGACAACCTTTTCCTTTACAACCCTTGTAAAAAAAGGGTAATATTTTAGAAAGTTTTGCTGTTTCTTTTTACAGTTTGATATTTTTTGTCTCTTAAAATCCCAGATGTGCTTTTATGACACTTCCTACTTTTTCTAAGTACAATAAAAACACATGTTTTGGAAAGTTGGACAAATTACGATTGTCTAACTCTTTGTTAGTCTTATATTTAGGTATTTTCAAGTTCAAAGATCTTCATTCTCACTAAAGAAAAGATTATACTAGTTGCTTACTTATTGAGAACAATACTAAAGAAATGTTAACTATGTATATTATACTAACTGCGCCCAGCGATTTTACCCGCTGTACTATAGCCTATAATATGTTATTCCAAAGTCTAAGCTATCTCTATACCAAATTTCAACTCAATCGGTCCACCCGTTTAGGCGTGAAAGAGTAACAAACATCCAGACATCCATTCTTACCAACTTTCACGTTACGTAGTCTTATGATGCTTTCATACACAACCTATTTTACAGAGCATGAAGAAACTTTGACTTTAAAACATATAAATGCTTTTAAAACATGGAAATTGAACTATTATTTATAGATTACTCACCTGTATGATTGCCGGTACTTCAGTTTCTTCTTTTACCTCACTCTGTGAAAGAAACAAGTTAAATTTTAAAAATACTTTTTAAAAACAAGCTTTTATTATGACAGTAATACCCCGCTTTACGCGAGGGATACGTTCCGGATCGCGTTAACTGAAATTCGCGTATATCGAGGTTTATGTTAAGACACGGTCATCATAATCTGCCTTTTGCTATCACAAATCATATCATTGTTAAGGCAAGTTACAACATTTTACTTTTCTACTCTGGCGAGGAAGTCCTGCTACCCATAGCACGGGTCTAGAGCGTAGTTTGGGTAGCAGGTTTCTTCAATATTTCTGTAATGCATTTTATTGAATAAATTAATAAATAAATAATAAATATTTCAGGACGTTTCACACAGCGCCACCTAACCCCAAACTAAGCAACTTAATGCTTGTAATATGGTGGCTAGGATAACGGATATAATACTTATATACATACTTTTCTTTTGTAAATACATACTTATAATAGATATTGAAAACCCACCCAGACCAGAAACAAATACCTGTGGATCACACAAACATTTGTTCCATGCGGGAATCGAACCCGCAACCTTCTGCGTTGCAGGCGGGTATTAGCCCACCGCACCACAGAGTTCGTCAAATTATATTATTAAATTATTATTGTTATTACTCTGCAATATGTCCAAATCTGAATAAATGTGAAAAAAAGAGCACGAAATTTGAAATTCGCGTTATACTGAAACCGCGCATAACGGGGTCGCGTAAAGCGGGGTACTACTGTATCTAGCATCATAAAATAGTTTACAAGACGAATCAAATGAGCCCAAACTCAATGGGGTTGCGTCGTTTAATTACGGAGTTCCTATGGTAACCTTCCAGCTCCATCATCAGATCAGTTCGATGTCATAATAATATTGCATTGTCATCCGATTTTTACATGCATGCAACATTTCAGATCAACCGGGAACTGGGTAGAATTAAATTTGCAAGATTTGATTACAGACAGACAGGTGAAAGTAAATAAAAGCTTGTTAAAAGTATGATTTGAATTAGAATACATGCCATCAAATAAAACAATATAATTTTTTAAATGTGAATAAAATAATAATTTAGGTTAGGTATACATAATATATGTAATTAGTAATTAACTATTCGCAAATTACTCACAGCGGTAAACACAGTCAAAGGCACGTCATTCGTTATAGATCCGTCTGGAAATAAGACAAGAGAGAATGCATTATATAGTAGTGAATGTTAGTAAAAAATAAATAACTTCTAGTTTGCCTTCATATAATTATTATTTAAAGATGAAATGAACGATTCAACTCAAATCAAATCATTGAGCCGATTTTGTTAAAACTGTTATTAAAAAACCTAAAAATATTATGTAGGTATTTTTATATTTATTTACTTAAATGACTAATATATTTTTAATATTATATGTATGGATTTCTAAACTTACATTCCATTATAATGATACCACTGAACCGATTTAGATGAAATATGGAATAAAAATAGTCGGTTCCTAGAAAGGGCATATTATTATGATAGAATTTGTCTCATTTTTTTATATCACAAGATAAAAAACGGCATCGAACACCGCGGGAGGATAATGGTATAATTAGGTACTTTCGTTATTTTATATCTGCCAAGTCGAGCACAAAAAAGCGGCACGGCCGTACCATCCTTTTCTGGAAGCAGTTCAGACCATTTTCAACCCCCTATAACTTCGTTGTGGACTAAAAGCTCCAATTTTTAACAACCGAGTAAGCATTGTATAAACACGATTTATTCCAATTTTCATTCAATTTTAACTAGTAGTTTAAGAATTATAACTAGTCATAGTTTTGTAATACTGGGGGTAGACTTCCTTTGCAGGAGGTCGTCTAGGTGGGTACCCCAACAGTGCCAGTTATTCTACCGCCTGAGCAGTGATGTGCAAACATTACTGTGCTCCGGTAGGAGGGTACTGTAGCTAGTGAAATTACCTACTGGGCTAAAGAGTCTTAACATCTTATGACTCTTGAGTGAGAAGCGTTGGTGCAGTGCTCCTAGAATTTCAAATCATTGTGAAATCCTAAGTAGCACTGTACTAATTATGGGCAGCGTTATCTCTTAACATCAGGAGAGCGTCTTGCTCGTCTTCTACTTCATAACATTAAAAAAAAAAAAAATTGTCATTTATCTTACCTGAAGAATTAAGTGAAGAGTAAGGCGAGTTCATGAACTTCCGTTTCTTGCTGCTCGACTGAGCCTTGTAGATGTGGTCCGCCTTGTAGGTGAACTCTTTGGGCTCGCTCTTGGTGCCGTCGGACGGTCGCACTAACTCTAGGTACACTTTCACATCTACCGGTGTTCGGGGGTCTTTGTATGGTGGCGTCCTGGAACAAGTGACATGTAAATTGCCTAGTGCCATAATACCGCTGATTGTTACCTGGCATTTAATAGTTATTTTTGTAAAATATTTCGTTTGAAATAATGTTTTTATTGTACAGTCAACTACAAAGAGATGTATCCATGTTAGTCTTACAAAATGAAGGAACTTTTAGTATGCAAAAATTATTTACCCTTACTTCGTGACATTTTCAGTATCCACCAAATCTTATACATACTATATTCGATTCATTTTAAATGCTATTATTATGTATCACCTAAGGAAAAGTAGTGGGATACATCATTGTTGCATATTAAACGAGTTGATGATAATATAAAGTTTGATTGCTACTAGAAATGTCACGAACCAAGGGTAGTTCATTGTGGCAAATGAAAATTTACTTCATTTTGTAAGCCTAACATGGATACATCTCTTTGTAGTTTTTTGTAAGCCTAACATGGATACATCTCTTTGTAGTTGACTGTACATATTTTATGAGCCTGGAAGAGAGTACAAAGCGAGCGCCGCTGACCTTATCAAGATAGCTACGCTAAGCTGAGTTCCAAACTTTAATCGCATCATAAAAACTACTGAACTGATTGGATGAAACTTATACTCAGTGGCGGCGCTAGACCACGCATGGGCGTCGGCGAAATAAGGTTAGCGAGGCCCCCCTTTTTCAGCTAGATTTTTTTTCAAACTAAGAAGGGACACATTTAAGCGTAGTCTTACAATTTTGAATACTTAACACCTTTTTTACACTAAACGACTCGTTAAATTCATCTTTGTAAATTAACGGCATAAACTCTTGTATTTACTTCATCTTCGTGCCTTAGATACACCTCGCTCCGAGCGATGATATATTTTTAAATTCTGTGAGTATGAAAGGTGTGCGTTTATTTCGCTCCGAGTGGTAATAAAAGCATTTTTATCTGTAGGAGAAATTTTTGCATTTTTCTTGCTCCGAGTGGCAAGGATAGTAAATACATATCTCTATTCTAATTTATTAAAAGCGCGAACAGCTCTCTGCGAGCGCCGAGAAAGTTTTGAATATTACAGCACGAATAATGTGCGTTTAGCTTGCTCCGATTGGCTAGGAAACTAAATAGTCTTATCTTTAAAAGTGCGAGCAGCTTGTTGCTAGCCCCGAGAAAAAAATGATTTTTTTCAGTACGAATAATGTACGCTTAGCTTGCTCCGAGTGACTAGGAATCTAAATATTATATTCATATGTATAAAAGCGAAAATTTTGAATTTTTCAGCACGTATAATGTGCGTTTAGCTTGCTTCGAGTGGCAAGGAAACTGAATTAAAATTAAATATTCTATATCTAGTAAGAGCGCACCCAGAGAAAATTTTGTATTTTTGAATGCGAAAGATTATAAAGATTATTAAGTTTAGCTCGTTCTAAGAGTCACGAGATTACAATAATTTTGCTTATTAGAGAGCGAGCACTTAGCTGCGAGCGCCGAGATATTTTAAAAAGAGTTTGCTAGCCGCTGATTTTGACAAAAAAAAAATAAAGCCACATTAAATTACTTAATTTCTTTGGCCCTCATGCCCGCGGGGCCCTGGATCAGCGCCTGATATTAACATGGAGTTAGTAGTACCTTTATATAGTTCGCAAGGCTGTATGTCGCCGTTTTCGCCTTCCTGAAAATATATTATAAGTCCTACCTAAATCATTATTATACTTTAAAAGGTCTTCTTTTGATGCATTTTGATGAATGCCCTTAAGTAGGTACTTCTCAATCACTGAACTCGCGCATATGTTTAAAAAAATTAATAAATAAATTTTTAATAATTAAAAATTTTGCGAGGCCCCCTCAAGCGCGAGGCCGTCGCCGACGTCGCTGACGCCTAGCGCCGCTACTGACTTATACTATCCCCTAAGTTGGAATAAATTTAAGCAAATAAAAAAGAATGCTCAGAAACCAATCACTAATTTTGGAAAATGATTAGACAAGCATACATACAAACAAAATACGTTTCTGTAATTTGGTTGTATGTATTATAGTGCTCAGCAGTGGGACAAACCAAGCTTTAATATTAGTTAAAAATTAAAAAAATAAAATGATTTAATTTAAACCTCTGAAGTATAACATCCATTTTTGTTCACGTAAAAAAAGAAGACAAATGCATACTTTCTATGAATAACTACTTTCTTGAAGAGTTTCGTAAATACTTCCTTGTTGTGAATTCGTTTAAAAGAACAGTACCTAAACACGATGGCGTATTGGTGATGGACGTCGCTCTGCAGAAAGTTGCCCTTATCCGACCACACGACCACCCCATTCTCGTTCAGCTCGTAGAAACGTATCATTATGTTCTCTGAAATTATAATAAATAAGTGAAATTTAGAAAAAAAGCCTTATTAATAAACAAGCTTTTGTTATTATTACCATCTAGCACCAAAGTACTCATCAAGACAAATCAAATGAGCCCAAACTCGATGGGGTTGCGTCGTTTAATTACGGAGTTTCTATGTCCACCTTTCAGCTCCATCATCATAAAACAGCTTGATGTCTTAATAATATTGCATTGTCATGCAATTCATACATGCATGCAATTTCAGCTCAATCGGAAACCGGATAGTGGGTCAAATTTAACTTGCAAGATTATCCATATTTAAGTTTAGACCCATCTGTTACTCGTAAAAAGTTATGGTGTGAAAAAGAAAAACATTCTCACTTCTCATCAAAGGATACAATACTCTCTACTTCTCATAAAAAGTGGTCATAAATTATCGTCAAAAAAGTTTTGTAAATATTCGAGAATTGGACCCTAAAAGAGACAAAAACAAAACTCAAGTGACCTCATTTCAAAATTGAAGTGGTTTTGAGCATCTTTGGCTTTGAGTGATATATTTCTACACTCGCTATAGTTATAAGTGGTTCACACCACTTGTAAAGATTCAAACAGGTATAATTCCTTATAACCCAAAATGTTTCATTAAATCTGCCCTATTTACAATCTTTTATTTACTTTCAACTGCTGTCCCGTTGTGTCTGTAATCAAATCTTGCAAGTTAAATTTGATCCACTATACGGTTTCCGATAGAGCTGAAATTTTGCATGCATTTGTAAATCGGATGACCAATGCAATATTATTATGACATGGAGCTGGATGGCGATGGAGCTGGTGGCCATAGAAACTCCGTAATTAAGCGACGCAAACCCCATCGAGTTTGTGCTCGTTTGATTCTTGACGAGTATTCTTAACACAATCAAGCGACGTAAACTAGAGTACCTAGGGCACATTATGCGTAGTTCCAAATATATACGTCATATTTGGTTACAGCTCATAATACAGGAAAAAGAAGTCCAGGAACAAGATTATCTTGGCTTAAAAATCTGCGCCAATGATACTGCAAGAGCACGCGTTCCTATTTAGAGATGCTGTGTCGAGGGTTCAAATTGCAATGATACCAGCAACTACGCTAACTCTGGATTGACGTAGTCACACGCTGAGGCTATCCCTATTACCAAATAATGTTTTTTTTTTTTTAATTTCATTTATTTTGTAAATTATGTTGTAAAATTTGGCAATAAATTTATTTTCTTTCTACTTTCTTTTTTTCATAATGATCGCCAACCTTCGTTACAAGATGGCACCCAAAGAAGAGAAGTGTTACATTAGTACTTACTCTTGTTAACTTTTTCAACTAGAATAAAAACGTCGTCGCCGCCCTGAGGTCGGCCGCTGCACATGCTGATCCTGCATATCTTCATCTCATTGGTTAGTGCACTCTCTGAAATAGGTGCATTATTTTCGCATTTAATACAGTAGTTTTTTAATTATTATTTTATTCATTATTGGTTGATTGTGTTGCAGACACCAACGCCCTCCTCCGGGTTTACACTTGTGATACAAACAATCCAAAACAATCCTAAAGTTAATTGTATAAGGTGAGTTGAAATTAAAACAAGGTTAGAAAAAAATTTAAATGAATAAGCAGGTTAGTAAGATTAGTAAAATAATTCAAATGAAGGGTTTAACCTAATTTTTACATAAGCAATGTAAGATTAGCAGGTGTGTGTGTGTGTGTGTGTGTGTGTGTGTGTGTGTGTGTGTGTGTGTGTGTGTGTGTGTGTGTGTGTGTGTGTGTGTGTGTGTGTGTATGTGTATGTGTGTGTATGTGTGTGATTGAGTGTGAGAGTGTCTGTTTTTGGTTCACTGGTCTCATCTAGATTGGGTATATAATAAGATGTGTATACGTTAGCGCATAATAAATAATTCAGTTAAAAATTATTGAAGAACTTACTCATATTGTGAATGGGATTTGAAAAGACCGGCTCACAAATCTCCTTTCCAGTAGTCAAGTCGTGTGCGGTAAACATCAACCGTACTATGTTTAAATTGATTTCCTTTGCTTGAGTCTCGCAACGAGCGCGAAGCTAAAAAGAATATAGAAAAAATAAAAAATACATACCACAGTGGCAGTAGAACATTATCGTGCTGCACTTCCAATTTTTTTTGCACTTCGATTGAAGAGAATGTTTGTGTTCGTACGTTAGAGTATTTGCCAGTGCCTAGTTTTGAGCACGACTGGAGCGTGGTGGAACTTTATTAAGTTTACAAAGTCACGGCTTGTGCAAGAAAGTTCACATTATAAGTATTTTTTAAGTTCACAATAGTATAGTGTCTTTAATGATGGTCAATATGAGCACGAGTTCCATGTTGTATGAGGTGAAACTTGTAATTAAATAATATCTATTATGATTTATTATTGAAACATCAACAATTTTATACAAGAACTATCAATTAAAAACAATTAATATTATAAAATGTGTCATATTTAACGGCCTTATCGCTAATATCGATCTCTAGAACGAAATAAGCTAGAAGTTGTCAAAGTATTGGCGGGAACACAATAGTTTACACATATTTAAGTTTTGATTTGTAAAGTTTATAGTCTTTCAAAGTAAGAACACGTAAGACAACTATATTTTTACTTAAATTTAGTTTTAGTGGCAACAACACAGTTTAAGTTTATTTCCCTGCTCTATAACACACAATCCACTAATGCAATGGCACAAACGTTGCACTTTATAACTCAAAATGATACATTAACATACGCAAAAAAAAAGTACCCAGTTTTCGCGCCAAATCTCGAAAAAAATCGAATGCAAAATTAGGCAAATGTTCAATCGTGCGACTATTACCACATTCTGTCTATGAGTAGCCAACAATAGAAACCTATGCTCAGGCCGGATTTACAATAAATAAATACTTTATTATTATTTTTGCAAACATTTATAAGTACTTTATGTAGAGGACATCAGTTATCTCTAAACAAATGAATCACTGCTTCAGAATATCATACAAAGTAATAATATTATTAATTTTATGTATTATACTAATAATACTGAACTAGTAATAAAAATATTGTGTTTTAGTGATTTTCTTGTTGATTTATATCTAAATCACAAAGCGTGACTAAATCATTGATCAATCATTAATGATCGGTCAGACCGGTCAATCAATAAATATAATATATACTTATACCATCAATTGATAAAAGAACTGGGAGGTTATTCCGAACCAAAATCGCCTCTCTTTTTTGCTAACATCTACTGTCAAATAAAAAAAAATCTTGAAAATTCTTACGATGATAGTACAGAATCAAATGCAACTTTTTTTTTATTTTGTATCTTTTGATAGCTGCAAAATGGAGTTTTTGAAAATATATAGGTATGTGTTTTACAGGTTATAAGTTTTGATGTGGCGTCGTCTCTTTTCCGTGCAGAATCAAAATGCTGGCTGGACATTAATCTGTCCAGACAGCGCAATAAACTGGGCTTGCGATATTTTCCCAACTTGAAAACTTAGTTTGTAAGATTACTAACAACTTAGAATAATTAATAACTAACATTTTCAAGGATTTTTTAATGTACCGAAATAAATACTTTATTTAACTATTATAGTTAAAACCGCGCGAACGTATTGAGTTGAAATTTAGAACACACAGATATTTTTTATCACCACTGCTGAGGTTTTTTAAGCGGACAAAGCCTCGAAAATAATCTATTTAATTATGAAATGCTTAATGGTATTTGATATAGATCTTTTAAATCCCTCTAATTACATTTGCTCGATTAAAAAACTTAATGGGACACTTTTTAATTTGAAATTAATGCAATGTTGGTACATTAGTTATCTATTAAAAACATGATTTGGATAAAAAGATAAAATGTTTTACTAAAAACGTTGAATTGTAAATGTTTATCGAGTTTCATTATTGTCTTTAGGCTCGAGCATCAATTCGAGCGATGTGGGACTGGCATATTATGTATTATCATCATCATCTCAGCCGTAAGACGTCCACTACTGAACATAGGCCTACCCTTTGGACTTCCATATGTACCGGTTGGAAGCGACCTGCATCCAGCGTCTTCTGGCGACCTTTATAAGGTCGTCTGTCCACCTTGTGGGTAGACGTCCTAAACTGCGTTTGCTAGTCCGTGGTCTCCACTCGAGCACTTTTCGACCCCATCAGCTATCCGCTCTTCGCGCTATGTGGCCTGCCCATTGCCACTTCAGCTTGCTAATCCACTGGGCTATGTCGGTGACTTTAGTTCGCCTATGGATCTCTTTATTCCTGATTCGATCACGTAGAGAAACCCCAAGCATAGCCCTTTCCATAGCTCGCTGTGCGACTTTGAGCTTCGAGATGAGGCCAATAGTGAAGGACCACGTTATATATTGTATTGTTATGTATTATAGCAATAAATTAAACTGCCGAAAAAACTGAAAAGCAATCTAAATAAATAAAAAGATTGACTGACTGACTGATCTATCAACGCACAGCCCAAACCGCTGAACGTATTGGTTTGAAATTTGGAACACAGATAGAGCGAAAAAATATTGCCACGCGGGAAAAAAATAACGAAAGACCAACTTCTAACTCTTTTCCAGTAAAATTAGGCTTTTTTAGATGTATAACTCCATCAATGTTTTAAAATGTATTTAAACATTGACGTCTATGAAAATATGTATCTCGCATATCCAATAAAATCACATACATGTGTGACATCGAATTCAAAACCACCTCTTTTGAAAACAGGTACCTACATTGTACATGAATTTTATGTCCCACGCAGTTTATTTTTAGAACAGCTTATTACATAACTCTATTACAAACAAAACAAAGTACGTTATAAATACATTTAATACAAACATCCTTGTTTTAAGTTAGGAAGCTTATTATACTATCCGATTTCAAAACACACATGTACCCACGACCACACACACACACACACACACACACACACACACACACACACACACACACACACCTAATATTTAAACTTATACAGACACAGAAGTAAACAGCAACACAGTTGATAACTACAGAAGGCAGGCTTGGTATTACAATACTTATTTAAAAGTGAGTAGTATCCAAAAACGTGGGTATTAAAAAGTAAGTAGGGTATATCGTTAATGGAATTAGGTGAATTTTTAGTAAAAATTATTATTATTAAAAGTTAAATAATTTATTACATTATTATAATTGGAAATAGTAACCAACAATATTATTAGATTTTTGTTGTAAAATTTTACTTTATATATAGGTATATGTATGTGGTATCAATAAGGAGTTTCTTATTTTATACTATTGAGTAAAAATTTACGCACGTGGCTTAAATGGACACAGCTGGGCATAGGCCTACCTATCTGGGGGCACGGTAGTGCCCCCGCCAAGTCGAGCGCGAAGCAAGCACTGCCGTACCATCCTTTACAGGAATCATTTCGCCGCATTTTCAGGCCCCTATTTGAGAACCTCTGGATAAGACCAGAACACAGAAATTTTCGTCATCCAGTAAGCTATAATTACGTACTTAAAATCCAAAATTTCAAGACTGTAGGTCATTAAGTTCCGAAGTTAAGCGAAAGCAAAGTTTCGCATTTTCGACACTCACTCACTCACTCACTCATGATCATCAAAATAGAACTAGTACTTCCCATAAACTCAGAGAGCTGAAATTTGGTACATACTTAGAATTTATTGTATAAGCCATAGGAAAACTAAAAAAACATGCAATTTCGGTCTCGTTTTCGAGATAATTCATCTGCATAAATAATCTCATATAAATGTATAGGATTACAAAGTTACATTTGCAGTCAATGGTTAAAATTGTGTAAAGCTTTTATTTACTTTCACCTGTCTGTCTGTCGGCCTTATAGTAACCTTATAATATAGCGTTTCTACATAAAGAAGTGAAATCCCACCAAAAACATTCTGTAAAAAACTAGCCAAGTCTCGATGGAGCTGCTTGTTTATCTCTAAAAAATAATGAAATCTAGACAAAGTCGTGCCAAGTCTAAGATTTCTTACTGCGATTTCTTTATTATTATAGTTAATGTTGTGTGACTTGGCCGTTGAAGGGTACACAAGGGGACAAAACCAGATGCTCCATGACACTTGGATCGCCTAAACATAAGTATTATTGAAATACGCAGCTTTATCAAGCCTACAATTGACTGGTTATTCAATCAACGTTTTCCAAGTGGCAATTTTCTATCATGAATGGTTAGCGGACAGATTGGTGCAATGGTGTCATGGAGCACCTGGTATAATACCCTTGTCTACCCTTCAACGGCCAAGTCACACAACATTAACTATAATAATAAAGAAATCGCAGTAAGAAATCTTAGACTTGGCACGACTTTGTCTAGATTTCATTATTTTTTAGAGATAAACAAGCAGCTCCATCGAGACTTGGCTAGTTTTTTACAGAATGTTTTTGGTGGGATTTTATTATTTTTGAGCTGTCTCTCTGTTACTGTTTATTTTATTTTTGATAAATTATTATGAAAGGGTCCAGGAGGTCACTGCCTCAGACTCACGTTCACAAAAGAACCCATTGAATGAAGTAGGTAGTTAAAATTGTTTGCACGTGTAACTAAGGGGGTATTGTTTCTCCTTCGGGTCCTTGACTTTAAAACGTTATTAAGCCGGCGTCCCACTTGGCGATAATGTTATTGAGAAGTGTCTCAAAAAAGTGCTTTTGAAATTTTTGTTTGACATTTTTGAACATCAATCCCTGACAAATAAGTGAATAGCCCGCACACATCTGGAGGGCTATTCACTTATTTGTCAAGGAACTGAACCGAAGACCGAATGGTCAAAAATGTATGAAATGACGTATTACGTCGTATTGATTTAATATTATGTAATTTCACGTAATTATATACATTTTTGACAATTCGGTCTTCGGTTCGGTTCCCTGACGGACAAGTGAATATATAAGTGAACACGCGTAACCGTATCCTTAAGCTGACGTCACAGGGAGACGAGACACGCAGGAAAGTGATCGCAACCGCTTTTCCATGAGTCCCAACTCAGTGTGACGCCAGCTCTAAGGCACCCAGACTCCAGTTACATGGGCCGCTCGCGTCGCATAACAAAAAAGTTCCTATATCAATTTAATAACATATTTCATTATGATAGTACATACATATGTATATGTACATATCGCATCTGGCCGCACCGTCCACCTGTAAGCTTTTATTATTTATTTTCACTTGTCTGTTGACTGTCTGTAATCAAATCTTGCAAGTTTGACCCACTTCCTGGTATTCGATTGAGTTGAAATTGTGCATGCATGTATAAATCGGATGACAATGCAATAATATATTAGATATGACATTCATGGAGCTGATCTGATGGTGGAGCTGAAATGTGGCTATAGGAACTCCGTAATGAAACGACGCAACCCCATCGAGTTTTGGCTTATTTGATTCGTCTTGAGGAGTACTTTGATACTAGATGGTAATAATAATAAAAGCTTTAATTTCACTTATTGTGATGGCACTTCACTTGACTAACTTGCATTTGTTATTGGAGGTTTGCTTTATTTGGCACAATTGAGAAATATGCAAAAATACAGACGAATACGATCATCCTCACATGGCAGCCAAATACCGGTTTATTTGCATATTTGCCTATTTGACACCTCTTTGATGTCCGTCGGCCATATTATTCGCCATATTTGCAAATACAAATAGCCAAGTGAAGTGCCACCTTTATGATGTGGTGCGGTCCGTGTTGCTGGAGTGTACGCCAGCCTTAAGACGATTATGCTGCGTACTTACATATGAAACCATATATCCTACGAGACCCAAAATTACTCTAAGGCGAGGCAAAAATTACTTCCTCTCTATCATAAAATGTTAATACAAATTAAATAACTTCGGTACATACCTCTTTTGCATTGAAATGTGTGTTTTTCAATCGTTCAGAGTACTTCTTAAAAAGTAAATTGGCGACGTCCTTCTTAGCTGTATGGATGATACCCATGCCCGGAAACCTGCGGAAATACAACATGGGTTAAATGGTTTTAACTTGCCACATATCGGCACGTAGAGCTGTTAAGTCACCTGAGGATTAAGAGCTTAAGGCTAACCCTACATAGAACCTCGGTAGGAACTGTAGCTAGTGAAATTACTGGGCTGAAGGTCTTAACGTGGTCTTAACATCTTATGACTCTCAAGTAAGAAGCGTTGGCGTAGTGATACATATCAATTTGATCTTTGTAAAATATTGGGTAGCACCGTTATCTCTTACCATCAGGAGAGCGTCTTGCTCGTCTTTTTATTTCGTTGTATTAAAAAAAACATAAAACGAGTGATCGACGATAATATAGTAGCGTGATCGTTGCGAGAATGTGTTTCACCAACGTGTAGCGTGTGTCGCCGAGTGTTCGCCAATTTAAACGACGACAACGCGACTTATTAAGCACACTGCTGTGCTTCGGTAGGAGGGCACTGTAGCTAGTGAAATTACTGGGCTGAAGGTCTAAACATCTTATGACTCTCAAGTAAAAAGCGTTGGCGCAGTGCACTGGGTAGCACTGTACTAAAAATTTAAAAAATACTTTTTAAAAACAAGCTTTAATTATTGTTATCATCTTGCATCATAAAGTACTCGTCAAGACGAATCAAATGAGCCCAAACTCGATGGGGTTGCGTTGTTTTATGACAGAGTTCCTTTGGCCACCTTCCAGCTCCATCATCAGATCAGCTCGATGTCATAAAAATATTGCATTGTCATCCGATTTACACACGCATGCAAATTTTCAGCTCAATTGGAAACCGGGAAGTGGGTCAAATTAAACTTGCAAGATTTGATTACAGACAGACAGACAGACAGACAGACAGACAGACAGACAGACAGACAGACAACAGACAGGTGAAAGTAATATAAAGCTTGTAAAAACTTTAACCCGGAGAACACCACACGCACAATGTGGGATTAGCCTGATCTCATGCGGCCCTTAAGTATGTCGATACTTGTCCGACCAAAACATGGCAAAGGGGTGTTAAATATAGGTATGTAGGTACTTTATTTCATAAAAATCAATGTTTTATTTCATACTTTAGTATGATTTTGTTAATAATATGAACTTTTTGTGTTTTTTGACGATTTTTTTTGTTTTTCTATTGTTTTATCTTAATAATTACAAGCTTTTATTTACTTTCACTTGTCTGTTGTCTGTCTGTAATCAAATCTTGCAAGTTAAAATTGACCCACTTCCCGGTGTCCGATTGAGCTGAAATTTTGCATGCATGCATAAATCGGATGACAATGCAATATTATTATGACATGGAGCTGATCTGATGATGGAGCGGGAAGGTGGCTATAGGAACTCCGTAATTAAACGACGTAACCCCATCGAGTTTGGGCTTATTTGATTCGTCTTGACGAGTACTTTATGGTAATAATAATAAAAGCTTGTTTTTAAAAAGTTTTTTTTTAATTTCACTTGTTATCAACGACATCATGCAAAAGGTATGAAGAAAACATTTATGTATTTTAACATCCCTTTACTGCCATAAAAATGGCGTGCGAGTGTGAATTGAGAGCGCAGCATCGCAATAAGGAAAATGTAACACTTAGTAACTAGAACTGATCTACTATACATAGGTAGTAGATCGTTCAGATAAAACATGCATTAATCAGGAATATTTCCATGGCAGAAAAGTACATTTGGACAAACTTTATCTCAGAATTCCTAGTACTAAATTAGCAACTATGTAGCACAATCGAGACACACCATTATCACGTTACTATTGCTAAATATTGTAGAAACTTTGTTAAATATAAGTAGGTCAACCATTTTTAAGTTGCATTTGTACATAAAATAAAGAAGTAGTTTCGGGAAAGCTGCGCCCAGTCGTTTTACCCGCTGTACTGTAGCCTATGTGCTATTCCAGGGTCTTAAGCTATCTTTATAACAAATTTCAGCTCAATCGGTCCACCCGTTTAGGCGTGAAAGAGTAACAAACATACATCCAGACATCCATACATTCTTACAAACTTTCACGTTTATAATATTAATAAAATGAAACTGCTGGAATAAATGAGTAGGGAAGGTAAACTTTTAGGAGATGATAGATAGATAACTATAATAACTCTAGATAGATAAGATAATAACTCTATTGCACACTATAATTACACACAAAACATTCAACATTAAATCAATTGATTTAAAAGTGGTACAACTGGAGAAGTAAGGATATAATAAAGCTTTTTAACAAAAAAAAAATAAACCGACGATACCACTGAAAAGCAAAAAAATAATACCTATAATGTTAATATAGGCACCTAAGTAATTTTGAGTAGGCGCGGAGCCAAACAGGCAAGTAAGGAAATGCCGAGCAGTCACGAAGCGCCGACTTCGTCAGTTGAAAATAATGATGATTCTTACCCAACTTTATAAATGCCCTTCTCAGGCACTTGGTAGCCGACATCTTTGTCCTCGTCTTCTTCTAGAAGCTTGTGGGGGTGCTCACTGGTGTTATCGTGCTGGGCCAGGCGACATCTGATCAACGCTTGTCCCGTGTAGTTCTTTAACTGGTTACAAATTAATTTATTAAAATATAAGCTAAATCATAGGCGGATTTAGGGGGAGGGGAGGGGCAAGGCATCTTCTCTAGGCACTAGGCAACTATGTATATATTTTAAATGAGTTGAATTTAGCTCAAGGGCGGATCCAGGATTTTTTCTGGGGCCAAGTTGCAGATGGGCAAAAATATTAGATACAATTTTTACATTTAATTTTTATGCGAGGCCGTCGGCGGTCGCCGACGCCTATCGCCGCCACTGATTATAATATCTAACATATTATTGCACACCTAATAAAACACTAGCTTAACTCAAAAAGAAAGTTTTGTAATCACAAATTTATTTCTACTTTTTCATGGCTGTTATTTTTTTTTATTAATAATAGGTTAGCCTTTACCACGATCTCGCCTGATTTTAATAAATAAATTAAGCTATGATGCAGCTATACATGGTACCAGGCTAAATTATAAAAAGTAAAATTTTGCGTTATGCCAATATTTCACTGTGCAAAATAATAAATTGTAGTTAAGTATAGTGATATTAACATTATCAATAGCTATGGTATTGACACATCCCAACAATGTAGTTCCCAGAGATATTATCTCTATATTTTTAGCATAATAATGAGGTTTGCGGTTTCGTATCTTGCAGTGGTCATTAAACTAGGTACCTATATTATGTTTTCTTCTTTTTGATTTAGAATCAATGGATGACCTTTTCATACTTTTGGAAGAAGTGGGTTACATAATTAAAGGGGTGATCTCATTTAGAGGAAGAAAATATTGATACTTAGTGTTAATTCGGCTAGAATATATTTTAATAACTCACCTCTACAGTAGGATGTTTCTTAGTCTTGCCATCATTAGATTTAGCAAGCAAACACCCGTGCGTTCCGACCATCTCACTGACATAACGGAAACGAAAGTGGTTTTGTGGCTGCTCTATTATCTCCAGGTAGGGATTGTTACCTGAAAAATAAATATCACTAAGGTACCTATATAATATAGTATCTAAACTGGACAAAGATAATTAATGGAACTAGGCGTTACTTTGCGGAAATCCATCACAACAATTATTAGTTATTATTTAATATTTAGTGTTAATTCCGCTCTAAATTTGTGAGTCTAACTAAGTTTTAAGAGACGGCGAGGAATTTTTGGTAACGTTTGAATTCCTCGCCGTCTCTTAAAACTTAGTTAGACTCACAAATTTAGAGCGGAATTAAAACTAAATATTAAATAATAACTGGACAAAGATACTTGAAGTTCTGCAACACAAATCAACTGGCGATCAACAAATGTGAGCAAACTAGTGTAAATGCTCACAGTTTGTGAGCAACATCGCAGTTGCTCTCTTGCGAGTTTATATTCCACTTCTGTTTGTGCTGGCGACACTAGTTATTATGTACCTATAGAAAAAGTCACGAAAGACAATCTAATAAGAAAATATTAAAATTAAAGCGAAAAAAAACAATTCATTATTGCTTTCACAGGATAAAAGAGTAAAATGCACAGACACCAAAATTAACTTCCTCAAGTACCTATAGATCCAAGGAGCTTCATAATCACTTCATCCATGACAGATACTTTTTTAAAATTAATGAGGTAGGTATAGATTAAAAGCCTTTGACCACAATTTTGCTCGATCTTTAAGGTCTTCTGCGGTTCTCGTAGGCACAGATAAAAGAATACTATTGTAGGTGATAAACCCCTCCCTCGTTAAACATTAAAACACAGTCAAAATATTAAAATACTGTTGAAATCCTTGCAAAAATGCATGGCTTATAGACAACTTATAAATGTTAAAGTGTGATGTTAAATATAGGCATCACTCTTATCAAACGCTTCTCAGAATTTACTGATATAAGCTGGTAGATAGTTTTACTCTGCATTAGATTAACAGCAACAGTAGGATTGTCGTGTCCTACTTTTTTAGTTATTTACCCAAAAATACATACCTACCTACTTACTAAGTGTTATTACTTCTATAGGTATGTACTGCATTGAAAAAAAAAGTTATAAAATCATAATTGATTTTGAAAAGGTAGGACATGAAACAGACTTAATAATAGAATAGATATCTACATAGTTTAATCAACACAAAGTAATAAATTTTAAAAGAAATATTGGTAACTGAACTTTGCTTCTATATTTTACTTCTATATGTGGAAGCTTGTTATTGACTTTTCATTCCCATTTGTATTACTATATTTATATCATATCTGTAGGCCTTCAAAATATGTAAAAAAAAAAAAAAAAAAAGGTAGCACTCCGGGAGTGCCGGCAGAAGTGAAAACTTCAATATTAACGTTGTGTTTAATTATAAGTATAAAAATACTATCATTTATGAGGTAGAATACAATGTTTATTTATTGCGCTATCGTACACAAATATGACAATTTATATGTTGTTATTTATAATATTATATCGTTATTTATATATTACATTAAATTTTATCTCTCAGAAAAATCAACTTCCATCCATAATTTCGACGACTTTTACACCATCGTTATTATCAGAATCATCATCGCAAATTTTTACAACTGATACAATTGGTTTATGATAACTGAAGTAAGAAACAAACAGTTTTGATTCGAACCTATTAAAGTGTCTAATAAAGACCACATCAATAGTAGTTTTGTATTTCATTGTGCTAAAATTGCGATCATTTGACATAGTTAAACCAAATTCACAGAGCAGCACACTCAAGCACGGTAGAAAGAGTGGGAGATACTAGTTCCTCTCCCTTCCCCTCGATCTTACGCTTTTTCGATCAGCATCACGTGACCCTGACGCGAGTTTGAAAGTTTTTACCCATACAAAAAAAAGTGCTCAGCGCCGCTAAAGAAGTTTTCACTTCAATTAACACATTGACTGGGGAAAACAAAACAAAGGCAAACAAGTGCTGAAAAACACATTGTTTTTTTGTCAATGGATTTTTCCACACAAAATAAATTTCAGACCCCTAGGATAGTTCTATAAAACGCTGCCACAGTCAATGAGTTAATTTTGTTTTCTTTCATTTATTGGGTACTTATAAGTTAAACTTTGATTTGAACAATGTTACCTAAATTAATTTTATGGGTAAGGCTCATATTTTTTGAGCTGTTGCACAGCGTAGAGATCACAATGGATTGTGGCACAAATGAAATAATGTGTTACAACGGAATTTGTAAACCCTTGTACACATAGGTGGATTTAGGGGGGGGCCAGGGGGCCAAGGCCCCCCCCAGAATCATTGTAGAGTTACGAATTTTGCACACAGTTCATAGTCAAGATTATATATTTTTTCTCGGCGCTCGCAGCAAGCTGCTCGCGCACTTATCCACTCAAGCGTCCAAGCCGGGCGGGCGACACATGCTCCAACTGTCCACACATAAAAAAATCACTTTTTTTTCCGCCGGCGCGAGACCCGCTCATCAAAAACGATTACTACTGAAAAACTGCTAAACCTACATTAGAATAAAAAATACTAACGTAAAGCTCAAAGAATCCAGAATTTAATTTAATTACAAGTAAATGACACTTATTAATTATAAATAATGAAAATAAAGTTTCATTACAATCATCCACCAATAATCGCGTACTGATCATGTAACTTTTGCAGCTAAAATAATATGTGTAAACATTTTGAAATTATTGTACTATTGCATATTTCGTAAAGGATATATCTTCACGATTAATTTGATGTACAATAACAATAGAAATAATGGATAGAAAACATGATCCACCACAAACCATCCACACACACTGTTAAAGTTTGCCATTTTGTGCGTTGTGTCATTTTCTTTTTTTTTTCTAATTAAAATGAACTCGTTTTACAAATAAAATCATCTTCCACAGATAAAAAATTAATTAAAGCACCATATAATAACATTCAAATGAACGAATATCACCAGATTTAGGCGCTGTACACATTTAAACGGAACGATACCGTCTGGGGACTATGGTCACCGGGACAGAATAAGCAAGTGTTTTTTTGGGGACTGTAGTCACCGTGGACGCTTGAGTGGTTATTATTAAGGATATTTGAACTTTCTAACTGTTCAGAGCGAGCTATACACACACTTTTCATAGTAAAAATTAATATATTTTTGGTTTTCTGCACCTTGGCCCCCCCAGAACCAAATCCTGGATCCGCCCATGCTTGTACACATGACTGCCACAAAAATTAAAAAAAAACTTAAATTTGTAACTAAACCTAATGCTTTATGATCGAGATTCACAAGGTTTGAAATAAAAAGGATAATAAAAAAATAATAATAAAAGGTGTTAAATTTTCTTTTTTAAGATTTAAATCCGCCTATGCTTCAGACTGCAAGTTTTATCAAAGTACACGAAAAATATGAGCCTGATCCATTACCTAATCTAAATATATAATATAAAAGGAAAGAGTGACTGATTGACTGATCTATCAACGCACAGCCTAAACCGCTGGACTGATTGGGCTGAAATTTGAAACATAGATAGGTAATGACAGTAATGTGCAAACATTACTGTGCTTCGGTAGGAGGGCACTGTAGCTAGTGAAATTACTGGGCTAAAGAGTCTTAACATCTTATGACTCTTGAGTAAGAAGCGTTGGTGCAGTGCACCCAGAATTGCGCATAATTGTGAAATTCTGGGTAGCGTTATCTCTTAACATCAGGAGAGCGTCTTGCTCGTCTACTTACTTCTCCACATAAAAAAAAAAGGTTTTATGACATAGACCTCCTCTAAGAAAGAATTTTGCCATGCGGGCACAGCCGCGAGCATAAGCGTTTTATTTATAACCAGAAATAATAAATAAGTTCTTTTTTATTACAAAGCATTAGCAAAAGGTCCAGCAAGTGATGATGAAATTATCATCAAACCATCATTTATTATTTCTTCAAAGTCATCTTTTTTAATCTCACTCATATTTACTACCTACACATAGGTATGAAGTTATGAATATGTGTGTTTGTTACTTCTAAACACCAAAACGGCTGAACTGATTGAGCTAGAAATTGGTAAATAGATAGCTTGGACCCTGGAGTGACACATAGTCTGCTCTTCAACAGGTTAAGCCACTTAGTGCAGCTAGTTTTTTGAATAATTAAGTAGTTATAGTTAAAACTTACCATGTTGTTTGAAATTGTATAAGTTTCTATCCGCACATGTTAGAGTATTCAAGTCCATAGTAAGTTGAGGCACTTGCTGGGACGGAGAACTATATGGCGAATCCCTAGTCGTATACGAAAGGGGAGAACTTGAATCGCTCATTTCGTGATCCGTACCACTTGACGACGACATTGTAAAAGTTTTAAACACTTTACATAGATAAAATTGTAGATGTTCTTATATATTCGCACTGATCATGAAAGCACTATGAACATGAACTTGTGTCTATAATTAAATTGCATAAAATATTATCCTAAAAGGAATGACCGGTTGCACGTTGCACTTGCACAACTTATTTTATTCCAGAGCTTTAAAATTTCCGACGTCTGACCCGGTGAACCGGTCTGTTTATAATTCAAAAAGCCGCTTTAGATGATATCTGCACACTCAACCACAATAACTATTTCTGTGCCATTCGAACACGGAAATTAAAAATCTGCAATCAACTATAAATTTTAGTGTTAACATTTGACTTGATTTGACATTGACAGTAGTAAACCAAAGTGTGACCAACATCTCATAATTCCCTTCTTAAATGTAAAAAAAGAGAATAAGTTTACATTACGATTGGCGAAAAAATTTTCCCGGATGTGAATGTGAGACTCGTTATTTCAAGCTAAATCAAAAATATTTTTTTATAACTCCAGTACATTATAATAATATCTAATCTTGTGAGCTAAGTTTATATAGAGCTAAATTAATATAAAACCCAATATGAACAGCTAAAATTTTACGTATATAAAGTTGCTTCCACCATATTTTTTACGTTTTCAGTATTCTCATCAGTTTTTAAATCACAGTAATTTCATGATTCTATTTTTCAATATCAATATCAAGTCAATGACGTCCCGTGTTTTTTTATTAATATTCAGAATTTCAATGCAATTTAGGGAGGAAAAGCATTCCATATGGCAAGGACAATAACGTCCTTGGAAAATGTGACCAATCACAGATGGATGATATAGTGACATGCACCAACCAGAGGCTCGATCTTTGTTTTGATGAATTTTTATACAACGCAAATTGCGAATTATGACATCATGCCGAGATCTTGGGGAAGAACCTATATTGATGCGTCACAAAAACCCCCGAGCGGAGCAGATAAACCCAGACAGACGAAAGAAAACGCGATGACGAAATAAAATCAGCGGTCAACGTTTTGCCCATAGATAATACATATTATATAGGGTATAGATGCGCCACACTAGTTCAAGGTCAAACAACCTCAGATTTAGTTCACGCCTTCTTTCTCAGACGGCGCTAGTTTCTTTGCGCACTATATATAGGTATATATATACGTATGTATATGTCATATTATTCTTAGGTTTTTAACTCATTAAATAGTTCAGTGCAAAAATCTACTAGCTAGAATACCAGATATTTTTAAAAAGAATACTAAATTCGAGTTAACTCTGGGATTCTAGCTCAGTATTTTTTACACAAAACTTTAAAAACAAACATCACGAGTTCTTTAGGTCGAGATATTTATTTAAAAATATTACAACTCTGGAAGAATATCCCATAAAAAATAATATTAATTATAGATTGTGTTAACATTCTACTAATGGACGTAACTAGTTAACAATATTTTGGGTTTTTAAAAACCCTACTTAACAGTTACAAACTTTATATTGTAATTATTAACAAATATTTATTCAGATTCATTAAACAATAATGAAAATTTTTTTTTTTTTTTTTTTTTTTTTTTTTTTTTAAAGTGGCAAATGCCTTTATTGAGAAAAACAAACTAACAATACTACAGCTACTACAGCAGTAAAGAACACTTTTATTAACCACAGATCGGCCACAAGCCGATCTACAGAAAATCCAAGTGCTCCAAACCACTGTCAGTTGGCAGAGTGCCCAGAATGCTGGCAGCATTGCCACGTTGAATGGCAATACTTATACGTTGGGCCAAATATACCCCAGCATTTTGGTCACACGTCGCCTCGACCAAGCGCTCAGATAAATTTTGGAAAATGCGGTGAGCTCCCGGACCCCAAGGACCCAAAGTCTCTACCCCAAACGGCTCAAAAATGTAACCGCTATCGAGGTTAGCATATTTACGCCGCTTGAGCCGCTCAGCAGAAACTGCCGCCGCACCAGCCGCAATTTGAGTCTCTGGAAGATGTGAGGGCGCCAGTGTATCAACGCAAGTCGCGTCCCACACTAACGGCCGACCCAACCTCCAGGGAATCAAAGTCATACCGTCAGGTCTTTTACCATCGTCACGCATCAGACCATTCGGTTCCAGAATGGCTGCTACATTGGCGCTGGTAAAAGCCCGGCGAATGATGTCGTTGAGACTGGAGTGGCGGGAGATTCGGCCAGCGCTCCGAGAACATGAGAGACCATGGTGACCGAGTTCGTCGACTGCATTACCACACTGACAGCGGTGACCTACATAACATGCTGCACCCAGGCGCAAACAAACAGCTACACGAAAAGCAGATGAATCTAAAAGATTACCAGTATTAATGGAAGGGATGGCTTGCAACCAAAAACCAGATTCCCTAACAGAGACTGCTAGAAGTCGGGCACGGTCTGACGAGTTGGGACACGTTTGTATTAGACTATTCCGTGCCAACTCGCAGAGAGGCCCATCCCACAGTCTCTGTGAAGATGGTACTTTAGGTAAATCGGTATTGGGGCAAGCTGCAACCCAAGCATTTTTTGCCTCAGCTGAATTAGCTATAGCCAAAGATGATAATGCGGGGTCTCGCGAGGGAGCGAGTATTTTTTGAATGAGATTGTCCGAACTATGCACTGAGGACAAAAAAGCCGGGAGAGCGACACTAGAAATTTTACGGACCCCCAGGCCCCCAAACCTGATAGGTAAGGAGGCTTGAGACCAAGCCCTGTCATCCAAGCTCAAATTCAGGACCGACATCAGGGTATTTTTTATGACGTTGTCTAAGCTTACAAGAAGCTCATTGTGTTTCCACAATGGACAACATCGTAAAACGTATGTAAATTTTGGTACAAACAAACAATACCTGATAATAGTAAATGCCATGTGGGCATTAATTTTGATCAATCTGTCCGAGGCCATCATAAAATTTTGAATTTTTTCCTCAACAAAAGGTGGGAAGGATTCGTCTAGGATCGGCGAACCAAGGAGGCGAAGTGAGCACTTATCGACAATTTTTATGCTGGGTGCCAAACGAAGGAATTGATCAAGTACCAAATCTTTGTCCAAACATGTATCTGAAATAAAAATTTCACATTTTGATAAATTTAGTTCTAGGCCAATGAGACGAAATTCGTCTATAAGAGTTTTTAAATCGTCAAGTACAGTTCCCGCATCACCTCCTAAAGTTCCGTCATCTAAGTACCAAACATTAAGTTTGGACTTTAGACGCTGAATAATCGGATGGATGGCCAGGCTGAAAATGGCCGGTCCGAGTGGATCACCCTGTTGACAACCAACAGAAGACAAAATAAGATTATTTTTGTAAACTAATTTCGAAGGATTCCCATAACATTGCCAAAGAAAATTGTAGATATCCGGGACTTTATCTTTCACTTGCGTCAACAGGGCCCCTCTGTCCACCGAATTAAAGGCGTTCTTTACATCCACCTTTAGCAGAACCTCACCACAATTTTGATCGAGAAAAGTGCGAAGAGAATGAACAGCTGCCTCACAGCCACCTGGCGAGCCGAAACCAAGCTGTGTTGGTTGAAAAAGATCGCTCAAAGGAGCGACTTTTTTCTTGCAACAAACCTTGGCCGCCAGGCGACGGTAAGTCATACCGACCGCAATTGGCCTAATGCCACCATCTTTTTTTGCAAGTGCGCACAAGTTGGCGCCATATAAAATGTCAGTGATTTCACTGTTAACTCGACCAGCCAACATCAGGTTAACTAAATCAGTTAAATCCTTCAAGAGGGTTGCGCCAACCTCGCCCGAAATAGCGCATAAAAGATCTTTTAAGTGTTGAGGTGTAAGGCCATCTAGGCCACCGGCGGAACCATTTTGAAAGGACATAACGGCTTTAGAAACCTCGCTGACGATCGCTTGAACAGTGACGTCACCGGGTTGTGGTGGATCGGGCATGGTAAGGTCGACCGCTGCCAGTGGATGCTTTTCTATCAGGGACTGTACTGTTTCAGGGCTGTTTGGAGCTACTAAGTCGCTAGAAAATAAAACTCGTGCTGCGCCACTTATGTCTCCGTCACTAATTTTGTTCTCAACCAGTTTTAAAGAAGCCGAATTGTTGGAAATTTGATTGGAATTTTGTTTATTGTTTCGTCTAAAGATAGGCGCAACAATATTATGGTTTTGGATGTGGGTCATATCTCTATACAATACGCAATTTTGTTTCACCCTAGAGGTGAGCGAGTTTTTGTTGTTGGGGTCAAAAGGTACATAAAGAACGCGGTAAGGAAACAGTAGTAAATGTTCCCAGGCTTGAACTGAGTTTTGAGACACAACGTGTCTGATAGCCAAAGATAGTGTTTGGGCCACTGTGGGGCGAGCACCACGCGGGATGCGTTTCAAAATTGGTGTGTTATTTTTGAAGGAGCTTATTACTCCCCAAAACGGTTGGGGAGTACCTTGTGAGCTCGGCAAGCCAGGATCAGTGCAATTTTGTACAGGGACCGAAAGTGTAATTTGGTTTGCGTTATGACATTTGGCCCTATGAATTTTTAGCCCCCTCTGGCCCTTAAAGTACCGAGCCTGGGGACATTCTGGGCACAGCACGAGCATACCCTGCGACATTGCATTGTTAGAATTTGGAGCAGGCTGCATTTTGCGCTGCGTGCAACAAATTATCACAAACGAAATTGAAATCTTAGAGTCCCTAACTGACGTTGACAGAAGTGTCGTTCGTCGTTGCGCAGCCGGGACGCGCAGTTGGCATGGAAATAAAAATGTCAAATTAGCAGCAAGCTGTGACAAATGTCAATAAATATTTACAATATTTTCACAAGAAGAAAAATGAGACTAGGGTCTATAGATAGCACTACTAACATTACCTTGCAGAAATGGTCATCCAAACTACCAGTTTCTGTACAGAAACTGGGAAAAAAGCCGTAAAAACCCCTGAAAATACGAAAAGCCGAAAAGACCGAACGTACTGACAGAGATTTTTTTTTTTTTTTTTTTTTTTTTTTTTTTTTTTTTTTTTTTGAAAATTATTCTAATTAACGAAGTTGGCAACATGACATATAACATTAATATAAGATTTCGTTGGCCGAAGTTCGTTTTACATTGGGTTTATATGCTGTACGCACTATCCTGCTTCAAATTAATATAATACAATCACAAGTTAATGACTTGATAATTTAAAATCGCTCATTTGATTGCAATATAATAAATTTTGCAATATAAATTCATAGATTTAGACATTTTGATAGTTCCTCAAGAGAGGCCCCATGCAATACTATATGGCTTATGGCACACATTTTAAAAATATTCCCTCCACTTGGTATGATACTGACACATTTCTTTTGCTTCCTCAACTTTCATCACATTGTTCATACATGCTCCCCGGTTCTTGATACTCTTGACCAAGAACCGGCGTGCCACCTACTCTTACCAAGTAGAGTGAAATAGTCTCTGCATACCCCAAAGGGAACCAGGCGTGATTATAATGTGTTTAAAAATATTTTCAAATTTTAATTACTATAAAAATATTATGTACAGCTTTACAGAGAGACATTTACAAAAAGTATGCTGTAAAATTATACATTTCAAAATTTTCCATGCGAAAGAGTCGCACACAAGGATGATTCTTAAGAATTAAGATTGGTTAATAACTTAGTTTTTCTTTTTACTTATATTTTATCTATCTCTAGACAGATAGATAACTCTTTATTGCACACAATAATTACAAACAAAACAATTAACACAAAATAAGTACATTTGATTTAAGCAGTGTTACAATTGGTAGTCTTATCGCTAATTCCACCCTCGCACTACTCTACGTGTACATTTATTTATTTTATTTGGAAAATAACAGCTCTAAGTATATATAGATTACAAAGTGAGTATAGAAAATGTGCTTAGGCAACAACGATTTCCACTGATATGATCATTCAGTATACAATATATCTACTTACATATTTTTAAAGTAAACAAGGGATTCAAGACTATCGTGAAAAATTAATACATTAGAAAGAACAATCATAACAACAACAAGGGTAAAGCCATAATATTACTTCATAAAATTATTATTATTATTTATTTTATTTTATTCATGTAAATTTTCTTCAGAAATTTCAACCAGTTGACCTGCAACAAGGCTGAAAATACTACTTTAGCATTAATATATAGTCCTAGCGTTGTGCTAAATAATAAAATAAATAGAATACTAGAGGCAGATTATGGTGCCAAAACACTAAAAACTCATGTCTGCTCTTGTTCTTAGTCTACCATTTTCACAAATGTTTTTGCTGTCAGTGGAAGTTCTTCGATAAATGTCAAAACAGGCTTTACTTCTAAAAAAAATTTGGTAGCTTTGATTCTTTTTGCTAGCGTTTTGCAATTTATAGTTAATTTCACTATCTTTTGCTTGAACATTTTAATAATGTTCATATTTTTCTTCGATTTTGTAGGATCTGAAAATCAAATAAATATTATAGAGAACACAAAGCATTTTTTTAATAAAAATTGTGAAAAAGCATGTCCGTTCCCAGTTATGAATGTAGGAAATATATTATGATAACTACTATAGTATAAAAACACTAATAATTTTTGAGACTTCTAATGTGATGTGATAAATAAACACATTTTCGTGCTTACATTGTACTAGTCTATTAGTATATTATAAGTATGAGGCACTAAGTACAACAGTTGTGTAAGGTTACAAAGGAAACAGGTGAAATTAAAATAAATTTATTTAAAAAAAAATTATTATCATTATTACCATCCAGCACCAAACTCGTCGAGACAAATCAAATGAGCCAAAACTCGATGTGGTTGCGTCGTTAAATTACAGAGTTCCTATGGCCACCTTCCATCACCAGATCAGCTCGATGTCATAATAATATTGCATTGTCATCCGATTTGTTACCAAAATTTAAGCTCAATCGGATATCAGGAATTGGGTTGAATTAAACTTGCAAGATTTGATTACAGACAGACAGC
Organism: Hemithea aestivaria; assembly: GCA_947507615.1. NCBI lineage: Eukaryota > Metazoa > Arthropoda > Insecta > Lepidoptera > Geometridae > Hemithea > Hemithea aestivaria. Next base: position 12,630,853 of record OX382332.1, on the reverse strand, counting down.
AAACAGACAAGTGATAGTAAATAAAAGCTTGTAAAAAGAATGCTTTCTCTTTTGTAAGTTGGTTAATTATTTTAATAAATACATACCCTTCTTCTGTGTATGATGTAATGTGACATTATTGTTATCATTAATCTGTGGAGAAGTTAATGGCAAACTTTCTTTCACTCCAAATTGACTAGGCACTTCCCAACAGGATAATCTGTAAAAATAGAGGAAAGGTAAAAAACAATAAAATGAAACTATTGAAAAATTACATTAGAAATTCTTTGATTGGCCATCTTAAAAAGCCTCTAAAATGCACCATGGTTCTTACAGATGGAGGAACTAGGTACATAGCGAATTAGATACACAGTAAGCGAGGAAGTGAAACAGTTCTCCGCCAGATATAAACAGCACTTGCTCAATGATCAAATCATCTAGCTACACAGCTGACATCCATAAATTAACCTAAGAGGCTAAAAAGACAGCACATCATGGAGCTCAACCAGTGGTTGAAATCAAGTAATTATCACTGGATTAGGTTTAGGTTTAAAGATCTTTATTGTTATCAAAGGCATTTGCCGCGTACATGATAACTTAATTAACATAAAAAAATGTATTGTTTGTTGTTACAAATACTATGTAATAATATTAAACTTATTCAAAATAAAATGTAGATGTAAGTAGATATATGTAGTTAGGGAAGTGTAAAGGAATTTATATAAATTGTAAAAAAGAGAGAATAATAATTAAGATCATGCTTTTGCATGATCTTAATTATTATCCTATCTTAATTTCTATCCTAAATTTAAGTAACTTAACAATTGACAGCTTAACAATTCACAATAATTATTTCTCTGAAATGTCCAATACCTCAAGCGAACCCGCTCATAGTCTAAAGACTGATTGCGGATATGAATACTACACAAAAAAAAGATTCTTTGATCAACAAATGGTTGTAAATGTGTCTTTTTAGCTAAATTGAATAAGAGATAATTAATGTAATGTTTGTTACCATTATCACATTTCCATTTTTTCCGCTAGTCTCGTTGTCTTCAACAACAGTAACTGTAGGTACACTCTCTGTATCTCCGCACTCTGTACTGTTTTGGATACAGGGCCAATGTCACAATCTGAAACATGTAAACATTTTATATCAACTCATATAAACATGTTGTGTACAACACCCACAATTTATCTTTGGGGATTTGTTACAAATTTCTAACATGAAAACCAATTTTATTTCTACGCTAGGTTTTAATTAAATTATTTCCAAAAAACGTTTGTATGCAAATCCGTAACTCGTAACCATTGAACACTTACGCTTACTAGGCATATTAATGCTGTTAGTATTCGAAGTAATACTTCTACTATTGGGTTATACATGTATCATACATGTACTTTTAAATGTGCGCCCTGATTAATTACTTACGCGTAGGTGCAGTTTTAACTTTGTAAAGAAAGGATAGGGACATTTTAAGAGCAATAAATTGAATAAAACATATAGAATTGGAGACGTAATGGTAAAGGAGTTTGTTTTAGAAGTGTAATATATTATGTACCTATATGTATTGTAACACTTACCTTCTGTACAGGCGAAATAGCATTTAGATCGTGAAGAAGGAATTTTCGTTATATCACCAGCAAAAGAATGCTCGGCTTTCATTTCAATAAGTTGAAATCAAAGCCGAGTCAATGAATTGAGCAGGATACGTTTATGTCCGTTGGCGAAAGCCGGGGTCTTTGTCCGTGTCCGTATGAAGTAGCCAAGTTGTCATTTAAGAAGCAATATCACTTTTTGTTGCAAACATTAAACAATTCACATAAATTACGCACAACACAAATCGAAGAAAAAACGGAATTTTGGCTTTAAAATTTGACAGTGACATTTGACAGTGAAAAGTTTTTCTGTCACTTGCTTGTTTTTTATTTTAAATTTATTTTTTAATTTGTTTTTAATTTTATGAAATCAAATATGTATTAAGAAAAAAGAGATATGTTATGAAATGACAAGATTATTAGATTTTTTTTATGATTGATTTTATTTCGCTGTTTGCAGCGACATCTAGTCGTACTTAAGTACAACAGGACTTCAAAATTGGATGCTTTTGTTCTAAGATGGCGCTAGTTTCCATACTTAAAAACCGAGAACCGAGCAAGTACCGCACTGTCACCCCCCTTGCGTTTTGCCGTATTACACTGATTACTCAACATCAACGTAACATATTCAATAGAATATTATTAAATTAATAATTTTGATAAATCTTCGCATTTAAGACTACGACGAGTCTTTCATTGATATTCTTATCATAATAAGGGCTCAGCCCTGGGCAGAGGTGGCGCTAGAAAGGGACATAATATGGAAGGATTTGGGGGAGGTCTTTGCCTCGTAGAGTATTTTGTTCCATGGTATTTGCCCAGCAGTGCAGCAGCATAGACTAAAAAAAAATAAGGGCACACTGGCCATCCCACATTGGGCGATAGTCGATAGTCGCGCACTATACCTATTTGGCACACGTGTAGATATTAGGCAATATTAGGAATTAGGACATACCATTAAGAAATCATTTTTAATTAATATCGTAAAAGCCCTATAATTAGTCTGAAATAAAAATGCACCTAAACGTATTTATGTAGTCTTTATTCTAAAATACTTTTATAATCTTAGCATGATTACAATTTTTATATTACAATAAAAAATGTTAATCCATCATAATGACGACATTAATCATTAGAGTAACGAGAGATTCGCTTATTACAATAAAATTGTTGATACTTATTTAATTTTTAAAAAATGGAAGACTTATGGCATACAAAGTCTATAGATATTGGTCCCTTATCTTAATATCTAAAGATTAAAGATTGTAAACAATAAAAATCTTATCTAAAAAATATTAATAGAACTAAAACGAGCATGCTGGCTTAATCCATTAATTGTTTGTTATCTTTTCAAATTATAAGTAATATTCATGCTCAAACGAGTTTGAAGCTTAGCTCAGTTGTATTTCTGCTAGCAATTGTTATCGTTTTAAAATTAAATGCATGTCATTATGTATATTATTTGATAAAATAGTTCAGACATACGATTCTGCCAAAATGCTAAATTCATTGTAACCTATCTTTTTACTGCCTTGCTTTTATTTGTTGGCATTTTATAATGATAATTGGGGCTTATACAGTTATACTCCAACAGAACAGGTTACCCTACTTACACTGTCAGAGTCAAATCACAATTTATAGGTTGTGTGGCTAACCTATATGTTGCAGTTTCAGGTCGCCAGGTTTTATGAAATCTTAGCTTCTTCTTTTCGAGTCGATTGGCTATAAGTTATAATATTATGTGAACCCTACAGCTGCTTTGACCAATGCGTCGCCACTGTTACTGCGTTATCATTGGCCTCGAAAAGGGTCTTGCATTGTGCAAGCTGTAGGGCAACTATGAAATCTTAGCGAATTTGGATTACAGCAGATGAAAAGCAGCATACTCTTTTTAGTACTATCGTAATATAGAATCCTCAATTGGAACCTTACAAATCCAAAATTTATTAAAATTAAAACTAAATCAAATTGAAATTGAATCAAATCCAAATTTTTCTCAACTTTACAAAAAATCTGAATCCACCAAAAAACCCTCGGAAAACTCCCCCAGAAAACTTCAATATTTATTGAAGTCACATAAAAAATCAATTGACCTGAGATTAAAGTAATAATGTTGACAAGGTCAAAATTTTAAAAAATGCAATTAGACCGTAATTTTAATGATAAAAAAAAATTCGATACGTGTTTTTTTTTCTTGCAAATAAAATATGGCTAAGATATAACGCTTATAAGATTCTGTGTTGGGGCGCGTGACGTCACACCACTAAACAAAAATGTTCTAGATTTAGTACTGTGACGTCACGATCAAGCAACTTTTGTGCGTTGTATCTCCCACGTTTTTTATCAGATTTACAAATAAAAAAATACGTGTCCAATATTTTTCAAAAATCTTCATCATCATCATCATTCATCAGCAGCCTGTGTTCGTCCACTGCTGGACAGGACAAAAATCTTCATTATGGACAAAAAAAAATTTGTCAACATCCCTATTAGAAATTAAAATAACAGAAGGTTATAGGTAGGTTTTTGCCCAGTATAAGGACAAATATAGAGTAGCAGAAAACATATATTTAGTGATGGAACAGTCTCAGGTTAGTATGAGCCAATGTGATCTTATATTCGTTGCAGGCCGTGATCACTTCTTGGTCGTTGTTGGATCCGGACGGACTGCCGATGTATTCCACTCCACACTGAAAAAAAAAACATTAATTAATATTATCTTTGTTATTATAATTAGCGACTTTTGTAAACAAAAGGGAGAGTTTCTGAATGATTGATCCTGTCTGACTTAGAATGGAATGGGAACTCGGTTTATTGTACACCATTAAAAAAATTACACACCAGAGACAACGAAAAGACAAACAAAATTGTTACAATTGGCGGTCTTATCTCCCAGACAACCTAGCAGGGAACAATAATACAGAAGTTAGAGCGACTTAGTTGCTGCATATTCAGGATTTTTCGTTTGAGAGGTCTCGTCTTCACTGACAAGCCTATTGTTAGACTAAGAATTTGTACGGCTCTATTACAGGGGCTTAGGGAAGTACCACACTTTTACTCGTTATTCTTCCGCGAAGCAGTAGTATGTAGCGTGTGTATGGCATATCTGTGTTCCAGACTGAAGAGAAGAGTTATCAGAGAAATTACCGCTATGGAAACTTTTTACATGAATAAGTCTTTGGTGGGATAGTGTTTTCTGACCATAGAGTCATACTGGACTGGATGTATGTTGCCGACGATACGCATTGACGCTGCATAACACAAGTCGCATAAGTGTCTTTGAACTAAAGAATTTCTACTTTGAACGAGCCAATCAAAACTAGCCAACCGCCCCTGCACCCTGCCATGTTTTGGCGATTTTGCTTTCATAGAGAAAATAACGAATAGACCCCTATAATTTGATTCTCTTCTATTTCCGACTCACCTGCACAGCCCTGTCGATATTATCTCTGAAGGGGAAGAAAGCGTCGGAAGCCAGTGCCACTTTGTCCAGTTTCTTGAGCCACGCCTCACGCTCCTGCTCCGTCAGTAACGCTGATCAAAACTAGCCAACCGCCCCTGCACCCGGCCATGTTTTGGCGATTTTGTTTTCATATAGAAAATCACGAATACACCCCTATTCGATTCTATATTATCTATATTTCTGACTCACCTGCACAGCCCTGTCGATATTATCTCTGAAGGGGAAGAAAGCGTCGGAAGCCAGCGCCACTTTGTCCAGTTTCTTGAGCCACGCCTCACGCTCCTGTTCCGTCAGTAACGCTGGCGGTGACCCTTCGAAAAGGGACTTCCATTGCTCTAGCGGCAGGTCGGATCCTGTTGGAAAAAGAAGCAACATTTCAATGAACAAGTGAATTATATTAACAACACTTTCAAAAACTGTAATTCGTGGTTATTTGGTGGCAGCATCTTGAATTTAAAATTTATCATAGTGCGTTGTATTCTCCTAGTTAAGCTCATCATTCTCTTCATTTGATACCCATATTGAGGGGGTTGTGGAAGAAAAAAGTAATCCGCCATTTTGTAGCGGCGGCCATCTTGTACCGATTTCCACCAAACATGGCTAAGAACACTCTCGACTAACTCTATTTATTTATCCTTAAGCGCAAACAGTCTGGGTTCAGTCCGGTTCCATACCAGGGGGCCAATTATAAAGTTCTAGTTTTGTTTTTATTTTATATTATTGTTTTTTGTGATTTGAGTCTGACAGTGTAAGTAGGGTAACCTGTTCTATTGGAGTTGGAGTATAAACCCCATTTTTTTTTATTATATTAGTTAGAATTATATTATCATACACGACTGCGTAGTCATACATTGTTTTTAAAAATTCAAGACACACCCATATTATAGTATGCAATAATGTGAATATGTCTGATGTCTGTAGTCTGCGCTAATACTCTTATTAGCGAGTTTACTAGAATGATATGAATTTTAACACTTTGCTCTTGACCTTAACACTTGTGAAGCGATAATTGTTGATAAGCAGAGTTAAAATTACTTTGTTCATAGCAAGACAGAGCAACAACTTCCAACTTCCAAGTAGTTTTACCTCTGCCAAATAAAAAATAATAATAATTGGGGTTTATACTCGAACAGAACAGGTTGCTTACACTGTCAGAGTCAAATCACAATTTATAGGTTATATGGCGAACCTATCGGCGACATGTTGCAATTTCAGGTCGCCGAGATTACTACAAGGCCTGCAACATGACCTGACGACTGCCTCCTACATATCTTATAGGAAACAGCCGGGACACATAGTTTTACGTGCCTTCCGAAACATAGTAGCGCCCAGAGATTTGAAGCCAGGGTCTTGGGATTAAAAGCCGGACGTATGACCACTGGGCCACGGACGCTACAAGTAGCTCTTTGATGTTTTATGGTATTGTACCAACTGACCTAAAAAGGCAAGGTCGATTTTAAAGTTCGGCAGCGATACCTAGATACATATCATGTAAAATAGCTAGTATTTTTTGTGAAGAAGTAAGAATACGAGGTAAGAAGACGCTCTCCTGATGCTGAGTGATAACGCTGCCCATAATATCAGTACAGTGCTACCTAGGCTTACACAATGATGTAAAATTCAAGGTGCACTGCACCAACGCTTCTTACTTAACGAGTCATAAGATGTTAAGACTCTTTAGCCCCGTAATTTCACTGGCTACAGTGCCCTCCAACCGAAGCACGGTAATGTTTGCAAATTACTGCTCAGTAGAATAACTGGCACTGTTGGGGTACCCACCTAGACGACATCCTGCAAAGGAATCTTCTGGTGACCAGAAAGTTGTCAGGGCCAGTAGCTACAATAATATACAGGGTTATTGGTTATTCAGTACATTGGTGTATACGGCCTTATTGGGGAGGTCATGGGCCATGTTTTGAAATGAAATGAAAATAATTTATTGGCTCTATCTTACAGCTTAAGCTTACATAGTGTTAGTTTTAATGTAGGTACTCGCCAATGGGGAACAGGCTTAGCGTTTTGTCAGATTAACCCTAGGGCTAACCTGACTACTGATTTTCAGCCTGCTTCCGTGCTCGATGCAGGTGTTATAGCCGAGAAATAGTCTTGGCGGGGTGTGTATGTAATAAGCATATCTCTATGTCTAATATTATTACTTACTACAATGTTTGATATCTATCTCTACATATTATATATATAGTTATAGTTTATAGTTTTGAGCGCAATATATGTTCCGCGAAAATGTACGGTTTTCGAGTTATTAATTTGAGGCCGTAGATGGTAGCAGACTCAACCTATAAAGCGTGATAACCTCTCAAAAACCTTAATGAAACATTACATACCAACAGTGCCGTTGACATAGTTGTCGATAGCATTAGCCTTGATGGCGCGGTTGACGTTGGCCTTGAAGTTGAAGTTGAGTACAGTTTGGTTGTACCGCAGCCACCACAACGCGGCCTTGCTCCCCGCCAGCCGAGTGCAATGGATGCGGGACTGTTGGCCCGCACCTATACCTATTACCTGGTGATTAACAATATAATTATAAAACGGGACGAAAATTGAGAAAATAATTATTTATTATTCACACCTAAAAACTACAAAAACGGCACAACAAAAAAAAACTACGGCAAAATCGTATGTTTCCACAGTTTTAAGTGACCTTGGATCTTGGTATTCTACTAATATAAAGTGCTTGAGTGGACCACGGACTAAGAAACGAAGTGTAAGACGTCCACCCACAAGGTGGACAGACGACCTTATAAATGTCGCCGGAAGACGCTGGATGCAGGTCGCCTCTTACCAGTATATATGGAAGTCCAAGGGGAGGCCAAGAGGGAGGGTACATTCTATGTTTGAGATGATGATGATAATTATATGTTTGTTACTCTTTCACACCTAAACCGGTGGATTGATTGAGCTAAAATTTGGTATAGTGACATAGCTGTCGAGTAATATAAAACAAAGTCGCTTCCCTGTTTGTTTGTCCCCGTGAATACTTAGATCTTTAAACTACGCTACGGATTTTTATGCCGGTTTTTTAAATGGATAGAATGATTCAAGGGAAAAGTTTGTGTTTATATTAAAAATTTGGAAATAACTTTTAGTACTCAAAGGTAAGTTCAACATTACGAATGACAACGGGATATAATATCAAATCAGTTTTTTTTTAATATCCACTATACCTAAACAATTTCCACTATAGACTGCTCTTATGAGCAGAAATGATTATTCATTTCTGGACATATTACTATTCTATCCATACCTGTCCATCCTTAGCGTAGCACACAGAATTGCTCTGCGTATACTTCAAAGCAATGGTGGCCACGATGAGATCTCTCACAGCGTTCTCTGGCAGTTGTTTGTTGGCCGTCACAATGTTCTTGAACAACTCTGGAGTGATCTTGGCGTCGTTGCGTCTCTGTTCAAGAGTTAGGCCGTAGATTGTCTTCTGCTCGATTAGGTCTGGCTCGTAGGTTGGGTCCATCTGGAAAGATTAACCTTATTTAAACTCAAACTCAAAATTCTGTTATTCAAATAGCACATTTCTTTTATTCAGGAGCACTTTTCCGAGTCAATTTTACATTTTTTCTATTTTAATACTCTACTGCTTGTTCGCATAGTACTTCTATGAGAAAAACGAGCAAGGAACTCATAAGTAGCCATCTTAGTTCGAGCAAAGGGGCAGCCTGAAAACCAGCAACTACGCTAACTCTGGGTTAACGTAGTTACACGCTGAGGCTGCCCCTATTGCCAAATTATGTTTTTTTTTTCTCTTTTAATTTAAACCATTTTTGTTGACTATGTAAAATTTGGCAATAAATTTATTTTCTTTCTTTCTTTCTTTCAAGTAGGTGATTACAATGTTTATCTTGGTTACATAATTTATTGTACGTTTGAGGGGCACCTGCTGGTGAGGTTTCCAGGCATCTTTGTCTACCATGTCGGTACTGGCTCAATGAAATATTATTTTTTATCTAAAAGTTAGTTGGAGGCCTATTACGGTACCTACGTTAGTTTTCTGTAGAAAATTTAACGCTCTCTTTTTTAACTACTGACGCAAAAAGAGACGTGTTATAAGTTTGAACGATACGATCCCGTCGGACTTCTCTGGATAAGATCCGAGCAGTAATAAAGTCATAGCACAGCCGACCATTGGACAGATCTACATTCAAATATCAACCTTATGACTTGGTAATAAAGTCTTACCTGTAAAACACAGTAGCTTCCTCCCTTCTTTTTCTTCAAGAGGTCTAGAGCTTCCGGAGTGTACCCTGGTGCTATGATACCGTCGGACACTTCTCTGGATATGATGCGAGCGGTGATGACGTCACAATATATAAGATTATGGGTCAGACCTACATTCAAATGTCAACCTTATGTCTTGGTAATAAAGTCTCACCTGTAGGACACAGTAGCTTCCTCCCTTCTTTTTCTTCAAGAGGTCTAGAGCTTCCGGAGTGTACCCTGGTGCTATAATGCCGTCAGACACTTCCCTGGATATGATGCGAGCGGTGATGACGTCACAAGTGTCGGAGAGTGCCACGAAGTCCCCGAACGAGCTCATTCTGTCGGCGCCGCGGGCTCTTGCGTACGCGCACGCTAGAGGTGTCAGTTGACCGAGAAGGTCGGATACCATGCATACTGATGCCTGTTGACCAATGCATTGTTATTAGAGACATAAGATTATAACAGATAGTAGTAGATCATAAGAGTGAACTTAAATAAAACCTATTTCAAAGAAAAAAGAAGCTTTCAAAAAAGCTTCCTATGGCCTCCTTCTAGCTCCATCAACAAACCCGTGTTACCATCTACAAAGTCAGTACTCGTCAAAACGAATCATACGAACCCAATCTCGATGAGGTTTTATCATTTAACTACGGACTTTTATGGCCACCGAACGGATCAGATCACCTCTATGACGTAATAATTTTGCATTGTCATGTGATTCTGATGCATGCAAAATTTCAGCACAATCAGTAACCGATAAGAAGATCAATAAATGTAACATTCAAGATTTGATTACAAACATTAGACAGGTGAAATTAAATAGAAGATATAATGGACATCTTGTTCATCAAGAGGCAGCCCTACAGATGAACCCAGAAGAACCGTCCAATGACGTCAGAAGCTTGTCACGTGAACACTTGAGCTAGTTTGTAGTAAAAGTGACTTAGATCTCGTTCATCAAGAGGCAGCCCTACAGATGAACCCGGGAGAACTGTTCAATGACGTCAGAGGGAGCTCGTCACGTGACCATTAGAGCTGGTTTGTGGTTAGTAACTTACATCTCGTTCATCAAGAGGCAGCTCTACAGATGAACCCGGGAGAACTGTTCAATGACGTCAGAGGGAGCTCGTCACGTGACCATTAGAGCTGGTTTGTGGTTAGTAACTTACATCTCGTTCATCAAGAGGCAGCTCTACAGATTAACCCGGGAGAACTGTTCAATGACGTCAGAGGGAGCTCGTCACGTGACCATTAGAGCTGGTTTGTGGTTAGTAACTTACATCTCGTTCATCAAGAGGCAGCCCTACAGCAGCCCCAGCAGGTGACACGTGCTTGAAGCTGGCGGCGGCCGGGAACCCTAGGGCTTCCTTCAGCTCCTTCACCAGCTGCCACGCGTTGAGGGCGTCGCACAGGTTAATGTACCCAGGAGATCCATTCAAGGTGGTGAGAGGAAGTTTGTCGCGGCGTGTGAACACTTGAGCTGGCTTTTGGTGTGGGTTCATACCTGTAAAACATAAATAAATGAGTCTTTAATGATACCACATAGAATAGTAAATTTTACAATAATTAAAGCTAATTGTGTACCAATTGGTGATCATTTCCAGACAACCATAGGGAAGAGAATGAAACTTACATTATGCCTTAAGTTGGACTTAATAAGTAAGCAAGAATAGTTAAAGTAAAAGTAGTAAACATTTTGGAGCAATCTCACTTCCATATCAATACAGCACAAACTCAAAATTTTTTTTTTATAATTTCAAACTTTAACAAGTATAAATAAAATTGCAATTGCTGTAAAATACCTTTTGAGTTGACCCTGTATTGTACTAGGTGTGCGAAATGTGGTATGTTTCTCAAAAATTTCGTATATTGGTTTGAAAGCCTTAAAGGATTGTCTCATGTACACTGTTCCAACAATATTTCATAAATACATATATATCGAATCATACATACCATATCTCAGAGTCATCTGCGCTTGTCCACCAGAGTACTGTTTTCGGAAATAGTCTGATATGGCCACATCATACTCCGAGGTGTGTGTGAACGCTTTCAAGGCTAGCTTTTGTCTGAAACACAATTTTTTTTTTTAAAGACCACCTATGATATCAAACAGGTTTAGAAAAAACATGAGGACATCTTGTGTGAATGTCTTGGCCACGAAACGCATGGACATCCTTGGGACTGCGTATCCTAAATCAGAGGAGTCTAGATTTCTTTCTTTTAGTGGTATCTCCACCTGCAATACAGGGGTACTTAAACCTTACTTCATTTAATAATATAATAGTTATGAAATGAGATTACCTTGCATTTATGCAATTACAGTCTGATGTCATTAATACAATTAGTCATTATTAAAATCTTTTATCTAATTTTTGAGATGAGATCTTACCTAGTCTCCAAAGAGGTTTGATGATCCTTATTCTGCTTAAGCTCTTGGATAACTTTATCGTAATCACTAGGATCGCAGATGATTGTAACTCTGTCATGATTTTTGGCAGCCGCCCGGAGTAGCGTGACCCCTCCAATGTCGATGTTTTCCACTGCATCAGGGATCGTCACGTTTGGTTTGGAGATGGTCTCCACAAATGGGTAGAGATTGCAGACGACTACACTGATCATGTCGAAGTTCTGACGTTTCATGTCCGCCTGGTCAGAGGCTGAGAGTCTGGAATGTTTTTATTTTGGTTAAAGAGTGATAATATTATGATATCATCTTTATATCCTACTAATATTTGAAGGGGGGGGGGGGTGTTTATTTATTGCTCTTTCTCTTTCACGCATAAGCCACTTATAACCGATTGAAATGGAACACCAGCGGAATTTTCTTGACTAAAAGAGTTTATACCGTAATTTTCATTTCACCGAAAAAGTCCGCGGAATTTCGTAATCTCTGAAAAAAATTGCCCTAACATGTTCCTTGTGCTCAATATTCTAAATTTCATATTAAATCTGTTTTCCATCTTTTGGTGGTCTATCTGGTAGCTTTCCACGAGCAAAGTTGTAGTGCTATAGCACGTTAACTAGCCTCAAAATTATGAATAGAATAGAAACAAACAGGTAGTCTCAAGGCAGGGCAAATAAAAAACAAAGTAGGCGTAGTAGGATCACGTTAATTCTTCAGCTAATCTTATATCTGTCAATAAGTAGGAAAAATAAATTGATTGACTGGTAGGTTTTACCAACAACTCATGTAATAGTTTTATTAAGTTTACAAACCTAGACAAGATCCCCGCATGCACAGCAGGGTGCAGAGTCTTCACCCTCCCTCCGAGCATCTCCGGGGCCTTCGTAACGTCGGACACATCGAGTACATTGAGGCCGGCGTTACGGAGCGCAGTGGCAGTACCACCGCTCGCTATCAACTGTAATCCCACCTCTGATAGCGCCTTGGCTAAGGGAAGCAGGCCCGTCTTGTCCGAGACGCTGAGAAGTGCTGGAATTACATTTTATTTTTATAAAGGTAGTTTATAGTTAACATTTTTTTTCTCCTGTTTATATTTATCTGCAATCGGCTCTGTAGCCTTTATCAGATGCGTTCTCGGAAGATAATTAACATAGTTTAGTTTTAAGACTTTTTTGTAAACTTTTGGTCTCAATAAAGAGTATTGTATTGTAAAGTACTAATCAGACGTCATCTGCTGACTAATCACATCTCATCTGCTGGTAAGTGACGATGCAATCTAAGTTGGAGCAAGGTTGGTAAGTCAATTCTCTATCGATTTTTATTGGGCATGCTGTAACAGAAAGACAGATGGTAGGGAGCCCCATTATCAGAAAACAGAGCAAGCAGACTAAAGCAGAGTACTTTAAACAGAATAACCTAAACCCAAGTAACCCTTTTTCAAGTTTTGATTTTGTGTTGAAATTCCATTCTTAATAACAGTAAAGACGACAAATTAAGCGAGAGATTAGCCTGAACTTTTTATAAAATGGATTGTTTATTTTTCTAAATGCAGGATTTTATTAAAATGTTATAACATTATTAAAACACTCACCTAACTTTCCATTGGCGGCCATGTCTGTATCTTGTTAATAGTTTTATTGAACTGAGACTGTAAACTGTGAGACGAAGACAATTGCTACCAATAAGCTTATATCGCTCTTGACCTTACGCAGGGGTTCCTGATAACAATGTCAACTTGTTTACCAATTGTGACTATTATAATAGGGCTGCTACAAAAATAAAGTCTCATTATAATTAGACTTAATTTTTGAATATTAATAATTATTTCACTTTTTTAACTATGTAGGTATCTACATAGTTTAAAAAGTGAATAATTATAGAAAATTTAAAGTAGTAGGTAACCTACCATGAGCGTAGCCAGCCATGGGCTCAGGGTGGGGCAGGAGTCTTAAATAATATTATGTAACTAGCCAAGTACCTATACCTGTGGTTGTTAATTTTTCATACAAAAAGATCACCCTATAATACAGACGGACAGCGTCTAACTATGAAATATGTGCGATCTATGTAACTGTGTACCTATGTGTTTATTTCGAATGTCAAGAAAATTCGAAGTACTGTACAGGTCAGAGCCAGGGTGGGGCAAGCGCCCCACTCAGCCCCACTGTTGCTACGACCATGTTACCTACTACTTTCTAATTTTTATAAACTTTTGTCATAGTTTTAAGCTCTGGATATTTTGTGATGTTACAATAAAGAGTTATCATTCATTAATTTATTATTTTTTTATCAATAACTATCTTATTTTCACTGTTTTGTTAGTGTGGGGAAATCTTTTCTCAGTAGAGGCCTATCTATGTCCCAATATCTATTCATGTGCCAAATTTCAACCAAATTTGTGATGTAAAAATCTGCTAGAATGGAACCAAAGCTGTGATTAACAGCTAGTTTATAATAAATATAAGAAGAATAAATTTACAAATTGATGCATAATATATATTATGATGATCAAGTTAATTGTTTTGATTTATTAACTCCTCAGCTATTAGCGCTTCAATCGTTTTTAGCAGGGGTGGATTGAATTAATTTCTAGTATTCTTAAATTAAAACCTTGATGCGAATGGGGTTGTTGCGGCCTGATCGAGCCACTCAGAAGTTTAATGGTTAATGTAATAAAATAATATGGAGTAAGTATAGCAAAGATGTTGATAATTTCAGTTTAAATATCAAAGCTTTTATATTATAATATATCTTAACTACCCAATGAATTTGATAATAAACTGTAATGCACAAAGGGGGACCCCAAAAAATTGTTTGAACTCTATAAATGAGGATATAGAAGAGATAGGATATGAGTGAAAATACATAGTATGATTTGTGACAGGGTGAAATTGAAAAGCAAAGGCTGTGCTGACCCTACATAGTGGGATGTATAGACAGGAGGATGAAAAATGAAGTTGTTCTATATATTTTATAGCTATGTATCTGCCAACCCCATACTACTGACGTCAGTTGTGATGAAAACTTATAGATTTGTTACACCTTAACAACAACCAAACAGTTCACAAACAGATTAGCATAGTGAATAACATGATAACGAGACTGAAAACAATCATTAATAGTCGAAAATAAACTGGCTCAGTGAGATAAAATGATACATTAAAAATTCTCCAATTAAAATACCAGTTTAACTTGTCAAAGAAGTAGTAGTAGTGTACATAGGCGTACCCAGCTTTTGGTCTAGGGGGGGGCAAGCAAGGGTAGATTCAGATTTTTTACTGAACTTGAACTTTGTGCCTGTGATGTGCCATATGTTTTAACGTTGAGCAGGTAGGACCTATTTAAAGGTACGCCATACTTTGATTTCCGCTCGCACATCCAGCGTAAGAAAATTGAAATATATAATACTTCCTTTTGGTTTATGTTCAGTGAGTAAACCAATAGTACTCTTTAATACTAATTTTAATTATTAAGGTATTAATCCTATATTAACATCAAATTACTTTACTTTAATTAACTAATAATGTTTTATTTAACATCCAGCAATGTTCGCTTGTCTATTCAACACTGTGTTATCAATTATCAATTATACGAGCAACCTGTTCACACCATTTGAAAATTGGATTTAAGCATATTCATATCTGTAAACGCATCTCTGGGCCCTAAGCCTAAGACACAGGCTCTAGCCTAGTTTAGGGTACCGCAGCTAAAACTATTTGTGTCTAATTTATGCATATCTTCTCCAAAAATGTGTATACAATGTTACGGTGTTTAGCATAAGATGTTTGGAAATAAATATTTTTCATTTTTTTTTAAATAGCGCGAGCAGCTTGCTGCGAGCCCCGGGAAAATTTTATATTTTTGGTAGCGAAAATACTCCTGTTTTTTTTGTTGCAAACGGTAGAAAAATTAAAACATACTTCCATTAAAAAACGCGAGCAGCTTGCTGCGAGCGCCAAGAAAATTTTATATATTTCGCAAGAAAAAAAGTGCAGTTAACTTGCTTCGAGCGGTAGAAAAATTATAATATTCTTCGTTAAAATAGCGCGAGCAGCTTGCTGTGAGCGCCGAGAAAATTTTATATTTTTGGCAACGAAAAGAGTGCGGTTAACTTGCTCCGAGCGGTCGGAAAATTAAATTATTCTTATTTAAAACAGCGCGAGCACAGCTTACTGCGCGCGCCAAGAAAATTTTATATTTTGGACTACGAAAAAGAAAACACCATAACT
Source organism: Hemithea aestivaria (assembly GCA_947507615.1). Lineage (NCBI taxonomy): Eukaryota > Metazoa > Arthropoda > Insecta > Lepidoptera > Geometridae > Hemithea > Hemithea aestivaria. The sequence goes on along the minus strand of OX382332.1, from coordinate 12,614,952 downwards.
CTCCAAATAATACGTAGAATACGTTATGGGTTTGCTTATTAAAATAATGTAGTATTAAGATATAGATATAATATAGTACATAAGCAAACTGTTTGTTTTCCCAAATAAATTATAAAATAAAATAATGAAAAGAGTGAGTTAAAAATTAAAATATTCTGACATACTTATAGGAGCGCACACAGCTTGCTGCGAGTGGCGAGAAAATTTAATATATTGGACAACGAAAAACGTCCAGTTATCTTTTTCTGAGCGGTTAGAAATTTTAATATTTTCACTTATAAGAGCGCACAGCTTACGAGCGCCGAGTATTTTTTCATATTTCTGCCAACGAAAGGTGAGCTTAGTTTGTTCCGAGCTGTAAGAAACTTGAAGGTTCTTACTAATAATAAAAAACGCAAGCAGTCTGCTAAGAGCCGAGAAAATTTCAAATCTTGATTTTGAAGAATGTGCGAACGGCTTATTTCGAGCCCCAAGAAAATATCCGATTTCTGACTATGAAAGTTACATGTAAGAGTACTACTACTACCTACGAACCGATAGCTACCTACGAACTTGGTAAAGGTGCCAAGAAATTTTATAAATATGATGACAAAAAGTGTACATTTAGTAAACTCCGAGTGGTGAAAAAATTAAATATGTATTGTTACTAAAAAGCTAAAAAATATATAATTCTGTCAACGAAACGTGTGTGATCGCCTTATTGCGAGCGCCAAGAAAATTTTATTTCATGTTCTACAGATATTATATAAGACATTCGATTTCCAGAGGGGGGCAGCTGCCCCCCCCTGCCCCCCCCTGGGTACGCCTATGGTAGTGTAGTATATTTATTGTTAAGTTTTGTAGGTAAATTACCTTTACCTTATGTTTGTTAGCCTCCTATATTTCTAGTACATTTTCTCCAGCCTTAGGGAAACTAGTAGAAAATGCTATCCTAGCTTTGTACTGAATAATAAATAACTTGAACCTTGTGCAGTAACAGTTTGTAGTTTCAGGTCTTAGGGTCATAGCTCATTAGAGCCACCCGGCACCCACTCCGCACCGCCTCGCCTTGCGACCATGGCGATCCGGCGACGTTACAGAGTTGATATAGTGAGTGCATACCCATACACGAGGCAAGGCGGAGTGGGTGCCGGGTGGCTCTAATGAGCTCCACCTCCTTAACACTGGTTGTAGAGGCTTTTTGTCATACTATCTGCAGTGACAGAAATTACTCACAGTATGGTAGCATCAGTTCATTGTTCATAGCATCAGTATGTACATCAAAGGGTTGACTACCAGCCAACACCCTGAATGTACATATTATTATATTTCAAAGCCTATCCAGTTCTAACAGTCGCCGAGGCTGAAAACGGCCAGGACGACATCATCATCATCATGGGCATTAGCACCCACGTTTCTGACTCAAAAATACTGCGTTCATGTTTCTCGCAATTAAACCTTAAAGCACCCTTGAACTATTAAGTTGAAGGGTGTCTGCCAGGGAGGTTGCAACTTGCAACCATACTATATGTAGCGATGTGTAATTTTTTAATGTTTTTACATGGAAATACAAAGACTTTATACTATAACGAAAGTATGCATCATGAATCATGGGTGTCGGAACATCTATTTGGGGCTAAAGGTTCTGGGGGGTCGCCAGACACCTTTGTCACAATGAGACAGTTATTCTATTTATTGGAATCGTAAATATGTAATTTTACTTACTTTGTTAAGCACTTGGACCTTGATCAAGATGATTGAACTGGCAACTGGCAAACTGGCAACGGCAATCCACAGGTGGGAAGACCAGTATTTTGAAAGTGTTCTTCAGCTTCTGAAGTATAAATAATTGATAATGAAAATATGTTTATCACATTATTTTCTGTTTATATTCAAATTGAACATAGGTAAAGTAATAATTTTAAAATCTAAAACCGGCTTTTAAAATAAAATAATGTTAAATAACCTCAAAATTAGGATAAAATGACAGCTGCTGTTTATAAACAAAAAATGTCAAATAGGCAAATCAACAGACGTGCGGTGCCAAACTCCGATCTCAGAGTTACAGAAGGAAAAAAAAATCACGTCAAATGAAATTCCCGCGCCGCGCGTTCTTGAAGATGGCACAATTTTTTTTATCCATTTTGAGCTTTTAAAGTGTTTCATTCGTGAAAATGATAGCATATTACGTGTGTATCTGTGACACGTTAAAACGAAGAAAAGCGATTTAAAGTTGATTAAACTACTGGAGATCTTGTAAATTATAACTTGTTACAGGCAAATACTGTGTAGTTTCTGCTTGCTTCATTATGTAATGGAATTAAAAAAAAAGATACCATCTTTTATCATTTGTCATTTTTTTGTCTATTATCAATGTCATTAGCTGTCAACTGTCAAATAAAACAGGCACGTGGGATTTAGAATATTGTTTTGTAAAGCATTTTACAAAAAAAAAACAAAATAATTTATGTAAAAACTTGAGTTTAAAATGTCTCAACCCATTCCAAAGCCGCCAGGGAAAAGTTGGCGTGAAGTGAACCAAGAGAGGAAGGCCTTGAAGCGACAGCGAAATGAGGAAAAGATAGTGAAACGACAAAAACGCGAAGCTCTCGAAAAGGAAGTTGAAGAGAAAGTCAGAGAGGAGACCGACAGAGAGAAGAAGTATGCAGAAATATCTACTATCAGTATAGCAGTTCCGGGGTCTATACTAGAGAATGCACAATCTGCAGAGTTACGTACATATTTGGCCGGACAGATTGCTCGAGCCGCTTGCGTATTTTGTGTTGACGAAGTGATCGTGTATGATGATATTGGTGACAAAATTGACACAAAGAAGTCAAAACATGAGGAAGCTGATGGCGTGAAAGTGGCTCGTAAGAGTTGTGTGCAGTTGGCGCGAATATTGCAATATTTGGAGTGTCCACAGTATCTTAGAAAACATTTCTTTCCATTACATAAAGATTTGGAGTTTGCTGGTCTTCTAAATCCTCTGGATGCTCCACATCATTTGAGACAGTCAAATGATTTCAAATTCAGGTTAGTTATTGCTTGAAATACTGTTTGATTGTCCATTCTCATTACATAAAATATTTATACTGTTTACTCAATTTTCATACAAGTCAACAATTTTTATTCAAATTCTTTTCAGAGAAGGTATTACTATGAACAAGAAAGTAAAGCCAGGCAAAGGATCCCAGGTCAATGTAGGCTTGTTACAGGACATCTCCACAGACAAACTTCTGAACCCTGGTATCCGAGTGACTGTAAGAATGTTACCGTCTGAAGGTGGTAAGAAGATTAAGGGCAAGATTGTGAGCCTCACTACACCAAGAGCAGAGACGGGAGTTTACTGGGGCTATACTGTGAGAATAGCTAACAACTTGAGCCAGATATTCACTCAGGGGCCTTATAAAGACGGGTAAGTGTACCGGAGTAACTTGATGAAAACCTTTTGTGCACTGTAATTTCAAGGTATGAAATATATATTTCTAAATTTATATATTCTTATAATCACTACCTGCCTTTACAGTTTTACCAAGTGAAAAGATTTATTCTGAGATCTGAGCAATTAAGATAAAAAACCAATTAGCTCTGCCATTTAGTTGTGAAGGAATGACCAGCTCAAACAACACTTCACCTTTAATAATATTGTCTGCTAATTTTATTCCAGATATGACCTGACAATAGGCACATCAGATAGAGCAGCATCCATTGATTCTCTACCAGAAAAGGAGTTGAAATACAACCATGCACTAATTGTCTTTGGAGGATTGCATGGGATAGAAGCAGCATTAGAAAGTGACGAGCAACTTCAAGTAGATGAAGCCAATTTACTCTTCAACCATTACATCAATGTTCTACCAAACCAAGGTTCTAGAACAATTCGGACAGAAGAAGCTATACTTGTCGCATTATCAGGCTTGAGGACCAAAATGAAAGCTAATAATGAACCAAAGGTTTTTACAGACACTGGTGTTGCCACCAGCTCTACTTTCCCCAAATCTAAAGTAGAAAATGTAGATAATAAGTTAGATTTCAGTAGATTTGATTAAGAGACATTTAAAATGATATGTTTTTTATTTGTAAACCTTTACAAAAATATTTTTGGAAGCCCCATTGTTCTTGCTTAAACCTAGGAATGTGTACTTGAAGATATTGATAATTATATGTAATTATCGTTTTTCAATAGCTTGCTGGACAGTGTTTCGTAGTAGTTTGATGGTAGAGGCCTGATCAGCTGCTCCAATCACTGCTGTACCAGATACTATCATGTTAGCACCAGCCTGTAAAAAAAAAATAGGAGACTTTATTATCTAAAAAATAAAAAGTTAACCTATTTGGTAAAAAATTCAAGAATTAATGAACTTCTTATATTATTTATTGGTAGTCTTGTAACAATTTGATTTCTAGGTTTTGATTATCATATTATTACCATCCTTTTCTTGGCCAGCAATCATTGTAATTGTGTCTTGGTCATACAACCTACCACTATTAGACACAGACCTTTATCTAGTGAAAAGGTCTGGCAGGACTTGTGCTCAAACTGTTTGTTTTTGATAAATAGCTGCTGGTCTTCCTAAGAAACTAAATATTCTAGAAGTATAAATTATACCCTTACATTGGCACAACATCCAATAGTAGAAGGGCCTACTCCTCCATCCACTTCAATGTCCAAATTGGGGTAGTTCTCTCTCAAGTATTGCACCTTAGCCATCTGGTCTTCCATGAACTTCTGACCCCCGAACCCTGGTTCTACAGTCATTATGAGAACCATGTCTGAAATGCTGATGTACTTCTCAACTTCCGCCACTGGTGTACCAGGCTTGATTGCTACCCCTACCTGAAAAAATTAAAAATAATAGACTATGAATTACGAGAAATGTTGGGAATTTACTTTGATTTTTGCTAGAGTATAACTTTATCATGTGGAATCTACACACCCTTTTTACCAGTTATTATCTTACTGATATTATAAATGTGAAAGTTTGTGAGAATGTATGGAGGTCTGGATGTATGTTTGTTACTCTTTCACACCTAAACAGGTGGAACGTATAAGCTGAAAGTTGGTATAGAACTTAGACCCTGGAATAACATGTCGGCTACAGTATAGCGGGTAAAACTGCTGGCCACAGCTAGTATAATATAAATCAACCTACAAAGTTTATGGAAACATAATAAAGTTGTGGTCAATATGCAGTTTCAGGTTGGACTTTTCAGTGATTAAGAAACTTTGAAATACTTGGTGTTAAAAAGGTAATTTGAACTTTTCATTAACCAAAGAGCACAAATTTCCAGCTGAATTATTATATTCCATAGTATCATATGCCAAATAAATGCTATATTTACCTTCATTCCATTCTCTCTTATTTTCCTACAGACATCGTCAACATTTGCCACTGGTTCAATATGAAATGTGTATTGATTTACACCTGCTTCAGCCATGGGTACTATCCACTGTAACAGAAATTAGAGTTATTATTTTTCTTGCATCTATAATTATCTATGGCGCAATAATTTTTCTAACTTATCGGGAAACGACTGATCATTAAGAACTCACCTGTTCAGGTTTAGAAACCATCATGTGCGTTTCAAAAAACGCGGTCTTAATTTTTGATCGGAGGCATTTGACTATAGGATGGCCAAAGGTTAAATTAGGGACAAAATGCCCGTCCATAACATCCAAATGCAAATAATCTGCGCCATTATCAAGTAGTTTCTGAGATTCTTCGTAAAGTCTGGATAAATCGGCGTTAAGGATAGAGGGTCCAATAAGTGCACGTATGTTTTTGCTCATTTTGGGATCACTCTGTTAAAGTTTATGAATTGAAATATTACAGCTTATTAGCAATTACAATCGCAATCTTTTATTGATTTGTCAGCTATATGAATGTTAAATTATTTAAGACCTTTAGGTTATTCTAATCAGAAAAATAACGATAACAAATAATATGAATATAGAAATAGATGATAACCCTCGACATTAGTTTTATGTTGCCACATTAATTATCAAGATTCCCTATGTTTTGTAGGGATTCTTGATAATTATTAATGTGGATAATGTAATGATAATAAATGTTTTTACTGTCCAAAAACTTATTATAATATATCCCAGGGGTGAAGTTATTATCGAAAGGCATTAATAAAATAAAAACCTGTGTAAGGGTACCTGTGTAACCTATATTATCATTTTTATTATATTTTTATGAACCAGGGTGGGTGTTAATTAAAAAAAAACACGAACTACATATAACAAAATGAAATTCCTTTACTAATAATTTTTACAATAAAAACAAATCACACTTTGGCACAAATATCAAGACCCAAGCACGTCCAACCGATCCAAGCGCCACCGAAAAAAGTGTCACCACGGTTCCTGGCGCCACCGAGCTCGCCTCTGCCCCACCAAACCGCTCTCGCCACATCACGTGATCCTTGGCCACGCCCCCTAACCGGTTAATATTCCTAACACGGCCTCTCCTGATGCAGCGTCGTCCTCGACCGCTTCGCCTTGACTGGATGGTCCTGGGACAGGATCACTGACCTCGTCACCGTGTCCATCGTTATCTGGGGATACAACATATGTTTAAAGCACATGCTTGAAATGAACTTGGAGGAAAGTCCATTTCAAGATCAATAAATGAATATCTCGTCAAGTATCATAATTAGTAGATCACAGCTGTAAGCGTGCACTCAAACAGCCGCGATAGAACCATGATAGTTGACGTAAAAGCAATAACCAGGAAATAGGGAGCTCAAGTACGAATAAGAAATTAAAAGCAACTGAACTCTGAAGATAAGGCTTACGGACAAGATAAGTAATAGGTTCATCTAGCAAAATAATTTCACGCCATAGGTAGCTGCAATATTACAAGCGCGCGTGATCAAACACATGCCACAGGTAGCTGCCCGAAAGCAAGCGCGCATTGGTTTTAAAAAAAATCACGCCATAGGTAGCTGCGAAACTGCAAGCGCGCGCGAACCAGCTTATGCCATAGGTAGCTGCCCGGAGGCAAGCGCGCAAAGCCTTAGTATACTAGTCACGCCATAGGTAGCTGCATAATTGCAAGCGCACGTGGACCGGCTTATGCCATAGGTAGCTGCCCGGAGGCAAGCGCGCAAAGCCTTAAATACTGCTCACGCCATAGGTAGCTGCATAACTGCAAGCGCACGTGGCCTCACTCAAACTCACCAACTTCAAAGAAAGCTGCACACGCCTCCGGCGTCCATTCACCGCGCCACGGAACTAGGTGCTCTGCAGCCGCCTGAGTCCGTTTACCATAAGAACCTGCTAACAGTTCAAGTCCATAGCGGTTATGGGGCAAGGTTTCCACGATTTTATAGGGTCCCCTCATGCCGGAGTCTAACTTCCCAGAACTCTGCGATATCTTGCTAACAAACACAAAGTCTCCTAGTGCGAAAGTTCGGGGACTTTTTCTATTCTCATTCACGCGACTATCTTGCTGTCGGCGATTGGATTCAAGCAATTCGGTAGCACGTTGCCGTCGGAGGGTAGTTAACGCCTCGCGATTCGGGTGCGAGTTTTCCAGGGCCACATCTCTGACCAGTGCTCTCAATACAGGGGTAGTGGCGTCTACCCCAATTAGGAGTTGTAAAGGCGAAGTTTGGGTGGTGGCTTGTTTGGTGATGTTGAGTGTTAATTGAATCTTCCATAGTGCTTCAGACCAACAATCGCTCTTGTTGTTCTTTAACGGGGGCTGGCAAAAAACTTCAACACGCAACATATTCAAGACAGAGCGACAATACCGTTCGGCTTGGCCATTTTCTTGGTGCATCTCGGGCGTGATGAGATGTGTGGAACAACCCAGGTCAGAAACCCAATTTTGAAACCCAGTACTTTCAAACATTCTACCCCTGTCAGTCACTACTAAGGATGGGGTGCCAAACAACGAAATTGCATTCGTGAACACACGCTTTAATTCGTCTGTATCTTGTTTACGTAGAGGGTATAAAAGGCAGAATTTTGAAAAGGCGTCTATAAGTACCAAAACATGTTTAAACCCGTTCGATAAAGGTAAAGGACCTAAGACGTCCATATGGACCGTACAAAATGGAGTGCTTGGCTTAGTCCAGGACTCTATGGGCTGACGTGAAGACCGCGGGACTCTTTTATGTGAAAGACATACCACGCAATGGTTAATATATTTCTGAACGAATTGTCTGAGACTGGGGAACCAAAAATGACGCAAAATGAGGTCGATAGTTTTATTCATCCCGATGTGCTCATGATCGTCATGGAATACGCGTAAAAGACTCAATCTATGCCCTTTCGGGATAAAGCATAGCAAGCGTGAATCTTCACCGGTGGAACTGTACTTGTAATACAAGAGATTGTTTTTGACATGATATCGAGACGAATCCAACTGACCGTCCCTCAATTTTTCCATCAACTCTTGCGTCTCAGAATCTGCGTTTTGAGCAATTTGAGCCCAATTGTTCGGTCGACGAATGTGGGATACATTTACCGGATTTCGACTCAAAAAATCCGCATGTTGCATCAATGCGCCTTTTCTATATTCGATGGTAAATCTAAAATCCTGTAAATATACCCACCAGCGAGCTACTCTTGGGACAAGATCTTTCTTTCGCTCGGTTAATTTTAGCGAATTACAATCTGTCACTAACTTGAAGTCGATGCCAATCAAGTAGTGACGAAAATGTTGCATAGCTTTTACAACCGCAAGAGTCTCGAGTTCATAGCTATGATACCGAGACTCCGCACCGTGTGTCGCTCTGCTAAAATAACTTACTACGCACTTTCGCTTACCATCATGTTCTTGTAGCAAAACAGCTCCATACCCAATAGCACTAGCGTCGGTATGGAGTTCAGTAGGCAGTTTCGGATCAAATATTGCGAGCACAGGCTCTTCAGTAAGACAACCAATGATATGATCTCGCGCCGCGTCTTGATCATTACCCCAAACAAACGGTTCTCCCTTTTTCGTCAATTTTGCAATGCAAGCAGTTTTAGCAGCGTAATTAGCAATGTACCGCCGAAAGTACCCGGCTACACCTAAGAACTGCCGTACTTGTTTTACATTCGTGGGTTTAGTGGACTTAACTAAAGCTTCTACCTTCCTAGGGCTCGGCCTAACCTGACCCTTACTAATAAGCCTGCCTAAATATTCTACCTCTGTCTCTAGGAAGCTACATTTCTTCAGGTTAATCGAAAACCCAGCGTTGGTTAAAACGGAGAGTACTTGTCGTAACAAGTCAAGTCCTTCATCAACAGAATCGGACAGGATAAGTACGTCATCGATATAGCTCAGGACCTTACCAGTGTCTATTAACGGTTTAAGAGTTTTAGTAATTATCCTCTGGTAGACTACGGGCGCATTAGCCAGACCGTAGGGCATTTTCGTGTACTCATAATGCCCCTCCGGAGTAACGAACGCGGTTTTGCTAATGGACTCGTCATCCTTCATCGGCACCTGATGAAATCCGGTAGCCATATCGAGACTCGTAAAATATTTACTAGCGCCGAGTTTGTCTATATGGTCATCTATTAAAGGCAAAGGGAATCTATCCTTGACAGTAATCGCATTTAAGGCGCGATAATCAACGCACATCCTATCAGACCCGTCTCTCTTTTGGACGAGTATGATAGGACTCGCGTACTCTGATTGGGACTCTCGAATTATCCCCTTGGCTAACAGATCATCAACGATATCGCGGACACGCGACTTTTCATCGACTGACAGCTTGTAAGGCCGATAGTGTACAGGCACATCACTCTTTAATTTAATTTCTATACTGCCGGTGTTAACTGTAGAAGTCGCAGTACCGCTAACAAAAGAATCAGAAAAGTTATTCAACAATTGAAATAAACGATTTTTCTCCTCATTTATTAAAGACGTTTTAATAGACTCTTTGTCGCATAAGTGATAAACCTGTGGTTCACTATCCGCCCTAGTGAGCTTTTGGACATCGCTGGTGCGTACATAGGCTACGCCTTTTCGGTTTAATACGTCCGTACCTATTAAGATCGACGTGCTAATAGTTTCAGAGGGTACTACAAAAAGATCTACCTCCAAAGAAATTTCGGGAAACTTGATGACCGTTGTAACATAGCATGTGGATTCTATTTCTTGGCTACCGATTCCGCGCATTAAACGATACGTTGGTAGCTGTTTACATTTAAGCTGTTTTAGAGCAGCTTTTGAAATTAATGAAATATCAGAGCCGCTGTCTATTAGCACATCCACCTGTACCTCATCTACATACGCAGTCATAATGTTACTGTGCGAGGCAGGTCTTGACAAAAATTTACTTGGTTCGACGCCTTCGACTCTACGCGTTGTTTAGCATAACATCTATCGACTGAATGTCCGGTCTTGTTACAATGAGTGCACACCAACGGCGAAACATTTACTGGTTTACTGACATTTGATTTTGGATCAGTGGATTCCGATTTTTGTCTTTTAGGACAACGAGATTGTACATGGCCTGTAGCACCGCACTTGTAACATTTTACCGAAGATTGTGTACTCGCAGTATCAAGTGGACGCTTACGAGATTCGAACCGGTTTTGATTTAAAACGCGAGCCGGCTTATAAGTATTCTTCGAATCAATTTTAGGCTTCGTATATACCGAAAGGAATTCAACTAGCTCGTTAGGTTGGAGTTTAGCGTTAAACGTGGCGGCTTGAACTTGTGGGTCAGCGATACCCCGAACAATAATAGAAGTTTTGAGGTCATCCGATAGACCCTTAACAATATTAAGACGTAGCAACGATTTTCGCGCATATTCGGCATAGGTGGCATAGCTTGATGAGTCCGTAGACATAACCTCAAACAAAATGTTAGCAACGTTGACGGTTCGTGGGCAAAGTGATCGAAATTCAGTTTTAAAATTGGACCACGTACGGTCATCGGAGACCCAATCGTTTAGCCATGTGCGTGCATCACCCTTAAGACACTTTCCAATTCGCGACAAGCACTCGTGGTCGTTCCATCGATTGAGATCACACCCCCGGTCAACTTCCGCGCACCAAACATCAAAGTCATGAACACTCGGGTCAAAGTTGGATATGTAATAGTGACTAGGCTTTACTTGCAGAAAGGACGATAAAGCACTCACAATTTTATCAGCACTGTTATTAGTATATGTTGGAACGGACTCACCAAACTCGCCGGTTTTGCCGCCTACAGCCGGTGGCGTGGAACTATGACGTTTCGGTGTTGGACGTGCTTCGGGAGCGGATGCTGGAGCCTTTAACCTATCCTCTATAGCATTTAATCTAAGCATGATAGTATCTAGGACGTCATTATGCGAGTGGCTTTCTCGGCGTCTATTTCGAGATCTACGTGAAGAATGCTTACGTTTTTCACGAGATTTTACTGCGCTGTTGCTACGATCTCTGGATCGAGATGACCGATCTGACATTGTAACAGCAGACCACTTATTCACAATAAATTTACACAACAAAAATTTAAATAACAGAAAACAAGAAAATTAAAAGCGGGTAGACACAAAAACACCGTGGCTACAAGCGGTTAATGTGAGCCCTATTCGAATCCCAATTCTGATTTTATGAACCAGGGTGGGTGTTAATTAAAAAAAAACACGAACTACATATAACAAAATGAAATTCCTTTACTAATAATTTTTACAATAAAAACAAATCACACTTTGGCACAAATATCAAGACCCAAGCACGTCCAACCGATCCAAGCGCCACCGAAAAAAGTGTCACCACGGTTCCTGGCGCCACCGAGCTCGCCTCTGCCCCACCAAACCGCTCTCGCCACATCACGTGATCCTTGGCCACGCCCCCTAACCGGTTAATATTCCTAACAATATTATATCCGCCTACACTGACTGACATTTTTATTCGCGATTACATTGTCCCAAACTTTCTATTCTTGTATTTTAGTAATAATTTAAAATTTCAAGCTATTTCAGGACAAAATCATTTTGGTCGATAAAAATATATTTAATAAATAAATTTATTAAACAATTTATGTTGTTTTGCAATTTTCTTAGGGAAAATTACAAAAGTGGCAGAACTTCTGAAGTCATTTTTATTTCTAATGTCAATGTCAAATTTATTTGTTTTCTAAAGTCAATGTCATTAATTTTTTTCTTCTTAATAGTCATAGACACATTTTTGTTATTTGCCAGATTTAAATGCTTAGTGAACAGTTTTTGTTACAAAAGTCCCTTTGCAACTGCGAGACAGCCATCGCGATTTTTCGAAGTTGATTAGCTTTTGACTACAAAACTTTCCCTTTGTACACAAAATTGTATATCAATGGTAATGTCGAAAGTATGGCTGTTAATTTATTTTCAGTTAATATGTTACTTTACAGTAAAATGCAAAAATTATTGCAGCACCAATAACTGCAAAACTAATAAACAGCTTTGTAAATTTCAGGTAAAAATATCTAGGTAACACGTAGCGTAGTAATAGAGCAATGTTATGTTAAGTACCTACCTTTATCTTATAAGTACCTACTTTCCTACCCTACCTCTACAATTTTAAGCATACTTAGTAGTAGGTAGGTACTTATATACATAATTGAATTAGTGTCTAGTATCTACCCATTTAATTATTACAAATCCGTTATCAAAAGCACCGATCAACAGATGCGTAAATAGGTGTTTAATTTTGACTAATGAAATATCTACCTTACACGTGTTGACTCGTGACACGTGGCACGTGTAAGGTAGTATTTAATGAGCAGGCTTCAACTTCAACATCGTCTCTTAAAATTTTATGTGATCACATTGAATGCGAAGTGTGTGTAGTGTCTATGTAGATATAAAAAATAAAAATTCGATCTTGGTAAGGATTTAAAGTAGGTACTTATTAGGTAGGTACCTAAGTATGTAGCGGAAAGTTAGTTTAATAATTAACCACATTTTTATGTAGATTTCATGTTACGAGTTGAAAGGGTAAATAGAAGTGGCAAGGGAAATTACTAGGCTTATGGGCATTTTAACCCTTTATTACCTACAAGATATCATATTACTATTACTACTTATTTAAATAATATGATTCATATTTAAATAAGTAGGTAGGTACTTTAAATAAAATACGAGTAGGTACATCAAGGAAGCTTCGAAATCATATTTCTGTACCAAACTTTATAAAAATACTAGCTGCGCCCAGCGGTTTTACCCGCAGTATCTACTTATGTAGCCTGTGTTATTCCAGGGTCTAAGCTATCTATATACCAAATTTCAGCTCAATCGGTCCACCCGTTTAGGCGTGAAAGAGTAACAAACACACATCCAGACAATCCATTCTTACAAACACCTTTATAATATTAGTAAGATTTATTAACTAGAATCTTTATTTATTTAGATCTGATGATTTCAAAAAGTGGACTGTTAATCTGTGAATGGTGGACGTTATAGTGTAGGGATAAATGGCCAGAATGCTGGTGCTGAGGGCCTATTGGCTATCGCAAAACAGTGGGTGAAAATTAGCCAATCCCCTCTGGCAGTAGCGGCGCTAGGCGTCAGCGACGTCGGCGACCGCCGACGGCCTCGCGCTTGAGGGGGCCTCGCAAAATTTTTAATTATTTCAAATTAATTTATTCTTTTTTTTTAAACATATTCGCGAGTTAAGTGATTGTGAAGTGCTTAAGGGCTTCAAAAAGAAAAAGATCAAAATGCATCAAAAGAAGACCTTTTCAAGTATTATAATGATTTAGGTAGGACTTACAATATTTCAGGAAGGCGAAAATAGCGACATACAGCCTTTCGAACTATATGAAGGTACTACTTACTCCAAGTTTATATCAGGCGCTGATCCAGGGCCTCGCGGCCATGGGAGCCATGAAAATTAAGTAATTTAATGTGGCTTAATTTTTTTTCTTGTCAAAATCAGCGGCTAACAAATTCTTTTTAAAATATTCTCGGCGCTCGCAGCTAACTGCTCGCTCTCTAATTAGCAAAATTATTGTAATCTCGTGACTCTTAGAACGAGCTAAAATACAAAATTTTCTCTGGTTGCGCTCTAACTATTATAGATAACATATTTAATTTTAATTCAGTTTCCTTACCACTCGTAGCAAGCGAATGCATATTATAATTCGTGAAGAAAAATTCAAAATATTCTCTTTTGTACATAAGAATATAATATTTAGATTCCTAGCAACTCGGAGCAAGCTAAGCGTACATTATTCGTACTGAAAAATTCAAAATTTTCTCGGGGCTAGCAACGAGCTGCTCGCACTTTTATATATAAAAATATTTAGTTTCCTAGCCACTCGGAGCAAGCTAAGCGTACATTATTCGTACTGAAAAATTCAAAATTTTCTCGGGGCTAGCAACGAGCTGCTCGCACTTTTATAGATAAGAATATTTAGTTTCCTAGCCACTTGGAGCTAGCTAAACGTACATTACTCGTGCTGAAAAATACAAAATTTTCTCGGCGCTCGCAGCGAGCTGCTCGCGCTTTTATAGATAAGAATATTTAAGTTTCCTAGCCACTCGGAGCAAGCTAAGCGTACATAATTCGTACTGAAAAATTCAAAATTTTCTCGGGGCTAGCAACGAGCTGCTCGCACTTTTATAGATAAAAATATTTAGTTTCCTAGCCACTCGGAGCAAGCTAAGCGTACATTATTCGTACCTACTGGAAAATTCAAAATTTTCTCGGCGCTCGCAGCGAGCTGCTCGCGCTTTTATAGATAAGAATATTTAGTTTCCTAGCCACTCGGAGCAAGCTAAACGTACATAATTCGTACTGAAAAATTCAAAATTTTCTCGGGGCTAGCAACGAGCTGCTCGCACTTTTATAGATAAAAATATTTAGTTTCCTAGCCACTCGGAGCAAGCTAAGCGTACATTATTCGTACTGAAAAATTCAAAATTTTCTCGAGGCTAGCAACGAGCTGCTCGCACTTTTATAGATAAGAATATTTAGTTTCCTAGCCACTTGGAGCAAGCTAAACGCACATTACTCGTGCTGAAAAATTCAAAATTTTCTCGGCGCTCGCAGTGAGCTGCTCGCGCTCCTCAAGATAATAATGCTTTTATTACCACTCGGGACCGAGATAAACGCACACCTTTCATACTCACTTAGACAGAATTTAAAAAATATACCTATCATCGAGGCGTAAGGCACGAAGATGAAATAAATACAAGTGAGTTTATGCCGTTTATTTACAAAGATGAATCTAACGAGTCGTTTAGTGTAAAAATGGTGTAAAGTATTCAAAATTTTATGAATTCGCTTAAATGTCTCCCTTCTCAGTTTGTAAAAAATGCTAGCCGAAAAAGGGGGGCCTCGCGAACCTAATTTCGCCGACGCCCACGCGTGGTCTAGCGCCGCCACTGCCTCTGGTAGCTAATTCTTTTGTCAAGTTACCCGCACATTACGCGAATACTTTTCCTTTTAATAATTACCTACTTAAATAAACTTTATTAATTTGTACACAGCGTTAATTTTCTTTACAGCAATCCCAAAATCCAGCGAGGCATTGTATTAACTTTGAAAAGCTCATCAAAAGCGATAATGACAAGAAATCTATATTGGACAAAATCAACAGCCGACGAAATAAAGTGGCTGCCGGCGAGATTAGATCCTACCCACCCTCTGATGGCATGATGAAGTTGGTAAGTAGATATAAAATGAATTTACATATTTTATAATTTGGAGGTTGGATTGGATTATTTTCATATTAAAAAGTTAATTTATAGGTTCGCTGTCTCTCCCCAATCGCCAGAATATATCTATTATAATATTTACCGTGTACAAAGTTAAAGTTTTCTTCCGTTTTCCAAACACCACACCCAACCGTCATCCAAAAAAATTAACCAATTTTTTTTAAACTAAAATTTGAACCTTGAATTTTCCTTGAAATCCTTCTTTTTTTGCAGAACATTATGGAGAGCTCTTAACTATACACCAATATACTGAATTACCAATACCTAACCCTGAATTAATTTTCAGGAATGGAACACAAAATTGGAATTGTCTGCGCAGAGATGGGCGAACCAATGCGTCAAACATAGCACCCCCGATATAAAAGATGCGTGCAGGGACCTCGGTAAAGCAGTAGTTTATAAAGCCGGGTACACACCAAACAAAAGAAAGCCAACGAAAGAGTTCGTTGGCGTTGTGAGGACGACTTTGCGAAGGTGTTGGCCTTAACTGCAATTTCAATCGCACAGGTAGTAGTACGTGGTCAAACATAGATCAAACCTTAAACCTAGCACACGAAGACACACCTACCAAGACTAACCAACTCTTATCTTGCGTCGAGAGTAGTCTGATTTTTTAAGAGCCAAATGACATTGGGAACAGTTGCAAATCTTGCGAGTAGCAAGATTAGCGTCTTGTTAAACGTTGGACTAATCTTGACGTAAGGTAAGAGTTGGACTTTCATCGCGTGCTTCCAAAGTAAATATTTAAATTAATGAAAAACAAGTGATATTTTAAAAACGATGGTTGCGTCGTTTACCTACGGAGTTCCTATGGCCACCTTCCAGCTCCATCATCAGATCACCTCGATGTCATAATAATATTGCATTGTCATCCGATTTATACATGCAAAATTTCAGCTCGATCTGAAACCGGGTAGTGGGTCAAATTAAACTTGCAAGATTTGATTACAGACAGACAGAGAAGAGACAGGTGAAAGTAAATAAAAGCTTGTAATAACAACGAGCGTGTGGAGCGAACGCTGATCGTCATTAGTTGGCTTTCGCTTGTTTAGTGTGAACTTCGCTTTATGAATATTAATTCGTGTTTGTGCAAACCATTTTCCTCGTACAAAACTTAAAGCGCTAACGTTATTGACATTGGGTTTAACTTGCATTGGAGGGTTGGAAATTAATTAAGTCAACAATCGGAAATCCTGATAACGTGGAAATTATCACTGGAGTTTACATGTAGGATGTGTTATACATTATGTATTAATTTATCATTGGAACGGAAACTTGAAATGTAGGGGAATATATTATGGATAGACCACTCTATCAGGGCTTGTCATTTTAATTACTTCCTACAATTTAATATTACAAATTCGAAAGTAGCTACACAAATTTTAATGCGAACAAGTAAGAAGACGAGCAATGTTATGAAAACATCAATATTATTTCTATAATTTCCAGTATACCAACGAGTAATTTGAACTCGCCAGTAATATTAATTAATTTTAAACTAACATAGTTATATTTGATTGCATATAGGTATTTGATTTGAGCATCATGGGATTAATTAATACGTAACTGGCAACATTGTTTAACAAGCTTTATGTTAATGGAACAAATATTAAAAGGATTTACTCGTGGAATAAGTCGAAGTTGAAATCTTATGATAGTATTAACTATTAATACAAACATACTATAGTTAATTAGTTTGCCTTTGCGGTTTCGCTCTCGTTAAGAAATCGGTTCTTAGTTTTGTGTCTACGTTGCTATATACTCGTATTATACGAGTACCTATATCTTTTTCTACATCAGAATAAGCGGATTCTTCCCAGAGCACCCGTTCCCCGAGGTGAACTTTTTTTTTAATGTGAAGTAGTAAGAATACGATCAAGACGCTCTCCTGATGTTAAGAGATAACGCTGTCTATTATAATCAGTACAGTGCCACCTAGGATTTCACAATGATGTGAAATTATAGGTGCACTGCACCAACGCTTCTTACTCAAGAGTCATAAGATGTTAATAAGACTCTTTAGCCCAGTAATTTCACTAGCTATAGTGCCCTTCTACCGAAGCACAGTATAATGTTTGCACATTGATGCTCAGCGGGAGAATAACTGGCACTGTTGGGGTACCCACCTAGTCGACCTTCTGCAAAGGAAGTCTACCGTTAAAACATCCAGTATGGATGTATGTAAGCTCGACTTTTTCTATCAGCCGGGCCCTGGCTATCAGTATTCTTCTTCGCCTTCTTTATAGGGATCAAACGCTATGAACAAGACGAAGAAGTCTTAATAACTAATGAGTTGATTCCAGACAATATACAAGTGGGTCAGAACATAGCGTCAATTTACGGCGAGTCTCCGGGTCTCATTGTAACTGCTCTGGTAGATGTGTGGTACATGGAGCTACTTAGTGTCAATGGTTCTGTACTAACTTCATTTAAGAGGTAAGATCATTTTTTTATCACTCAAAACAGAATAAAAGCACAAGGGCATGTTCCGAAGACTCGATGTTTTTTGTGTATATTAGTAGTTTTGAGAATTCGTAAAGATTTTTAACCAGACCCAGATGAAGTTGCGTAAGTCTGTTAGTTATATAAAAACAGTTTTTAGCAGGCGGTTTTAACTGCTGGGCACAACGCAAGTTAACTACCAAAAGCAAACTATAACTACCAAATTTCAGTTTAATCGGTTTAGACTCTTTCCAAGTTCAACAAGCAACTGCTGTTTCTATAACGTATTGCCAATGTTTTATTGAATACAGTTCTGTGGAGGATGGTCCACATCATGATTATTTCACGCAGCTGGTTTGGGCGAAAACCACTGAAGTCGGATGTGGAAGCGTCAAGTTCAGAGTAAGTTCCTCCATTTCTTAACCTCATATTAACATCATTGACTTGGTGCGGCGTGGAGTTTGGCCCTGGCTTCTTAGTAACCACTGGATAAAATGCATTGTCACTTAATATTATCTGACGAGATCAAATCAAATCAATTCAAAAGTATTTATTTGTATCATTGCCAAAGGTCCTAATCGGGACCTACGGTCACGTCAACTATACCATTATTATGTATGCTACAGGTGTCTCGTTTCTATATTTATACATTTGTATTTTTTCATTGGTAAGCCTTTGACCATCATCTTAAGTGATTATGCGATCGAAGATGGTAGCAAACTAAACCTAGAATGCGGGTTAAATCCCTCCCTGTTTTAAAGTTTTGAACACAATTTTGCACTTTTTGTAATCCCTCAGTCTTTAATTAACTTTTTTGATACAGGAACGTCTAGAAGGAGGAAATAACCGTACAGTATACAGATTAGTGTGTAACTTCGCACCCAGCGGCAACCGAGAGGGACAACCTGTTTACACACCTGGACCTCCTTGCTCCATGTGTCCTAATAGAACTGCTTGTGACACAGTATATAGGGCACTTTGTAGTGAGTACTTCTATACACAACTTTAAAAGAGTAAGGTTGTAGGTTTACATGTGTGATGACTAAAGCTGAAGCCAATGGAACGAGCGGTAGATTCTTAAAATAGATTAATAAAATAGAACTATATAAAATTGAATTTAAAAAGTGCTCCATTGTACCCTATTTGAATAAATTAATTTAGATTTTGACAGCAGATTATATTCACAATTATCTCTTAGGGCATCCACACAATTTTATATAATGTTTGATCTAGCATGAAAATACCTACAAACTGACCCTTCAATATAAAGTCACACGACTAATCAATCTGCTGAAGTATCAATCTGCTTAATTTCTGTTTGTGGATTATCCAGAATAATATTATCTTTTATTTAGGTAAACCAGAAAGCTCCTATGTTCGATATACTACCAGAACAGCTACCAGTACAGAAGTGCCCTTAACAACTAGTTCCAATGACAGAGATAATGTAACAAAAGGAGATAACGTTACCGATGCTCACAAGGACGTACAAAGTAAACTTACTGATGAAGCCGATGAAGAATATTATACACCATATGATTTCTTCGCGCATTTACGTGATTTCACTACTCAAAGTATTACCTTGAGGACAGCATCTAAACCAGAATGCAATGATGATGTAGCTGTTGAAACATTCATCGATATACTTAGAAAGAAGTTGAGTAATGACAATGTGTTCAAAGAAATGTTTCTTACTGGCAAAACTCTAGGTGTTCCTGATGTCACTTTTAGCGACCCAAGTGTTGCTGCATTTGCAAACAAAATTTACAGTAAAAAGGAACTGCCAACAACTGCTAAGAGCACTGAGAGTGAATTATTGAATTCCACTTTGTTAGTTGATCTGGTTGAAGCTGTCATTTTTAGAAGTGGTGGTAAATATTAAACAGACTTATTAATCACAATTTTATGCACATAATATACAGATTTCGTTTAACATATGTACGTTATAAATATTTTAGCTTCAGGTAAAGATGCTCAAAGGGAAGCTGTAGAACTTAGTACACCAATAGTATCAGATGTCAGCCCTATCAAAGTCAAGGCAGAGTTGGCACAAATCCAACAAAATGAGGATTTTACTGGTCACTATTTCTTCCCTGAAGACGACGATGAAAGTACCACAACTAACGGTATTGAGTCAACGGAGTATAATTACGACGTACCCAATCTCTCTATTGCTGAAGTCATCATGGAGATAGAAGACATTAAGAAAAATACAGTTACCAGAAACTTTTTAGATGAAATTTTAGAAATGGAGCCTACAGTAGAAACATCTACTACAACTTTGGTATTAAGGCCCGATGATTTAAATGCACACAAACCTGGTCATGAAGTTATGAAAAAGTTTTTAGAAGATATTCGATTACGAGAAAAATCGGGAAGGAGATAATTTTATCAAAAAAATAAAATTATATTTTGGTAAACATCACATTTTTACAATTGTTTAATAAATTATAATACTAAAGACTTGTAGTTTTGCCCTCTGAAATTTAGCTTTTTACGAGTAGATCCCTATATTTTAGGCAGCAATATTAAATTTTGAAGGAATTAGTTCAATTTAAAGTGACGAGTAGCAGACTATAATGACACCTTTAAAATACGTTATATGGAATGGAATAAGATATATAGAAGGATGTGATAATACTATGGGTTTAAAAGTATAATAAACTATTTTTTTTCTAGGTTAGTAGATAAGTAATAAAGTAGTAATACTCAGAGTAATTATAATTATTAACATCACATTTATATAATATTACACAATACATAATATAATTTGTACCCTTTAAATTAATTAAAACGCATTAGTACGAGTACGTTGTAACTCATCCACGCAAAGTAATATTTCAACCAAACGAGCCAATAGGATTTGTATTGATTTGATTTACCGTTATTACAAGGGCAGTGACGACGTGTATTTTTTAATTTGGACGATATTGAAATTTTCTGTAACATTGATAGATATGGTTCGTCGTAAATACTGCCAGTGATTTTATTTTGTTTTATATTGTTACAATCCTTGTTCAGTAAAAGATCATAATTATTATTGATACTGTCTTGCCTCTTGAATCTGCTGCTGTAATCGATGCAAATGCAATCGTCTTGTTTATGCCTTTTTATTTCAACATGATTTTGATATTCTTTTTCAAGTTCTGTATTTGTGAATTCTTCTTTTTCCGTGGTATTTAAATTTCGTTTTCTTATGTCTAAAGCCCGTTTTTCACAGTAATCTCCTTCGTCATCTCCAGTAGAAGATTTTTCTGTATTTTCATGATCAGGGTCTCGGGTGGTAGATTCAAATTTATTACGATCCAAAAAGTCACGAGTGCAAGTAGAAGTTCGTGTACAGCCTTCAACGTAGCCCTTCGGAGTTCTGGAGACTAAGTCTACTCCTCCTCCACCGGCCATTACGCTACGTCCATCGTGTAATGTTACAGTAGGGGCTGTCCAAGTGCAAGTAAGTTTTCGAGTGCAATGTTTAACCCGGCTGTACGGTGTATTAGACTGTTGAGGCTGTGTCGTCTCTATAATATTTTGTTGAGAGACTGGGTTAGTAGCTTTTGTCGTTGCTGTTGTAGCCTTTGTTGTTGCTTTTGTTGTAACTGTTGTAGTAGGTTTTGCTGTAGCTTTTGTTGTTGCTTTGGTTGCTGCTTTGGTTGTGGCTTTTGTTGTTGCTTTTGTTGTTGCTTTATTATTTGCTCTTAAATATGACGTGTACAATAATCCATCATCGCCTACACGTCTAGCGTCGGAACCGAAAACATCTTGAGTACTTAACTTTCTAAGACGCATTAATTCTTCAAATGAAAGATATCTTTCTGTGGCTTGATCATTATGCTGATTATAGTGATGATCATTATCTTGCTGAATTGTTATGCTTTCTGTCGGAACTCTTGCATGTACAGGTCTTCTTATTTTTTTGTTTCTTTTATTGCCTAATGTGGTGTATCGAAGTGATTTAAGCTGAGCTTGTTTTTTGTCATTATACTCATCCATTTGCCAAAAGGGTTTAAATGTCATCTGGTCCTCGAAGTCTCGCCTTTTTCTTTCGCTGGAATAGAAGATACCATAATATGACTCTTGAGGTAAGCTAGTTCCCAAGTTACCAACTGCTTTTACCTGATTAGTTCTTCTATTTTGAATATTTATTCTTGACTCTTTTGTATCGTAATTCACGTTATCTTCTGTCTCAAGATTTAGTTGTTTTTGTTGAGAAATTTTACTGTCTCCACTTCGCATTCCAATGTTTGGAAACAAATCGTGATAATTAAACTGATTATGTTTTTCTTCGTCAGCGCCTACCCTTCGTTTGGCACAGCATGTAGTTTGCTCATGACTTGGACATTTGTTATGATTCACACATTGACATTTAGTATTGCTATTGCATTGTACTGACACGGTGGAGCACTTATTCTGTTTATTGCAAGGACATGACTCTTGGTGATTGAGCGGGAATGAAGGTGGTGCGCATGAATTACACGAATGTGGGGCCATATTTAATTGGTACTGTTGCGGACCACCTCTAGTACACTGGTTTATTATGCATGGAGTGGTAAAGCAATCATCAAAGCAGTCTATCTTTGCTTTTCGTGTGCAGTGCTGGTCTCTCCCAGTGGGTCCAAAATAACGACGCGCCTGGGAAACCTGAGTGAATGTGTAAGGTGCATTCGTCAAATCGTATCTTCTATAATCTTCAAACGTTGACGGCGTTTCTGGTGGTATAATGGAGACTGTTGATATTTTTGGAGTTTGATACCCATGATACATCCTTGAATGACCCCTTTCAGGGATGCGTATTTTATAATTATCTGGTTCATTTGGTGGATTCTGCATGTGAAATGAATCCCGTTTTACTGCGCCTGAAATAAAGTATCATTATAAGTAGTTTACTGGTTGTTAGACAGTCAAGTGGCAGTATGATCGAAATTTAGACACATATTACCGTAGGAATTGTTAAAATAAATATGCCTTGATTTCTGCTTTCTTTGGTTATTAATTTTGTTGATTTTCTGACTTGTTAGGTTCAAGTTATTAGGGTCTAGATCTTGCTTCATTGAATTGTTTGTCAAATCGTGTATCCTAAGTAAATTGCTCATCGAGGCGTTTTTTGCAGACTTGCCGATTACTGAAAATAACGAGATAACATTTTAATTTGTACATAACAATTATATATAGTCCTTATACATCATCAGCCCGCGTTCGTCCATTGCTGGACATAGGCCTCCACATGTAACATCACTCAACTCGGTACTCCGTCTTCCTCCACCAACCACTCCCAACGACCTTCCTGTTATCGTCACCCCATCTCGTCAAAGGACACATCGTTTGCTGGGACGCTGGAGCACCTTAGTCCCGTATATTATTTTCTTTAGCCTTTAGCTACTATGTTTGTAGATAGGTAGATACGTAAAAAAATAATATCTTTACCATTTTCAAAGTGACGTGTACATAGGCCTGGGTATTCTGCGTCAGGTTCCATGTAATTCGGGCATTGTGTAGCGGGATATCCTATCGCGTACACTGGTCGCCCGTGATTATTTCCTCTGGGGGCGAAGTTGCATACAAGCCGCTCAATTATGGTGTTCAAATCCTGGTTCTGTAATTAAGATAGGTTTTAGTATGCCCGTAACAAGCGTCAATCCTACTCCCCCACTTCCCACGAAGCTATGCGCGTTTTTTATGCTAAGAGAAACGCGTTACGTGTATCTCTCGAGGGGCATACATGAAGGACTATGTAGGATTTCCCGTGCAGGACGACTGCAAGGCTGCCGCTCATCGAGTGGTTACCGTCACCTAAGTATAGGCGTCTACAACATCAGTGGTGATGCCGACCCGAAATCGGTCAATGCCACGGAGCAATTTTCTGATCTGTGGTCAATGCCGACGTTTTGTTACATTTTGTCTGTTTTAAGGTTTACAAATGTTATAGCTACGATTATTTTTATGCGAAGAAGTAAGAAGACGAGCAAGATCTCCTGATAACGCTGCCCATAATCAGTATGATTTCACAATGATGTGAAATTCTAGGTGCACTGCAACAACACTTCTTACTGAAGAGTCATAAAATGTTAAGACTCTTTAGCCCAGTAATTTCACTAGCTACAGCGCCCTCCTACCGAAGCACAGAAGTAATGTTTGCACATCACTGCTCAGACAGTTGAATAACTGGCACTGACTAATGGGTTCTGACGCTACGTGCATCAACAATAATGTCAAGTCGTATTTATGAAGATTTTAGTCAATTACAAGGTACTCACGAAGAACTTCGCTTTCCCACATCCCACATATTCTGTGTTGGCCCAAATTAACTGAGTGAAATGATTCGCCTTTTCGTCTCGGGACCTTAAACAAATCTCATTTTGTTGTACAAATATTGAAACATCATAATTATGCCTGAATACAATTACATTACGCACTGTGCCCAGAGGGTTTTACTAGCTGAAAATTAGGCTATACGTGTAATTCCTGGGTCTAAGTTAGCTATATTCCAAATTTTAGTCCTAGTTCAGCCGTTCTTCAACTTTTGAGGAAGTCGATCGTAATTATTTCAAACTGTGGTTGAGTTTATCTCAACAAGTTTATTTTTTATTCTTAGACCTTTTTTATAGCTTAGACCTGGTATTGTATACAGGCTACTTTCAGTGGGTAATACCGCTAGATACAGCTAGTTATATTATATAGATGGAAATTTGTGTATGTTTGTTGCCCTGATTGACTGATATATCATTGCACAGCTTAAACCTCTTTATGTTGATTGTGTTGTAGACTTCTGTTAAGAAAGGATTTTTTTATTAAGGCATAAACACGAGCAAAAGCTAGTATGGTATTATTTACTTACTGATTGTAATACACAATATTGCCGTTGTATCGAATTTTCATCATAAACCACATGTCTATAAAACTTTTGACGTTCAGCCCCGGCGTCGGTCCAGATACACTGGATATACTCTGTCCGACTTGCAAATTTGCTGTAAAGTAACCCTTATATAAAAGCAATTTCAAGACCTTTATTTCAAAACAAAAAAATTTACCGACTTCAAAAAGTAGGTAATCAATTCTACATACGAGTATTTCGAGTAGGTATATCATATTTTTGGAATTGTGATAAATTTACATAGGACAATCCTTTGAGGCTTTCGAACTAAATTTCAAAAACAAAAATAAATATTTAGCAATATAATAATAAACATACTAAGTGTCACCCATTACATTTATATTAAAAGCTCAAAAGGGCCTCTGCGCGTTGGACTTTTTGTCTCCGTGTACGCCTATAAAAAGGCCCGGGCTTAGCCCGTGTTAAAGAGCAACATACTTAGATAACTATAACATAAGCTTAATAATTTTCTAAGAGTTTTTAATAAGTTTCCGAAGTAATTTTCTTGGGTTAGGCTCGTTTCGCACTAGTTTCGTTTCGCACCGTTTCGATTTTACCTACAAAAAGGTGCCGTTTCGCCCGGTTTTTTAAAAAACTTGCAATGGAAAGTACAGTCGGAATGAAAAGTGTCTTAGAGGAATTAAAATATTTTACTTGTGTATTTTGCGATACTATATCTTTTTTTTGGTTTATTTGTATTTGGATATCTTTTGTATTGTTTTAGTTTTTAAGTTGTTCTTGTACATTTTATTGTGTAACAATAAAGGGTTATCTATCTTTCTATTATATTTTTTGTTATTTTATGTCTTGAATTTACTTTTTTACATAGTGTCATGTAAAAAAATAAATTCAAGAGACCAATATTTTGTAGTATAAAGACATACCTTGAAAATGGGATTGGAATGGAAAGTCTGTTTTGTAAAAACATTTTTTTTATTAAGTCAATCAACTTTTATTTAAAGGAATCTACAATCTTAGGGAAGTAATTAACAAATATAAACATTAGAAAACTTAAAACATATGAGAAAATTTACATTAGGCCATAGCTATAATTTTTAAAAATAAAAATAGCGTATCATAACTAAATTATCTTTTTAAAATTATCAACAGTGTCACCATTGAACTACTTTTAATATACGCTTGCAAATAATTGGAGTTTTCGAGTGTGTTACATACACAGTAACTTTTACACACCTAAACGGGTAGACCGATTGAGCTGAAATTTGATATAAAGATTCTTAGACCCTGTAATAACACATAGGCTACACGACGCTACATTACAGCGGCTAAAACAACGTAGCTAATTAAGAAGTATCATATAATCAAATATAAAATTACAGCCAAGTCAAATCAAATCCTTAATACTAGTCGTCTTCGACATATTGTCCAGAAAGTCAGCGAGTGATATTGTTTTTCCTTCGTAGGCTTCAGAATATCTTCGTATTTCACTGTCAATGCGAATGCTTGTTTTTTTCCTTTTGTTGATATTTTGTTTTTTGAGTCGGTAACTGTATAACAAAAATATTATAATATGTTAATATTACAGAAATAATCTTTCCCAAAACTGTATTATTTTTTAGCTATCTAGGATTACAATTATATATATTACGACTTACTTGGAAACTTTAATATCATAATGGCACGTGTCTTGAGCGATAGTTTGCAGAAACAGAAGTAAGCTAGGATGTCTGCCAATGATTTTATTGAATCTTCCATTCCATGACTCGGCCAAGTTTGTTGTTCTATGGCGTTCACCGTAGCAACACCAAATACTTTGTGGGTATTCCATCCATTGGTTTACAAAGTAATCGTTGAATTTGGTGACTTGTTCATCGTTAAAACTGTAAAACACGTTGTTAAATTACAAATGCGTCGGTGTCATCCATTTATCAAGTATTTCTAAAACCCCGATTTTATACATATTTTTATACACCTAATATGTATAAGTTTACACCGAAAGCTATTGATTGAATAATAACCTGTTTGCCATGATGTGCAGCCAGCCATCCTCAATATCTTGCTTCGGAAGATACGCCAAACTCATGCATTGCTTGACGTGTTTTAAAGTTTCCTCGTGTTCCAGGAGATTCAAGGATTTCGCTTTCTTAATAACATTCTTTTGGAAATGAAAGTTACATCCATTAATTTTAATTCCAGGAAAAACTTGTCTTGCAGCGTTTATTGCTCCCGATTCATAGTCGAATGTCATTTTCAACGGACACCATTCCGGCAAATTACTTTTTATTATTTTAAACATTTTTGCGTATGTAGCACTCTCCTTGTTAATGAGAAGGACATAAAATAAGGGTGCAACATTTGTTGATGTCTCCGAACTTCCAAAATCGCCATGAATGATATATACTTGAATGAATGGTTTTGGACAGCCGTCAAATGTGCCATCAGCGAAAACATGAATAACGCCTTTTATGTTCTTCTTGATTTCTGTTGAAGCCAGGATAATAATTCTGTTTGTTGCTTCGAGATGATCAGCCAGCACATATTTCTTGAATATTTCCGGTATAACTACTTCTGTTGGATTGGTAAATCGTGTTTTTTTTACGTTTATTGTTTTATTACGATGCCTGTAAAGGGATGCTTTCACAGATTTATAATCTGGTATATTTCCAGACAAATGGTATCCTTTGTCTTTTAATTTGGCAACGTTTTGTTCATAAGATTGATATGATGAGAAGCACTGATGAGAAGTTTTCGCTTATATCTTTCTTACATTCACTTATTGCTTTCATTATTTCTATTTCTTCGAAATTAGGCTTGCACTGGACGTTATGTTTACTTTCATTTATGATTAAATTGGATTTTCTGCTTAATGTTACTCTACCACTGCACTTCATGCTGTTTTTTTTATTTACACATTGCCACTTTATAGTGTGTTTATTTATTCTTAGCTGTAAGTATTTATGGCCTGCGTGCAATAATTTTTTTCCGTTACGTGGGCCATCTATGATATCAAAATTTTGAACTGGACCACTTGAACCACAGGCACGCGACATTACGATTTTTAAATAAAACGACCAGTAACAAGTTACGCGAGTTGTAACAAACTAAAATAAAAAGCTTAATAATTATTAACCTCAACCGCAAACACCCTAGAACAATGGTTTTTTTTTGTGGTTGTACCTTAATCTTATCGCTCATTTTCTTTGTGTGAGCAAACAAACTAATTATTATAGGGTCATAAAATCTACACGTGCAAACGAATTATAAAAATTAAGTCACCCCTATAATGTAAAATCTATTAGGTACCAGGTAGTCGGGATTTAATTCTTAGAATTCGTATGCACGTGCAAATTTATGGCCCTATTATTTTGTTTTAAATAACTACGGGAATTATCGACAAGATATTATTAATCAAAAATACTAAAAAACTTCAAATTAGTGAGTTCCAACGATTTTTTTCCATAGATTTTATGACACAAAGCGTCCAGAAACTTTTCTGCACGCTTTGTGTCTTATAATTAAGCTAAAACCAATAAAATATAAAAACCTCCAACGCAATACGTAATTCAGCATGTATTGGTGGCGGCCATCTTGGATTTTAAATTTTATATAGTGGGCTGTATTCTACTTGCTAAGACCTTTCATTTGAAATCCATATTGATGGGGTCGTCGAAGAAAAAAGCAATCCGTCATTTTGTAGCAGCGGCCATTTTGAACCGATTTCCACCAAACATGGATATTATTATTGGGGACCTCAAAAAGGACCTTAAGGAACATGGATAAGAACACTCTGGACTAACTCTACTTTCAAACAAAATCAAAATCCGTTCATCCGTTCTGGATAAAGATATAATTGATGTAAATAGTAAAATCACTGCCTTAATACAAAATTAAAAATAAGAGCTTTTAAATTTTTGTGTTCGCCAGTACAAAAATATTTTTCGTGCGAAACGGCACCTTTTTGTAGGTAAAATCGAAACGGTGCGAAACGAAACTAGTGCGAAACGAGCCTAACCCATTTTCTTTGAGAAAATTTAAAACCTACTAACCGAAATCTCTACATCTATCTTTTCTATTAGGCTTTATAGATGGATCGCATTGGTCTGCCCACCGTTGAGAAAATATAGAAAGTTCCTTGGACCATCTCTGAAATAAAAATCTAAAATTAAATCAGTGGCGTATTAGTGCTTCGGCACACCCGTAGTCTCCCATACATATTAATCCTACTTTTTAGCTGGTAAAACCACTGGGTATAGCAAATTTAGAATATTTTGCACTGTAGCTGTGTGTTTATGGCACTGTAGCTAATGAAATAACTGGGCTAAGTAGTCTTAACATCTTATGACTCTTGGGTAAGTAGTGTTGGTAGAGTGCACCTGGTATTTTACATCATTGTGAAATCCTGGGTGGCATTGTACTGATTATGGGCAGGGTTATCTCTTAACATCAGGAGAGCGTCTTGCTCGTCTTCTTACTTCTTCGCATACATTTTGCTTTAAAACCCGTATCGAACAACTCACAACTCTCTTCATGTTAGCTGCCTGTGGAAACCTGTCGAGTCTGCCAACGGCTACCAAGTTCCTTCTAGCATTAATTCTGTCCAGTATTTCCTCGATATCTGCATCGGTTAACAATGCTCCTTTGTCATAGCCCTTGCATTCAACGCTCGGGCCACTCACCTGTATGTGAAGCACTTTTAGTTAATTAATAGACTAGTCGATCGGTGCAACTTCATCTGAGTTTGTTGACAAATAAGTGTATTTTAAGACCTATTTTCAGACCTATCAAAATTATACATTAGATACACACAAAAATCATAAAATTAGTCAACTGATCTCGTATTTTTAGATGTGGAAGTCAACAACAACATCGACAAACCAATATTCGACGTATATAATATCTACTTAATAAAAATCTCCGTCAGTATTTCTTATTGCAGGTACCTCTTTGAAACAATTGATTTGGATGAGTTGTGTTGTGAGCTAGATGAACTTATGTAATTAGAATATTCAATTAAATCTTATTTTAAGTGTTTCATGAATTTTCTTTTGTACTTACTACGCCAATGTGTTCCGTTGCACAAAGCTTATCTAAATTAAATATTTTCTGAAAACTTTCTGAAGATTTCAATTAATTGTAACTTACCGGGTATAAACAAAGTGTATGATTACGACATATCTCACAATATTTATTTATATGTCCTTCAATAATAGCCACGTAACACAAAAACACAAGTAATTTCACAATTTTCATAATAAATCATTTAAAAAATATATTCAACACTCAAAGAATAAATGAGACGCTGTTCCTAAAAATAATAAGAGTGTGTCGCGGCCATCTAGAAGTTTTTCTATGGTGGCGTTGTCAAGGAAAATGGACTATTTTATATGTGTTGGTTATGTTTTTTGTATTTCACATTTTAGTATTTACAATCCACATCTGCGAACCAAATAGCTTTTCTCGTGGACCAAATAACCTGGGCTATATAAGTTTCGCAAAAAGAAATGTACAAAATCCCAGCTTCAAAGGTACAAACTAATCTTTCTTTTACTTTCACTCTAATGTTATGTTCTTTATGACTTTTCTCAAGCACCTATATATAGGTGGTACTCGTACTTGACTTTCGTATATTACCAAAGTTATTTCTGTATTTCAGACGATCCGAGAAGCAATGACCCCGGTTTCAATGATCAAAAAACGATGTTTCAAATTTTAGATAATCTCACTAAAACTGGAATTAGCAATTTGAAATCGAATGTTTTCGATAAGATGTTATCGGATGAAATGTTTTCTGTTCATCACAAACTTTTTGTCAAAGATTTTACTCAAGTTTCTACGAAAACAAGAGCTAAACAAGGCAGTGCACCAACACCTACCATTGAAGTACATCCAAGATGGTCTGTCGTGGAACTGTTTACTAAAAACACTGTGAGCGAAGCCACAACCGAAAAAGAACCTGAGACCACAGCTGAGCCTATTTTGGACTATAAAAGCAGTTTAAACCAAGATTCCGAAAACGTTATTGAAAATATGACTGACAACAAAATTCTAGAGTTAAGAAGTCTACCAATCAGTGGTCATCGCCATAATCCTGAGATTGTACATCATTCTGATGATTGCAGTCGCCCGGGGTCTCAAATAGGCCAAAATCGATGCACTAGAACTGAAGCAACCACTATATCTGTCTCATATTCTCTATACCCTGCACTTTACATGCAGTATCAACCGTATTTCTTCAGTGACGACAGTCCAGATGAAAACAATTATTACAGTCCAGGTACAGATAAACACTTATATAGAGGTAAAAAGCCTAAAAAATCGAAACGCAGAAAGACGACAAGGCGTGATCCTCAAGATGATGCGTATTATGATGGTAAAGATACACAAAGATACGACAGTGATATTGACCTGTCAAACCAAAAAAATCCTCATGAGAAATTGATTATAAATATTGATTACGACTTGGAGGATGATGTACAGTCCCAAGATAATTTAAAATGCGTCCATGGTTCTAGCCACAAGGTAAAACATGACAACGGGCTAAACGATTTACACGAAGTTTACAAACAAGGTGTGAACAAGAAATGTTATTGTTCACGATCGTCTACCTCGAGCATTACTCTACATATTTATTTCATCGTGTTCATATTTTTA
Source organism: Hemithea aestivaria (assembly GCA_947507615.1). Taxonomy (NCBI): domain Eukaryota; kingdom Metazoa; phylum Arthropoda; class Insecta; order Lepidoptera; family Geometridae; genus Hemithea; species Hemithea aestivaria. The sequence goes on along the minus strand of OX382332.1, from coordinate 12,583,411 downwards.
CACTAAAATCCTGATTGTATAGTTTTGTATTTAAACCATTTTCCTCCATCCTACATACAAATAGAGGTACATAACTGGTAGTTTAGTTTTATTTTAAACTACGCGTAAAGCGAGGCCGGCTGGACGGCGAGGAAGCCAGGGTGGGATTTATCCTGTCTATTTGACCAACCACGATTTGGCCTAACTGACACCGCTTTGTAGCGTTCTCAACAGGCGACGGTCACCGCTCACCAGACGACCCGTCCGATTTATCTGCCTGTGACATTAACAAGTGAAATTTTAAAAATACTTTTTAAAAACAAGCTTTTATTATTATTACCGTCTAGCACTCGTCAAGATGTATCAAATGAGCTCAAACTCGATAGAGTTGCGTCGTTTATTTAGAGTTTTCCTATGGCCATTTTCCAGCTTCATCATCAGATCAGCTCCATGTCATAATTATATAGCTTTGTCATCCGATTTATACATGCAAGCAAAATTTCAGCACAATGGGAAATCGGGAAGTGGATCAAATTTTACTTGCAAGATTTGATTACAGACAGACATACAGACAACAGACAGGTGAAAGTAAATAAAAGCTTGTAAAAAGTAGCTTGAACTACTGAAACTAAATTATTACCGCATGTTATTCCGTAAATGTAACCTTTACATGAACAAGAATGTCTCATTGTCTCTGGTCTTGAGATATTAGTCAGATTTACAAGAACAATGTTCACAAGCAAAGAATGGAAATAATCCATCTTCCTTACAAGTAAGTCCTTGCAAGGCGCCTGGTGGAGGTACTGGGGATTACATTTGAGAGCTTTTACAGCGACGTTGCAACCACAGAAACGTAATAGTCGTATATTTTACAAGCTTGCACATGAAAGTTCTTGGAGTGAACTTATAATTTATCCGTAGATGTATTAGAACAAAGATGGAGTCGGTTTGATGACGCTCAACGTAAGTACCTATAACGTGACTCATACCTATATTTTTTGTAGTTACAGCGGATAACCATTGACATTTTCGATCCAAAAAATGTTCTATGTAATTTTCGTATGTAAAAAAGCTTCTAGGAAATTTTATATCTCTAAAGATAGCCCAGAATGGCCAAAATCAGATCATCGGTTAGAAGAAATTCGAGGAAAAACAAACGTTTCGAAAATTGGGTGAATAGGTTTGGATACCTATCTCAAAGGATTGTCCCATGTATATTTCTCGCGTTTCTAAGATCATTACATTACCGAACGAACCGAACGTTACGAACAGATAACCTCCGTTTTTCAAGCCAGTTAAAAAACCGACTTCAAGCTTGCTATAAAGAAGCGAGCCTCCACCCATATTTTATTAATACATAATATGATCAAGCAAAAAAAAAAGCTGAAAGCTTCTGAACTCATTTTGATGGCACTTGTATACAGTGCCTTAAGTCACTTTAAATGCAGGTAAGTCAAATCGAAATCTGATGAATGATTTTAAAGAAATACACATACATATAATCACGCCTGGTTCCTGTTGGGGTAGGCAGAGACTATAAAAAAACACAAGGAGGGCGGGGGTTTTTAAAGAAATACAAGGAGAAAAATAGAGGTACATATCTATTTTATCACTCTTCAACAAAATTGTATTAATATTCCCTATATTCGTTTAACATAAAATGTAAATTTTAACAGGTTCAATGATATTATGTACGAGTACATACACAACGAATCGTTTCCTTTTAAAATAAAATGTGGTCTGTCACTGGAGCTAATAGTTTAAAGTGCAGTGGTTTGAATAATAAATGCGTCGTCAGGCACAGAGAGCAAGTCATAGTTACACAGCTGCGTAGCCTCGCTCGCGGAATTAAATGAGTCCCATTTCATTTTGACACGTTGAACTGTTTTCCACTAAAACAAAAGTGAAAAGAGGAGGGGGAGGCACGTGGTCCGAATCAATTATCTAACTAAAATTGTCTCATTTGAGCGTTGTTAGTTATTATAATATTATATTAACGTATCTACGTTAATAACAACTTACAATACCTATATTACATATTATTATTAATATTTCCTGCTTGTTTTTTTTTCTGAATAAAGGTATTTGCCACAATAATATTATTCTTTATTTTATTGGCAACCCCGACTCATGACGTTTTTTTCTTTTACTTACATTATTTGATTAAACAAATAATTAATTATTATATTTCATTAAGTAAATGGTAATTGGTAGTAAATAACCAAATAACTCGGTTAAATCTGCCACTGAATATTATACTGATAAAAATTATAAAGGCGAATGATCGTGAGTCACTTCTTCAGGTCCTAAAATCTAAATCAATTGAACTAAAATGGTAGATTGAGTGACAACTGCCCCGGAAAAAAATAGCGTTTATCCATAAAAAAACTGAATTTGCGAAGTAATTTTGTACCAATAAATGTAACCTAAATCCATTCACTATTTTCTAGGAACTGTTTACTAGGGTCTATATTCAGAATAAGAAAATTATTTTGTCCAATGTAGGTAAATGTAGTTATTACTTTTATCCAAAATTTTAGGTCACGATTGAATTGAAAATGAACAAAGATATGTCATTTTCAGTCCTCAAATATGTTTCGTTTGTGCCTCAATATTTTCTTTGGTAAAAATAAAATCTATCAAAAGAAGTTTACAAAAATAGGCATAGACGATATACTAAGACCTAGTCCAGAAAGGGCGAAATCGTAGCGAATTTGTTTGCGCGGGTATATTATGGTATCCCATATCGATTTCCCTGGTGTCAATTACCACCAATTGACGAAGCTATTGTTTCAATTGCTTGATACTGCTGTTTAGATCGCTAATCACCCTCCTCACCCAGCAGCAACCGGGATTTTTTCCTCAAATACCATCGGGGGTCGTACCCCCAGTCATACCCAAATGGACTACCCATTTGGGTATGACTGGGAATATATCTTCACGCGTAGATCGACATCCAAGGCCAATGTAGACAAAAAAATATTCGTACCAAACGCTAAAACTTCATAAAGAAAATATGCGCCTTTGCGTCGCGATACAAGTCTCCCATACATAACAATCGTCGCGACTTGTTGACGAGTGACTTCGTGCGTTTTAATTCGCGGCGACTTTGACACTGTCCTTTCTGGACGAAGTCTTAATTCTCTTAAAAGTTTAGAATTAGGTCAAACTTCGAACAGAATAAAATATCACTCCTCGATTGTTAACTTATAAAACCAATATTTTCTCTCTTGCGTAGTAACTTTTTATTTTTGTCAAAATTTGAATAGAAATAATGCTAAAGACGCGTGTTATAGTTGACTAAACCAAGGATTTTATTCCTAACGATTAAACACATTGCAGCCAAAATTATAATGGCTTTTTGAATCTATAGTGAATTTTTACTCGTATTTAATAAAAAGTGTTCTTGTTCTGTCCTAGATTGTCTTCTATGCGTAAGCGTCACTTAAACTCCTAAAAGAGCAATTTATTTAAGTAATATAAAATATTTTTTTGTAGAAATATATTTTAATAGATTTCAATATTGTTTGAAAACGCAACAGGATCCGGAAGTAGGTTGGAAAGAACGACGTGTTGGTAAATCTGCTAAAAAGAAATTCAGTTGAACATAATAACAGTTTCATTTTAAATAATAATGTTAGATATTTATTTTAAAAAACACATGAATATTTACTTTGTAAATATTCATGTGTTTTTTAACTGCGCGCGCCGGGCGGCTGCGCGCAGTGCTAAGCGGGGCGCGGACGCCGGCGCGTAACCGCAGCAACTCCCTGAAGAAGATCCTCGTACAGGATCGAAACGGTCGGCACACAGCCGAAGTAAATACAAGTGAGTTTATGCCGTTTATTTACAAAGATGAATATAAACACTCACGAATCATTTAGTGTAAAAATATTTACTTTGTTTAGAATATTTTTCTCTAATTGAGAAAAAGTTGGTTATTTACTATGTTCATAGCTGTGCTTGTTAGTTGTTTGACAACGAACTATAATGATGCTCTCGTGGGATTCTACCTCTAATTTTAACATTCACATAAACTTACACTATTATATTTAGGATCGTCCTTGATTTTCATGTGTTTTAAGCAAATGTTATCCCTTCTTAATATAAAGATCTCTTTATTAATAACACACACAAAAAAAAAACTTTGCACTTATGAAATAACGCAAAAGGTGTACCAATTACGTAGGTGTAATTGTTTGGTAGTCTAATCGCTCAGAGCGATGCACTGTTCTTTTTTTAATAAAAAAATTGTTAAAAAAATAGCTTTACTGGGAAACATTTCCAAAAATTTAATTCAACGAATTTATATATCAAAATTCATCATATCGGACGAGTGAGAAAATCGTACGCAAGGACAAAGCTCTTAAGGCATCTTTGCCATTTCTAGATTTTAGTTCCACATCGTTTCTTGTAACTTGCTCGGGCAGAAAATCAGACGTCGTTTGACAAGATCTTGAGGACTAAGTAGACTCAAACTACGACATCTAAAAGATATTGTACTTGCAGACGAGATGAGATGGAAAGGTACTTTATATTCTGCGATTTAGGAAACTAGTAGTAGATTTCATAGAGAATATTTCAGAATAGATGCTGTTGATTACCTTTATTTTACCGAATTCATGTTTTTTTATGCGACGCAGTAACAAGACGAGCAAGACGCTTTCCTGATGATAAGAGATAACGATGCCCATAATCAGTACAATGCCACCTAGTAATAGTTTATTATCCCAACACCTACCGTTGGAATATTTTGTGGCGCTATTGATGTCAGCTATCGATTTATATAGGTTTTATTTGTGGCAGTTATTTTGAACATAGAAAAACAAAATGCATATAAAAATCTCCAAACCCTTTAGCGTGAAGTGTGTTTGGCGTACATATTATACAGTAGGTCGGTTGATCCGCATAACGCGTACCTATACGTAAAACTAGTACTGTAAGGGCATTTTGTTACACACGTCTCTTAATTTGATTTTCATCCAAATAGACACACTCACCGTATCCATCTTGATATAAAACCGTGTTAGATATTAATCGATTACTGCTTAGCCACAGAGTAGGGAGAGAGTATGACGTTCGTAATTAATCATGTACGTAAAGTTTATTCATAATTCATAAGAAATCCCATTTTACATTACACAGATGCTAAAGCTTCTAAGGCAAAATCGCCTGTCCATTATAATGATTCCTAGATAATAATCAAACATTGCTGTGCTTCGGTAGGAGGGCACTGTAGCTAGTGTAATTACTGGGCTGAAGAGTCTTAACATCTAAGTAAGAAACGTTGGCGCAGTGCACCCATAATTTTACCTTTGAAAAATACTGGGTAGCATTGTACTTATTATGGACAGCCTTATCTCTTACCATCAGGAGAGCGTTTTGCTCGTCTTCTTACTTCTATGTATGAAAATAAAATAAATAAATTCGATAGGTACGAAGTCCTACGCAATTCTGCGCTCCGTTGTAACTTACCCAGACGGGATCTCGCATTGAGAATCTTTCCGGAAAAAGCTGCTCGCCTAAGTTAGTCTAAAAATCTAAACATATAAAAAGAAAACGTGGCTGATCTATTAACGCACAGATCAAACCACTCAACGAATTAAAATTTGGAACAAAGATAGGTTGAAAACTTTCTCTGCAAGAAACTTCGCGCGGCCAAAGCCGCAAGCAAATCTTATATATCGCTCGACGTATTAGTGCTTTTTGTGCAATCCGATAATAAAACCTAGACTAAGTATGTGTAAGTCCCAGATTAGTTTGGTCAACGACATCTCGTTTCGTAGCAACTTGCTACGAACGGCTACGAGCTTCTACGATTACATAGCTATAAGATATTACAATCGTATAATATTATTATATCTTTCTTTTATGAGACAACAGTATAGTATGATATTATATGATGATTACAAACTATGTAGGGGCCTAAATTACTCTTTGTAGCGATCTGGAAGATACAGCCTTTTTAGAGCTTGGGGGAAGGAGGGTTTCTTAATGGGAGAGTCCGACTGGGTTAGTTACCACGACCTTACGAAATATTCTGCTGCGATTCACTTCGGTTGGAAGGGTAAGTAGGTTAGGGAAATTACTAGGCTAAGGAGATATTACATTTTATGTCTCTGGATGACGAGCACAGCTATTTGGTGCGTAAGGAGTATTTTTTGAGCACAAAGACTAGCAAGACTTTCTCCTGATGGCAGGAGATAACGCTGCCCATAATCAGTATATAGTGGTCCCCAGGATTTCATATTCACTCAAAACTCAAACATTTATTCACTATAAGAACATTTAGAACACTTAGTTTCGTCAAAAAATACATGTGGCAGGCGGCTGAGAGGCCAGAGGCTGAGAGGTATAAAGGCCTTCACAATTAATATAAACTTCTAGGTGTCTTGCACCAACGCTACAGCTAAAGAGTCATCAGATTCGTACATATTGAATATATACATAATATGTAATGAATATAATTAAATTATGTCTATGGCTATGTAGATGCATCTGTACATTACAGTTAATTGACTCAGCGTCGGGCTCGACTCGAATATCTGCTTGCATAAAAAATACCATCCAAAAAGTAATTCAAATACTTAAAACACTGATGAAAAATCTAAATGATGTGCAAGTATTAGATACTAAATATCATTTCTTTTTTCAGATCATTGAATGCAAATATGAGCAATAAAGTCTGTTATTGCCACTCTGCTTCCCGGCACTTCTGCCTTCACTTCCGTCGATCTGGCATTTTATGTGTAACATGATAAAAATTTGGAAATTCACTGAATCCCGACAGGAAATACCGCACGAAGCCAATAGGGGTAACCCTATTGGTTTCTAGTATGCAATATCGTCTTCATGTCCTCGTGAAGAAGTTTGTGAAGAAAATCTAATTAAACTAAGAGTGTTCGATGCACAGATCACTTAATAAAAATAGAAAAACAATTTTAAGCAAATATGTTCTTACTGAACAATCTTATCTTAGACTATTCCGTGACTTACAAAAAACGTTAAATTAAATTACAGTTAAATTAATTTCAACTTGATAACTCCACGCGTAATTTAATTCATACAATATACTCAAGTTTACGGTCCCTTGGAGCTGTGAAAAAATCAAATTAACCTAATTCCCTAAGTTAATTCCCTCCTGTCCCCCTGAATTCTCCCCCTAGGGGGACATATCAGGCAGGAACAGCTGGGAATATTCCCGTTCCTTATTTATTCGATGCAAACAGATAAGCTCATATTACATCATTAACCTGATAGCCAAACGTAGAAATGTTGGATTGGGATTACATTGGGCGACGGGGGCAGCGGTGAATTAGTTCCTATGTACAGTCAGTGGTTTAATTTTAAGATATTTGTTTAAAATTCATTTTAGGCTAGCCTTTGACCACGATCTCACGTGATATTAATCGATGATGCAGTCATAGATGGTCGCAGACAAAACCTAGAAGGCGGGATAAATTCCTTCCTGGCTTCACTGTACTTAATGTCAAAACACGATCGCAATGACCGTAGCGACGCGGTTTTGTCTTGTCTACAAAAAAGAGAGCTAGGAGGTGAGTTTTTTTAAATTATAAAATCTATTCGACTATATCGACTTTAGGCTAGATAATTTCCGTCATATTGTTTTATGTTAGACACAGACACACAAACAGGCGGCCCTCCTGATGGTGAGTAGTTACAGTCGCGTCACCTATATACCGTCAATAGACGACCAGTTCTTGCCGATGTCGTATCTATTATTCATTTTCATCAAGTAGTCGTTGAATATTATTGTTGATTTCAGTGTAAAATAATCAACAGTCAGGCTAATTAAATGTTTATAACTACGTTTATATTTCTGATTCCACGTGGCTGAGTGTACGTGACGACTGTTTAATTCTCGGCACGATTTCAGTTCGGCCACCTGATTACAGGGGGATGGTATTGACACAACCGACTCTTTTGCACTGATCTCAATGTGTTTTATTTAGATACCTCGAAAGCTTTTTCGGTAGCTGCAATGGCTGAGTCTTTGAGGTGAAGGGGTCTTGAGCCAGCCGTTTATTGTACTTTTTTTTAGTTTTTCATCTTTGCTGGAGGAACATTGGGTTAAAATAACAACCGAGATGATCTCACTACCAAATGACCACAACACGGCAGATAAAAGAACTCAAATCAGATGCAGAAGGGTTGGTTAGCCTTTTATCCCAGGAAAAATGCATTATGCATCGTCGCCCTGCGCCGGGGGGCGCGGGGTGGTATGTGGGACTCCCCCGGCGAGGGTGCGGCAGGGATACTCACTAAAAACCTAAGGGTGTTCCTGAGGGACACCATCCTTAGCCGTAATTGTGCTAGAGATGATGGTAAGAAATGGCTTTTATTTTTTTCATGTAGGTGCTGGCGTGTTAATCATCGCATTTATCAGAAAAAAAAAGAAAAAAAAAGTTTTATTTACGACAAATTACAGCATTAAGGTACATAAAACACAGTAAGTATATTACACTTACTGTGACTGTGTCAGTTATCACTTATCATCTAGACCTCAGACAAGTGAAAAGTTGTTTCATATTTCCAATAATTTCCATAGAGACCTTTAGAGTGGTACAAATCAGAGAAGGGTATTGAGCAAAGTGGCACTTGTGAACGACCCAAACCGGGGTTTCACATTTAAAAGCCTTCAATTTGAGGTTTGGTATCCACTGCAAATCCATTTCCTTTCCCCGTTTCACAATTTTCTATATACGCTTAGCTACAATAAGAAAACATTAAACGAAAAAACATCCTAATAGTAGAAAATATCTGATAAGTATCGTTAAGAAGATTCTACCAAAGTATTTAATACCAAAGCACACAAGTATACCTACTCGTATATACTCAAGTACTTTACCAAAGCTTTAAACCATTTCAAGTCTACCTTTATTCCTAGAATGGAGTCGCTTGGATATGTTTCTGCGGAGCTTTCAAAGCGTTTTATCTCTTTGAATATAACCTAGTTTAGTGTTGTTAGGCAGATTTATTTTTTGCGTTTGTATTTGTTAACACGGAATTACTTTATCTGTAAGAAAAAGCCTGGGAATAAACTTATTTTCTACTATTTATGAGTATGTATGGTTCACGCTAAAATTACTAAATCCAGTACATATTCGATTCTTTGCGGTTTAAATGAGATATCAGATTAAAGAGAAACGAGAAAAATAGTATACCTAAATTTTTCTACTATTTTATACCTTTAATTTCCCGTCGATTTCATACTTTGAAATTGTATATAAACAATAAAAAATGTACCAAATCACTGGCGGCATAATTGCAAAAAGTCGACGTCAAATTAATATTTAACAAGGTTCTAATTAACTGGAGTCTCGGTAAGGGTGAGTGACCGCGGCGTGATTAACGCCTCTAGCTTCTTGTCTCAATAAGGTTTTTGCACTTTTTCATACAGATTTTATATAGATATTTGTTGTTGTTTATACCAGATATTTGGTCAGAGAAACCGGGGCATGACGAGGCAACAGGTAGGTTCTGTGACAGGTGCAGTGTCGCGCACATGGTGCAGTGCAGTGTCGCGCAGAATTGTTATTTTTTTGTATTTTAAAACACTTATAAGTAGGTACTGTGTCTGTTAAGTACATCGTCATGCACCTGATTATACTAGCTGCGGTCAGTGATTGTTCCCGCAAAAAAAAAAAAAGCCTTATATGATATTCTAGGGTCTAAGCTACCTACAAACGATTCAATCATTTAGAATTGAAGAGGTAACAAACGTATACATACGTTTGAACTTTCGCATTTATAATATTAGTAGGATAATTGTATAGATAAAACACTCAAAAGAGAAAAGGAATTGGGGCCATTAAATAAAGGATAAAATAAAAGTATGTCGGATTTCACCCTTTTCAATTGAAGTTTGACAATTATGATATTTTATCCATTTAAGCACTTTGTTTTTATGAAAAACGTTTCCTTTTACATTATTAACAATAAAACTACTGGAGGTTTGGGGCAATTTTGTTATTAAAATATTATAAAGAATACTTTTCAACCGGTAAAATTGAATACAACGAAGAGGTATAATAAAGACGAAGGTAAATTTTATTAAGGGTCCTATAAAACTTTTAAAATACGAGTAAAGAAAGAAGAAAATTTCTACCGACGCCGATGGATGAGAAAAGTACCAAAACCTCCAAACAAGAATTTCAACTCTATATATCGTGATCATTGCATTGGATATGAAAACAAATCCTTACAATTTTATACATATGCGACACATTTATTAGAAGAAACATTAAACCATTCATAATGCAGATGTTCTATAGATTTAGAGTTTTGGTAATTCGAATGCCTGATAAGAATTCGAGTCTTAAGTTCTTTTTTAATAAATTATTCCATAGTCTCGCTGCAGGGAAGTTACGTAATTCAACCATTTCGATGTAGATTACAGCGAGGAAAGAATTTAAATCAAGGCAAAACCGGTCACATCCGTAGGATCCGCCCGAGGAAATTGTCTTGCCCTCTCCTTCATCATTAGCTACACTTTTTAATATCATTATAATACCTATACCTATTTATACCAAATTTCAATTGGTTCAGCCGTTAGGCTATAACAAAAACACACGTACTTTCGGATTTGATATTAATTAACTAGATTTAATATTATGTAAGACAAACAGCAAACGCCAGTAGCGTCCTTGGGCGAGATGGAGCGATGATATCCGGAGGGTCGCTGGAAGCGGTTGGAGGAGAAAGATGAAGGACCGAGTTGAGTGGCGTGCCATGGGGAGGCCTATGTCCAGCAGTGGACGAACATAGGCTGATGATGATGATTATGTAAGATACGCTAAACAGTAGGGCTATTCACTCATCCGTCAGGGAACCGAACCGAAGACTGAATTGTCAAAAATGTATGAAATGACGTATTAAGTCGTATCGACTTGACGTGACATTTCACGTCATTTTATACATTTTTGACAATTCGGTCTTCGTTTCGGTTCCCAGACGGATAAGTGAATAGCCCTGCAGGAAGGGAGTTGCTACACGCTTTTTATATTAGGAACTGACAAGCAAACGGTTCGCCTGATGGTGAGCGGTTACAGTAGATAAAAGCATCAGTGCAAGTCGTGATTGTCGACGTATTGTCGCAAAAATAGGCTTCACTGAATCATACCGAAACACAGCCGCAATGACCGCTTGGTGACACTGTTTGTCCAGTAGGTGGTAACTAGCTAAACAAAACGGACCGCGTCGATGTGGTACAGAATGTGTGTGAGCTCCGACGCTATCCTGAAAACATTGTTTAATAAAATGGAAAATCCATTTATAAAGCACTATGGCTGGACATTCATCTGTCCAGGCAGCGCAGTAGACCGCCGGGCTCGCGATATGTTCCAACTCGCTAACTTAGTTTTTAAGATTACTAACAATTTAGAATAATAATTATTACAAACATTTTTATGGAATTTCTATGTTCTGCAATAAATGTATTATTATTATAGCCGAAACACGGCTTAGTAACTGAGGTTTAAAAACTCTACGACTTTCCTTTTTTAAAAGGGTCTAATGTAAGCCTAACACTTTGATATTTAATATGCTTGTCATTTTAATATTTTTTTATTTAGGACAGCTATAGGCATGTTACGTTATTAATTAAAAATTATTAATAACTCGTATCTACTCTTTGGGGACTGTGTAATGTAACTTCCACACTTTAATTGAGTTCTTCATATGAAAATCAATAATGGTGAACCAGTGTAGCCAGGTATTTAAGTGGTTTTAAAAGCAATTATTTATGTCTAAATATGTTTCTTAAAATATTTACAAATTAGCTCTCGTATAAGTGAACTTAATTTTATATACTTTGTTTAGTTATTTACTCTTTAAAAACACATATAATGGGTCTAAAATGACGTCTGAGAGATAGATGTCCATCGGAAAAGCAGCGGGGCTATGATGCGCACGTCGACATAATGTCGCGTGAAATTTGATTTAATGTGAATTACTCTATGTGGCTGTCATAAAGTCGAGATTTACGCACCAGTGAAATGATTTTGTCGATAAAACTCCTATGTCAAAATGATCTCACTGGTGTGTAATTTTCGACTTTATGACAGCCACATAGAGTATTATTTACATTAAATCAAATTTCACGCGACATTATGTCGACGTGCGCATCATAGCCCTGCAGGTATTATTTAACGTCTCCTGCTTGCAATTTCACAAGGAATTTGGATGTAAAGAAACGTTTCAACCCCTATAGCATAGAGATGTTATGCCGGTTTTGGCCTTGTTAGTGGACATATTGTATGTGATGATACCTTTCGAAGGGAAACCAATTTTCCATCTATGGCATGCCGACAATACTAAAGGTAGGATAAAAAACCTTGGAATTTGCTCTATCGTGTTCATCGACGTTTTTTATATTTTGCTAGTTTGTAACCCCCGACGCAAAAACGACGGGGTGTTATGTTTGACGTGTCTGTCTGTCTGTCTCTGTGTGTGTGTGTCTGTCTGTGACATCGTAGCTCCCGAACGGATGAACGAATTTTGATTTTTTTTTTTTTATTTGAAAGTAGAGTTAGTCGAGAGTGTTCTTAGCCATGTTTGGTAGAAATCGGTCTAAGATGGCCGCCGCTACAAAATGGCGGATTACTTTTTTCTTCCACGACCCCCTCAATATGGGTATCAATTGAAAGGTCTTGACTAGTAGAATATAACCCACTATATAAAATTTTAATTCCAAGATGGCCGCCACCACAAAATGGTGAATTACGTATTGCGTTGGGGGTTTTTTAAATTTTTAATTTAATTTACTTATATAATAGATACCTAGTTGTTTATGTATTTGTCCGGAGAAGTTTTAAGGAGAATATCACACTAATATTGTCAAGGCGAAAGTTTGTAAGTGTGTATGTTTGTTACTTCTTCGCGGGTGGACAGATTGAGCTGAAAATTGGTATAGAGTTAGCTTAGACCCTGGAATAACACATAGGCTGGTACATAGGCTAGGCAAGTGCTGTGTTTCATATTTCAACCCAAACGGTTCAGTGGTTTTGAGCGGTGAGTTGATAAATCAAACAATAATTATGTACGTTTCCTTTTTAACCCCCGACGCAAAAACGACGGGTTGTTATAAGTTTGACGTGTCTGTCTGGCTGTGTGTGTGTGTGTGTGTGTGTGTGTGTGTGTGTGTGTGTGTGTGTGTGTGTGTGTGTGTGTGTGTGTGTGTGTGTGTGTGTGTGTGTGTGTGTGTGTCTGTCTGTGGCATCGTAGCTCCCGAACGGATGAACGGATATTGATTTTTTTTTGTTTGAAAGTAGAGTTAGTCGAAAGTGTTCTTAGCCATGTTTGGTGGAAATCGGTTCAAGATGGCCACCGCTACAAAATGGCGGATTACTTTTTTCTTCCACGACCCCTCAATATAGGTATCAAATGAAAGGACTTAACTAGTTGTGAAATGGTGAATTACGTATTGCGTGGGGGGTTTTTATAAATTTTTAATTAAATTCACTTGTTAAATGTAATCGGAAGGTTTTACTACTAGTTACATAAGTCTAGCACTTCCATCCGCTGAAAAAGATAAGCCTATTTATTATTCCACTATTTATATTTCCAATCCTATTATATATCCGCAACCTAGTTACTCTCACTCAACTCAATCAATAAGAAGTAATAAACCCACGAGATTCCACAACAAACATTTCAGGGTGACAAACGTGATTTTGGATTTTAAAATACTGGGTGGCATTGTGTATGTATGGGGAATCAAGATGCTTACTATCACGGGCATATCATCGCGTCTTTTCATTATAAAAAAAATTAACAAACACTCATAAAAAAGCCCCAGTAAAGTTTCGTCCTCATAATACAATACAACATTTTTTATTATTGTTTGCTCTCTAGTTAGATATATAATTTATAATATAAGTAGATATTGCTGACTGTGATAAATGTACGTGATGTATAGTCGTTTTTATCACTAAATAAATAATATTTATTTATTTTATTAATTAGACGGCACTAAAGCCAATTACACTAATTAATATATCTATATTTTATAAATCTGTGATACTGTAGGGCTGCGTAATAACCGTATCATGCTGGAAAGTGCATACAAAGTCAAAAAGTCATGTATTTTGTCTTGAACTTCCAGCCTTGAACTAACATTTGCATCGCCTGCACTTAGAACAAAGAACGCGCTAGTAATGTGATGCTACACTGATCTTTCAAACGTGGCATTGCGTTGACGTAAACATTGATGGCGAAGGACTTTTGCAGGCAATTTCTTCAAACACCAAAAACGGTCAGTATATTCGCATACCTTTCCTATCTTGTTAAATTGTATTCATAAGAGATTATATTTTTTGACTTGCTCGATTTTGTTTCTCTATAACTCAATGGTTACAAGAAAATGTTCTTATAGTCTTCTTGTATACATAACTAACTATTTTACTTAGGTAAGTATCGTCTCTCCGTGATAGTTAAACACGAGTATTTGAGCTGTCAATATTAGTTTCAATTAAGCGCAAGGAGTGTTGCGTTAAATGAGGACTTGTAATGGTATAGCTTTTCCTAGAACAACCGATGAACTGATGATTTGAAATACATCCTTATTGTGGCACTATTTTACATATACCCACCGTTTAGGTGCGAAGAGATAGAAGACACACGCACACACACGTCTGCACTTTTGGATTTATAATATTAATACTAGTGGATCGGCGCGGACTTCGTTAGCTTAATAGAAAATTATCAGTGTTTTTCTACTATATTACGCATGTATTATACATATAAACCTTTCTCTTGAATCACTCTGTCTATTAATGAAAACAGCATCAAAATCCGTTGCGTAGTTTTAAAGATATTTATTTATTAATATAAGCATACATAGGAATAGACAGGCGCGGGAAGCAACTTTATTTTATACTATGTGGTAAAGTGAAGTAGAATAGTATTGGGTGGTGTTTATATCTACTTATAGATATTACCTATATATTATTGATACAATGAACCCAAGCATTTTTGTAGAAGGCTCCAAATCTGCCACATTTTTCTTTTAGTTGCTTAATTTAGAAGAGGGTTCGACGTTTCTCGGTGCCCTTGTTTCAATAACAGAAAAACCACCGATAATAAACCTATAAGTATGCATAGACACCACTAATTTACCTGATTTAGGACTATAAAGAAAATAGAGGAATGCTGCACTTTAAAAACACGACAATACAGTAGGTACATAAGTAATTTTGCAAATAATGTACTCTTAAGCGTTTTCATTTTTCGTGCTCCATCATCGAACGTATTTGCACTTTCCAACAGGTGGTCAATGGTAGGCCTATTTAGTACAAATTAAAGAAATAGTAATATTTAAATCTCGATCCTCTAAGCATATGCATTGTAATGTATATTTGAACCTGAACCAAAACTTTTTTCCCGTATCAAATTGTAAATTCAGTGAAAATAAAAAAAAAAAACACAAGCAGTGAAATGGTTAGATAGTCTTAACTTCACAATAGAAGAAAAAGCAAAAGAAAATTGGGATTACTTTTCATAATATGAATAATTAACATACCTACTCTCGAGGCATCTATCTCATATTTCTGTGAAACTGTGAATGTTGACTCCACACAATAAGGTACTAACCACTTTTTATATTATTTACTTCCAAACAATCCTCAAAGTTGCCTAAATCTATTGAGAACTGCCATCTACACTTTTATAGAAGGAAATTGCTTGAGAAAGAACCTAATTGAAAGCTAAGTACGTGCCTATAACTTTTCTTATTGGGAATAATATACCTCTAGAGCTCTATGTCAATTGTACCTGTGAAAATTGGCTGTTAAAACTATGACAAGATGTAGTATTTGACAAAAAAGTACATTACTTAAAAAACGACACATTTTTTATTTGTTATATTATATTAGAGTTGCCTAAACAGTTCTCTTGATGTTTTCTTTACTTAGTTATTTTAATAAAACATGACTGGGTTACAACGCACTAAAAATAAACGGTAAAAAAGGAGTCCTGACGACACTGGGTAGACACAACTTGGATACGCTACGTCACATTTCAATATTAAAACATTTTATATTGAAATGTGACGTAGCGTATCCCCATTCATGGATTCATAGTCGACATATTATGTAGATACAAGAGTTTAAGATAGACACATAAGATAGTCTCGGCTATTTTTAATTATGTAGTTGACAAACCAAAAATTAGATAGATATATAAGTACGTAGTGTATCTAATATTGATCCGTGAATCTATTCGCGGAAAATTCGTCCTTCCTGTTAAAAGTCTAATTGATCAATCTATCAAACATCCTGAATCAAGTCACAATCTACACAAGGCATCCATTGAAATATTCGATAGATTTGCAAAGACGTCTATCGCACTACCCGTCGCGAAAGAGGAGCGAGACCGAGCTCATTTCCGCCGATTTATTATACCTACATACCTATAGGTTTGCATTATCTATATGCATCGATATGATAAGTAGCTAAATCGATTCAGTCGTTGTCATAGTACTTTCGCACTACATTCGAATCGAATTCTTAAAATATTGGTCTGGTGGCGCCGTAGAACATTTCGTATGGATAACTTACGCATTATGGCCATCCGATTTCTATCCGTCATTGTCGTGCGAAACCTGACCAAATAAAAGAAATGTTCTACAGCTACGCTAGACCGTAATTTTAAGAATTCGGAACGGATTTTGTGCGGAAAAGTTCTCAATGTAGGCAGGTATTAGTAGATTTAATCATTTTTAAATAGTACAACGGTCTTCTGAACATTTTGACTGCCTGAAATGTGTAAAAAAAAATAGATGAAATCTATAATATATGTGTTAAGACTACACATAAACAAATATACTTAAATTAAAGAAGTGTAACTTCACCAAATCCTGTACAAAATAAGCGAGGTTAAAAATTCCACCCCTTACAAATCAATCGCTCAAGTGGAAATGCTCACTGCTCCGCAATTAAACCATTTATTATTTCCTTAGATACAAAGAGTTTGAACTTTGCTTAGATAATAATAAAATACAAAAGATAAAAAAGGGAATTCGCCCTCTACTTTTTAAAAAGTTTAGTCTGTCTTATCTACGGCCTAATCTGAATGACGGCGGCTCGCTCCTTACTCCTTAGTTCTTCAGTGCCTAAGTTAGTAATTTAATACTACTTCTAGCGAGGCGAGCGTTCCCAGCCACAGATTACAGTAATAAAGATTCTCGGCTTATTATCTCAAAAAATTTGCCCCAAAAACCTCGTCAGCTCAAACGCTATCACTATATAGTAAAAAATAAAGTTGCTTCCCGCTTCTGTCTGTGCCTATGTATGCTTATATCTTTAAAACTTTGCAACGGATTTTAATGCGGTTTTCATTAATAGGTAGAATAATTCAAAGGAAGGTTTATATCTATAATACACTCAAAAAAAGTAGAAAAGTAGTAGAAAAACACAGATAATTCTATTAAGCGCGACGAAGTGCACGCGGGTCCACTAGTAAATATCGATTTTTAAGATATAGGTACCTACCTTTTATAATAATTGGGGTTTATTTTCTAACAGAACCAGTAATATTAAGTGGAGTTTATTCTCCAACAGAACTGACTATCCTAATAGCACTGTTAGAGACAATCTCCTGTGATTTTCGTCAACCATATTTTATTAAGTTTTTGATGAATTTTAGAATATTCCTATTATTTCGCCATGAAGACAAAAAATACAAAAATTTTGGCTAGTGCTTAAGTTGCGGTCTTGTCGTTTCATACGACTGGATGTAGGAAATAATTTTACCAACATGACCTTACGACCTAACATATCTCAATAAAATCATATGAAATTCCTCCGATATATGAAAATATTTCATAATCAATTTGTCCCTGAAAACAAGCCAAGCCCTAAGGGTATTTTTGTTTGGAGTTATCGCGGGACCAAGTCGTTTAACGAGTACTCAAGTCACTTTATAATCCCCAGCTTATTTCTTACACTCCGATCTTCTTTGTTTTCTGTTCACAGTTCACACTAAGATATTCTTGTTAGAAAAATATAAACATGTTTGCTTTTTTCTATGATATTGGCTAACAAAAGTATAACACAAATTTTATTTGAGTTCTTCTTTCTATTCAACCCTGTTAGTAATATTAT
Source organism: Hemithea aestivaria (assembly GCA_947507615.1). NCBI lineage: Eukaryota > Metazoa > Arthropoda > Insecta > Lepidoptera > Geometridae > Hemithea > Hemithea aestivaria. The sequence continues at coordinate 12,565,310 of OX382332.1, read as the reverse complement.
AAAATTATTTTATTATCAGATTTGCAAAAGAACTATTTAATAATTAATCTAAATAATAGAATACCGAGTTTATTATCTTATACCAAAATATTTAAAATTATATCGTAAATTTGGAAAATTTAATATTATAAGTTGTCAAAAAGACCGCTACGAGCCGTTCCCGGTGGAAAGGTGCCCATAACACTTGCTGCGTCTCCGCGTTGTATGGCGATGGACATTCTTTGCACCAGGAACGACCCTAAGCGAGTATCTCCACTTTTAATTTGGGTCCTGTGCCCAATTACAAATTCAAAAGTAGGTGTGTTTGATCCTGAGATAATACTAGTTGGTGAGTCTCATGTCCAGTAATTTCACTGGTAACTTAACTTTTCAATCCTGAAAACAGTATGCTTGCATATTACTGCTTGGCGGATGAATAACTGGCAAGAGAGTGATATTATCCCAAGCGACCTTTGCTATAAAGCTTATCACTTCTAAAAAGTCAAGTACAATTTCTTCTACTATTTAATATTTTGTTTGTCTTTAAGTTACATTATTTAAGTAAGAGATTACAGATGAACAAACTCATTTCATGAAAAAATGTACAAAAATGTGATAAATTCGAGTCTACCCTTCTCCCATTCCATTTACCACGATTGTTTGAAGTTTATAAAAAGTTTACACAATGGAATGAATAATATTAGGATGGGGATAAACTCGCTGTTGATTTTTTTTTAATTTGGGAAACTGCGTCGGCCATCGACCGGCGATGCTAGACGGTTACTGAAAGAAATTTGGCTTAATTTTGGCAAAAAGGTGCGGGGATTGGCACATATTTTGCTTCCACCAAATTCTGTATAGCGTTACAAATATTCTTTATAGCGGTCTATGAAACTACTTAATAAAATGTGTCTTACTTCCCTAATTCGTTGAATGTGTCTCCAAATATCAACTCAATCAGATTAGAAGTTTCAACTGTGCGATCAGTCAATTAATCAGTTCTTTATGGGATGCCACTTTTTCACTTTAACATAATGTAATTTTGTACAACGGAAAAACTGCGGAAGCAAGCAAATTCCATTTTTACTGCTGTTCAATGAAAAAGAGGGAGAATTAGAGCGAGTCAGCACTAATCAGAAAGACAATTTGTAACATATGAACCACAAAAACTGCTAACGATTAAATAGTTTTGTTGTTCAACGCAAAGTTTCTAGGTTTACGTCTCACGTTTTTAATCAATCAAAATGGATCCTTAAACCTGGAGCTTAAGAGCGTATTAAGTATTACCCCTTTGGTCTTTACTTTCTGGTACTTGTAACTTTTATTAAAACTGAAATCTTGTTTTAGGAAAATTCAGTGCAGGCGAGGAAAATGAATTTTCCTTATGGGTGAAAAAATCCGTTTACCTACTTTCGCGGGCTAAACTTTATTATACCGGGCGATGACATGTCGGTCTCATAAAGCAAATATTAGGACGTCTTTATCGCTTAAAGAAGATCATTTTGCTTCCAATATACTCAAGATAGGTATTCAATAAAAAAATTCGTAACTATACATATAGCTGTGAAACGATGGTTTGCTTGATGTTACCTTTCCATGAAGATTTGCCGTTTTCACTAGAAATATAAATGGCCGATTAAGCAACGCAATTCAAGTATTAATTTTTTGAGCACTGTCTATTTGGGCCCAGTTTTTGTAAGGTAATTTTTTGAGTCTAATTGTATTTCCCTTCTTAAATAATTTATTCGTTTTAAAAGCTTTTAAAAGGGTGCTAAATTTCGTAGTCATGCCATTAACCTTTAGAAAAATTTTACTAACTGAAAATCAGAGACGTCCTCCAATATGCTCTTGCAGTATAAACTTTTAACTGAAGTTTAAAGTTAGTTTGGCTACCGAGAATTTAAAACTTTAGTTCGCTCGATGGTGACATCAGTTTGAAGTAAAACTTCGGGAAAATAAGATGAAGCTGTTTTAAATAGCAGAATAATGGAAAATGATATATTTATATAATTTTCAAAAGACTAATTCATTAACTGATTCATACACTTCCGTTTCTACTGTAGATGATTGATAAAAGTCGTGCAAATCTATATATTTTAAGAAATCTTCAACAGAACGGGATACTCTACATAGACTGTCAGAGAAGCCGCAATTTACACAAACGCAAAGTAGTCACAAGTATAAGTTGTGTGGCTTAGCTATATTATACTGCAATTTCAAGTCGCCAAGATTTCTTCGAGGCCTGCTACATGACCTAACGACTGTTGAAATGTATCAAAATAAAGGAATTTTAATTACTACTAACTCCATCTAGCGTAATGCACTTAATACAAATTTTGTATCTTATCATTTCTGTGGTATAAAAAATAAACTCAGTCTTGTAGCAACAGTCAACGTTTTTTATTAACGACTGCCTGCTACTTATTGGAAACAGCCAGGTCCCACAGTTTTACGGGCCCTCCAACACAGGATAGCGTCTCTGGCGATTTAAAGATTTGTACGACGCTACTCTATAAGTATACCTATAACTACAAAGATTACTGTGTTCTTGGCGAAGCTAAAAATTACTCGAAAGGAAGGAAGCCAAACGAAATTCACCCTGCATCTGTTGAAAAACAGTGTGTATTTTCTGAAATTAGAGCGCTATAGAAATCTTTCTCAGCTCCATGCTTTAATATCCCAATTCGTGTATTAAATTTATAAAATTAGATTCTCTTTGTGATCAAAATGTTATTCCGATTATGACTTCATCTTGAGTTTTTATACAACTATCTTATCGGAGAAAATGTTTTTTTTTTTTCAGATCACCAGCTTTTATTGTTTTCGTAATATAAAATCCTTAAGTAAACGTTTATTTAGGTCCCGAGGTACAATTGGTCAATAATAATGATGACAATAATAAAAAGTGATAAATGTCAATAATACTTTTGGATAGCAAACGACTTGCAATTTTTACAAGCCACCATACAATAAATCAAAATGAGTCAGGAGATCTAACTCGGAACTAATTCTCCATATAAAAGTAGGTACCTACGGCCTACGGCTACGTGTAACTAAAGCGACATGTTTGAAAAGAGGAATCAATTAGGAGGTATTTCTTTTTCTTTTCGCCGGGAAAAATGCATTACGCATACCCTCCATACGGGGGTATGGGAGGGTTATGTGGGACTCCCCGTGCAGAGCGACTGCAGGGGTGCACGGGTATACCCACTAAAACAACCCGGCGGCACTCCCGCAACGTCTTTGTGACGGAGGACTGGGAATCGGCAGAGCCTTAGCACCCAGTCCTCAATTAGGAGGTTACTAGTACCTAAATTTTACAGGAACTTATTGCGAGATCGTTGGAAATCAGCTTTGGTTCAGTCGTTGGCAAAAGAATACTGGGAAGTGTGTGTTGGTTTACCACACAAATGTATACAAACAAACTTACACGACTACTCGCCCGCGGCAACCACTAGTGTGGTCTTTTAGCGACGGTTACCGCTCTTATCAGGGTAGCTGTATCTCTGTCACTAACATTTGCAATTGATTTTTTTTTTTAATCTTTTTAAAAACAAGCTTTTATTATTATTACCATCCATCATCAAAGTACTCGGTAAGACGAATCAAATGAGCCACAACTCGATGGGGTAGCGTCGTTTCATTACGGAGTTCCTATGGGCACCTTCCAGCTCCATCATTAGATCAGCTTGATGTCATAATAATATTGAATTGTCATCCGATTTATACATGCTTGCAAACTTTAACTTGCAAGATTTGATTACAGTCAGACAGACCGACAGACAGACAGACAGACAACGGACAGGTGAAAGTAAATAAAAGTTTGTAAATAATGTACTCGGATGACAGTCGTTTTGGAAAAACAAACGATATAATAATAAACGACTGTCATTTCAGTACATTTTTTATCGTTTTCCACAAACGATTGACGCTTGTCTAAGGGGGGCCCTTAGACTCGGTCTTAGGACCGCTCCTGTGGAACATCGGATACGACTGGGTGCTGCGCGGGGATCTTCCCCCGGGGGCCAGCGTGACGTGTTACGCGGACGACACGCTCGTCGTGGCCCCGGGGGGGACATTCCAGGAGGCTGCCCGCCTTGCCACCGTGGCGGTGGGGGAGGTGGTGGCACGGATAGGGAGATTGGGACTCCGGGTGGCCCTCGATAAAACCGAGGCCCTGTGTTTTCATGGCCCTCGGAGGGCCCCGAGTAGGGGTTCCACTATCCCTATCGGGGAGGTCTGCATCGGGGTCGAGCCCTCGATGAAATATCTTGGACTCGTCCTCGACGGGCGGTGGAACTTCCGGGAGCACTTTGCCAGGTTGGCTCCCCGCCTGATGGGTGCGGCGGCCGCTCTCAAGCGGCAGCTGCCGAACCTAGGCGGACCTCGGACCAGCTGCCGTCGCCTGTACGCGGGAGTCGTGCGGTCCATGGCTCTATATGGAGCCCCCGTATGGGTGGATGCCCTGACGGAACAAACCATCGCCCATCTGAGACGTCCTCAGAGGGTGATGGCCTTCGGGGTAATACGGGGTTACCGCACGGTCTCCTACGAGGCGGCGTGCCTCTTGGCAGGATCTCCCCCCTGGGACCTGGAGGCGGAGCTGTATGCGGCGCGCTACGAGTGGCGCGCCGCGCTCCGCCTCCGCGGGCTCACCGCGTCTCCCAGGGAGGTAGAGAGGTGGAAGGAGGAAGCCAAGGAGGCACTGCTCGAGAGGTGGAGTACGCGTCTGGCCCACCCTCGAGCAGGCAGCTGGACAGTGGTGGCAGTCCGTCCACTACTCCAGCAGTGGACGGACAGAGAGCACGGGTCCTTGACCTTCCGGCTCGTGCAGGTGCTTTCCGGGCACGGATGCTTCGGAAAGTACCTGCACCACGTAGCCGGCAGGGAACCGACCCCTGCTTGCCACCACTGTGGTAGCGACGTGGATACGGCGCAGCATACACTGGAGGAGTGCCCAGCTTGGGTCAGTGAGCGCCGTACCCTCGTCGCTGTTATGGGGGGCGAACTCTCGCTGGCAACCATGGTAAGAGCCATGGTTGTGAGCGAGGAGTCGTGGCAGGCCGCGGTTTCGTTCTGCGAGAGTGTCATCTCGCAGAAGGAGATCGCGGAACGCGAACGGGAGGTCACCACCGACCTCCCGATGCGTGCCCGGAGAAGGGGGCGTCGGAGGCGTATCTTCCACGCCCTTCTCCAGCCCCCATAACCTGGGTCTAGGCGGCGAGTACGGGGGTACTCGTCGCCGCAAGCACAGACCCACGAGGTGGCGCGCGCGGTGTTTCCGCGCGCCCCTTGAGAGGGTGGGGTGAAACTCCTCTTCACCCCACCGCGGAGGGGTCCTCCTGTCAGTGAGGACCAAACGCCGTCGGGGCCGCGGATGAGTGCTTCGGCGTACCCGTTGCCCCGGCATTATGGCGTCCCGCAGGAACACCCCCAGGTTTTTTAGTGGGTATCCCCGCCGCTACCATCTTTGGCGGGGGAGTCCCACATACCACCTCGCGCCCCCCGGCGTGGGGTGATGATGCGTAACGCATTTTTCCTGGGTAAAAAAAAAAAAAAAAAAGGGGCCCCTTAGACAAGCGTCAATCGTTTGTGGAAAGGTCTGCAGTATCTGAGTCACTTAAATAAAAAATACGGTCCATTATTATCGTGATCACGTCGACTACCGTTGGGAGCGGAATCCTAAAAACCTTAATATTTTTGGGAAAGAGGAAGAAGGTTGCTTCACCCTTGATTTATGAGAAATAACAAGTAAAAAAGTATATTATAAAAGGTACGACAGATGATCCCGACTGACCCCTTCTCAGTTTTGTGCCACCGAATATGAATCACACGAGGACCGGTGGAAAATCATTTGTTACTTTCTAAAAACCGTCTTACATATTTTATTTAACAATAGCGGTTTCATACAAATAAATTTATGAAAATGTTTAGTTCATTTTTCATGATGTGGTCAGGTTTTCATAAAACATTTTAAAAAGAAATTTCTATTTTCAAGTTCGCGTTTTATAACATTTTATTTGACAAAATATTAGATAAATGAGTAAAATTTAATATGTGTGCGAGATTTGAATACCTACTAAGTCTCGTGCCACACATAGCAATCAAACAAGTGAAGCAAAATTATGATTTCGAGACAAACAAGTGAATTAAATTAAAAATTTAAAAACCCCCAACGCAATATGTAATTCACCATTTTGTGGTGGCGGCCATCTTGGATTTTAAATTTACTATAGTGGGTTGTATTCTACTAGTCAAGTCCTTTCATTTGATACCCATATTGAGGGGGTCGTGGAGAAAAAAAGTAATCCGCCATTTTGTAGCGGCGGCCATCTTGGACCGATTTCCACCAAACATGGCTAAGAACACTCTCGACTAACTCTACTTTCAAACAAAAAAAACTAAATCAAAATCCGTTTATCCGTTCGGGAGCTACGATGCCACAGACAGACACACACACACACACACACACACACACACACACACACACACACACACACACACACACACACACACACACACACACACACGTGTCACACTTATAACACCCCGTCGTTTTTGCGTCGGGGGTTAAAAATGGCTTAACCAAGAGTCAAGACCCTTTTTCGGCTTCGGTCATCTTTTCCTGGTACTCTATAATACTACAGAGAGATCGGGTTTTAATAAAATGAGACAATAAATAAAGGACAATGGGTCTTCACAACATTTTATTATAATTAAAAATATGTTAAAAGCAAAAATGTAACTAGGTCAGTTGAGCTCATTTTGGGGGAATAATCCGCTCGTTTGAAGAGTAACTATGTTGTGAGGTAATCTAACTTTATTATTTACCTATCTTATTCACTAATAGGATTTTCCACGTCTATATACTTCCTATTTAATATCATACAAAAGCATTTCCAATCTGTACGCATACATTGGGCATCGGCATCTGTTACACACAAAAATTGCTCGCACGTCTTTTAGGAAATTTTCACTAGATTTATCATTCTTTATCCCTTCGCAAGGTGTACCTACAGTAAAATGTTTATTTATCAATAAGTAAACAACTAGCAACCGGTGTAATACAATATAGAGTTAGTAAAACAAAAAATTCTTTCAGAGTTTTTACGCATCCGTATCGGAAATTCTTACTTTTTAAAAGCTTTTATTGTTTTAATTAATAAACAAATGTAAGCACAGCTTTATCTTCTTCTAAATATATAAAAGGAAAGAGTGACTGATTGCCTGACTGACTAATCTATCAACCTACAGCCCAAAAAACCACTAAACGGATTGAGTAGATATTTGATACACAGATAGGTTTTATGATGTAGACCTCCGCTAAGAAAGAATTTCATCATGCGGGCAAAGGCGCGAGCGTAAGCTAGTAATAAATAAACAGATGCTATTTTAACTAGATTTTCTGGATGCAAACTGCAAAATGATTTTACAATTTTATTTCATTACTATTTCTGGATGTAATCTGTATTATGATTTTAAATTTTAATATCGTAATTTCTTTATATCACATTTACATTGAATTAAATATAAAGTAAATGCAGTTGTTATTTTACTCTGATATTATCTAGAAAACATACAATTGAGACAAACATGGTGTATATGTCGCAGTAAGATAGAAATAGCCGTATCATAATTATGTTACTAGGGATATAATTACCGGAACTTAGTAATATGGTTGCAGCTAAAGTCCGAAGTGCGGCTACTACCGGAATAGGTATGCCTATAGGTATAGGTATATATTATGAACCTAACCTACTGATGTTGGATTGCCCTAAAACTTCGTCCAATAAAATCAAGTTTTCCTTAGAAACAATTTGTTCACAACTAACCAACTAACTAACTACACTTACTTACCTACCTAACCACCAACAGTGACTGACTAGTGACTTCAGGCTTTAACCGTGACATATGATTATGTTCCTAGTATGATAGTAATCAATTGATTCCTTATAACTAAGTTCCGGGTCATAAATAAAAAAATAAAATAAAAAAAGACGTGTGGCACTCGGAGACTGCCGCGGTAAAGCTATTGCATAGCATTTTTTATCAACTTATGTAATTATAATTATTTAAAAAAAAAAAAAAAAAAAATGTTTTTTTATCGGTCACCACGCTCAAAGTGTAATTTGAATTAATATCAAAGAAAAAAAACAAAATAAATATAGTGGAGGGTGTTAGGTTTTTTTCGTTACGGAATTTCTGGATTCGGCCCCCACGCTCAAGGCCCGCGATAGAAGCTATGCAATAGCTTAACATAATTATGAAACGTCTATTTCTATCTTACTGCGACATATAGATAATATTATTATAATGATTGAGTGGAATATATCAATCACTCATACATCTGAATCGTTCATTCAAATTGGCTTCAAGGAGGCATTCCTGCGTGTCAAAGAATGATCTTCCTCCTGTCATAAAGTGCGATTGCGTCTCAGCGAAACGTAATAAAATTGGATTTTATGAGTTTTCTGAGTTTTCCGTGACCTTCGATGTTATGACCAATACGTTTTTGAAAACTAACGTGAGTGTTTTCGACACTAACTATGTAAACAAACGACTAAACTCACGGATAAAATAGTCGAAGCTAGGCTCGACCCTGGGCTTGTCCGTCATCAGGAGTTCACGCCTCAGGGTTCGACTACAATATATGTGAGTTTAGTCGTTTGTTTGCATAGTTGTTATGACCAATTTTTATGAACCAACCATCAACCGGGGGTAGACTTCCTTTGCAGGAGGTCGTCTAGGTGTGTATCTACCCCAACAGTGCTAGTTATTCTACCGCCTGAGCAGTAATGTGCAAACATTACTGTGCTTCGGTAGGAGGGCACTGTAGCTAGTGAAATTACTGGGCTAAGGAGTCTTAACATCTTATGACTCTTGAGTAAGAAGCGTTGGTGCAGTGCACCTAGATTTGCACATCATTGTGAAATTCTGGATAGCACTGTACTGATTATGGGCAGCATTATCTCTTAACATCAGGAGAGCGTCTTGCTCGTCTTCTTACTTCTCCACATTTAAAAAAAAATCAAGGCTTTGTGGTTGCATTGAGACAAATTTAGTAATTTACGGTATAACTTAATATATCAATTGGATCAGCAGGACTATTCACTTATCGGTTAGGGAACCGAACCGAATACCGAATTTTTTTATCTATGCTTGTGTTTCAATACTAGCTCGATCGATCAGTCATCTCAGTCGATCAGCAGGGTTATTCACTTATCCGTGAAAGAACCGAACCGAATACAGAATTGTCAAAAATGTATGAAATGACATATTACGTAGATACAACTTGACATGTCATGTCACGTCATTTCATACATTTTTGACAATTCTGTATTCGGTTCGGTTCTTTCACGGATAAGTGAATAACCCTGCTGATCGACTGAGATGACTGATCGATCGAGCTAGTATTGAAACACAAGCATAGATAAAAAAATCTTTTAATCTAAGATTGAAAGTAGAATTTTTAATAAACAGTATTTTTCCTTTCCAAGCCGTTTAATTTCACAGGAACAATCACTCAAGCACGAAAAGTAAAAAGTAGCGTTCACCTTTTTGTGTCGTTCCTTTTTGTTCATCCTTTTATAGGTATAATAAGGCTTCTAAATTTTTGCTATAATAGCAACTATGAGTACCTACGATATCCAACTTTTGGACATATAACAGAAATATACAGAAACTACTTTTGCAAATATACAGAAAAGATTTATCAAATAAATTAAAATGACATAATCTTAAAATGCGTAGGAATTTCACTTATCTATTTAGGTTACAAAGTGCTTATATTAGTAGGTTCCTAAATTCCACAGAACTTACTTAAGATATTCGTAGCTTCGAAAATTGAGCCTTTGTTCACGTGAGCGTCTAAAACTGTAGTCATTACGTTAAACTAATTGTGTTATGAAACTAATCTGACATATAATAGGAAATGTCGTGTTCAGTCTTAGTTGTGATTACAAAATGTAGTAAATCTTAGGTAACATCAGAGCGGTGTCATCAATGTCGGATCTGGAAGATATAAATAAATAAATGAATATTTCAGATCATTTCGCACAGCGCAGCGCCACCTAACCCCAAGCTAAGCAACTTAATGCTTGTTTTATGGTGGTTAGGGTAACGGATATATTACTTACTAGCTGACCCGCGCGCACTTCGTAGCGCGTGACAGTAAATTATTCATATATTAATGAATTTGATGCAGACCATTTAATTCGATTTCCAATTCCACGGGAAAGAGGGATTCAATTCACGGGTTTTCTGCGACTTAATGGGCGTAGAATTAGTAAAGGCTGGCAAACCTTGCCAATATGTAACTACGATCGAATCACCTACTATTCAAAATGTCTATTGGACGTTTCGCCTACGTTCATAATAACTATTGGTTGAAATCAATATTGGACGATTCGCCTATGGTTAACTCAGCTACGGTCGATTGAGCTATGGTTGATTAAACTATTGGACGATTTGCCTATTTTTGACCGAACTAACGGACGTTTCACGTATTTTTAGACCATGTTTCCGGCTGCTAGTCAGGTATGACAGCTAAAAAATACTTGTTTATAGTACAGAATTCAGAAACGTGTTGTTTTTGATACCTGAATGATTTCTATCTGTAGGTGCGCAGACAGCTTATTATGCCACTTTGCCATGATGAGGTAGATGAAAGAAGATGCCAAAATGCCTGAAGATGCCATGACACAGGATAAATAATTCAGTAATAAGAAAAATATCTGGCGCTTCGCCGGCCGCTGCCGCGGCACGCTCGCTTCGCTCGCTCGGCTCGCGCATTGTGGTCACTGTTCAAACCTAACCTAACCAACAGATTTCGGTTTGCCCTGAATACTGTACTAAAAACACGCGTAGCAAAGAATTTATAAACCGTAGGTGAGTCGTCCATAGTTGAATTAACCAATATATCAAATGAACATTGGCCGAATCGCCCATTAGTTCACATGCCCATAGTTTAATCAACCGCAGGCGAGTTGCACTGTAAGCGAGTCGTCCAATATGTGAAATGAACTTATGCGAATCGACCGTAGTTATATCGACCGTAGTTGAAACGACCGTAGGTATTATGAAACGTAACCCGTCCATGCGGGCAAAGCCATGAGAATAAGCTAGGGACTGATGTATCTGTATAACGTACAGCCTCAACCGCTAGCTGGATTGGGTTGAAATTTGGAACATAGAAAGGTTTCATGACGTAGACCACTGCTAACAGAAGCGGGTGCCACGCAGCGACGGGCGGACGTCGCGATAGTTTTTTGCAAGTATTTAGTGTAATTTACGTTATTTACTTTTGACGTATGTATACATAATATAATAAATTATATAAAATGTCAAAAAAATAGCATGCGATATTATGCTGTTTTTGAGGTAAGTTAGTAAGAAGTTATTTTTTTTATTTTTAAAAGTATTCTGCTGAAGTAAGAGTGCGAGTAAGAGACCGAGTAAGAGTCCAAGTAAGAGTCCAAGTAAGAGTCCGAGTAAGAGTGCAAGTGAGAAACTGAGTAAGAATTCGAGTAAGACTGCGTGTAAGTGTCCGAGTAAGAGTGCGAGTAATAGTCCGAGTAAGAGTGCGATTAAGATTCCGAGTAAGAGTCCGAGTAAGAGTGCGAGTAAGAGACCGAGTAAGAGTGCGAGTAAGAATCTGAGTAAGAATTCGAGTAAGACTGCGAGTAAGAGTCCGAGTAAGAATGCGAATAAGAATCTGAGTAAGAATTCGAGTAAGACTGCGAGTAAGAGTCCGAGTAAGAGTGCGAGTAAGAGCCCGAGTAAGAGTTTGAGTAAGAGTGCGAGTAAGAGACCGAGTAAAAGTCCGAGTAAGAGTGCAAGTGAGAGACCAAGTAAGTGTGTGAGTAAGAGTCCAAGTCTTGTCTCTTGTCTTGTCTCTTGTCTTGTCTCTTGTCTTGTCTCTTGTCTTGTCTCTTATCTTGTCTCTTATCTTGTCTCTTGTCTTGTCTCTTGTCTTGTCTCTTGTCTTGTCTCTTGTCTTGTCTCTTGTCTTGTCTCTTGTCTTGTCTCTTGTCTTGTCTCTTGTCTTGTCTCTTGTCTTGTCTCTTGTCTTGTCTCTTGTCTTGTCTCTTGTCTTGTCTCTTGTCTTGTCTTTTGTCTTGTTTTGTCTCTTGTCTTGGGTTTCAATATACGCCGCCACGACATGATAGGTAAGTAGGTAGGTATAGTAGGGATCCTATGCTGGAATAAAACCTATTGTAGTTCCCAGATTAGGCTTCTTAATTATGAACCAACTTTAGTTTTAATCTACCTGTTATTATGTACCTACTTTTTATTGAATTGAAGAGTGATCAATCGTATTTATTTTTAACTCCCGACGCAAAGACGAAAGGGTGTGATAAGTTTGACGTGTCTGTCTCATAGATTCGATTTAGATTTTGTTTGAAAAGTAAGTTAGGCGGAAGTGTTCTTAGGTATTTTTAGTCATAGCCGCAAAAAACGCGGCTTCATCCCGCGTGTACTAAGTTTGATACAATACATTTTCAAATCTCATTCGACTGTTGCATTTTTGTAACGGACATTCAGTGGTTCCCAAGCGGACGTAGTAAGGTACATATAGGTAGGTAATATGAAATAGAAATAAAAGCTTGTAAAAAAAAATATCAATAAATGTACAAAAATAATATAATTAATTTATAATAACTCATCTAGATATTAGCTCAAGTAAGTAGATGATATGAAATAGGTAGGTACCTACTGTATGCGGGCAGCCCTATGACTCGCGCATGTACCGCGAGACTGTAGGTATTTATGTTCAAAAATCACGCTCAGTCAAACTACTGTATATCTCTTTACCGTGCTACCACTGAGGTGTATACCTAAAATCATAGGATTTGGTTTTGGGGGGGGGGGGGGGGGGGGGGGGCAAGGTGCAGACGGGCAAAAACATTATAATTTTTATTACGAAAAGTGTATGTTTAGCTCGCTCTGAGCGGTTAGGAAGTTTAAACATCCATTACAATAAGTGCGCGAGCAGCTAGCTGCGAGCGCCGAAAAAAAAATTTAATCTTTACCATGAAATATGTGCGAAATTCGTAACTCTACAATGCTTCTGGGGGTGCCTTGGCCCCCTGCCCCCCCCCTAAATCCGCCTACTCGCTCTGAGCAGTAAGAAAGCTTAAACATCCTTTTTAATATGTGCGCGAGCAGCTTGCTTAATGACTCGGGGGGGGGGGGGGGGCTTGGCCCCTTGCCCCCCCCCCCCCCCTAAATCCGCCTATGATTATCTATAACACAGATAAAAGGTTCTATAATAATCATTGCAAAATTTTACTAACATTATAAACGTGAGAGTTTGTGTCTGGATGTATGCCTAAATGGGTGTGAACAGATTTTATGTCTGTGTGTCTCCGGATAACCAGTGATTTTTACAAAAGATCCCCCTAGATGGAGCGCCACAATCGCGTGATTTTAAGTTAAAATATCTACAGATTTTTAACAATTCATAATTTCTCATATTTAATTTCTTAATTAAATAGGTACATAATATTTAATTAATCTAACAATTAAAAAATATATAATAAATGAAGTATTCACAGTAATTATAAATCTATTATTTAGTTCCGCTAGGTTACGCGGGACTCTTTTCTAAAACTGTTTGCAGAATAAACGATATTTCTTTTTCTTAGGACATTAGTTCCATTATTTTCCGTGGCGCTAGCTTGTATGAAAAATAATTTACTTTTACAATGAACTTTAAATGAATTTTTCTATTTATCTTCAGATGATTTTACATGTTTTAGAAATTAAAAATAAGCAGCAAAAAGATATTTATTACTGATATTTACACGCATCATGCGCACATTAGATTAGTTCCATTATTTTCCGCTGGCACTGATTCATATGAGAAATAAGTTACATTTACTAATTTACCTACCTATGTACAGACCCTGGCTACTATATAGCATCAAAGTACTCGTCAAGACGAATCAAATGAGCCCAAACTCGATGGGGTTTTTTCTTTTAATCACGGAGTTCCTATGGCCACCTTCCAGCTCCGTCATCGGACCCTGGTTACTATATAGTATCAAAGTACTCGTCAAGACGAATCAAATGAGCCCAAACTCGATGAGGTTTTGTCTTTTGATTACGCGGTTCCTATGACTACCTTTCTTGTTTATTAGCATTTTATATGCGAATCTTTAGATTGATATAACTCTTTTATTTATGAACCGATTTGACTAAAACCAACACTAAGGTTCAAGTAGAGAAAACTGCAACGTATTAGTGAAAATTTTATTCAAATCGGTGGTGTTGTTTAACCACACCAGTGACACAAACTATTTACAAATTTAGCCCAAATTAAAGGTTTCGTTTACAAACACATCGATAGATGGCGTATTTTTAGTTTGTCGCAGTTTGTCGCACCATATTTTTTTGAATTGAGTTTACTTTATATTCTATTACTTTTATTTAGAATTTTTGATGTAAATTAGGGGCAATGTGTCCGATATAAATGATTATTATTTATTTTATCATTTTATTTTACGTTTCCCTTGGAAAAATTGACAAAATGTTTTACGAATTAGATCGCGCAAGCGACTTTTTCGCGTCGTTTTGTTCATATGCGTATTTTCACAGTTCATCTTAGTAAAGGATCACAATGAATGGGGAGAAATTTCCATTCTTATTATATGTATGGATGGATATGGATATGGATATGTATGGATATGGATGGATATGGATATACTTTTCTTTTGTAAATACATACTACATAGATATCGAACCACCCAGACCAGAAACAAATACCTGTGGATCACACAAACCCATTTGTCCCATGCGGGAATCGAACCCGCATCCTTATGCGTTGCAAGCGGGTATTAGCCCACCGCACCACGGAGGTCGAGATGGCGTAAAAATCTACAGACGCATCAATGAGCTGGCAAGGGCGGTGTTTGGATAATTATTACAAGCTTTATATTACTTTCACCTGTCTGTTGTCTGTCTGTCTGTCTATCTGTAATCAAATCTTGCAAGTTTAATTTGACCCACTTCCCGGTTTCCAATTGAGCTGAAAATTTGCATGCGTGTGTAAATCGGATGACAATGCAATATTTTTATGACATCGAGCTGATCTGATGATGGAGCTGGAAGGTGGCCAAAGGAACTCTATCATAAAACAACGCAACCCCATCGAGTTTGGGCTCATTTGATTCGTCTTGACGAGTACTTTATGATGCAAGATGATAACAATAATTAAAGCTTGTTTTTAAAAAGTATTTTTTAAATTTCACTTGTTTGTAACGTAAACGGCGGGCGTTCGAGTCAGCCGCACTGCTATAGCAGGCTTCATCGTTCCATAATATGCTCGTAATTTCCATTGTTACATTTTTTCCAAAATTAAAACTATTTCTACGTGTTTGATCGAGAGAGTTATTGCCTACTCAATGTTTGTGTTATGGAAATATGAAGAGAATTGGGGGAGATATTTGCTCAGCAGTGGAATAATATAGGACTAGATATAATAGATTAAGTACGTCATACTGACTGTAATGTACCTACCTACGTATCTCTAAACATCAACCGAACGCCGTGCTCATCTCATTTGTCTCCTAGACTACAAGCATAGTATTTATTCTTTGCTACAAGTGTAAAATATAAGTAAAATTGGCAAGTCAAGTTCTCCCTTCGAATTTTCAAAAAAGATCCCTCTCTTTAACCTTTAAGAATAGACATGATCCAACATGAAGATTCTGAGTAGCGCTTATACATTTTATATTTTCCATGCTATTTTCAATAAGTAAATATAGGAAGGTAACTACTTTTTTTAAAGTGAATAGGGCTGCTTTTGACCATCGTCTCACCTGTTGGTAAGTGATGACGCGGTCGAAGATGTTGCACACAGACCTAGTAATACCTAGTAGTTTTCCAGTGATGTAGTAGATATAGTTTTGTATATAAAATATGTTGGTTCAACTACGATTCAACATCTAAGAATGGCTCACAAGTATCGATTCCGCAGTTGAATAGCGCTGCTGTTGTGGTGAACGACGACCAAACCTCTAAATAACATACTGCATAGAAGTTTTTTCTCTAAGCAACTTTTTTATGATCAGAGTGATAGATTTCCATGATATAAAATCTCCTATTCTCATCTTTCTGCAGTAAAAAAGGAATCGCTATCGTAAAATAAGACGATACTTAAATAAGAACCTATCAAATAATGGGGTTTAGAAATCCGACTCAAGTTGTTTTTTTATTTACTTAACTTTTTTTCATTCACATTATTCAACGTATGTATATAATACAAGTACCTACCCATAACAAAAGTAATATGATTTTCGGATTCACTACCCGTACACCTATTGGACTTTCTTACTGACGGGTGGACGGAGAATTCATGATTCCCTCTCCACTTACTTAACGCTAAAGTGGACCAGAAACATGCATGGAACTCTAGAGAGCTTTATCCATTTAACTTTGTTCGAGACTCTTGATTAGTATTTTCGCGTCTGTATACTAGTTGGTAAAATTGGATTGAGAATTACTATGGAATTTAGAATATAACTTTCAAAGATTTTCTGTATGACGGACGCCGGCGCGTAACCGCAGCTACTCCCTGAAGAAGATCCTCGTACAGGACCGAAACGGTCGGCACTCGGCACGAAGCCGAAGTATATACAAGTGAGTTTATGCCGTTTATTTACAAGATGTATCTAAATACTCACGAATCGTTTAGTGTAAAAACTTTCTGTATGAATTTCGAGGGAGTGCTACCGCCATAAGTACTTACTTAAGTACATAGTTGAGTGAAGCCGTGAAATACCATTTCTACAGTTAGCCTACGAGCTACGAATAATGTGTCTGGTTAGACTATTAAGCTAAAATTATTGAAATAATGGAGCCGGGACGGTAACGGGGTGGTACGTAAGTGGCATAGATCCTAAAATTGCCCACAGGGGACATTTGAGCGGGTAAAACGGGCGGGTACAATCCTATCCTATTTTTGTCTGCACCTGTCTCACAATGGATTTTTGTTGTCGATAAGGATGTGTTTGCTTTTCTAGATTTTTTTTTAATTTACAAAACTATACTTGCATTATGTGTTTTGTTGATATATTTTCACACAACAACGCAAGTTAATCACACGTATGATGGTATTTTTTAAAAATTATTGGTTACTTTAATTAAGATGTATTTTTTAACCGACATCAAAACAGGATGTTATCAATTCGATAGGTATTTTGTTGAAACTACAAAAAATAAAATGCGGCTCCCTAAAATATACTTACACAATTTCAGAAACATATGTTTTGTATGTAAGTTAAACCACGCATTTCTCTAAAACAAATCGGATTTTGACCATTTATTTTATCACATTATATACGTTTTTAGTGGGCAATCACGCTGGTCATAACTAATAACAATATAGATACACGACGAAGTCAATGGACTGAACAATACAATACAAGTTTTCCAGAATAATGTTATAAATCATATCTAATGTATGTTAAAGGGTGATTCCTGAGAGTCAAAATTTTACGTTTCTGGGGGAATAAACTACCCGTAACATAAAAATTCTACCCAAAGGTATTTTTTTCCTGTTAGTTTAAGGTTCAATCTACTTAATGCATGATAGACATCAGGTTATATTTAGCTGCAAGTATCTCAAAAAAAATGTAAAAGCCCTGAAATTTGATTACCGTGGGCTGTCCCTTACACATTTTCGGAACAAAATATATTTTTTACACTAATTTATAAAAGGAATTTAATTAATTCCTGTGATCAAAGCTGTAAAGGGTGAACTGTTATATGATCAAAAAAATACGCGAAGGCTATACTCAGCGTAGTTTTAGAAAAAATAACAAATTTAGGTTTGTCCCCGGACAAAAAGTGATTCCCATGGCGCGCGACATAACTACCCACATTTCACAAACCACAATACTTAGAAGCTTGTACGCACGCTATTGGCCAACTTCGATTGCGCTCTAAACATAGTGAAGAGAGGCTCCTCCTCTCGTTGTTATAAACTGGATTTACGAAGGTGAGAAATTGATTACCGTGGTTTTGGTTCACTAGATCATTGATTACCTTTTCCATGTTTAAAAATATTTTTTTATCCATTACGGTTTTTTGACTAGGTTGTGCAGTTAGGAAAAGGGTATTGTTTATCATATATTTTATTAATTTTGGTCTATAATTATGGTATTTAAAAATATTGACAAAAAACTATACAATTTTGATTTCCATGGCATTGATTCTCATGGCATTTTACCACGGTGATCAATTTTCCCCCGAGTTTTCTTGCGCATTCTTTCACTTTTTACCCAACTACAGCGAAGCCGCAGGTATGGAAGTGATTTTGACAGTTTACATTTGTATATTTCATTATTTCAGATATTTTTTTATATTGTATACATCAGATTTTTTTATATTGTACTATAGTAGACAGCCGCTCTGGCTTATGCGGCACCATTATATCCCCACATTAAAAAGTCGCTCAGCGAGCTATGGAGAGGGCTATACTCGGGGTTTCTCTACGTGATCGAATCAGGAATGAGGAGATGAACCAAAGTCACTGACATATCTCCGCGGATCAGGAAGCTGAAGTGGTAATGGGCAGGCCACATAGCACGTAGAGCGAATGGCTGATGGGGTCATAAAGTGTTCAAGTGGCTACTACAGGCAAGCAAACGCAGCGTAGAACGTCTACCCACAAGTTTGGCAGACGACCTTATTTAGGTCGCTGAAAGACGCTTGAAGCAGGTCGCTTCCAACACCGGTGTTATATATGGAGGTCTAAAGGGGAGGTTTATGTTCAGCAGTAGACGTCTTATGGCTGAGATGATGTATGATGAAAAAATAAAACGAAACTATGGGCTGACTGCAACTTTCAGTCCAGATTAACCTAACTAATGATAAATGTACAATCTGATGACAGCTTCT
This sequence comes from Hemithea aestivaria, assembly GCA_947507615.1. NCBI lineage: Eukaryota > Metazoa > Arthropoda > Insecta > Lepidoptera > Geometridae > Hemithea > Hemithea aestivaria. The sequence goes on along the minus strand of OX382332.1, from coordinate 12,546,428 downwards.
GGAGTGAATCCTGTCAGTGACTGTCACTGAGAACTTAATCTCATATTCTAGGACTATATATTCAATATTTTTACATTGTTTAAGACTGCAATACGTTGATTTTATTTAGTTTACATGATTATTATATAGAGAGCCAATATAGACCTTTTTAATACTTTATGTTTGGTGTTTATCTGTTTGGATCACCGTTTTTAATCATTTCTATTTTATATAATTAGTATGTAGAGGTCAATATTTAAATAATAACATAGAATTCAAACAAAATAGTTTTAATTTTGATTCCCATGCCACACTTTATTGATTCCCGTGGCACCAAAAATTTAAATTTAAATATCTTCTGAACAAAACAAGTTATAATGATGCCTATTTGATTAATGTGCTTATAATTATGGGAAATTTGATGTTTTACATGTAAAATGTAATAATACTTTGATTTAAAATCTGCCACGGAAATCACTTAAATACGCCCGATCTCAGGATTTACCCTTAAATGTACGCTACGGTCAGTTATTACAGAAAAGTATTTCTCACAAGTTTAGACATTTAAAACAGTTTTCTTTTACGCGAAAACTACTAAAAGATAAAATCTAAGGTGTACATTGTATACAATCTGGCATGCAACGGCAATTAATTAATTTGTTTACGGCAAGTCATAAAATGCAAATATCTGGCACCTAGAGATCGTCAAAGTTTCAACGTGGTAAACGCAGAAATGTATCGGATTAGATGCCACATGCTATTTTAATGTTGGCTAAACAAGTGTTTGACCGCAGTCCCTGCTGGTGCCATAGGTAAGATTTTTTTTTTTTTATGTGGAGAAGTGAGAAGACGAGCAAGACGCTCTCCTGATGTTAAGAGATAACGCTGCCCATAATCAGTACAGTGCTACCCAGAATTTCACAATGATGTGCAATTCTTGGTGCGGTAAATAAAAATTTAGGTTAAGAGTCATAAGATGTTAAGACTCTTTAGCCCAGTTATTTCACTAGCTACAGTGCCCTCCTACCGGAGCACAGTAATGTTTGCACAATACTGCTCAGGCGGTAGAATAACTGGCACTGTTGGGGTACCCACCTAGACGACCTCCTGCAAAGGAAGTCTACCCCTGGTAATACCCGGTATAGTAAGATACGAGTACGGCCTAAGTTGCAGCATGCTTTTTCAGTTAAAACCTATTACTTACTCTTAATTATTTTGCTCTCTTGGTATACAAATTTCGTTATAGTTTAAAAAAACGGACGTAAGTTGTTAGTTATAGAAGCGAACTCGATTCCAATCTGAAAACAAACTCGTCATTTTTGCCTGTATCTATCTAATAAGAGCATGAACGATTTAAACGATGATTAAATAATTTATACATTTTTCCTTTTTTCGGTGGGATGCAACACATTTTTTTTGATTTAACATTTTATTCATAGTATTTTTTTGTACTCTTTTTTTTTAATTTAAAAGAATAAACGTCTTAATGAGATCATTTCTCTATGTATGACCTGTACAATACGAGTAAAGCAGGTAAAGTCGCGTCATCTATCCGGCATATTTCATTGTTGGTAAATGATTCAACGCGAGCGGGGCTTGAAGCTCCAGTGCTCAGACGAATTTTCGCCGCGAACCAGACGCTCGCCCTATAGAGCGCATTCGAATTACACCTCCGGATATTACGATTAAACAACTACTTTATTATAACTCTCGAACTTATAAATTTTACTTCATTTCTTTCGTACGAACGAACAAAAATAATTATTTTTATTTTTATATTATACGTGTTGCGTTGTGCTACTCGTAACATACAGTGGGTAATAAAAAATTCAAGACAAAGTTTTTCAAGTTAACTTTTGATTCGTTGAAATCATAGTTGTTCTGCTTTAACTCATATAGTATCATTAAATTATACAGCGTCGTTTTTCCGTGTTGTGAATTTATCCAGTTGACGAATTTTCTGCGAAAGTTTTATCATAAACTTTTATTTAGAGGAAGCTTTGATGATGGTAAGTACCTTTTTTATTAACTTAGGTATTAAATTATTTTATGTGTTAAACAATACACACACAAAACATTTTCTTATAGTCAAAGACTGATTGCAAATAAACACAGTAAAAGGTGTGATATTTTAGTGATCTATTTATATTTTTTTTTATCAACTTTTTTCAACATTTTGTAGATATTTGGAAATTGAATGTCAATGTAATTTGGTAAAATGTAAGCAATACACAAATTCATTTTTCCAGCGTAATAACTCAATCTATTTTCGTATTCAGATACCTATTTTATTAATTGGGATAATAATTAACCTATTATGTACACCCAGTGAAAATCATGTTTTTCTTCAGTATACCTACTCGTATTATATTATACTTCTGGTAATATACCTATAGGCTTGTTATTACACCGAACTCGACATTCTTTTGCTATTGTTGATTTAGTATTTTTTGTAGTTTGGCATTGTTATTGTTTTAATAGTAAAGTAAACAAAAAAAAACAAATAAATATACCTAAACCTAATTGTACAATGAAACGATTTCGAAAAACAGTGTACCTACACAGAAACTGGCAGTGATTTTTTGAAGTTTGACTTCCTTTGCAGGAGGTCGACTAGGTGGGTACCCCAACAGTGCCAGTTATTCTACCGTCTGAGCAGTGATGTGCAAACATTACTGTGCTCCGATAGGAGGGCATTGTAGCTAGTGAAATTACTGGGCTAAAATGTCTTAACATTTTATGACTCTTGAGTAAGAAGCGTTGGTGCAGTGCTCCTAGAATTTCACATCATTGTGAAATCCTAAGTAGCACTGTACTGATTATGGGCAGCGTTATCTCTTAACATCAGGAGAGCGTCTTGCTCGTCTTCTACTTCATCACAAATTTAAAAAAAATCATTTCGTCCAAATTTATGTAAAAAAATATTATCTACAAAAATCTACTCTAGGTAAGTAGACTCATGCCTAAACATAACCCTCCCATACCCCCAATGGGAGAGTGTACGCGTATAGCGTATTTTTTTTGGCGTGAACAAAAAAAAGACGTATGCAGGATCAGATAAGCGGTACGGCCGCTTTATGTGTGACGTAACGTATGTACATACGTATTCGATATTTTTTTCCGTCCCGCTTTCCCGCGCGATCCTGCGGCTTTGTGGCATCAACTAAACTCTAGACATTAACTCCTTTAAAGCTTGTGCATTGCAAAATAGATGCGACGCTTAAAATGGATTAGAGCTTAAACGAGTTAGGGCGAGATAACATAGTATAAATTTAGGCCATATACATACGAGCATGTGACTAGATTAAACCCGCCACTTCTACTTTGTTCTTTTTACTTAATAGTTTTCAAAAAACGTTTGTTTAGCAAGAAGATTATTAAGAAACTTTGACATATTTTTTAATTTGCAAATTTAGTGAAAAACAGCAGAGTTGTTATAAGTTATAACGTGTTACTTGGTTGGAACATTTTATTATTACAAGATTTTATTATTTTTTATGTTACTTTCACCTGTCTGTCTATCTGTCTTCTTACCGGTTTCTGATTAAGTTGAAATTTTGCATGCATGTATAAATCTGATGACAATGCAATGTTATTATGACATGGAGCTGATTTGATGACGGAGCTGGAAGGTGGGCATACGAACTCAGTAATTAAACGACGTAACCCCATCGAGTTTGGGTTATTTGATTTGTCTTGACAAGTACTTTGGTGCTAGATGGTAATAATAATGAAAGCTTGTTTTAAAAAGTTTTTTTTACCGTGACCCGTGACCCATCCCGTGACCTAAAAAAAAGTTCTAAACTTGAATATCTTTCAAATAGATCACTGAATCGAAAAAGTTTCTTAGCTACCTGTTCCTCATTTTAACCTATTCAACGATAGCCTACATGATGGGATCTGTTAGAAAAAAAAATCATCCCCATCTTACATGTATTACATGGATACACCCTACATTAATTTTGAATTATTTTGTCGCGTCGATCTCTCACCCTTACATTGCCTTTATCTCTGAAATGAAATGAAATGAAAATAATTTATTGGGTCTATCTTACAGCTTAAGTTTACATAGTGAGTTAAAGTTTTAATGTAGGTACTCGCCAATGGGAACAGGCTCAGCGTTTTGTCAGATTAACCCTAGGGCTAACCTGACGACTGATTTTCAGCCTGCTCTCGTGCTCGATGCAGATGTTATAGCCGAGAAATGGTCTCGGCGGGGTGTCTATATAATATGCTTATTTCTATGTCTAATGTTACAACTACAATGTTTAATATATATCTCTACATATTCTTTTTATTTTATCAAATTTTAGCTTTCTAGCATTAAAGTTACTCCGTTAAGCCGCGGACGGACGGACGGACGAACGGACGGACAGTCAAAACGAAATAATAAGGCTTCCTTGTTGACTACGGAAGCCTAAAAAGTGATCGGTCCGATATTGGAATCTACTGAGTCGAAAGTCAAAATACGTGACTCTTTTTTATTAAATATGAGTATTATTGGTGCCTTTTATAGCACTTTTATTAAATCCTTTGAAATAGGCACCTAAAAATAGGTGTAATTCACAATGATACAATACGATATCTCAATTACCTATTTTTAGATATTTAATATTCGTAAAAATCGAAATATACTGGTTCTAAACGTGCTTTGGAAACTCTTTCATTTTATTTTCCATATAAAATTTATTGAACAATATTTTCCTATTAAGCTGAGATTTAGCATGTATGTATAAATCGGATGACAATGCAATATTATTAATTATTATGACATCGAGCTGATCTGAATCTGGAAGGTGGCCATTGGAACTCCGTAATTAAGCGACGCAACCCCACTGAGTTTGGACTCATTTGATTTGTTTTGATAAGTACTTTGGTGCTAGATGGTAATAATAATAAAAGCTTTACAAATACGACACGGATGTACTCACATAAATTATTCGTTGAGATATGTCTCAACCACGGTTTCGGACAATTACGATGTCTTTCATCAGGAGTGTTATTCCAGGGTCGAAGCTATCTCTAGACCAAATTTCAGCTCAATCGGTCCACCCGTTTAGGCGTGAAAGAGTAACAAACATACACTTACAGACATCCATACTTCATCATCGTCATCTCAGCCGTAAGACGTCCATTGCTGAACATAGGCCTCCCTTTGGACTTCCATATGTACCGGTTGGAAGCGACCTGCATCCAGCGTCTTCCGGCGACCTTTATAAGGTCGTCTGTCTACCTTGTGGGTGGACGTCCTACGCTGCGTTTGCTAGTCCGTGGTTTGCACTCAAGCACTTTTCGACCCCATCGGACATCCGCTCTCCGTGCTATGTGGCCTGCCCGTTGCCACTTTAGCTTGCTAATCCGCACACCATACATACATCCATACACAAACTTTCACGTTTATAATACTAGCTGCGCCCAGCGGTTTTACCCGCATACTTATTATGTGCTTATGTGTTATTCCAGGGTCTAAGCTATCTCTATACAAAATTTCAGCTCAATCGATCCACTCGTTTAGGCGTGAAAGAGTAGCAAACATCCAGACATCCATTCTTACAAACTTTCACGTTTATAATATTAGCAAGATATTGATCAATGTATTATTGTGTTACAAGTATCGTACTTTATATGATTTTAATATCGGAGTCGACGCGGAAATTACATAAAATTTATATCATTCATTGTCAAGAAAAACGATATGGATTATTACGGCTTTGTTATATTTTGCAAAATTCGCAATTAAGGCTGTTCCTACATATGACGGATTTGGACAGTTTAATATACGTAAACATCAGAAGATGTCATATAACATATTGTAGGATCGTTTTCGTACTAAATCCGATCTCATCATCAGCCCACGTTCGTCCACTGCTGGACAAATCCGTGGGACGCTCTCTCGCTCGCACTATTTGACACATTTTGAAATATAAATTCATAGAATTAACTTTTTGAAAATTCCTCAAGAGAGTCGCTGCACAATATTATTACACACATTTTAAAAGTTTTTTTAGTTTGATATGTTAAAATATGGGAAGATGAAATTTTTTGATTATTTTTTTCAAAATTGCTTCTCATGCCAGTTTTTTAATATAGTATAACTGAAAACACTTAAAATGTGTGCAATAATATTGTGCAGCGTATATTCAAAAGTTAATTCTATGAATATATATTTCAATATGTGTCAAATAGAGCGTCCCGCGGACTAAGCGTCCTTAAGTCGTGTCAACAAACAGACCGTGATCTGACATGTTTTCAGTTAAGCCTTAATATATCTGTACTCAAGCCAGGAAGGGATTTTTCCTGTTGATGTCAAGGACGGTTTTTAAAAGGGAGATGTGACATTTGTCTTCACAAAGTGTTTTGTGTGGGTATAATAACGTGTTTATCTAATGACTGACTAAGCTCTAGGGTTTTTTCAAGAGGATCCTGTGTGTTATTTCAGGGTCTAAACTTCCCACCTGTTTCAGCTCAAGCTCGTTTAGGTATATATAAGAACCTAGTACATTATCTCACACTTTTGCAGGTTTACATTAAAAAAGTTAAATACAGTACATATCTATTTTAGGTATATTTTTAATTTACTCACGTCCCACATTCAAACATTGTAAGTACAATGACAGTGTGACATCTCAAAAAGTTACCCTTTAACAAAAAGATTATTTTGTAAAATTATGCTTTTTAGATGTCACACTGTCGTCGTGAGTGAAAGTCATGAGTTTTGGCGGCAAGCCTTGATCATATCATTAGCTCCACGTATTTTGCTTAATAATCGTGTAGAATTTGATTGTTAGCGTGTAATAATGGTGGAATATTGCGTGTTAAGTGTTTTCGAATGTGCACAGATGTAGGCAAGTGATATGGTGCTGAAATATGAATTTTGGTGCCCCCTCCAAAACTCCTCCGAACTTTCAGTAAAATTCCACCCATTTTACTGGAAGACTCACGTGACTAGACGAGCTATTAAGCTCACTCTGACTCTGACCTGACTAACTAACTTATTACTTAAAAAATAACATTTAACTTGACACTGGCAAAACACGAAAGTGGAGACCATAATTTAATGTCCCGTGAACATTCACGAATTTTACTCGACACTGGCAAAATGCACATGTTGCCATATTATTAAAAAGAAAAAAAAAAAAAAAAAAAAAGTGAAAGTCATGTACATTTGGCAATAAATGGCCTTTTATTTTTATTCATTTAAGAACCGCTCGATCGCAAGATATTTGAAAATAAAATCTAGTAGAATTTACGAAAAAATTGAATTTTCTCTTTGATGTCTCTTCTATATTAAGGACATAATAGATAGGCATGTCATTCCGTGCTCGTACAGATTCTTTAGTCGCACTACAAAATTTTAATCCCTGTTTCAAATTTGGATTATCTGAGAATAGCAATATTACAGACACAGCTTAGCGAAAGTTTTCAAGAAGTTGTCGCTTGTCTCTAACTTTTACCGTCAATGGTTTTCAACCTCAACGCCTACTTTCATTCACTACTGAATAAGTTTAACTTTACGGTAGGCATTAAAAAAAATAGCTTCGCTTTAAAACTCCACGCGATTAAAAATACAGTTTTATTTTAGGATTCTAATTTACATAGATACTATTTGATTTTATTATCGGTCGACACGTGAAAATTAAATAAAACACAATACTCTTTATTGAGACCAAAAAAGTTAAAAATATTAACTTAAAACAAAAAGAAACTGCATTAAGGTCCACGATGGGCTACCTTATCGCTCAGAGCGATCTCATCCAGGCACGCGTTGAAAATATTTGAATTTAAATAAGGACATCAATACGGCTGATGTTAGATTTGGCTTAATATTTTACCTCTAGAGCTGGATTTGATTTGATTTAACAGTCCAGCGCAGCGTAGCCTTAAATCTTATCGGTCGCGGATTGGATGTAGAGCGGAAGCAATAATCCTGAAAGAAGATGCCAAAATAATATTATACAAAGAGCATTTTTAATATTTAAACATCAACGTTTTTAATAAATAGTTACCTCTACTAATCGTTACCTACATATATTTTAATAGTTAAAAATAAAAAGCAGGACATTCGTAATTTTACTTATTCTCTGTAATACCAGCATAGAGTTATCTCTAAAACTTAGTTACAGCTACGTACATTTGAACAAAGTTCTGCCTTATCGGTTAAATAGGTAGATAGGATTTTGATGGTACCTTTACTGTCAGCTTTTGAATAGATACAATTTAAGGGCAGGTACCTACTTTGGGATCATCCATTTAGAGTACGCACACATGTTAAGTAGGGTAGGAGGCAAGAGGTCGACGAAATATAGAAGGACGAGATGTCCTTAGTTATGTGACGTCACAATTTAAATCAGATCAAAGATTGGAGCTATGGGTCACCGGGTGGTTATATTTGTAACTTCAGTTCATACAAACAATAAATCAAAGTAATTTTTTAAATGTGTGAAGATTGAAAAAATAATTGTTATAAAAGCAAATCTAATTCCGAAACGGCTTGTAATTGTGTTATTATTGCAATTTAATATGAAATGAAATGAATCTTTATTGCATGAAACGTGGTACAGGTGGATCTTAAATATATTATAATACTAGCTTACCCGGCAAACGTTGTTTTGCCATATAACCACACAACCTATAAATTGTGATTTGACTCTGACAGTGTAATTAGGGAAACCTGTTCTGTTGGAGTATAAACCCCAATTATTATTATTATGTCGCTCTTAAACACGGGCTTACCTTAATTATTATTATTATAAATAATTTCCTAGTAATTTCTAGTGTAGACAAAAAATAGCTTACTTATTGTAAGTATGTATGTATGTTAGAATGTGTATATTGTATGTATGTAAGAATGTGGTATATGCGTGAAATAAGCATGGAGCGCTGTGAACGATGAGGGAATATAAAAATAACAAAAGGCAAACATTATTTTTAAGTTATTATAATTTAAGTTATTAAAATGATTAAATTACTAAAATCATCATCATCATCATCATCTCAGCCGTAAGACGTCCACTGCTGAACATAGGCCTCCCCTTTGGACTTCCATAATATGTACCGGTTGGAAGCGACCTGCATCCAGCGTCTTCCGGCGACCTTTATAAGGTCGTCTGTCCACCTTGTGGGTGGACGTCCTACGCTGCGTATGCTAGTCCGTGGTCTCCACTCGAGCACTCTTCGACCCCATCGGCCATCCGCTCTCCGCGCTATGTGGCCTGCCCATTGCCACTTCAGCTTGCTAATCCGCTGGGCTATGTCGGTGACTTTAGTTCGCCTACGGATCTCTTCATTCCTGATTCGATCACGTAGAGAAACCCCGAGCATAGCCCTTTCCATAGCTCGCTGTGCGACTTTGAGCTTCGAGATGAGGCCAATAGTGAAGGACCACGTTTCGGTGCCGTAAGTCATCACCGGTAACAAACATTGATTAAAGACTTTCGTCTTGAGGCACTGAGGTATGTCGGACGAAAAGGCGTTGCGTAGTTTCCCGAACGCTGCCCAACCGAGTTGGATTCGGCGGTTAACCTCTTTCTCGAAGTTGGACCTACCTTATTGGACTACTTGTCCTAGATAGATATATGAGTCCACAACTTCGAGTACCGAGCCTCCAACAGATACTGGGATGGGCACAACATTGGCATTTGACATAAGCTTCGTCTTGTCCATGTTCATTTTTAAGCCCACCCGTTGGGAAGCTCGGTTGAGGTCATCGAGCATCATGCTGAGTTCCTCCATCAACTTTGCCATGACTACGATTAAAAATGGCTATTACTAAAATGACATTACTAAAATGGAATGAAATTACTAAAATGGCTATTAAAAAATAAGGGTTGATCGTAGAAGGGTGAAAATTGAGGATTGTATGTATTTTTGTATGTTGTATCATAAAAAAATAGAAATTAAAAATTTTGTCTAAATAATAAAAAAATAAATTTAGGGGTGGACTACCCCTAACATTTAGGCGGATGAAAAATAGATGTTGGCCGATTCTCATAGATACCGGATAAGCACAAAAAAAGTGTGTGCGTGTAACCTTTACGCGCGATTGAAGTAAAACTTCTTTGGCGTTGACGACATATATCACTGAAATGATTAAATATTAACTTAAATAAATAAATATTATATTATAATTTAATTATATTTATTATTCATGTGCTTTACAAAGATTATTTAAATGTTATATTAATATTATTCATTCGAAACAGGTAATTGAATGTCATCATAATTTCTTACGTACGAAATTATAGGTTTGTGGTAACTATAATGTGAAACATAAATTTTACTCTCTAAATTTGCTACTTTTCTTGAAAATACAGCATCTATCGTTGTACCGAAACGCGTTGTTGAATGAAGTCGAGAAGTCAAGAAGCGTGTAGTATATGACATATACTTACAACCAATCAGAATTATTATTTTTAAATGGCGGAAACTACACAGACTATAGTAAGCGTTACTTCCGTCAGAAAAAAAAATCTGAGTTACTCCCTAGTCGCGCCTAAAGAAGTTTTCAACCAATCAGAATTATTATTTTTAAATGGAGGAAGCGTTACTTCCGTCAGAAAAAAAAATCTGAGTTACTCCCTAGTCGCGCCTAAAGAAGTTTTACTTCAAAAATTTCATCAAAATCGGTCAAGCCGTTTCGGAGGAGTATGGCAACGAAAACTGTGACACGAGAATTTTATATAGGTATATTAGAAGATTAATAAATCATAAGTTTCACACGTTCCGCCGAAACTACTCGACGTGCAACACCCATAGGGATTAATTAGATAATTATTATACTCGAAACATAATACATTTTGTTATTGTTGACACTGCGGCAAATCTAATTTTATAAAATAATAATAATCAGATTACAAACACAGACATGACCAGGTATCCGCTATCATACACCAACTACTCGCGCACAAATATAAATTAGTTACAGAAACAGTCCCTTATTATAAATACAAACCTGAAGCAGTTCTCGAAAATCAAAATTATAAAATGTATTGGGATAGGACCATAATGACGAACAAGACCGTCCACTACAACAGGCCAGACATAACCGTACTAGATAAAGTAAATAAATCAGCGTACCTCGTTGATATCGGCATTTGCAACACACACAATCTGCAGACCACCCACAATGAAAAAATAGCCAAATACATACATAGACCTGTCAATAGAAATTAATACCCAATGGAAGATTAATAACACTAAAACAGTCCCAATCATTTTATCAACCACAGGTGTAATTCCGAAAACTCTTCACACAAATATTCAAGCACTTAACTTGCCATCATATACCTATAAACAATTACAGAAAGCTGTCATCCTCAACACTTGTAGGATAGTTAGGAAATTTTTAAATTTCACGTAGCACTTTGGCTCCGGCCTGTGCCTTTAAACCACCTCCAACCATGGAGAGAAAAAAATGTCTAAACCGAAAATTAATAATAATAGTTAAAACAATAATTTACACCATAAACAATAGTTATTTTAAAATAGTAGTCAATGTCCTTCTAGTCATTAATAATAATTCTAAATATCATAATAACAGAATTCTTTACTGCTGTACTACACGTTCTTGTAGCAAATCCCACTCTACTCTTTCGATCAACTTTTCCAAACAACGGTTGGTTGCCTGGAAGAGATCGCTCACAGCGATAAGGCCGCCCATTGTGGACCAAATTGTATTTCAGTGCTAATATTAAGTAAAACTGTAATTTTCTTTGGTTGCAATAAAGAGTATTCTATGCTATTCTATTCTACTACCTATACTTGTATTGTTACTTTGTTTTATAGATGTAAAATTGCAACTAATTAGACATACAAAAATAAAACAATAAACTATTAATTAATTTGACATATTATATTAATTGCATAATATGTAACGTCACATAAGGGATTGGGCTCATTTTCTTCTTTTTGAGGAAATGGCTATCTAAACAAAGACATCATTGGGCTCATAAATGTGAACAACAATGACAGGGACGGTGGAGAGGTAAAAAAAATCTAATTAGTGTGACGTACATTATGGATAATAAACCATCCCTATCAGAGCAAATACGAGGTAGGTACTCGTCAGTCGAATTTGTCCTTATGTGGTTTGCCGATATTCGATACGAGTGAAAGCGAACGTTCGTGGAATTAGCTGTGATGACGTCCTGATTGCAAATATCAATTAGGTAATGAGATTTTTTTATACTACATATTTATTTAAAACAAATAATAATAATAATAAACACGCACGCACGCCTACCAAAGGACCGGGACACTATTGGCCCGAGATACCTAAAGGTTGACAAACAAAAACAGGTTACCCTACTTACACTGTCAGAGTCAAACCACAAATTATAGATGGGGTGGCCAACCTATTATATGCTGCAGTTTCAGGTCGCCGAGATTCCTACAACGCCTGCAACATGACCTGACGACTGCCTCCTACATATCTTATAGGAAACAGCCGGGACCCACAGTTTTACGTGCCTTCCGAAACACGGTAGCGTCCAGGCGAAAATCTTTGCCACACTGAGATTTGAACTCAGGACCTCCGGCTTACAAGTCGGGGGTATGACCACTGGGCCACGGTTAGGTTTCGGCACCAAATGTTAGGTTTGCATATTACGTAATAACTTAAGACAGACGGTCCTATAAGAAGCGACAGAAAAATTTCATCGACTTGGTATTGCATGGATCTCACAACTTTTAGGACGAAGGACTGAGTGGCGAGACTTGGGTTTTTTGCAAGTTATGTTTTTCATGTCATTTTTATTGTTTTGTACAACGACAAATATACTTTTTATTTGTGGGATATATATAATCAACTAGCTTGTTCTCGCGGTTATGCCCGTGTGCAGAAATCCTTTTTTAGCGGAGGTCTACATCATAAAACCTATTTCTGTTCCAAATTTCAACTCAATCCGTTCAGCTGTTTGGGCTGTGCGTTGATAGATCAGTCAGTCAGTCAGTCACTCTTTTCTTTTATATATTTAGAGAAGAGATATACTTAACGTTTAACCAATAATGAGGCATAGTTAGCATTGATTTGAACCACTCAGTCAGAAATTGCACGTAATACGAGTGCCTATTTGACATGCATTTGCAACTGTTCCAACCGATAATTGGAAATCCAGCTTTGATTGGGAGAAGGTACTATTTCAGTAGCTGCACTAGCTCAAAGCGACGACACTCAATCACTTATTGAGGAGGTAATGTAATAGGTAATACTATTAGTTTACACGCTAATATTGCTAATTGCTAGTCAGACTTGTTTATTCAATTGAATAATATTATTAATGATTCATATTGCTTCTAAATTCTATAAGATTTTATATTAATTTTATTTTTTATATTATTTGTATGACTTCTTACATAGTAGTCCAATTTTTAAAATTCGAGGTATAGTATTCTTCGAGGGTGGTCTCATATAAATTTGAAAAAAAATCCAACTCTAAGGGCAGAAAAACAGGGGATGATTTTTTTTACTAAAAATTGTAAAGTAAAGATTTTTAGCAAAAAATTAAACCGACGAAAACACTGAAAAGTAATCACTCCGCAAACCGCGCCGTTTCAAAATTACTTACGAGTATATAGAGTACTATAGAGGTATACTATAGAGGTAATACTAACATTATATTATTTTTTTGTGCTTTTCAGTGTTTTCGTCGGTTTAATTTTTTGCCAATAAGCTTTATATGGACGTAGCTAGGAACCATGAAAAAATTCCATGTTATTTTAGAATGCCAGTTACCTAAATAATACGATTATCTTACTAATATTACAAACGTGAAAGTTTGTAAGAATGTATGTTTGTTACTCTTTCATGCCTTAACGGGTGGACCTATTGAGCTGAAATTTGGTATGGAGATAGCCTGGAATAACACATAGGTTACAGTAGAGCAGGTAAAACCGCTGTACGCCGTACCGCGCAGCTAAAGTATACTAAATAATTTCATCAAAATGTCTGATACTATTTAAACAAAAGTAAACAACAACACTCGCAACCATTTGTCTTTATAATACATTTTAGTTTGATACATAGTTACGTTTGATATCTAATGGATTTCCTTTGTAACAAACTAAAGTCCTAGAGGTTCACAAACTTGTGACGACTACTCTAGCAATAATATTATTGCCTATATACTTATAGGCGGATCCAGGGGGGCAGGGGGCAAGAAGCATTGTAGAGGTAGACTTTCGAATTTTGGCGCTCGAAGCCGATAGCACATGCTTCATAGTCAAGATAATTTTTTTTTTTGCAGCGCACTTGGTAAAAAAATATATTATTTAAATTTTCTTACCGTTCGGAGCGAGCTAAACGCACACTTTTCGTAGTAAGAATTATAATATTTTTACCTGTCTGCACCTTGTCATCCCCCCAGAAAATCCTGGATCCGCCTATGTATAGGTACAGTCAACTACAAAGAGATGTATCCATGTTAGTCTTACAAAATGAAGGAACTTTTAGTATGCAAAAATTATTTACCCTTACTTCGTGACATTTTCAGTTTCCACCAAATCTTATACTATATTCGATTGATTTTAAATGCTATTATTATGTATCACCTAAGGAAAAGTAGTGGAATACATCATTGTTGCATATTAAACGAGTCGATGATAATATAAAGTTTATTGCTACTAGAAATGTCACGAACCAAGGGTAGTTCATTATGGCAAATAGAATTTACTTCATTTTGTAAGCCTAACATGGATACATCTCTTTGTAGTTGACTGTACCTATACTCGTAGATGTCGACTGTCGAGACACGAGCCATAGGATATGTGACTGTTTCTGTGACAATGTTCATATTGAGGAGGATGATCCTGATTGTGATAAGAGTAACGAGTAGTTTGGCTTTGTATGCGCTGTTATCTTACTTGTAAAGGATTATCGGTGTTCAGTATATTAGTGTATACGTCCATATTGGGGAGATCATTATCTGTGATTGTGACATTTCCGTTTTTAAGATATAATTCTTTGGAAAATCGTGGCGACTGATTTTAAAAAAATATAAAAGCTCTGGGTCCATGGGAACCGGCTTGTGAGCTTTATACCTATTCTGGCCACATGAGGGTGTGCCACACCATTCAAACTCAAACTCAAACTCAAAATTCATTTATTCAAATAGACTACAATGGAGCACTTTTGCAAGTCAATTTTACATTTTATTTTAATATTCTACCGCTCATTCGCAAGGCACCTCTATGAGAAGAATGAGCAAGAAACTCATCATCATCACTCATTGGGCTAATTAGATTTATTCAAGTTATAAAACCGACAAGCAAGCTGCAAGCTTCAATAACCTATAAATGCATACTAATGTTTTAATATTAATATCCTAAAACCCAATCGATCGATTTCTATAAACAACATGACAAAAAACTATTTTTGATCGGTTAATGCGTCTTTAAAAAATTTCGACAAAGATTCGTCCCTTCCACCTCTCCCCTTTTTAGAAGTCAGTTAAAACAGAAATACTTAATTAACAACTTTTATCAGCGCCTATCATTGAAATAAAAAATATTGTATGCTATGTATACTCGAGTATACCTAGTACCTATATACGAGTACTCGTACTCGTACCTATCTATACTAGATATACGAGTATACATCAACAATATTAATTTGATAAAGCGATAGTGTGCAATAAATCATATTATTAAATGTCCACCAGCCCGCTGGCAGGTTAACGGATAACGGATATAATACTTATATAATTTTCTTTTGTAAATATGTTGAGGATGAGACTCGTACAACATCAAAAGGTGTGGCGTGACCTATATCCAGCAGTAGGTAGGATAATAGCTGCGTAAATAGATAGCTTGGATCCTGAAGTAGCTCGTAGGCTACTTTTCAGCTAGTAACAAGTGAAATTTTAAAAATACTTTTTTAAAACAAGCTTTAATTATCATTACCATCTTGCATCATATAGTACTCGTCAAGACGAATCAAATGAGCCCAAACTCAATGGGGTTGCGTTGTTTAATGACAGAGTTCCTATAGCCACCTTCCTGCTCCATCATCAGATCAGCTCCATGTCATAATAATATTGCATTGTCATCCGATTTACACACGCATGCAAATTTTCAGCTCAATTGGAAACCGGGAAGTGGGTCAAATCAAACTTGCAAGATTTGATTACAGACAGACAGACAGACAGACAGACAACAGACAGGTGAAAGTAATATAAAGCTTGTAAAAAGGGCTGGCTAAAGCTAGCTATAATCATCATTCTTCTTAAAATTTAGTTAAGATAGATAGATTACACTTTATATTAATAACTAAAATAATACGTATAAAAATCTTAGTGTTAAAATTGGCGGACTTATCGCTAATAGTGTATTAGGTTTTTTGTTACAGTGTCAATTTTCCGACCAAATCTGAACTGCATGAGACTTTAAGTCTAAAAACCCGTAAAGAACATCTAACAAAATAATTGTTGAGTTAAAACACGACTAAATGCGATCAAGGCTCAAATGAAAATTCCTTCAAAACAGCGGAAATTTTTGCGATTTTGATAATGACCTCGTATTTTACAGCAGGCATATTTCGTTTAATTTTAAGAGCAATTTCTTTGTTTTATTACAAGCTTTATATTACTTTCACCTGTCTGTTGTCTGTCTGTCTGTCTGTCTGTAATCAAATCTTGCAAGTTTAATTTGACCCACTTCCCGGTTTCCAATTGAGCTGAAAATTTGCATGCATGTGTAAATCGGATGACAATGCAATATTTTTATGACATCGAGCTGATCTGATGATGGAGCTGGAAGGTGGCTATAGGAACTCTGTCATTAAACAACGCAACCCCATCGAGTTTGGGCTCATTTGATTCGTCTTGACGAGTACTATATGATGCAAGATGGTAATGATAATTAAAGCTTGTTTTTAAAAAGTATTTTTAAAATTTCACTTGTTCCCTTAGTCTTTTGCTTATTATAAAGGAAACATGTTATGACTAGCGGTTTTACCTTATAAAACGTGCCCTGTGAATTATTTCAGGCTTTTTAAAGGCATTATGTTAGACTTGATTTACAAGCAGACGACCTGCTTGATAATAAGCAGTTACTGTCGCCTACAGCCTACAAGTTTCTATTGATTGTTTGCAACATCAGTGATCAGTGATGCCCGACTTCATATACCCAGCTACATAATTTATTATTTATATAAATCGGCACAGCTAAGCTGGTAAAGACGAGAGAGTTAAAACGAGAAGCTCAAGACAGAACGGGATGGAGATGCACTGTGGACGCTCTCTGCCCCAGCTAGGGGACATAGGACTATAAGTCAAGTAAGCCAAGCTGGTAAGACGCATAGAATCTAATAAACGCACAAAAATTCTATTTTTAAAAGGTTTTATTTAGCTCACTCTGTTTGTTTTATTCTTGGGCCAAATTTAGTAATTGACTGCGGTTACGCGCCGACGTCCGCGCCCCGCTTAGCACTCAACGTCGGCGCGTAACCGCAGCTACTTTTGTTATTAATGTATGTCTTAAGTATGCCAATAAAACTCATTCATTTTCATTTTTTACTCCCTGAAGAAGATCCTCGTACAGGATCGAAACTGTCGGCACTAAGCCGTAGTAAATACAAGTGAGTTTATGCCGTTTATTTACGAATCGTTTAGTGTAAAAAATTAATAACTCTTTATTAGTTATATAAATTTAGTTATTGGTTTGGTTTAGTTATTGTTTTTTTAGTTATTAGTGAACGGATCTCGTCAAGAGAAAACCGAAGGATAATAAGTCTCATTTAGATCATGTCTAGAGAGTGGAGAGCTTTCAAAATAAAAGTTAGAAGTTGATTGTTTACCCCCATTGCGAAGCGTCGAACTTTTTGGGCGATTTCCTAAGAGGCTTTTGGTAACTGTTTCGCAAACAACCGTGGTCAGTCCAACCGTGGTCAGACTTTTTACTTTATTGTTGCGGCTTCAGAATAAAAAAAAAATGATCAGTGCAGATATTTTTTTAATAAAAATGTTTTGAATGTATGAAAAATGTGTTGATTTATTAGAAAGAAGATGAGGAATTTGTAACAGATATTATAATCAACTTGATACAATTTAAAAGTAATAATATAATTAATTAAAAAAGTATCCAGTCTAATGATAGGTACTACGAATAAGGAAGGTAGGTATCTATAATTTTGAAGGTGATCGATGCAAAATGTAATGAATTATTTTTTCTAAAAATGTTTTTTCACTATGAGTATAAATAAAAAAATAAATTACACTTAAAAAATTAATAGTTTGTGCTGTCAAAGGAATTTACAAACTAAATATTGAGCGACGCAGCACAGCACGTTTTTTTGACATTTCAGTATTGAATGATTATAAAAAAGGCTATTGGGTTTCGTTTGAGCCGTTTGAAATGCTAGCATGTTTTCAAATATAAACATAGGTACATCAGCTTTTGGACTCAAATATTTTTAAAAATTGTCCATTTTATCTTTATGTGATAAAAATCGGATTTTTTATTTGCTTCAAATTTATTATATCACTAAATCACTAGCTGTGCCCAGTGGTATTACCCGCTGTACTGTAGCCTATGTGTTATTCCAGGGTCTAAGCTATCTTTTTGCCAAATTTCAGCCCAATCGGTCCACCCGCTTAGGCGTGAAAGAGTAACAAACATACATCCAGACATCCATACATTGTTAAAAATTTTCACGTTTAAAATATTAGTAATATTAGGTATGTAATATCAATAAATGTTATATCAATACAACACACGCAATTTGTTCTATTTTACATCAACGCAGATTAATTTATACTATTATATAGATCTTAAATTTATGATTATTTAGCCAATATTTTATACACGTTTCTCTAATAAGGGCGCGATGGAGGTCCCAAGAAATATGATTTTACCCGCTGAAAAGTATCCGATGTATCCGCGCTCTGAGCAAAATCGTATTAAATTCAGCCAAATCATTCGTGAAGAGATAAAAATTTCCACACACGCACCCGCACCCAAACGCTTCCCTAATAAAGTAGCAGTAGGAAGTGAGATTAGGAGCAAATATGCGTTAAGATATTTTTTATATATTTGACGTAATAAGGTTTTATGTACAATACAAAAAGAGCAATGCCACATTGTAAGAAGAGTCCCTGAGGGATAAATAACCAATAATCTACACAGAGTGGGATACTTGTCGAATAAAATTGTTTTCCTTTTTGCGAGCTGGGTTTTAATATCAATATTGTATGGTATTGGTATTCAATAAGCGACCACGCGAGATAGCGATCGATCACCATAATTCTGATTTTCCGCTTCGTTACTGAACATCTGTGTCCCAAGTTTTTGTTTATTACGAGTGATGTACATTATTCGAATCGGTTCAATTTGACGATATCGCCTAGCAGTCGCTTGCTACGCAGAAGGTTCGATTCCGCCATAGGGAAAAAAATGTGATCTACGGTTATTTGTTTCTGACCTGGGAAGCCACCCTCTTTGATTATAATATGCATGTATTTACTTAACAAGTGAAATTAAAAAAAAAACTTTTTAAAAACAAGCTTTTATTATTATTACCATAAAGTACTCGTCAAAACGAATCAAATGAGCCCAAACTCGATGGGGCTACGTCGTTTAATTACGGAGTTCCTATAGCCACCTTCCTGTTCCATCATCAGATCAGCTCTATGTTTTAATAATATTGCATTGTCATCCGATTTATGCATGCATGCAAAATTTCAACTCAATCGGACACCGGGAAGTGGGTTAAATTTTACTTGCAAGATTTGATTACAGACAGACAGACAGACAGACAGACAGACAGACAACAGACAAGTGAAAGTAAATAAAAGCTTGTAATAAAAAGTATAGTAAATATAATAAGTATTACATTCAGTATCTAACCACCATAACACAAGCATTGAGTTGCTTAGCTAGGGTTTAGATGGCGCTGTGTATAAATTTCCTGCAATATAATATAATATTATTATTTATTATAAGTATTCATGTGTGCGTCTTCTTATCTTCTCACTCACATAATATTATATTATGTGTATAATATTGGTATCAATCGCAATAAATGTGGTCCATCTAGCTGTGTATACTTCCCGCAATGCCACAAACCAGTGTGTAGTGCCTTTAATGGTTGTTTTGGCGTGAGATCACACGATCTTACAGCTTCCGTATCTTTCATGTGGGATTTAGAGAAAACGTGTAACGGTGGTGAAATATCAAGTGTCTTTGATGATACACGACCGTTTAAAGCAAGTGTTTTTTAAAGCTGGTATTTGATGCTGCAGTTTCACTATGCGGCCAATGATTGGCCGAGTCGTTCGGTGGTACAGTTTTGTGTATGCACGAACAACTTTTGTCTATAGACGAATGACTCCGGTATACCAGAGTAAAAAAATAGTTTCACGTATGGGCACATTTTGGCCTCCGTAGCTAATGAGTTTAATTATATTTTGAATATTAATCAATAATGGGTCATCTAAAAGTCATTTTGTGTGAATAGTTATTTGAAACTAGCTAAATTTTCTTTGTTTTTCGAAGTATATAAAATCTGTACCCCTAGTGCATATATAATATAATCTGTGCGCCCAGCCAAGTCCGTCCAACGACTCGGCGAATCATTGGCCGCATAGTATAACTGCGACATGAGATTTTAATTAGATATCATATACATTTAGCTTAAGGAGGTGCAGTTAAAAGCAGAGGTAGTTATCAGCATTTTTTTGTATTTGTAAAATTGTATGTAGAAAGAAATTGGTTTTTATTTTGTATTGGATCTTTTGTGCTACCACTTTACCTGAAATCTAAGTTTAGTACTAAAGCTTTCTCCATATTAATAGAGGTTCGATTTGTCTAAAAAAAACTAGTGTTCAAAAATTAAAAAAAATAATAATATTAGAGTCAATAATATAGCATTAAAATAAAAACAAACATAAGATAATACAGACGTTTCTGCATTTAATTTCGCAACTATGAGTATTTTCAATGTATGAATAGTGAAGAGGTCCCTAATGAAATGTCCTAAGCACGGAGTGCCTGAACCGTTATTGTAAATGAATGTTACGACTCGTATTCCCTTCTCGTTCGCTTAAAGGAGCTATTTAGTTAAGAATGCTTCTAAAATTCTTTATTGAAACTTAAGGACCATCTCAACGTACAGATAGATTGCGGCAATATAGTCGCAACGACATAAAAAGAAACTCATTTCAACATAGCGATATTTTTGCTCGTGGGGATACTGTGATAAAATATTTCATTTCTTTCAACAACTTTGAAATATATTTTAAAATCCAGCTCGGGGAGCTATCCAGCTTAAATTAAACTCCCACGGTTTTACTTCATAAAGTCGCACAAGTTTTAAAGCTCCCATTTGGGAGTTAAAATGAGACATCAGTTGCTACTTGATTCCGTCCCTGTTTTGAACAGATCCCCTCCCTTCTGTAGTTTCGGTAAATAGAGATTCAGTATTCAAACAAAGGAAAATAAATCGTATTTCTTACTTCAATAAATCTTCGATAGGTCTATTCATCGGTAAAGTGAAGACGCTCAGAGGAACAAACTTATATTGAACACGGATGATGTCGCTGTCGTCGCTTTGAAAACAGGGTTGGCAAAAAACGTGTTTAAAAAAAAAAAACAACGTGTTTTTTTCTAGGAAAAAAAACAATGTTTAAATCATTTTCTTGAGAATGTTTTAATTGGTGTGTTTTAAATATGTTAAAACCATGATTTAAATATCGTTTTAAACACTTATTAAAAATATGAAGTAGGTACGGTATTTGTACGTACAAAGTACAAACACAAAAGAAAACAAAGCGGGATTAAATAAAAAGGATATTTTCATCCCCCCACCTCGGAAAGTGTATTTTTGCGCTTCGATATCTGACTGGAAAAGTCCATATTATCCTCTAGAGAAATTCAAATTTACTTTACCCTCTAGAGACAAAAACATAATTAAACCTATTTACTTCCACCTCTATGGTACCGAAATAAGCGTACAACTTTTTTAAATTTGTTAAAAACTCGGAGTAAGAACCTCTTTAGTAAACTTTTTTTTTTAATTTGCTTTGGGCGCACCATCAGCCTTGCCAGTAAGTTACTTTTGTAACATATTACGTTTCTTTTGAACTATATGGGCATTTTCATTTTTAAGTGTACCCTGATCAAAATACACGTATTTTTTCAAAGTTGTGTTTTTAAGATGTTTAATGGACCTAAGCTGTACTATGTAATCTGGCGGACTTAAATAACTATTTTATTTATTACAAATAGCATGTTTTCCTTATTAAAAACGATAACTAAATGGACATTGTAGTAAAATAGAGGTCAGTTTAGTGACTACATAAAAATCGCCCTGTATTAATATTAAAGGGATTATAACTTAAATTCTATTTTCTATTGCAGCTTGATATTATAATCCATCGAAAAAAATAGATAGTAACTTTGAATTTCAATCAGATTTTTTATAATGAATTTTTAACATCGGTTTTGCCAAAAGTGATGCCAATAAGATTGATTTTTTTATTTTATTTCTTAAACAGAGCGGTTAGTTTTTTAATGAATTGTGTTGAGTTCAACATTTCAACCGGCGCAAACAATATTTAAAATGCTTTTAAGTAAACTAACAATACATAATTTATAAATAAATATTTTGTTCATCTAAAAATGGAGACAGTCACGAAACTGACTCATTGAATATCCTTAAGCTGAGGTTACATGAATCGAAAATGATACAGATTTTATGAACGTTCTAGTTTTAGCCTTTCTCTGTAACGTTTAGTCCTTTCCGCGCCACTAAGAGGCATAGTGAAGTGTATTTATATATATTTTAATATCAATTTACCTGTAAAATTATATTATAAATATATTTTCAAATTGTCGATGTAACTCTAGCCTTATGTGTAAATTTAGTGACATTTGAAGTCAGTCCTATATGTGACGAAATAAAAATGTCACTAAATTGACGTCACATTCTCAGGCAAGAGTAAAAGAAAAATGTTTTTAAATTCCAATATGATATTTAGTAAGAATAAAGTTAGCGGAAATAATTCTAAGTTATACCTGAATGGTTTGAAATAATTCTAGGATGCTTAACGTCTATATTTAGCAAGGAAATAACATCACTAACCTGACAATAAAAATGGCATCAGCTGCTGACCAAAACAAAACACCATTTCGCTTGAGAAACTGTTTTAATTACTAATGTTTTAAATTACTGGCCGTGATCTTCTTCACAGATGGTGCCATTTTAGGCAATATAAGTTTCTTTAGTAATTCTTTTTAACCATAAAATACTGTCACTAAATTGACATGTCCAAACGGTTCAAGTTTTAGACATTTGTTTAAAAATGTATTTTAGTATGTTTTATTAGCATTTATATTACAAATTTAATATATGTGAAAGTAAAAATAACAAGCTATGCTTGCATCAAAACAGTGAATATATATGTATAATATTATTTTAGTAATTTGAGCCAATATAATCTTGTGACGGCGGCGACATGCCAAAAACAGCTACTCTGGATATTTAAAATACTCATAAAATAATAATTAAAAGGTGTTTTACTAAACCTGCAGTCTAATTCGCTAACTTAATATATATTTTACCTTTTTATATTAAACTTTAAACAAAATGTCCATTATTAAACTCGCAAAAAAATGTTAAACACCGGCGACATGCTCAAATTGGCAGGTACACTTAAAACTGAAAATGCCCATATTTACGTTAGTTGTTTAGATATAATTTACATTTCGAGGCAATAATGTTTTTAATGAGTTATAATATATAGTACTGTAATAGTAAATAATAGTTGAGTTAATTTAGCAGAGTTAATAGAATAAGCCAATTTTTTATAACTTTATCTAGTTAGTAGCAATATTTTTTCTAATTATTACTTTTTAGTAACTTTTTTATTAACGATTTCTCACTGTAATAAACTGAAAATGAGAAAATAATAACTAAAACGAATAGGTAGAGTGCTTTTCACGAAAGGAGACCTTTTTGCGGGACGCCACTATTTATTAATACCTTTAACTTTTTAACGCCTCATAATTTCTCATATTTAATTTCTTAATCAAAAAGGTATTTATTTTATGTAACAAATAAAAATGATTTAAAATATGAAGTCAATAATAATAGAATAAAAAATTAGTTCCGCTAAATTCCGTGGGACCTCTTTCGTGAAAAGGACTCTTAAGTAAGCGTACCTGGGCATTTTCAGTTTTAAGTGTACCTGCCAATTTGAGCATGTCGCCGGTGTTTAACATTTTTTTGCGAGTTTAATAATGGACATTTTGTTTAAAGTTTAATATAAAAAGGTAAAATATATATTAAGTTAGCGAATTAGACTGCAGGTTTAGTAAAACACCTTTTAATTATTATTTTATGAGTATTTTAAATATCCAGAGTAGCTGTTTTTGGCATGTCGCCGCCGTCACAAGATTATATTGGCTCAAATTACTAAAATAATATTATACATATATATTCACTGTTTTGATGCAAGCATAGCTTGTTATTTTTACTTTCACATATATTAAATTTGTAATATAAATGCTAATAAAACATACTAAAATACATTTTTAAACAAATGTCTAAAACTTGAACCGTTTGGACATGTCAATTTAGTGACAGTATTTTATGGTTAAAAAGAATTACTAAAGAAACTTATATTGCCTAAAATGGCACCATCTGTGAAGAAGATCACGGCCAGTAATTTAAAACATTAGTAATTAAAACAGTTTCTCAAGCGAAATGGTGTTTTGTTTTGGTCAGCAGCTGATGCCATTTTTATTGTCAGGTTAGTGATGTTATTTCCTTGCTAAATATAGACGTTAAGCATCCTAGAATTATTTCAAACCATTCAGGTATAACTTAGAATTATTTCCGCTAACTTTATTCTTACTAAATATCATATTGGAATTTAAAAACATTTTTCTTTTACTCTTGCCTGAGAATGTGACGTCAATTTAGTGACATTTTTATTTCGTCACATATAGGACTGACTTCAAATGTCACTAAATTTACACATAAGGCTAGAGTTACATCGACAATTTGAAAATATATTTATAATATAATTTTACAGGTAAATTGATATTAAAATATATATAAATACACTTCACTATGCCTCTTAGTGGCGCGGAAAGGACTAAACGTTACAGAGAAAGGCTAAAACTAGAACGTTCATAAAATCTGTATCATTTTCGATTCATGTAACCTCAGCTTAAGGATATTCAATGAGTCAGTTTCGTGACTGTCTCCATTTTTAGATGAACAAAATATTTATTTATAAATTATGTATTGTTAGTTTACTTAAAAGCATTTTAAATATTGTTTGCGCCGGTTGAAATGTTGAACTCAACACAATTCATTAAAAAACTAACCGCTCTGTTTAAGAAATAAAATAAAAAAATCAATCTTATTGGCATCACTTTTGGCAAAACCGATGTTAAAAATTCATTATAAAAAATCTGATTGAAATTCAAAGTTACTATCTATTTTTTTCGATGGATTATAATATCAAGCTGCAATAGAAAATAGAATTTAAGTTATAATCCCTTTAATATTAATACAGGGCGATTTTTATGTAGTCACTAAACTGACCTCTATTTTACTACAATGTCCATTTAGTTATCGTTTTTAATAAGGAAAACATGCTATTTGTAATAAATAAAATAGTTATTTAAGTCCGCCAGATTACATAGTACAGCTTAGGTCCATTAAACATCTTAAAAACACAACTTTGAAAAAATACGTGTATTTTGATCAGGGTACACTTAAAAATGAAAATGCCCACCTACGTAAATTAAAATTGAATACTGGTTATTTTTGAAGATAGTGCACTG
The DNA here is from genome assembly GCA_947507615.1 of Hemithea aestivaria. Classification (NCBI taxonomy): domain Eukaryota; kingdom Metazoa; phylum Arthropoda; class Insecta; order Lepidoptera; family Geometridae; genus Hemithea; species Hemithea aestivaria. The sequence goes on along the minus strand of OX382332.1, from coordinate 12,520,661 downwards.
GCAACACTGTGCGCATCCATTGTGAGAATAATTTAAAAAAATACTTTTAGCATTGAATTATTTCCTCGCTGAGGGGGGATGAAAAATTATGTGTCACACTCGAGTGCAAAGATTTTTGACCTTGTGCTCTTTTGATTCCCTCGCTAACGCTCAGGATTCTAATTAATAAATCACTCGCTACGCTCGTGATTTAATTTTAGAATCCTTCGCTAGCTCGGTCATACAAACTGAGCACGCGGTAAAAAAGCAACTTTGCACTCTTGTATAACAAATAACTATTTTTATATACTAACTTTAGGAAAAACAAACGTGTTTCATTTCACTCACACACAAAAACCGTATAAAATAAATAGGTAAGTAAGTATATAGGTAGGTTTTTAAGCATGTTTTAAATGTTTTAAACATGTTTAAAAACGCTTTTTTTTCAGTATTTTAAACACTTGTTTTAATCGCTTGTTTAACACATTGCCAACTCTGTTTGAAAATGACCTAAATATCGCACTTATTTTAGTTCCCTTTTTAGCTATTGGACTGAAAATGTTGTGATACGGTAGGCCTTGAATCTTGCTTACTTGGTTTTACGAGGAATGTGTCAATAGGGATGGAATGGAACATTGTTGTGTCCCAGGATAAAAGATAAGTGTTCTTGACACTAGGGGATATATTACGTTGAAGCTGTCCCACAGTTTGCTTGTCATCTGCGCTGACGCCAGGTCTTTTGGCTTAACAACTAGTATTCTCGTAGGTATATCAGCTTAGTTGAGTGGGTGTTGCTTAGCTTAGCCATGTCAAGATATGGTATATAAAGGATACGTCACACTGAGGCGGCACAGCGGCAAAGCGAACTGGCCGCGATCCGAACGCGAACGGTCACGAACCGAACCACGTCACACAGGACCGGTCCGCAGTTCGCGCCGGCAGGCGGGCAATGGATCAGGCGTGTTTGGTCACATTCTCAAATGGACATAAAAAAACGCGGATTGTCATATTAGCAGAATGTCGCAGTAGCATTATAATATTATTGTCATAGCAGCATATCATCAAAGTAGCAATAAGATATTGTAGCAAATATTATCATTTTGGTAATAAAAATACTTAATAAAAGTAAATACTATTGGTAGCGCAAGAAAACACATGTCAAGACTTATCAACTCTTACGTTGCGTCAAAAGTACTACCGCTGTCATTGCAAAGAGATTTGTAGCTTTTCTCAATATCATTGTGCATAAACAGAGTAGTTAACAAGTGTTTTTTTTTAAACAAGCTTTTATTATTATTACCATCTAATATAAAAGTACTTGTCAAGATGAATAAAATGCGCTCAAATTTGATGGGTTTGTGCCGTTTAATAACATAGTTCCTATGGCCACCTTCGAGCTCCATCATCATATCAGCTCCATGTTATAATAATATTGCATTGTCATACGATTTATACAGGCACGCAATATTGCAGCTCAATCGGATATCGGGAAGTGGGTCAAATTTAACTTGCAAGATTTGATTAAGACAGACGGACAGACAGACAGACAACAGATAGGTTAAAGTAAAGAAAAACTTGTAAAAAGGGGCGATAATAGAAAGAATACTCTTAATAATCCGCTCTTGGTGAATGTATTTGCCTCGTATGACAATGTGCGAAAATTACATTTTACGTCGAAATGGCATTTTGCGAATGTGACCAAGTTCACTTGATCCAACAGAAAAAGCGGTTGACAGTTTACAGCGGTTTGACACTGAATAAATAATTATTATGACATTGAAACTTCAAAAGTTCGCGCTTCTAGATTTTTCTTAGATCATTATACCAGCCGGATACGTAATAGTTAGGCGTCTCCCGCCACCAAAAAGAAGAAGCGCTGGGCATAAAACTAGTTTAACACTAAAAGATTCGTGAGTTGTTGCTTGTGAGTTTTTGAGCTTCTTGTCGACCGTTTCGATCCTGTACGAGGATCTTCTTCAGGGAGCAGCTGCGGTTACGCGCCGGCGTCCGCGCCCCGCTCCTCGTACAGGCACGAAGCCGAAGTAAATTCAAGTTAGTGTATGCCGTTTATTTCCAAAGATGAACATAAAACTAGTTGGCACAATTCAGGTTGTCTTTATGTGTGTCGTTTATATTTATGTGTACTCGTGTGCGTAGTGCGTAATCATTAGTGATATCATTATAAGTATTAGTGTGCGTTTCCTTTCCCCCTGCAGAAACTAGCAATTTTTTCACATAAAAATTAGATCTGGCTTCGTTTCCTGTTGGTTTAATTTTTCAAAGAGAACAAAAGAAAAACAATGTGAATTTGACATTACTAAAAATCTGACAAACAGGTCGTTTGAGTAGTATATTTTTTTAACTGATGAGATGTCGCTAGATATTCATTTGTCAGCTCTTCAATTTTCGTAAGGTAGTTTCGATAACTATATTACGGCTCATCTGATCCTCTCTACATCTTGTGGAATGAATAATGAACAACCGTTCAGTCACCATAGGGTTCTCAGTCGGTGTGTCACGGCTCCATCATCAGTGCAGCTCGATAACACAAAAAAAAACCAGATTTATTATATATTACCATTATGCTACAATTATTTAGCTAATTCTGCGTTATAACTGAGTTGTAAGATTTTTTTACATAAGTAAGATAATATTAATTGAGTTGCACCTTTGATTTTCAAGCCCAGCAGCGGGAGAGTACAAGCTTAGCTTTAATTATCATAATTTTTCATTGGAAATTTCCATTAGATTCATGATTAAAATCGCACCGAAGTTGTAATAAAATACAACTCGTTCTACCGCACCGCGTGCCGTTGCGGCACGGACGGCGCCCGGTTCGCTCTGTGTGACGGCTTGTATTGACTTCCCTACAAGACAGCGTCCGCGAACGCATTCCGCCGCGGAAAGCGGTCCTATTGACAAGTTGTCAGTTGTCATCAACGCGATCTGCCCGGCGCGGCAGACCGGACCGCGCCTGTTCGCGTCCGCTTTATGTGTGACGCCTCACGTAAAAACTAGAACATTACAAAAATTCCGTCCCGGTTCGCGTCCGCTTTGTTCGCTCAGTGTGACGTAAGCTTTAAGGATACGTCACACTGAGGCGGCACGGCGGCAAAGCGAACTGGCCGCGATCCGAACGCGAACGGTCGCAAACCGAACCACGTCACACAGGACCGGTCCGCAGTTCGCGGCGGCAGGCGGGCAATGGATCAGGCGTGTTTGGTCACATTCTCAAATGGACATAAAAAAACGCGGATTGTCATATTAGCAGAATGTCGCAGTAGCATTATAATATTATTGTCATAGCAGCATATCATCAAAGTAGCAATAAGATATTGTAGCAAATATTATCATTTTGGTAATAAAAATACTTAATAAAAGTTAATACTATTGGTAGCGCAAGAAAACACATGTCAAGACTTATCAACTCTTACGTTGCGTCAAGAGTACTACCGCTGTCATTGCAAAGAGATTTGTAGCTTTTCTCAATATCATTGTGCATAAACAGAGTAGTTAACAAGTGTTTTTTTAAAAAACAAGCTTTTATTATTATTACCATCTAATATAAAAGTACTTGTCAAGATGAATAAAATGAGCTCAAATTCGATGGGTTTGTGCCGTTTAATAACATAGTTCCTATGGCCACCTTCGAGCTCCATCTTCAAATCAGCTCCATGTTATAATAATATTGCATTGTCATACGATTTATACAGGCACGCAATATTGCAGCTCAATAGGATATCGGGAAGTGGGTCAAATTTAACTTGCAAGATTTGATTAAGACAGACGGACAAACAGACAGACAACAGATAGGTTAAAGTAAAGAAAAGCTTGTAAAAATGGGCGATAATAGAAAGAATACTCTTAATAATCCGCTCTTGGCGAATGTATGTACGAAATGGCATTTTGCGAATGTGACCAAGTTCACCTGATCCAACAGAAAAAGCGGTTGACAGTTTACAGCGGTTTGACACTGAATAAATTATTATTATGACATTGAAACTTCAAAAGTTCGCGCTTCTAGATTTTTCTTAGATCATTATACCAGCCAGATACGTAACAGTTAGGCGTCTCCCGCCACCAAAACAAGAAGCGCTGGGCATAAAACTAGTTTAACACTAAACGATTCGTGAGTTGTTGCTTGTGAGTTTTTGAGCTTCTTGTTGACCGTTTCGATCCTGTACGAGGATCTTCTTCAGGGAGTAGCTGCGGTTACGCGCCGGCGTCCGTGCCCCGCTCCTCGTACAGGCACGAAGCCGAAGTAAATTCAAGTTAGTGTATGCCGTTTATTTCCAAAGATGAACATAAAACTAGTTGGCATAATTCAGGTTGTCTTTTTGTGTGTCGTTTATATTTATGTGTTCTCGTGTGCGTAGTGCGTAATCATTAGTGACATCATTATAAGTATTAGTGTGCGTTTCCTTTCCCCCTGCAGAAACTAGCAATTTTTTCACATAAAAATTAGATCTGGGTTCGTTTCCTGTTGGTTTAATTTTTCAAAGAGAACAAAGAAAAACAATGTGAATTTGACATTACTAAAAATGTAACAAACAGGTCGTTTGAGTAGTATACTTTTTTAACTGATGAAATGTCGCTAGATATTCATTTGCCAGCTCTTCAATTTTCGTAAGGTAGTTTCGATAACTACAATATTACGGCTCATCAGACCCTCTCTACATCATGTGGAATGAACAATGAACAACCGTTCAGTCACCATAGGGTTCTCAGTCGGTGTGTCACGGCTCCATCATCAGTGCAGCTCGATAACACAAAAAAACCAGATTTATTATAAATTACCATTATGCTACAATTATTTAGCTAATTCTGCGTTATAACTGAGTTGTAAGATTTTTTTACATAAGTAAGATAATATTAATTGAGTTGCACCTTTGATTTTCAAGCCCAGCAGCGGGAGAGTACAAGCTTAGCTTTAATTATCATAATTTTTCATTGGAAATTTCCATTAGATTCATGATTAAAATCGCACCGAAGTTGTAATAAAATACAACTCGTTCTACCGCACCGCGTGCCGTCGCGGCACGGACGGCGCCCGGTTCGCTCTGTGTGACGGCTTGTATTAACTTCCCTACAATACAGCGTCCGCGAACGCATTCCGCCGCGGAAAGCGGTCCAATTGACAAGTAGTCAGTTGTCATCAACGCGATCTGCCCGGCGCGGCAGACCGGACCGCGCCTGTTCGCGTCCGCTTTATGTGTGACGCCTCACGTACAAACTAGAACATTACAAAAATTCCGTCCCGGTTCGCGTCCGCTTTGTCCGCTCAGTGTGACGTGAGCTTTAGGGTTTACTTTCCCGTACGAATTGCGACAAGCCGCAGGCAAGTTGCTTACTTTTGTTAAATGAATAATGAATAGGCAGTGTTGATTCACGAATTTTGCGAGAACAATGCAATATATTAAATTCAGTCAAATATCAATAAAGTTTGGTTGTTTCAGGTAAATATGATCCTTAATTTTCACAGAAGAATTGAATGTTTCAATGAAATAGGTTTTTACTTACAAATGTTTTTGTAAATGAAATAGTTTTATTTTAACTGATTGGAATGGTTCATAAATTCAAAAAGTAAATTCTTCGCCTTAAAGCCTTAAATGCATATTTAAAATAAAAATAAGGCTTCCTTGTTGACTACGGAAGCCTAAAAAAGTACCAACTTTTATTTTAGTTTCAAATAATAAAAATATAGGTATAATGTGATTATAATAATCTATCTATATACTACTTATGTGTTGACGTGGCACATTATGTATTAAGGAGCAGGTATAAGATTGAGGTGTGTGTAACTTTTTTAGAATTCATAATAAATGTTTATCACTTCAGGGATGCTGGGACTTCGAAGACACGTTACGCAGTTTCCTTTTATTTATTGCGGTTGGCTTTAAATTATATAAAATGTTTTTTTTTTTTTGGAAATGAGGTGTAATTTTACCTTTAATATTACGGTTATATTTATTAGCTATTATTTAATATTTAGTGTTAATTCCGCTCTAAATATGTGAGTCTAACTAAGTTTTAAGAGATGGCGAGGAATTCAAACGATACCAAAATCAAACGTCGTCGTCGTCGTTTCGTAGCATTTGTTCTAGCTAAGTATCGCGTAACCACATACTAACACTAACAATTAGTTATAACCCTTAATGCATGCATATGTGCACTCGGTGGTGGAATTAAATACTAAATACTATTTTGGTATCGTTTGAATTCCTCGCCATCTCTTAAAACTTAGTTAGACTCACATATTTAGAGCGGAATTAACACTAAATATTAAATAATAGCTAATATATATTGTAATGGATTTCCGCAAAGTAACGCCTAATTTCATTAATTACGGTTATATATTTTTTTTTTTTTTTTTTTATAGAGAATAGGACTGCGTTTGACCACAGTCTCACCTGTTGGTAAGTGATGACGCGGTCGAAGATGTTACACACAGACCTAGTAAATACCTATTAACCCTCGATTTGAAGACTCCTAAGTTGTAATTAACAGGAAACACTGATGCTGGCAGAGAGTTCCAAACCTTCGCCGTCCGGATAATGAAGGTTGAACTAAATCGCTTCGTACGGGCAAATGAAATATCAACCATGTAGCGATGACGCAGCGCTGTTCCTCTAGATGTTCGGTGGTAAAAAGGAGATGGATGGATTTGTTACGGCTAAAGTCCGAAGTGCGGCTACACCCAGGTTTAGCCGGTTAAACCTAGGTGTAGCCGATCGCAGTCTACTAAATAGACGTTGACCACATCCAACCTGATGGAAAGTGCAGACGAGGTTTACGATGAATTAAGTAAGTTGCCTAGAAAGGTTCCTTCCTTTTCACTTGTGCCTTGAAGATTCCCAAGAAAATAGTACCCATTGCTCGGGCCAAGTTACCAAGTTGTCACGTTTAAAAAATGACATCGATTCAAGCTCTATATTTTAATTAAAAGATGTCTAACCACGTTAAGTCACATTCAGACGTTCAGACAGGTGTACATTTCGTTGAATATGAATTATTATTCTATTCAAAACCTCATAGTACAGGCATTTTATTGATAGTGTGAATCCAAACTAAAAGGTAGATTTAAAACTAAAGGGAAATAATGGATGACACATGTCCGTCTGTGAAACAAAGGCTCAAACTACGAGAGCCAGAGCAAAAATAAACAAAAACTTTTCAAATTGGATACGATATATGAATTTTAAAAGCATCGTTAAGAGCGTACCTATATATCGAGAGACGCTCTCTCGCACGCACTATTTGACAAATTTTGAAATAAAAATTCATGGAATTAGTTTATTGAAAATTCCTCAAGATCAGCCCTGCATAATATTATTGGACACATTTTAAAAGTGTTTTCTGTTTTTTATATTAAAAAATGGCATGGGGAGCAATATTTAAGAAAAATAATTTTCAAAAAATCTCATGCAATTTTTTTATATATCAAACTGAAAACACTTTTAAAATGTGTCCAATAATATTATGCAGGGTTGATCTTGAAGAATTTTCAATAAATTCATTCTATGGACCTCTATGGCGCGGTGGGCTACCCGCCTGCAACGCAGAAGGTTGCGGGTTCGATTCCCGCATGGGACAAATGTTTGTGTGATCCACAGGTATTTGTTTGTAGTCTGGGTGGTTTTCAATATCTATTATAAGTATGTATTTACAAAAGAAAAGTATATAAGTATTATATCCGTTATCCTTACCACCATAATACAAGCATTAAGTTGCTTAGTTTGGGGTTAGGTGGCGCTGTGTGAAACGTCCTGAAATATTTATTTATTTTTGGTAAATAGTGCGAGCTAGAGAGCGTCACTCAATATATACGCTCTTAATTTTACTGGACCTCCCAGGTTCATGTGGATTTCATTCAAACTTGGGTAAACAGTTTCGAAATCCTCCGCTTTATGGCTTTGACAGAAACATTTATTTAGTGATTGAAAATCTGTTATTAAAGTTGAAATTCACTAGAGTGTGGACTTTACAGGCGTTTTTAGATATTGTCATAATACATATATGCATTGTATATGTATATATACTCGTATTTTGTTATTATTTATTAATATTTGCGCGAACGGACACGTGTCCCAAACTCGATGGGGTAGCGTCGTTTAATTACGGAGTTCCTATGGCTACCATGCTCCATCATCAGATCAGCTCCATGTCATAATAATATTTATTCCGATTTATACAGGTATGCATGTTGCATGCCTGTATAAATCGGATAACAATCGGATACCGGGAAGTGGGTCAAATTAAACTTGTAAGATTTGATTACAGACAGACAGACAAGAGACAGGTGAAAGTAAATAAAAGCTTTTAAAGGAAAAAAATACGATTAATGTTGTGCTTGTAGTTTTTGCTCTTCGGCACTTTTATTCACGTGCGTATAGCTAGAGCACTTTGGTGCTGGATGGAAATGAAATAATAATCCCATCAAAAACATAAATGTGATATGAGAGCCAAATTCAATATTAGGATATAATATATATGTCGGAGAAAGGCAAATACGTAGATGTGCGACGTCACTTATTTTATTATAAAGACAACGTGATTGATGTTTGTGAGTTATCAATGATCAAAGTCAATGTCGATGTATCTGTCAGTAGTGCGTTTGACCGATTGTCAATTGTGAAGTCATTCTTCTCTTGTTCGGGACATCGCCAGCGCCATACGAGCGTACTGACTGATTAATAAAATCATCATATCCATGGCAATCCATCTGAATCTGCGACAAATATATTGTGTACCTAAGTACCTACCTATGTCTTTGTTGTTGACTTCAAAGACAAAATAAGTGATATCTAAATGGGTGGCAAGTTCAATGGTCAGCCCTGAAGTTTATTTAAAACAACTTTTTTTTTATATAACGAAGTAAGAAGACGAGCAAGACGATCTCCTGATGATAAGAGATAACGCTGCCCATAATAAGTACAGTGCTACCCAGGATTTTAAATAGGTAAATTTCTGGGTGTACTGCACCAACGCTTCTTACTTGAGAGTCATAAGATGTGAAGACTCTTAGAAGGCGGGTAGAATAACGGCACTGTTGGGTTATTTTATAACAACTTGAAATAATTATTTTTCTTATAACTCAAGATAATATTGAAGCCTCAGTTCTAAGTTGGCTAGTTCTCTTTGTTAGTAGAATAGGTAATAACTTATTATATAAGTGCTTACCGTTTGTTTGCAAAGGGAGCGTATTTCAGGGTTATAGCTAAAGCCAGGGATCAAAGTTTTTCACTTCGATTTGTTCCTTTGTTTTATATAAGAAAGAAAGAAAGAAAAATCATTTAATCAAGCACAGAGACACAGGCACATAGAAAAGACAAATATATATATATATATATATATATATATATATATATATATATATATATATATATATATATATATATATATATATATATATATATATAGATATATATATCTAACAAAAAAAAAATATATAAATAGGATAAGAAATTCAGCAATAATCGTTAAAATTTAAAATTAGTTCCGCTAAATTCCGCGGGACCTCTTTAGTGAAAAAAAGACTCTAGTTAAGTACTGAATTGCTGCATGAAGGTTCATATACAAACTTAATTAAGTAGGTGTGTTAGAGAAAACTCGTCTTGTGCCATTGTGCATCTCTGCTCAATCATCATCTCATCTCTGCTATAAGTAAACACTTGTCCGGTTTACCCTTTATCCAAGGTTCGTTCAAAGGTTTCTTACCTAATGTTCAAGTAGGGCTTTTATATAATACTAGCTTATGCTCGCGGCTTTGCCCGCATGGTGAAATCCTTTCTTAGCGGAGGTCTACATTATAAAACCTATCTGTATTCCAAATTTGAACCGAAATCGTTCAGATATTTGGGCTGTGCGTTGTAGGTTAGTCAGTCAATCAGTCACTCTTTCCTTTTATATATTTAGAATATACCTACGTTACTAGGCTAGTCATAGAACAGTGTCTTCGCACGTTTTTCTTTTTAACCCCCGACGCAAAAACGACGGGGTGTTATAAGTTTGACGTGTCTGTCTGTCTGTCTCTGTGTGTGTGTGTGTCTGTCTGTGGCATCGTAGCTCCCGAACGGATGAACGGATTTTGAATTTTGATTTGTTTTTTTTGTTTGAAAGTAAAGTTAGTCGAGAGTGTTCTTAGCTATGTTTGGTGGAAATCGGTCCAAGATGGCCGCCGCTACAAAATGGCGGATAACTTTTTTCTTCCACGACTCCATCAATATGGGTATCAAATGAAAGGACTTGACTAGTAGAATACAACGCACTATAACAAATTTAAAATCCAAGACGGCCGCCACTACAAAACCGCGAATTACATATTTTAAAAGCGTTGCGTTGGGGGTTTTTTAATTTTTTTATTTAATTCACTTGTTGACGGCTTTGAAGGGATAACTATCGAGTTTTTTTTAATCTCACTAAACTATCCCACTTATATTATTAAATGCGAAAGTTTTAGAGATGTATGGCTGTATATTGGTTACTTTTTCACACCGGAATATCAGGACCAAATTATAGAATTAAATTTGGTAGCTTAAAACCCTAAAAGAACATAATATTCTACTTTTAAGGGGGTTAAATCAACGGACTACAGCTTGTTATAAACACAATTAATATTATTTAGCGTGACGTGATAATGCAGTAATCAAGACAAAAACTTTAATAAAATATAATACTTTACATGCACACACAAACATAAATAAAAATCCTCTACACATGTAACGCATATAGGTGTTGTTTAATAAGTAGTAATTGTTTATTATAATTAGTAGCAAATGCAAAGAACATGTAAGCTATGATTTACTTTAAGTCAATAATAATTAGAGAAATAGGCTACAGATGCTAGTGTGGGGTTTTTAAAATTTAATCATAATGTGTTTTATGGACAAATAAATATATTCTTATTCTAGATGGCACTAGGCGTCTCGAAGGGCCAGGGGGTCACATCATCACAAATTTAAATAAATACGGCGTTTGGCAAAGTGAACCGGAGGTTATTTAAATAAAATTATTTAGACCTTTATTCAGGTGTGTACATATAAAATTTATACTTCAGGCATATTCATAATACTACTCATAACCATTCGTACGATGCATTACCTCTAGAGAAAATGGAGAGAATTAATATTAAGGTGTGCTACAGCTGCGAATGATATATATATGCTCTCATTAATAATACCTACCTACTCTTTGCGTTGGCCCACGTGAACGCGCGGGCGCGGGCGCGGGCGCGGGCGCGGGCGTAAAATATCAAACATACGACGTGCTATGAAAGTGTTCACGTACAAACGCACGTGCGGTGTAAGCAAAGTCTGCCGCGCCCGCGCCCGCGCCCGCGCCCGCGCCCGCGCCCGCGCCCGCGCGTTCACGTGAACAAGCACTTTGAGCGGTGGGAGAGACTTTATCCACAAAGATGTAAGTCGACCGGATAATTAAACGAAAAATCGATGATTTGTTATATTTTACTGCTAATTACTTATATACCTACGATTTTAATTGTAAATGGAAAAACGAGTGACTTTTAAGAGTTTATTTTCCTTGGTGAGCGATAAAATTGCCCGAGTTAGAATGTTTACCAGTCTGCGTATAAGTGCATGGGCTGAAAATTTCGAATCCAATTACGGTGGATTGGAGCTAGTCCTAAATAACACTAACAGAAACCTAATAAAAAAGTTGCTAGTTGTCAATTTTGTCGTGATAAAATAGAAGAGCTTAAATTCAAAGTAAAATAGGTAGCCAAATAAATATTTTGGACTGATAACTTTCAAAATAAATAAATTTTCTACAAGCTTTCGAATTTACACATGATTTATTTCTGTGAACTCGTGCCCTATTTTGGGACAATATAGTGGGGTCCTTTGATGTAAAACATGCCCTAAATCAATATTAAGCTCTGTATGGGTCAACCGTACTTTATCTATTTATTATATCGGCTTTTGGGATCCGCAATTATAATACAATATATAATAAATATATAATTCAAGTTTTGAAGGGATGTGAAATCATAATAATGCTCTTCCCCGCTCAAAACCATTATAAACACGAATGTTTGTAAGAATGTATGTTTGTTACTCATTCACGCCTAAACGGGTGGACCGATTGAGCTAAAATTTAGTATAGAGTACCTATAGACATAGCTTAGACCCTAGAATAACATAATAACTACTGTACGGGTTAAATCGCTGGGCGTAACTAGTCCTAAATAAAAGTAAGTACTTGAATATAATATATAAACTTGTAAAATTTTATCAATTATTAATCGTTTAAATTTTATTGAATTGTTCATTAATTTTAAGTGTTATTAAACATTTTAGGGAGAGAATATTTTTTTCTCAAATTGAAGGCCAAAGTGATACAATATTGTTCCTAATGGAATGAGAGCCTTAAGCTAGCTATGACAACTGACAACGGGTCAAACCAACAGAGGGGCGAGATAACTAGACCGAGATAATATTGGAAGGCCTAGACTTTGTGCGAAAAGAGAAGGTTTTCTTGAGTATTCAAATTAAATTTCTTTTGGATTTTTCCTTTGAAAAAATAACTAAGAAAACAAAAAGAACAAATAGGTTAAGGATAATGTCGTCCTATATTTCCATTATAGAAAAAAGATAGGATTTCTCCTGATCTTAAGCGATGATGCGATACATGTAGCAGGCTAAACCTAGAAGGTGGATAACACAAAACATCATGCCGGACCTCATTCATGATGGTCGCTTGGCTACACGGACGGATATTTTAATCATAAGTGAATTAAATTAAAAATTTAAAAAACCCCCAACGCAATATTATGTAATTAACCATTTTGTGGTGGCGGCCATCTTGGATTTAAAATTTATTATAATGCGTGTAACGCGGCAACACAGTTTCGAACGCATCTCATCCTCGACCAATGGCGTCTCGCCTTTTCGCCCAATCGCGGCAAAGGACGCTATCGCGGCAAAGGACGCTACCTAACGGTCATATTATTATTAGTTTGTACGGACTTGAACGGTGAACGGTTACGAAGTGGCATTTTTGTAGTTTTATTTTTATGTTAAAAATCTTCTATCTCCGAATTGTAATAGTGTGTAATACCTATTTTATTGTCACGGTTATATCTTTTTTGTGTTAAATATATAAAACTTTAAACAGTTTTACAGTGGCTGCCCAACTCGTGGCTCGAACATATTTGTATAAATACTAAATACGTAACATCGGTATCTACAATGAATACGCGGAGTAGAAGAAACATTAATGAAGAAAGGAGCAATATTTCAAGCGACGACGCTTATGTTGATGTGTGTAACGACGACAACGAGGCAGAGGAGCAGCGCGCCCGAAGCCGCGGCGCCCCCGCTGCCGTCGATGCCGCCGCCGCCGCGCCGTCCGGCATCACCGGGGCGTCGGCCAACATCAACACAGAGACCTTTTTGGTCGGCGTCATGGAATCTTTCGCCAGGATGCAGGCCGAGACGAACCGGACCTTGGTGGAGACCCTTCGCTCGCTCCCCTTCAACAACGGCTCGTGGATGCCGTCGCCGTCGAGTCCCGAAACAACGTCTACAACCGCACGGCCGCCGTCGACGCTCCCGTCCGCGGTCGTCGCGGGCAACTTCTCCAAGTGCACCGCCCGTTTCGACGGAAAGTCGCAGGACGCGGAGGTGCTGGAGGCGTTTATAGACGCGGTGCAGGTGTACAAGGAGTGCGCCGGCGTCAGCGACGAACACGCGCTACGCGGCCTGCCGCTGCTGCTGGAGGGGGATGCCGCCGTGTGGTGGCGCGGCGCGCGCGCCTCCTCCCTCACCTGGGCCGAAGCCCTAGCGCGCCTGCGCGCCATGTACGGAGTGCAAAAACCGGCCCATAAAGTGTTGCGCGAAATATTTGCTACGGAGCAAAATGAGTCGGAAAGAGCCGAAGTGTTTGCGTCCAAAGTGCGTGCGTTAATAGTTAAGTTGCCGTACGCAGTACCTGTGCCTATGCAAGTTGACATTATTTACGGTTTGCTACACCGTCGTGTTAGAAAAAGATTAAGAAAAGATAATATTGTTGATGTCGATAGTTTGGTCGAGAAGGTGAGAGTCATCGAGGATGAGATTTGCGACGTAAGTAAAGTTCCCTATTCAAATTCATGCGCGTCTAAAGTGAATATAAATATACCACGCGCGAGCGCGGCGCCCGCGGCTACCGCGCAGCCGATCGAGTCAAACGATCGGGGGGCTACCATCGGTTCGCGCGCTACCACTGTCTCGAAACTCGACTCAAACTCGAACGAAAATACGAAACGCGATAAGCGCGCTCGTTGCTCTTTTTGTAAGACGTATGGACACGTCGTAGCCGACTGTCGTAATTTACAAGATAAGAATAATAAACAGAAGTCGAACGCGAACACGCCCGAAGATGCAAGTAGTAGTGCGGGGTCTACTAACCCTATACGTTGTTACGGATGCGGCCAACCCGGGGTAGTCCGATCGAAATGTAATGTTTGCTCGGGAAAAAACGTTCCTCCGAAATCTTACGATTTTAATACAGTTTCGACTTCGGATACCTCTTACGCGACTCAACCTATAATACCCATCACTATTGCGGATAAGGAAGGCGTCGCTATTCTCGATACGGGCGCCACTTGTAGTGTCGCCAGCGCGACGCTACATAATATTCTACTAACCGTAGGCGTACAGTTTTTAGAAACCGAGCGCACCATAGGGCTTGCGGATGGTTCTCGCCGACAAAAGTTAGTACTTACCGCGACTGTACCGGTGATTGTTAAGGGTAGGCAGGTAGATACTGAGTTTATGGTGTTCCCTGGGGAAAACACCCGTACCTTATTAGGCCGCGATTTTATTAAAAATGGTAAGATTACTATGGACATAGCGCAAGAGTCATGGTACTTCTCAGATAAGCCTGATGAGATATTTTGCTTCGTACGACCTTTTGTTCCTAAAGAAACAGACCTTATGCGAGCCGACGTATCAAGTGTTACGTTGCGCGACGACGAAGCGACGGAGTTACCACCGGAGCACAAGGACGCGCTCAACGAGTTTTTACGTAGCAGAGCGTCCCAGTTTGCCACCGAAGGCCCTCCTACGGACTTCGCCGTCCACAAGATCAAGGTAAGTGAACATCAGGAGCCCCTCTCTTCACCGCCTTATAGGTTGTCACCGCCGAAGAGGGATGCATTAGAACAAGAGCTGCAGAAGTTACTCGCTGCTGACGTCAAAAAGGAATGCGAATCACCGTGGGCTTCTAATGTCGTCCTGGTGAAGAAGAAAGATGGGAGTCAGGCTGATGAGACGAAGCCGTTCGTCCTCAAAACTGACATTAGTGGATACGCTCTTGGGGCGGCTTTGCTTCAGGGGGAGGGGAGTGACGAGCGACCAGTTGAGTATGTGTCAATCGTACTGCTCGAAGCGCGCGATGTGCACGAGAAGGCTCAGGCGACACAGAAGAGGTATGCTGACGAGGGTCGCCGTCCTGCACCAGATTATGAGGTAGGAGACCTTGTTCTTCTAAAGACCCAAGGGTCTAATGACACTTCCAAGGGACAAACAGCTAAATTTATTCCCAGACGTGACGGACCGTACAGGATCAAAGGGGTTGTGGGGAGTAGCACGTATGTCTTAGAACGCATTAGTGATGGTGTCGCTCTAGGAAAATATCACGCCTCGTGTATTACTCCGTTTGTTGGCCCCGTCCAAGCTCCTATCCAGGAGAAGCGTAAGAGGGGTAGACCTCGTAGGGCTAACCCAGTCTCCGGGACACAACGTCTGGGTTAGAGGGGGAGAATGTAACGCGGCAACACAGTTTCGAACGCATCTCATCCTCGACCAATGGCGTCTCGCCTTTTCGCCCAATCGCGGCAAAGGACGCTATCGCGGCAAAGGACGCTACCTAACGGTCATATTATTATTAGTTTGTACGGACTTGAACGGTGAACGGTTACGAAGTGGCATTTTTGTAGTTTTATTTTTATGTTAAAAATCTTCTATCTCCGAATTGTAATAGTGTGTAATACCTTTTTTATTGTCACGGTTATATCTTTTTTGTGTTAAATATATAAAACTTTAAACAGTTTTACATGCGTTGTATTTTACTCGTTAAGCCCTTTCATTTGATACATACGTATATCGATGGGATCGTGAAGAAAAAAGTAATCCGCCATTTTGTAGCGGTGACCATCTTGGACCGATTTCCACCAAACATAACTAAGAACACTCTCGACTATACTTTTAAACAAAAAAAAAACTAAATAAAAATTCGTTCTTCCGTTCGGGAGCTTCGATGCCACAGACAGACATGTCAAACTTATAACACCCCGTCGTTTTTGCGTCGGAGGTTAAAAATATGTATTTCTTTAAATTATATTGCTATCATTCTATGACTCATTTATTTTTGGACTAGCAGTGCTAACAGGCTCAACTTGATGAATGCCGTTTAACTTATTGTCTTATCATTCGTGGTCAGGTTGGGAACTTAGTTGTAATAGTAATCCAGAAGGTTTTGCTCGCGACATCGATTTATCCAAGGTAGGATGCTTAACTAGAGTACCTACCTAGGGTCTGAAGCGGAGATAGCTGGAAACGTTCTCATATTAGCTGAGGTATTTGAAGCGGTGGTGCTAAGGGGTTATGTGGTGTGGAGGCATATCTGGACCACCGAGTTCCAATCCCGGTTCCACACCAATGACTTTAATTCGTTATGTGCGGTTTTTCCCCTCGCTATACTGGTGGTAGGCTTCGGCCGTGGCTAGTTACCACCCACTGGACAAAACGTGCCGCCAAGCGGTCATTGTGACCGTGTTCCGGCATGATGTTCAGTGTACCCAGGAAGGAATTTATCCCGCCTTACAGGTATAACCTGCTGCCATCTACGGCCGCATCGTCGCTTGACATCACGCGAGATCGTAGTCAAAGGCTATCCTAAAATGAATAAAAAAAGGTATCACCCGCAAAAATGATGTCATTTATGGATGAGTTATTGCTGTTGAGTTATTGCAGACAATTATTATATAATACCTAATATAATAGTTATTGCAGACAATTAGTTATGAGTTATTGCAGACAATTAGTTATTGCTGTTAATACACACAAAACCCGCACATAATATATACGCAATTATAATACAATAAAACATTAGAAGCTTAGAAGTAATTATTACAATAAAGCTCATTGCTTATTGTGTCAATTAAGTGTTGTAGTCTAAACGAATTAGGGAGGTATATTATAAAGCTCTTATTTCTGCCCCACTGCGAGGGAGTCGTAAAATCCACTTTAAGGTAAAATATGGATAGTTTAAATTACACTATAATGTTTACAGCATCATTTGAGACTAATAGAACACCTCCATTAAAATTAAGAACTGTCAGGTATCATCCATATCTTAAAATTAGTTTGACGTAAGCAATACAAATATTACTAGAAGAAGTTTCACCAATACAGAAATGGAGGCTTCCATAGTAAGCTCATAATATAATAACCCCCGACGCAAAAACGACGGGGTGTTATAAGTTTGACGTGTCTGTCTGTCTGTCTAGTAGAATACAACGCACTATGACAAATTTAAAATCCAAGATGGCCGCCACCACAAAACCGCGAATTACATATTTTGAAAGCATTGCGTTGGGAGTTTTTAAATTTTTAATTTAACTCACTTGTATTGTTAAAGCTGCGTGGCCCGGTAGCCGTGAGTCGTTATCGATCGCTCATAAATAACTTAGTACATTACATGTATAACACTAGAAAACGCTACGATCACACTGAGTTGTCGCAGCGAGTACGGCTTTCACACGTTCAAGGATTGCGCACGCCCATTGCGGGTTCGGCCTTAGAGCACTTATGCATTACACAGGATCAGATTCCATCAAATGACGTACCTATTCTGTTCAAAGTACGAATAAAAAGTGTCTCTCGATGTTGGAACATTGTTAGTTGTAACCTCATTGATTATTAATACGGCACGACGCTCCCTACAGGTGGGTGATGGATAAGTATGATTTTCCGCATGTAACGCACGGCGTGAGGGCTGAATTCATACACGTCTAGAGCGAGTGGGCTGACTATGGGTGTCTCATTTATTTTTCAGCAAACTCAGTCCAAAATAGTTGCCGTCCATATTTTAGCGATATTTGAATTTTGAGTACAAATTAACCTTTATTATGTATATCTAAAAGCCTGTTACGAAAACTAAGACATTGTTATTATATAATAATACCATTACTTATGTTTAATTCTAACACTATTAAAATATATAATTCTAAAGTAAGTATACCTTTAATATGTATTAGTTTGGTAGTTTTAATGTTTAGTTTTAGTTTTTCTTAACTGTCCTTGAAATTGTCTGCACTCCTCCATTATCCTTTTTTTTAATGTAATGAAGTAGAAAACGAGCAAGACGCTTTCCTGATGTTAAGAGATAACGGCTGCCCATAATCAGTACAGTGTTACCTAGGATTTCACAATTATGTGAAAATTCTACGAGCACTGCACCAACACTTCTTACTCAAGAGTCATAAGATGTTAAGACTTTTTAGCCCAGTAATTTCACTAGCTACAGTGCCCTCCTACCGGAGCACAGTAATGTTTGCACGTTACTGCTCAGGCGGTAGAATAACTGGCACTGTTGGGGTACCCACCTAGACGACCTCCTGCAAAGGAAGTCTACCCCCGGTAAGTATGCTGGCAAATCGAATATTAACTGCTTTAACTTTCAGTGACAATATCTTCAAAACTAATAAAGATATCTTAACCGTTATAGTTTTCCTGGATAGTACATGGTTGAAGTTGAAACCATATCCTTAATTTTTTTCATGGCTTAAAAGGCAGTAGTTTATACTTTAGAGGGGGTGTTAGAGGATATATCGCTCAAAAAAAAGTTTTAAACTTGAATATTTTTAATAACCTTGAGCGGAATACTAATTCAAAAAAGTTTCTTTGCAAGTCCACCCTCATTTTGAAATACATACCTACATAGGCGGATTTAGGGCTTCTGGGGGGGCCATGGCCCCCCCAGAAGCATTTCAGAGGTACGAATTTTGCACATATTTCATGGTCAAGATTATAATTTTTTTCTCGGCGCTCGCAGGAAGCTGCTCGCGCACTTATTATTAAGGATATTTGAACTTTCTAACTGTTCAGAGCGAGCTAAACACATACTTTTCGTAGTAAAAATTATAATATTTTTGCCCGTCTGCACCTTGCCCCCCCAGGACCAAATGCTGGATCCGCCAGTGCATACCTACCTATTCAAGATACTCGTCCACATGCTACGAAGCCAGAAAAAAAATCATCCCAATCTTATGTTATACGGGAGGTACCCAAAATTAATTAATTTAAAATTATTTTTTGTTACCGTTCTCTTACCTTTATTTTTAGCCTCCTCTATGCAATATTACAGCTTTCTGGGACTTATAGTTTGTTCGCAAAGCTCGATGGACGTAATTCTATAAGCTTCCTTGTTGAATACGGAAGCATGAAAGAAGCTCTGAATAACACAACTTGAGTGATTCCCAGCTCGTCCTACAAGCCTACGGCCCAAATGGGACGAGTTAAAGAAAATCAAAATTAATTCTATTTTCATTGCACAACTCGTCCTACTTATCTGTCAAAATGAAAAAGGTATAATCAGTAACAAAAATATCTAAAATAATATATAACTGTATTTATAAAAAAAAATTATGTACCTACCCGACAAGGTTGGAACAATGCAGTTTGCAACGTCAACACTAAACTAAAGCAAGAAAAATGACGTCACAGTTGTTTGCCATCTCACTTACTCATACTGAATACGTAGGCTGCTTTATGCAAATTCCATAAGTATTTCGTAGCGATTATAGTTACATTTATATTAATCTCACATAATATGTAGGTATAATGTAATATATTTATTGATATTATAATGTATATGATAGGTTATACTGACTCCTTTACAAAATCACATCCTACTCTTTAGGTTCAAACAATCCATGCAAAGCTGGTTGCCTGGAAGAGATCGCTCTAAGCGATAAGGCCGCCTATTGTAGACCTTTATATAGTTTAGTTTAAGTCTTTTTTGTTATCTTTTAACTGCAATAAAGAGTATTGTATTGTAATCTGACTGAAATTATGCTAAGTAGGACCACGGGCAATAAACCAACGCTGCGAACACCTCAGAGCATAATTAAAATATATAATATTATAATGTTGTTTATTTTTATCTCGCGTTAAGGACACATTCATTATTGTAATTAAAATATTGTGGTTTAATTGAGTTTTAGCTAGGTTGGAGTATTAGGAATATACCTATTTAACGTTACATGTATGTTTTCACATAACCACGACTATGTATGTATATTATGAACAGTTTTATAATTTACATGAATAAGTTAAATATTTTCGTTAAAATACCTATATAATATAGATATGTAAATCGTGTCCTTACACAGAAAATTTGAGAAAAGTTTTCTATTAAGTACTACCTGCTAATCTTCTCTTTATATAAAAAGAAGGCATGATAGATTGACTTACTGATCTATCAACGCACAGCTCTAATCGCTAAATGTTTTGGGTTAAAATTTGATACATCCAAGAAAAATAGGAAGAAGAGAGTGTGAATAGGTTTTATCTGAACGAATGTTATATAATATAATATAAAGAGATAAAGAACTCTTTATTGATACAACATAATGAAGTAAATTTTGCAACACAAAACTTAAAGTTAACAGTAGTGGTACCAAATAAATAAATTTACTTAAAAAGTTTATACAATTTTAAGTATGTTAGTCTGTAAGGTAATATATAATATGATATGGGCCTCTGGTACACTGCGTCTGTGGCAGTGTAATATTGCCTGAAATAAATGAATTATTATTATTATACTCTTTATTTAAATACACTCTTAAATTAATTTTTTTACAATATTTCTAAAAGAATATAATATAATATATATACAAAAACTAAAAACATTGTAAAAAACTTAATCTTGAAGAAAACAGGCCGTCAGCGGGGCCAGAGCCCAAGCTGCCGGTGGTCAGGGCCGCAGGGTGAGGAACCTCCGGACAATGCGTGCCGTGTCAAGGATTACCGCCTTCTGTATCAGGCCCTTGATCCTTATTATTATTATTATTTTACTTACAAGCAGGTGAGATTGCGGTCAAACGCCTGTTTAGTCGAGTTCTTCCCAGAGGCACCCGTTCCGGGGATCCCGAATGCTATAAATTTGATTACATTATTTTCTTAAATTTTCGACATATACAGTGTCCAGTTCACTCACCGGGAGTAGACTTCCTTTGCAAGAGGTCGTCTAGGTGGGTACCCCAACAGTGCCAGTAATTCTACCGCCTGAGCAGTAATGTGCAAACATTTCTGCGCTTCGGTAGGAGGGGATTGTAGCTACTGAAATTCCTGGGCAGAAGCGTTGGTGCAGTGCACCTAGAATTTCACATCATTATGAAATCCTAGGTGGCATTGTACTGATTATGGGCAGCGTGATCTCTTACGCTTATGAAAATAACTTTATTTCAGCACTGAACACGCGTAACTCAAAGACACATTAAGCTTGCAGTACGCACAACGCGCTCTAAAATCAGGAGAGCGTCTTGATAGTATTCTTACTTCTTCACATTAAAAAAAAACGTTCACCTCGGGGAACGAGGTGCTCTGGGAAGAACCCGCTTATATTCTGATGTAGAAAAAGATATAGGTACTCGTATAATATATAGCAACGTAGACACAAAACTAAGAACCGATTCCTTAACGAGAGCGAAGCCGCAAAGTCAAACTAATTAACTATAGTATGTGTCTATTAATAGTTAATACTATCATAAGATTTCAACTTCGATTTATTCCACGAGTAAATCCTTTTAATATTTGTTCCATTAACATAAAGCTTGTTAAACAATATTGCCAGTTCAGTGGCGGATTTACAGTCTAGGCCGCCCTAGGCCCCAGTCCATGTAATACCTGCACCTACGTCGTATATAACATGTCTACTCCTACTTACTCCTTAAACAGTTGCGGATCCAGAATTTTTTTTTATTTCTACGGCGCCCCCTAAAAAGCAATTCAAACCCATACTAAAAAGAAAAAAAAATTCAGGATTTTTTTTCTGGGCCGATTCCGATGGGCAAAATCATGGGCGTATCTAGAAAAAAATCCACCTTTCCAGCTTGCTGCGAGTTCCGAGAAAATTTTGAATTTTTCAGCACGAATGATGTGCGTTTAGCTTGCTCCGAGCGGCAAAGAAACTAAATAAGTATTCTTATTTATAAAAGCGCGAGCAGTTCGCTGCGAGCGCCGCGAAAATTTAGATTTGTTCAACACGAATGATGTGCGTTTAGCTTGCTTCGAGTGGCAAAGAAACTAAATGTCCTTATTTATAAAAGCGCGAGCGCCGGGAAAATTTTGAATTTTTCAGCACGAATGATGTGCGTTAAGCCTGCTTCGAGTGGCAAAGAAAGTAAATGTTCTCATTTATAAAAGCGCGAGCAGCTCGCTGCGAGCGCCGAGAAAATTTTGAATTTTTCAGCACGAATGTTGTGCGTTTAGCTTGCTCCGAGCGGCGAAGAAACTAAATAAGTATTCTTATTTATAAAAGCGCGAGCAACTCGCTGCGAGCGCCAAGAAAATTTAGATATTTTACAGCACGAATGATGTGCGTTTAGCTAGCTTCGAGTGGCAAAGAAACTAAATGTCCTTATTTATAAAAGCGCGAGCGCCGAAAAAAATTTGAATTTTTCAGCACGAATGATGTGCGTTTGTCTTGCTTCGAATGGCAAAGAATGTAAATTTTCTCATTTATAAAAGCGCGAGCACCTCACTGCGAGCGCCGAGAAAATTTTGAATTTTTCAGCACGAATGATGTGCGTTTATCTTCCTTCGAGTGGCAAAGAAACTAAATGTTCTTATAAAAGCGCGAGCAGCTTGCTACGAGCACCGAGAATATTGAATTTTTCAGAAGGAATGGGGCGCCACGGGCGCCCCATTATAGAGCCTGTGGCGCCCCTTTTATCCGGCGCCCTGGGCGGTCGCAGAACCGCGCCCCACCCTAACGCCGGTACTGTGTGCAATGAGCTCGTTCTGAGTGGTGAGCAAAATACATAATATTCTATTTATAATTGCGCGAGCAGCTAGCTGCGAGTGCCGAGAAAATTTTATATTTCAGGCTACAAAAGATGTGTTCTGAGCGGTGAGAAAATAAATATTCTTATTATAGAGCAGAGCCGCCGAGAAAAACCCATGGCCCCTTGAAGCCTTTAAAATATTAACGTACTTTTAGTTATTTCTTGTCATCAGTGATTTTTTTGTCAAGATTGGCCGCCCCTAATATCTGGCCGCCCTAGGCCCGGGCCTACTGGGCCTTAGGGCAAATCCGCCACTGTGCCAGTTACGTATTAATTAATCCCATGATGCTCAAATCAAATATATGCAATCAAATATAACTATGTTAGTTTAAAATTAATTAATATTACTGGCGAGTTCAAATTACCCGTTAGTATATTGGAAATTATAGAAATAATATTAATGTTTTCATAATTTGCGATTGCAGAATAATAATTAAACATAGATATTATATTACCTATAGTTACGCCAGGTTTATATGTTGGTTTTGAATTTATAACTATTTCTTGTAATTTGGTATACAATAAACAGTTATTCAATTCTAAAAGGGAAGAGCGACTGATTGATTGACTGACTGATCTATGAACAAACAGACCAAACCGCTGCACGGATTGGGTTGAAACCAGTGAAATTTTAAAAACACTTTTTAAAAACAAGCTTTTATTATTATTACCATCTAGCATCATAAAGTACTCGTCAAGACACGATTCAAATGAGCCCACACTCAATGGGTTTGAGTTGTTTTATTACGGAGTTCCTATAGCCACCTTCCAGCTCCATTATCAGATCAGCTCGATGTCATAATGATATTGCATTGTCATCCGATTTATACATTCATGCAAAATTTCAGCTCGATCAGAAACCGGGAAGTGGGTCAAATAAAACTTGCAAGATTTGATTACAGACAGACAGACAGACATACAACAGACAGGTGAAAGTAAATAAAAGCTTGTAATTTATAACACTGATTTTAAGAGCGTATATATCGAGTGACGCTCTCTCGCTCGCACCATTTGACAAATTTTGAAATATAAATTAGATATATGAGATTTGAAATAGGTATAGTAGATTTTTTTTAATATATCAAACTGAAAACACTTTTAAAATGTGTGCAGTAATATTATGGAGGGCTGGTCTTAAGGAATTTTCAATAAATTGATTTTATGAATTTATATTTTAAAATTTGTCAAATAGTGCGAGCGAGAGAGCGTCACTCGATATATACGCTCATAAGCACCGGTATATTATGGTAAAAGAATGTTTACTTGGGATGGGAGCACAGTTATACAATTAGTTACCTCTAGATATAAGAAATACTGAATCTATGAGTGCATTTAAAACAAAGTTGGCACGACATTTAACACCAGCAGACTGTGTTTAAAATTGTCATTATTGTTATACAATAAAAAAAAATATATATATTAACATTATAATATTAAGTTCAATAGCAACTTCTGTATGACGTGGCGAATGTATAGTAATACAATATAGCATTAATTTAGTATAGTTCTCATGTAAGCGACTAGTATATAAGTCTTTAATGAGAATAAAGATCTTTGAACCTAAACCTATATTGTTCTTAAGAATATAAGTATTTATATCACAATCATCATCTTATCCCACAATATGTAGTAATGCGCCACCGTGTTTATCGTTCTGTAAATCCTCTCCATACATTGGTTGTCTGGAAGAAATCGCTTTTTAGCGATAAGACCGCCGCTTGTACATTTATATTTTTGTCAATAATTTTCTACTTGTAATGTATTTCTTTTTGTGTGGTGTAAATTAAAGCATTATAAAAAGCTAAAGCATTAGTTAAGCTACAGAAGTGGAGAATTCGCACAAGTGCTGCCAAGTCTACCCATGTCACTTTTACTCTACGGAAAGGTAACTGTCCACCTGTAAAACTCGGTGGAGAAGAGCTGCCTCAGAAAGACTCCGTTAAGTATCTTGGCTTCACTCTGGATAGAAGACTGACCTGGAAGGAGCACATAAAGGCGAAGCGTACAGAGCTAGACCGCAGGTTTAAAAATCTATATTGGCTCCTTGGCCCACAATCACGCCTCTCAATGAG
The DNA here is from genome assembly GCA_947507615.1 of Hemithea aestivaria. Taxonomy (NCBI): domain Eukaryota; kingdom Metazoa; phylum Arthropoda; class Insecta; order Lepidoptera; family Geometridae; genus Hemithea; species Hemithea aestivaria. The sequence continues at coordinate 12,495,539 of OX382332.1, read as the reverse complement.
CAACAAACGTCTGGTGTATACCAGCATTCTGAAACCGTTGTGGACGTATGGAATTCAGATTTGGTGTACCACATGTAAATCTAATCGTGATATCATCCAGAGAGCACAAAATAAGATCTTACGCGCCATAGCAAATACATCGTGGTTCACCAATAATAAAGAAATCCACGAATACCTGGAGGTCCCAACAGTAGACGAAGAAATTAGGACTTTGGGAGGCCGATACTGCGATCGCCTCAGGTCTCACCTAAATCCTCTCGCTAGAGCGCTAATAGAGAACCCGCAAACAACAAAACGACTGAAGAGAGCACATGTCTTCGAGAAGTTGATTCCAGAAGGAAGACGGGCTAATGAGCCCGAGCCTGAAACATCTTGACTTAACTCAATAAATCCACTTATAGTTGGAAAACTGATCGTGGATAGACAAAGGAGGAAAAAAAAAAAAAAAAAATTAGTTAAGCTGTTGTGTGAAATGTCCTAAAAATATTATTTATTTATTAAGCTATTGCATAGCTTCTATCGCGGGCCTTGAGCGTGGGGACCGAATCCAGAAATTCCGTAACGAAAAAAACCTAACACCCCCCACTCCGACCGGCACAGCGGTGATACTTTTTAGTTTTTCCATCTATAGATAAAAATGCTATGCAATAGCTTTACCGCGGCAGTCTCCGAGTGCCACACGTCTTTTTTTTATTATCTAACTATCTATGTAGGGTTGGCACAACACATCTTCCATTTTATTCTATCATCCGTCATATCTTCATCCACTCCCCGAGCACGCATATCCTCTTTCTCACAGTTTATCCAAACCTTTTTCGGACGCCTAGCCGCACGATAGGTACTCTATGTTAGATTTAAAAAAAGGTTTTTGTTAGTATCTCAAAAAATCCTTTGTAACGCAAAAACATTCCTTATCTTACTAATTAATAATTTTATAAACGTGAAAGTTTGTAAGAATGCCTGGATGTCTGGATGTATGTTACGTTACTCTTTCACACCTAAACGAGTATACCGATTGAGCTAAGATTTGGTATAGAGATAGCTTATTTATTTATTTATTAAGAGCCTGTAACGGACCCAAGAGCAAATATGTGATTTTCAAACATGGATTATTTTGAAAATACTTATTTAAGAACGGTACTTTTACTCACAACTTTTAAAAGAACTTGTAATCTAATCAATTTATTCAGAAAAACCTTTTTAGTTTTGACCGTTTTTAAATTACGTCAAGGTAAATGGATAAAGGTTTTATAGATTTACTTCTGAAGCAATGTTTGGACATGGGTATATCCAAATATACATGTCTTTATTAGAATCTAAAAAATTACTATTACTGAAAAGATCCTAAACTAGTATATTTGTTAAGGAAAAGTTTGAATTATAGGTATTTCTTATTAAAATAAAATCATAAAGATGTGAAATTATCACGAAATTACTGTTTACAAAACATTTTTTTTATACATGACTCTTTTATATTTACTCAAAATAATTACTTACCATTAAATAATAACATTTTTTTGATCCAATCGTATTTTTAAATTTACTTAAAATGTAATATTTATATTTTTGCCGAATTTTTCAAAATCACTATAAAACGAGGCCCGCGTCGGTTCTCGCTTCACTTGGGCCTGAGCCCTCTCAGAGAGTGGACGTATCGCTCCGCGCTCCAAATTATTCTCGTCGCTAACCCACACATATAGTGCGATTATAGTTGGACCGCAAAAATTGATACTCTATATAATAATAACGGAATTTTTTTTTTTGGTCACATAATGTTATAGTACTATTTTGCTGATATTAAAGTCCGTTTTATTACAAGCTTTTATTTACTTTCACCTGTCTGTTGTCTGTCTGTCCGTCTGTCTGTCTGTAATCAAATTTTGCAACTTTAATTTGACCCACTTCCCGGTATCCGATTAAGCTGAAATTTTGTATGCATGTATAAATCAAATGACAATGCAATATTTTGACATGGAGCTGATCTGATGATGGAACTGGAAGATGGCCATAGGATCTCCGTAATTAATGACGCAACCCCATCGAGTTTGGGCTCAAACGATTCGCCTTGACAAGTACTTTATGATGCTGGGTAGTAATAATAATAAAAGCTTGTTTTTAAAAAGTTTTATTTAAAATTTCACTTGTTTTACTTACATCTGTCTGTTGTCTGTCTGTCTATAATCAAATCTTGCAAGTTCAATTTGATCCACTTCCCGGATTCTGATTGAGCTGAAATTTTGCATGCATATTTGAATCGGATGACAATGCAATATTATTATGATATGGAGCTGATCTGATGATGGAGCTGAAAGGTGGACATAGGAATTCCGTAATTAAACGACGCAATTACATCGAGTTTGGGCTCATTTGATTCGTATTGACGAGTACTTTGATACTATATAATAACCTAGACACAGAGACAGACAAACAGACACGTCAAACTTATAACACCTTGTCGTTTTTGCGTCGGGGGTTAAACAAGTGTTTGACGCAAAAACGACGGGGTGTTATAAGTATAACACCCCGTCGTTTTTGCGTCGGGGGTTAAAAACTTATAACACCCCGTCGTTTTTGCGTCGGGGGTTAAAAACTTATAACCCCCCGTCATTTTTGCGTCGGGGGTTAAACACTTATAACACCCCGTCGTTTTTGCGTCGGGGGTTAAACACTTATAACACCCCGTCGTTTGGATCATTCCCACTAGTTCCCCTTTTAGTTCCCTAGTGGATCTAGTAGGAACTTTTTTCTCAGTAGTTCCCCTTTTTTGAAAAGGGGATCTAGTGGGAATGATCACTTCTCAGTAGTTCCCCCTTTTTGGAACGAAGTTCCTTATCGCGCGTTATGAGGGGGAGAAGGGAGGGGGAGGGGAAGGGTGAAGGGGAGAGGAAGGGTGAAGGGGAGGGGAAGGGGGAGAAAGGAGGTTAGGGGGAGAAGGGAGGGGGAGGGGGAAAGTGGAGGGGTAAGGGAAGGGAAGGGAAGGGAAGGGGGGAAGGGGAGGGGGAAAGGGAGGGGGAGGGGCGAAGGGGGAAGGGTAGGGGCGAAGGGGGAAGTGGAGGGGGAAGGGTAGGGGCGAAGGGGGAAGTGGAGGGGGAAGGGAGAGGGAGGGGTGGGTATAGGGGGAGAAGGGGGGGAAGGGGAGGGGGGAGGGGGAGAAGGGAGGGGTGGGAGGGAGAAGGGAGGGGTGGGAGGGAGAAGGGAGGGGGAAGGGGAAAGTGTAGGGGGAAGGGGTAAGGGAAGGGAAGGGGAGGGGGAATGGGGGAAGGGAGGGGGAGGGGCGAAGGGGGAAGGGGAGGGGGAAGGGGAGGGGTGAAGGGGGAAGGGAGGAATGGAGAGGGAGGGTAGGGGGAGAAGGGAGGGGTGGGAGGGAGAAGGGAGGGGTGGGGGAGAAGGGAGGGGGAAGGGGAGGGGGTAGGGGAAGAAGGGAGGGGTGGGAGGGAGAAGGGAGGGGTGGGGGAAGAAGGGGGAGGGGAGGGGGAGGGGTGGGGCGGGGAGAGTGGGAAGGGGAGGGGGAGGGGGGAGGGGGGAAGGGGGAAGGTGGGAGGGGGAAGGTGGGAGGGGGAAGGGGAGGGGTGAGGGGGAGGAGAAGGGTTAGGGGGAGAAGGGACGGTGGGTGGAGGAAGGGAGAAGTGAGGGGGAAGGGGAGGAGGGAAGGGGAGGGGGAAGGGGGAGAAGGGAGGGGTGGGGGAGAAGGGAGGGGGAAGGGGTAGAAGTGAGGGGGAGGGATGAGGGGGGAGGAGAAGGGAGAGGGTTACATATTTTGAAAGCGCTGCGTTGAGGTTTTTTTTTTAATTTTTAATTTAATACACTTGTTGCTATAGTAAGCTAGCTGTGCGGCGTGCGCATGTTTCTCTGTTTGTCTCTCTCTCTCTCTCTTATAGAAAGCAAGCCAGATATTTTCATTTCTATTTCGCATTGAACAGTGTGGTGTCGCGACGATTATTTTTGTTGAGTGTATACAGGTTTTTTGTAAATAATAAATCGTGTAAATCGTGGGAACCTCGTTCCATCCGGGTGTCCCTTGACACCTCTCAAGTTTTTTAAAAATGTATGTGTTCTCCTATCTACTACAATATGTATCAGACGCACTGTTACCCGCGGCACAGTTATTGCCGATAAAACTTGATTATAATAATTTTGGCCAAGTGGGGTAACGGCGAAGATTTTTGCCAAGTGGGATCGATGGCGAAGATAAGTACATGATAAGTACGCTGTCATGGAAGAGTCTTTCTGAGATATTGACATATCAAGTTTGACAGCTGTCATCTGAAATGTAGATTTCCTCAAGATCTTTCATTTCTTCCATGACAGCGTACTTATCATGTACTTATCTTCGCCATCGACCCCACTTGGCAAAAATCTTCGCCGTTATCACACTTGGCCAAAATCTACGCCGTAACCCCACTTGGCCAAAATTATTATAATCAAGTTTTATCGGCAATAACTGTGCCGCGGGTAACAGCGCGGGTCGCAGCTAGTATAATAATAAAAAACTTGAGAGGTGTCAAGAGACACCCAGATGGAACGAAGTTCCCACGATTTACATGATTTATTATTTACAAAAAACCTGTATACACTCAAAATAATCGTCGCGACACCACACTGTTCAATGCGAAATAGAAATGAAAATATCTGGCTTGCTTTGTATAAGAGATAGAGAGAGAGAGAGAGAGAGAGACAGAGAAACATGCGCACGCCGCACAGCTAGCTTACTATAGCAACAAGTGAATTAAATTAAAAATTTAAAAACAACCCCCAACGCAGCGCTTTCAAAATATGTAATTAGCGGTTTTTTGGTGGCGGCCATCTTAAATTTTAAATTTATCATAGTGCGTTGTATTCTACTAGTTAAGCCCCCCATCCCCCTCCCCATCCCTCTTTCCCCTCCCCCTCACATCCCTCCATCATCCCCCATCCGCCCTCATCCCTCCTATTCCCCCTTCATCCCCATCCCCTTCCCTCACCCCTCCCCATTTCCCTCACCCCTCCCCTTTCCCTCCCCTCCCCTCCCCCTTCTCCCCTCCCCTCCCATTCCCTCCCCTTCACCCTCCAATTCCCCCTCTCCCTTCCCCCTCACCATCCCTCCTCCCCTCTCCCTTTCCCCTTCCCCCTCCCCCTTTACCCCTCCCCACCCTTCCCCCTGCCCCCCTCACTCCCCCTTCCCCCTCACCTCCCTCCCTCCCCCTACCCCTTCACCCCTCCGCCTCTCTTCCCCCTGCCCCCTCCCCTCCCCCTCCCCCCTTTTCAAAAAAAGGGGAACTACTGAGAAAAGAAGTTCCCACTAGATCCACTAGGGAACTAAAAGGGAATGATCCGTCGTTTTTGCGTCGGGGGTTAAAAACTTATAACACCCCGTCGTTTTTGCTTCGGGGGTTAAACACTTATAACACCCCGTCATTTTTGCGTCGGGGGTTAAAACTTTAATACCTACATATTGACTTAATGATTTCAACGAATAACTTGCATTGCATAGGATCAAGATATTTTATTCCAAGCGACTACATGTTGTATTACTCGGCCGCGTAAGTGATGCATTGGTGTGCGTCGCGCTCAGCCAGGGGGAGGGCATCGGCGGATTTTTTGTATATCAACACTGGTTGTATTTGCTACCCCACTCGTAGCGCCACGTGACGCGCCGTTTAGTAGCGGCCAGTTTAAGGAACTACGCGGGCCTCACGGAATATTCTCTTTAACAAAAAAATCACGACTTCTTATTTTTTTATAAAACTGTTTACCGTATTATTATATAATAAAGTATACATATAAAATATCTAAATTTATTAAATCGATTTTAATATCCCCAGAAATGTAAAATAATCCTCAAAATTATGATTATTTTTTGTTCTAGCGAGGGATCAAGTTATACTGGTCAGGCAAATTGCCTCTCTTTCTAATAAAGCGTATTCTCCAAATAGCTATCCTTGTCTACTGACTCGTATTTAGCCAGTGTTGTGAATATTTTGCCGATTGAATCGATGCATGATAATCGATTAGAGGACAAATGCATAACCACATCTTCGACCAGGTCTAATTGCATGCTATCTTTAGGTACAACTAGCGCATAATATGTTCTGTAGGCCCATGTCCTAGCTTCATTTATCCCTATCCAGTTTTACCCATTGAAAAGTACCTACTGATACCTATTGTCAAGAGCCTAGAGAGACTTATAGAGCCTAAGCTACCTATTTTACCAAATTTGATTAGTTCAGCTGTAAATATGTTAAAAATAGCTAATGTGTATGTTCATTAGAAAATATTCCAAAATAACATTGCAAGAAATGAGTTTTAAGGGGTTTGCCCACTATACCGTACCATATGCCCGTTTGCATTTCTTCTTTCTCTCGTATTTTGCCCGTGTTCAAAACAGAATCTAATCACGAGAATGCAGTACCATTTTCATTTTTGCATGCCTATCAATATAATATGTTGCTTACATGTTCAAGCATCTTTACGTGTTAACCTTTTTCGTTGAACTGGCAACAGATGAACTTTGATGAGTTTTCTTTATTAATAACGGAAACAAGTTTATATTATTATCTTTTTATCGGTCATCATTCGTGGCTATAAACCCGTACACTCACTGCATTCTGGTCCCTACACGCAGTTGTTTGGCAACATTGCATGCCATGCATAGACTTGTCAGTATCAGCAACATATTCTCAGCGATATTTATTGTTAACGCTCCGTGCAAGGCTCGCAACGATGTTCTCTTACTTTTCAATGCATACAATACTGCCGTGGTATATATATAATGCGGTTATCTACCAAAACCTAATTTTGAGCTATGAGCAATAATGGCATGGGCCAGATGTTCATATTTGTAAATAAACGGCATAAACTCAGTTGTATTTATTTCGGCTTTGTGCCGACCGGTTCGATCCTGTACGAGGATCTTCTTTAAGGAGTAGCTGCAGTCGGCACGAAGCCAAAGTAAATACAAGTGAGTTTATGCCGTTTATTTACAAAGGTGAATTTAAATATTCACGAATCGTTTAGTGTAAAAAGGGCCCGATGTTATTTTTCGGTTTGGCATGTTCCTAAGACAATTATTATTATTGTATGATACGGTATAATGGACAGTCACCTTGAAGTCCATGTCATTTATAAGTTGACAACTAGATGGCAGATGATTTTTTTATAGTGGGTTATTCTCATAAAATTTTATCATGGCAGTAACGTCACAATTTATTTTTTAACCCCCCACGCAAAAATACGGAGTGTTATAATATATTAGGTTAGTTAGGTTATATATGACATGTCTGTCTGTCTCTGTATTACGGATTATTTTTTTGATTTTTTTTGAGATTGTTTTTTTTAGGTAGAAATAGTCTAGTGTTCTTAGCCGCCATGAAATGGTGATTACATTTTTTTCCACAACTCCCTCAACATGGGAATTAAACGAAAAGGTTTGATTAGTAGAAAACTACAAACTATAAAAAACAGATTTTAATAAACTAACATCTGAAAAACTAAAAGATGATTGCAACCACAAAATTACATATTTTGAATACGTTGGGGGTTTTTTTTAATTTAATTCACTTGTGTTGTAAAAATTGGGTAGTTCCCGTGTTCCCCACTATTCGTCCCACTAGTGGGGCAGGTGGTACTGTCAAATATTTTTTGCTTCTCACGCGCCTCACTGATTGCGTTTTAGAGTGGCGGGTGATAATATTAAAAAAAGTACACTTCAGGCGCCCCATCAGGGCGCTGTAACTCATGGAAAAATATAATTTATTGGGCACGACTAAATGATGAATGGTGTTATTAATGCAAATATTTTGCGAAGAACTAGGAGATCAGAAATTATAAGGAACTATGTCTATTTAGAAGACAAACAACACATTAGAAAATCATCCCATCTGATAATATATTATTAAAATCTCGTATTGCGGTTATTTTAGTCGCACTTTCCTGATTAATTCGAACTTTTATGTACCTTTGTGTAATTTATATGAATGGGATAACATGTGTTTTTTTCATTAATAGACGCAGGTACAGGCAAAGCAGTACAAGTCAACGAATACTCGTATGTAAGACTTCATTTCAGTTATGATCTCCTGGTACCTTTTTCTTGTTATCTACCTTGCAAATATGTAAAAGTGATGGAAGAAATGAAGGGTCTTGAGGAAATCTTCATTTCAAATGACAACTATCAAAATTAAAATATCAATATCTCGGAAAGTTCTCGTAGTCTTAGGCTGATGGTGTTTTGGAAGAACCCGCCCCACCAAAACGCGATCAGTGGGGTGCGTGAGACACAAAAATTATTTGACAGTTTCACCTGCCCCACCAGTGGGGCGGATAGTGGGGCACGCGGGAACTACCCAAAAAATTTGATTTCAACGAAATTTTAACATAAATAAAAAGTAAAGTAAGTAGGTATTTTAGGATGTATCAAAAAAATATGACACGTGAAGTTGCGTAAAGTTACTACATCTCGTATTTTGGTATATAAAAACTATGGCGAATGCGAGTCAGACTTGCGCACAAAAAGCTACGTATCATTCATTATTATCTATACAACAGGGAGACACTTATATAATATTATGTCTATTATTTATAATATTTACAATATTATCATATAACCTCTTGTTTAGTCGCATCACGCGGCGCTGCGAGTAGGTTAGTGAAAACCTACAGTATTGATAAACAAATATAAAATTTGCTAAAATATAAAAATGCTCCGATGCCATTCCCCTGTTTTTTTTTTCAATCGAGATACCTACAAATTTAATATTTTATTTTTATGAGCGGATGAGAATATACCATCCACATCATGAAAAAGTCATTTTTTGTTATAGACTAAAATAAGTTCCGAACAAGAAATGAAAACTCTTTTTAAAAGTTATTCACCAAAAACATAAAAACCTGACCTCTTTTTAACCCCGAAGCAAAAACGACGGGGTGTTATAAGTTTGACGTGTCTGTCTGTCTGTCTGTGGCATCGTTGCTCATGTACTTTGTCTTACTTCTGGGTCCCGTACAGATGAACGGATTTTAATCTTGTTTTTTTGTTTGAAAGTAGAGTCGAAAGGTAGTCGAGAGTTTTCTTAGCCGTGTTTGGTGGAAATCGATCAAAGATGGCCGCCGCTACAATTTGGCGGATTATTTTTTTTCTTCACAACCTCGTCAAATGTAAGGGTATGAAATGAAAGGACTTGACTAGTAATATATATGCATTACATTTAATACATTTAAAATCCAAGATGGCCGTCGCTAAAAAATAGCTGATTAATTATTTTCTCCATAATCCCGTCAATGTGGGCATCAAATTAAAGTTGAAAGGGCTTGACTAGTAGTAGTATGTAGTATATATTATTATGATAAATTTAAAATCAAAGATGGCCACCATCCACAAAATAGGTAATTTGGAAAGCGTTGCGTAGGGAGCAATTTTTTTTTTTAATTTAATTCACAAGCTTTTTTTTACATTCGCCTGTCCCGTTGTCTATAATCAAATCTTCTTCCCAGTTTTCAATTTAGCTTAAACTTTGCATGCATGTGTATAAATCGGATGTCTTTAAGAATCTAAATTTATATATGGAAAGAGTGACTGACTTATTGACTGACTGATCTATCAACGCACAGCCTAAACCGATAGACGGATTGGGTTGAAATTTGGAATATTAATAGGGTTAATGACGTAGACCTCCACTAAGAAAGGATTTTGCCATGCGGGCAAAGCCGCGAGCATAAGCTAGTATTTTATATTTGACTTGTTTAAAACTAAAACGCTATTTTTGCTATAAGATGAAATCGGAACTAACAATGTCTTTGGAAAGCAAAAGTCTTCCTTTATGATTTCCGACATTAACACCATTTAAAACAAAAGATCAGATTTGCAACCGTGCGTATGTTCTGCCTCTTAGTCAAAAATATTATATTATTGCTTTGTAATCGATTACTTGGCATAATCGAGTTTTAAATTGAA